>JAHRHZ010000018.1:37542894-37589597 GCA_024137785.1 Ginglymostoma cirratum | reverse complement strand
ATCAATGTGGATTTCACAAGCTTCAAAATCTCCCCTCCCCCAACCACATCCCAAAACCAGCCCAGCTCATCTCCACCTCCCTAACCTGTTTTTCCTCTCACCCCAAGCCACACCCCCATCTCCAATCTACTAACATCATCCCGCCCCCTTGACCTGTCCATCCTCCCTGGACTGACCTATCTCCTCCCTACCCCCCTACCTACACTCACCTTTACTGGCTCCATCCCCGCCTCTTCGACTTGTCTGCCTCCTCTCCACCTATCCTCTCCTCTATCCATCCTCTATCCGCCTCTCCCTCTCTCCCTATTTATTTCAGAACCCTGTTCCCCTCCCCCATTTCTGATGAAGGGTTTCGGCCCGAAACGTCAAGTTTTCCTGCTCCTATGATGCTGCTTGACCTGCCGTGTTCATCCAGCCCCATGCTTGTTATCACAGAAAAGCATGCTGCTGAGTTTTCAGTGAATTAGTGCAGCCCTCCTGTTGCATAATCCGCCCCTTGAGTGCTGCATCATTCATTCAGGCTGACTAGAAATCCAACAGTCTTGTAATCTCAATTCAACAAGGCAAGAAAAATATGACATGCAAGTAATTCTACTCAGGTCATGAAAACTATGCCTTCATACCTCTAGAAATGAATTTTATTCACATATTCGGATGCTTTCTAGTGCCCTTCAGTTGTTTGTGTGTGCACATTCTAGTCCTATTAGTAACCTTGGCATCCAGTGACTACACTACCAAATCAGTTACACAAGCTCTTATACAGGCCCGACTTTTATGTATGATTAACATTTTTTTTTCTTTACAGCAGTGGAAAAAGTGGGTCTTTTTGGAACTGGATCCAGAGACTCCTATAAATTTGAAATTTCACCATATTGCTTTTGACTTTGATAACAAAATATGGAGGCTTTAACTATTTTCTCTAAAGCTTGTTGGAAGTAGCCCGTGTTGACAACAGCAAATTGTTTTTTTTTGAAATATGTTCTATGGTGTGGAATTTAGAATCAACAGAACAGTCTTGCTTGCAGTGACAAATAAAAATAGCTGTGGTAATAAAACGAAACTAACATGGTGCATTGAAATATTGTGAGGTCAGGATGCACATTCAATATAAACATTCCTTCCCTTTCGAAATTGTAATGTGTTTTGTGGGCCTTGCTGCCATGGGCATATAAACTAACACATACCCCGAGAAAGGCTGGCTCTTGGAATACTGTTATCCTGAGTCTTTTAGCTAACTGGATGGGGCAGATTATTTTTATATGTGCTGGTAACTGTGTAACCTATTAACGTCTATTTCTCCTTAAATTACTGGAGAAGTAAAGTCCACTATGACTTTTGGGGACTTTTCCATTCTCTAGCTGACAGTTTCAGTTTAAAAGCAACCAATATCAGCATCAAGGGAGACAACAGCATAAAGGGAAAGCTGCAAATACTCTCCCAACAGTGCCTCGTTCTCAAGAAAGCAACCATCAATAAAATAGTGCAACCTTTTATTCTCTGACTGATGAGAAATTGGAACTTTGTTTGCGCTCCCCCTCCCCCCATGAGAAACATGGTATTCTAAGAGCAAACTACAGTAGATTCTGGAATTTGTACTGAAAACCAAAAAACACTGGTAATCACAGGGAGTCAGGCAGCATCCATGGTGAGACAGCACGCTACTGTTTCCAGTCTAGATGAGTCTTCATCAGAGCTGATGAAGAGTCATCTAGACTCGAAACGTTAGCTTGCTCTCTCTCCACAGATGCTGCCTGACCTGCTGTGATTTCCAGCATGTCTTGTTTTCAGTACGGTACTCTAGGTCTTCGATGACTAAATTTAAAAGGGTTTGTTGTTCCAGACATGTGGATATCCCTGGGTGAATGTCTATTGTTTTTGGCCAGTCAGACAACCTCTGCTCCACCTCTTGAGCTTCCTCTTCAACATGAAGGTGAACATGACAAGAACATCTTTGCTGCAAAGTAATGCTGCCAAATTCCAAAATTCGACCCTGAATCACTGCCTTAGCTTTCTGTTAGTCAAATGTGAAGTTACAGACAGTTAGAATTCTTAGAAGTTTACCAAAATGGGTGGTCTTCAACACTTCCATTTTCTTAATTCTACCAGCAATGCTTTGCTTATTGCAAATGGTTTTCCATGGAAGATAAATATTTCATGTCAGACCCATATGTATATTTTCTACTGATGACAGTATTGATTATTGCAAACACTGTAAGCCTCCTATATCAGGAAGAAAGGTAAATGAAAAGGCCAATTCAACAGATTTACCTTCATGTACGGCCTCATCCTCCAAAGCCTGAAGAAAAACCTGACACATTGTGTCTGAGTTGCAATGATTTAGCAAAACATCGGCCAATGATGACTAATAAATGGATGCAGCAGTACATTTGTTAGCAATGAAGTGAGGTGACTCACAAAACCAGCATAAAAAAGCAGGGATAATCCAGCAAATTATAGGCTGGCTAGCCTGACGTCAGTAGCGGGGAAGCTCTAGGAGAAGATACTGAAAGACAAAATAGGTGCACATTTGGAAGAAAATGGACAAGTTAGTGACAGGCAGCATGATTTTGTACAGGGAAGGTCATGTCTCATCAACCTGATTTAATTTTTTGAAGACGTGACAAAGATAATTGATGAGGGAAGGGCTGTGGATGTAGCTTATATGGACATTAGTAAGACATTTGACAAAGTCCAATGTGGCAGATTGGTACAAAAACTAAAATCACATGGGATATGGGTGGGCTGGCCAAATGGATACAAAACTGGCTTGGTCATAGAAGACAGGGTAGCGGTGGAAGAGTGTTTTTCAGAATGGAGACCAGTAAATAGTGGTCCACAGGATCAGTCTTAGGTCCTCTGTTGTTTGTAGTTTAAATGAATAATCTGGAGGAAAATGTGGGTGGTCTGATTAGTAAGTGTGCAGACATGAAGTTTGGTGGAGTTGCTGATAGGGCTAATGATTGTGAAAGGGTACAACAGGATATAGATAGATTGGCGACTTGTGTACAGAAATGGCAGATGGAGTTTAATCCAGATAAACGCGAGGTGATGCATTTTGGAGGATCAAATTTAGGTGTGAATTATACAAATGACAGAACCCTTAGGAAAATTAACATTCCGATGGATCTGGGCATGCAGGTCCACAGTTCCCTAAAAATGGAAACACTGGTGGCCAAGTTGATTAAGAAGGCATATGGCATGCTTGTCTTCATTGGCTGGAGCATGGAGTACAAAGTTGGCAAACCATGTTGCAGCGATATAAAACCCTCGTTAGGCCGCATCTGGAGTACTGTGTGCAGCTTTGGTCACCACCTTACCAGAAGGACGTGGAAGGTTTGGAGACAGTGCAAAGAAGGTTCACCAGGATGTTGTCAAGTCTCGAGGGCATTGGTTTTGAGAGAAGTTTAAAAAGACTAGGATTGTTTTGACTGAAAAGACAACAGCTGAGCGGGGACCAAACAGAAGTCTACAAAATTATGAGGGGCATAGATAGCGTGGATAGTCAGAGGATTTTTCCCAGGATTGAAGTTTCAATTACAAGGGGGCACAGGTTCAAGGTGAGAGGGGAAAAGTTTAAGGGAGATTTGTGAGGGACGTTTTTCAAGCCGAGAGTGGTAGGAGCCTAGAATGCACTGCTAGAAGAGGTGGTGGAAGCAGACATGTTGGCAACATTTAAGAGGCATCTGGATGGTTACATGAATAGGGAGGGAATAGAGGGATATGGATTGAATAAGGGCAGGTTTATTTTTTAGTTTAGTTAGGGCATGGTGATTGGCACAGGCTTGGAGGGTCGAAAGGCCTGCTCCTGTTCTATACTTCTCTTTTGTTCTCTTTATAATGTGGTGGTAGCAGTCACTACACTAACTTTGGAATAGATTTGTTTCCTTCAGCTAAAAATGTCAACCTGTTAACACAAGAGATGCAAAAGTAATACTGTGGATCTTTCATCAGAAGACAGGGTTGATACTGTTGGAATTTAAAATTTCTCTTTCCCCTTCTTCCAAGGACCTTTCCTTGTAAGTTATTGAAAAATGAGCATTCAATTCAGCTGTACAATTTAATATAACAGACTTTATTTTTACATTTATAACAACAAATTCTTTCTGATGTGAGCTCATTATGACCTTCAGAATTCACTGTTTTCGCGTACCTTGATCGGACATCCCAAAACATTTTCAAATGCTCTGATTTGAGGTGGGTGGTAAAGCTGACGCTGATAAAATAATATTTTGCTGTATGCTTATTGCTTAAAACAAATATTTAACTATTCTGGTAGCAATCAAGGAGATACAAAGTTTGTTAAGCTTGAGTGTTCTATGTTTGTAAATTTCTTAATATAGAATGGAAATACATAAATAAAATTAGAATTTATAATTCACTATCCATTGTCATGTAATGTTCTAGGTACTAAAACACTGGAAATGCATAACTATGTGGAAAGTGAGAACAATGTTGCAAATTAAGCAGTGTGACTTTTATAAGGCCATGAAGTATCCTGCCAAAGAGACGTCAGCAGTGGAGAATGCATTCCACTGGCTATTTTATGATTCATTGCTCCGAGATTGGTTTCATTTGAAACTCCTAATCAGCTGATAAATAATTGTTTGCTTTGATGGTGTGGTGAGCCATGCCATGTGCTCAGACCTCTCCAGCACCCACACTGTGGAAGCTGATTCAAATCCAAGCTAGATAGAGTGATACAGCTTGGAAACACACCCTTCGGTCCAACCAGTCCACGCCGAGTATAATCCCAAACTAAACTAGTCCCACCTGCCTGCTTCTGGTCCACATCCCTCCAAACCTTTCCTATTCATGTACTTATCCAAATGTCTTTTAAATGTTGTAATTGTGCCCACATCCACCTCTTTCTCAGGAAGTTCATTCCACATTCAAACCACCCTCTGTGTAAAAGAATTTGCCCCTCATGTCTTTTTTTAAAATTCCTGTCCTCTCACCTTAAATATGTTGTGATAAAAGATTATAATTTTTTGTTCTAAATGGACTTGAAGCCAGCAAAAAACCTATTTGAACAACTAAATAAGTCGTGATATATCTCCAACATTATTTTCCTTCCTTGTGTCTTTGTAACCAGTGGGATTCATTGCTACATAAATGGTCTTCTATAAATGTAAACATAAATTGTTGTTATTGCTCGTGAATGGAACTAGATCTCAATTTGGAAGCCTCTTTTAGACTTAATTCTTGGACAGTTAAAATGCCAACTGGAAACTGGCTGTGTGGATGATCCAATCTTCGAGAAAATTGTCTTCTTTTCCATGAGAACCACATGTTACAAGGCAAACTGAGTTTACCACAATATTTTCACCCCATTTGTTCTGATTTTTGACAGATTCTTTCAAGATCAAGAGGACTGGAAGAGGAACCATTTGAGCTTCCAGATGTGGGTGAAACCCATCAGCTCAGCAACAGTACTTGAGCAGAAATTCAAAACCTCAATGATTTATACTATCTTGGTTCAATGGTCACACCTGCATTCTTAGTCATGAGTTCAAGCTCCACTTTGGTATTCAAATGCAGACTCAGCTGTCATAATAGACCTAGTTATGTCCACCATAAGCAGCCATTAAAAGCAATTAACTTTCAGATGAAACCTTAAGCCAAGGCCTCATTTATCCGTTCCAGTGACTTAATTTGATGTTAAAAGCTCCACTGGCACTTTTGAGTGAAAAAAAACAAGAACTCTCCCAATGTCCCACAGCATTCAACTCCAGTTTGGTTTAGAAAGCACTGGAAGTAGAAAAGAATGAATTGTTTCAGAAGAAAAAAAAAATACAACAAAAGCAAAAGAACCAGTATGTTGAGACAGGTGAAGTTGAGCTATTGGTCAGAATTTTAATAGCCCTCTTGTGATGGGCTAGGAGAAGGGAGAGCTTGTAAAACAGTGATAGAAGAGAGATGCCTGACATATTCCCATCACCATCAGTGATTGGGAAGGGCAGTTGGGCAGATGCTTATCTACTGGAAGCAGACAGCCAATTAATTCAGTTAATTGGACAATTAACCACCATGTTAAGCTGCTACCAGCAATTTTCCAGCAGTGCAACAGTCCCAAATGGATACTTCAACACTCCTAATTGCTGGGGTTTGCCTGGTTAATCCTAGCAAATGAAAAAATAATGTCAGAATAAAAATGGTAAGGTCTTGGGGGAGTGTTGCTGAACAAAGAGACCTTGGAGTGCAGGTAGACAGGATAGTGAAGGTGGTGTTTGGTATACTTGCCTTTATTGGTCAGTGCATTGAGTGTAGGAGTTGGGAGGTCATGTTGCAGCTGTATGGGACATTGGTTAGGCCACTCTGAATATTGTGTGCAATTCTGGTCTCTCTCCTATAGAAAGGATGTTGTGAAACCAGAAAGGATGCAGAAAAGACTTACAAGGATGTTGCCAGGGTTGAAGGATTTCAGCTATAGGGAGAGGCTGAATAGGCTAGGACTATTTTCCCTGGACCATCGGAAGCCGAAGGATGATCTTATACAGGTTTACAAAATCACAAGGGCCATGGATAGGGTAAATAGGCAAGGTCTTTCCCTTGGGGTAGGGGAGTCCAAAACTAGAAGGCATAGGTTTAAGGTGAGAGAGGGGAAAGATATAAAATAGACCTGAGGGGCAACCTTTTCATGCAGAGGGTGGTGCATACATAGAATAAGTTGCTACAGGAAGTGGTGGAGGCTGGTACGATAACAACATTTAAGAGGCATATGGATGGGTATATGAATGGGAAGGATTTAGAGAGATAAGTGGGCCAAATGCTGGCAAATGGGACTAGATTTATACAGCATATCTGGTCGGCATGAATGATTTGGACCGAAGGCTCTGTTTCCGTGCTGTATATCTCGATGACTCTAAGCGCCCTCTTCTCTCTGATCCTCGGCAGTGATGACCTGAATTGTGCCATCCCGGCAAGCTACAGGTTTTCAGGCTGTTCAACTGAGCGGGTGTGGATCGGCTGCTTATCCCAGAAGTGGATTGTCCTCAATTCACTTAAAATTTTGCCCTCTAGAACAGAATAGCTATCCATGGTTCTCTAAACAATAACGTAGATGAAACATGTTTCAAATTTCAAAGTCTGTTACTTGTGCCGAATTCAGAATCAATCTTAATCTCTTTGTTAGCCTATTAAGGGCTATCTGAGACAAACCACTCCATCAAAATGTTAAACATTCCACTCAAATCGGTACTTCTGATCAGTCAAACAGAACAGTACCCTGTAGCTGAAGAATTACCCAAGGCTAGTTCAAAATCAAATCTCTAGTTCATTATTTTGGGCTTTTAGGTGAGTTTCCTCTCATTACTCTACCAGCTGAAGACATTAAATGAAATCCCTGTGACAAGTGCCTAAGGTACTAGCTTTAAAGGCAGTCAGAGTTGGTAATTAAAACATAAGCAGTGAAGGAATTGCCATTTATTTATAATGAATAGTTCAGCTAGTAACCAATTTAATTTGTAATGTCAATCATTGTAATCTTAAAATCATGAACCACTTTTAAGACTACAGGCTGTTTTTTTTTTTGAAGCTATATAGATGATCCCAGAACAGAGAGGCTGCAAACTATCAGGAAACGTGGAACAGGCAGGGGATCCTTTATTGAGGGAATAGATGGCTGGGGCTAGTACTTAATAGATGAGTTTAAAATTCTGGAGAATCTGGTATGTCAAGAAGAGGAAATGTTTCTGCTTGTACGGTGATCTCAATCTAGGAGTTATAAACAGGAGATAAACAGAGTAAATATACTGAAGATAGTTCAACAAGAAATTTCAGAGAAAGTTCTTTACCCAGAGAGGAGTTAGAGTGTGGACCTCACTATACAATATGGAGTAAATGAGGCAAACAATATACAAGCATTTGAGGCATGCTAAATAAAAAATATGGTAGAGAGGTTTCAGAAATTATGGTTTGAAAGGTTGGAGGAAGAAAGATGGTAAGAGGATTTTGTGAACCATAAATATCAAAATATAGCAGCTAGGCCAAAGCATGTAAATACTTTGTAATACTTAGCAGTGTAACAGAATTTTGAGTTATTGGAATCATTTGCGAGCATTTGAATTTATTGTGAATGTGTCAAAATGTTACATTTTTATACGTAAACACATGAAATGTTCAAACATTAAAAGTTGCATCCAACAGTTAAATAATATATTTGAAATTTCTCTACATCAGAGGCTTTAAAAGTATGCTTTGATATGAAAAGAGACAGGAATGGCATTAAATAAATACACCAAAGATGCAAAAGAATTATGCATTCAAGTGTTTTAGTTTTGCATGCATCATAAATAGGAACAGTGGAAACTAACTTTTATCCTCAACATTTCGTCTTCTTATCCAACTCCTCACATTCAAACACAGCCTTCGTCATGTCACACATTATCCTCTCTAGTCTGAGCTGCTTGCTGCATTAATACTCATTCTTTCCTATTCAACATGACGTATGCAACAGCACCAGAGAAATAGATGTTCCATTGATGTTTTTGAAATATACAGCAAATCGTTCAGTATTAAAAAAAGAAAAAAAAAGTTTCATTTTAAGTTAGGCCCTGAAACAGAACTGATAAAAGATATTGCACCAAAATGTCAATGAAAAGAAGAAATATTAGTAATTTCAAGCATTTTAAAACTTTTATTTCAGTATTCACAGTTCTCTTTTTATCTCATCAGTTGCAAATTTTTGCAAGTTCACAATTCTTCCTGAAGATCATTTCTATCTCAATTTAAAAGACACTAAGAGAAAAATGCTTGTTAGTTTTCCATACCTTGTGACTTCTTGCTGAAGTCTCGAGACACTGGGTACGTAGAACATCACTCCAAAGAAGAGGAGAGGCTCATTGGCAAATTTGTCGAGTTGTTTTTTTAGGGCTTTTTCTAGCTCCACCCATCGTCCCTGTTGGGTCTTACTGAGGAACCACAGTCCAAAATAATGTGTCTGGCGGAAGAAACAAGAGAGTTATGAGAGAGCTAAGTATTTCTACAACCCTAAGAATCTCTAAACAGGAAATCTAAAAGCTTCACAACATATAGTTTATTTGTATTAATTTGAAGTCATTTTCTCATGAAACTAAATTATTTGAATTAAATACGCAATGACACAACAGAGAGGGTTTACTGCTGAAAAATTAATGTCTGGATAATTTAAGGTGTTTTGAATCAAGAGATCATAAGCAAGATTCCCTTTACTTTCCCAGATGTGTCACTGAGCAGATTTGTTCTTCAAGTGAGAAAGACATGAAAACACTGACAACACCACGCAGAAGGTGACTTCCTTCAAAATAGAAGTCAAAACCATACATATTTCACAAAAATCTCAGCCATTTCATTTAATGAACCGTTGAGCACGATTCCAAATAAACTATAATTACAATTTTGAGATACTTTGTAGCATTCTTCTGTATTTTCATACATACTCTGCAGGTTTACCTGAGAACCACCAAAATGGCAAAAGATCAAAAATTTTTTGTTTTAAGAAGAGAGTTTTTAAATTGTACAGTTACAAGGACAACTGAGTACAGAATAACTTGCTTATCAAGTATTTTTGTTCTTTTTGCATGGCCCAATTTAAATGCAGCCCAAGTTTGCAGTTTTAAAACAAAGACAGGCTGAGCTTCAGCCAGCAGTTCGGAGATGATTCCATCTTGGCCTCCTCCTCAGGTTCCTAGCATGACAGATACCAGTCTTCAGCCAATTCGATTTATTCCACATGACATCAAGAAATGGCTGAAGGTACTGGATACTCCATAGGCTTTGGACCCTGACAACATTCTGGCAATAGTACCGAGGATTTGTGTTCCAGAACTAACCCTCACCTAGCTATTACAGGGTAGCCACGATACTGACAGCTACTAGACAATGTGAAAAAGTGCTCAGATATGTTCTGTCCACAAAATCTGAAGCAAATTCAACCTTACCAATTTCCAGTCCATCAGTCTATTCTCAATCATCAGCAAAATGATGGAAGGTTGATGCTGTTGCTGGCTAGGCCAGCATTTATTGCTCATTCTTAAAGGCCCAGAGGACAGTTTAGAGTCAACCACATTGCTGTGGGTCCTGAGTCATGTGTAGGCCAGATCAGATAAGGATGGCAATTTCCTTCCCGAAAGGACATTAGTGAGCCAGATGAGTTCAACAATCAGCAATGGGTTCATGGTCATCATTAGACTCGTAATACCAGATTTTTTAAAATTGAATTCAAATTCCACCACCTGCCCTGGTGGGATTCAAATCTGGGTCCCCAAAATATTACCTGGGTTTCTGGATTAACAGTCCAGCAATAATACCACTAGGCTGTCACCTCCCTTATTGGTGATGCTCTATGGAAGTTTAAAGAATTGGGCCTTTTGAGCCCTCCTACTACTCTAGAACTTGTTCCACCTTTTGAGATATCCATAAGTTGGAAATAGAAATAGTAAGGTGTTGTAACTTCCTGTACTACATCATCTCCCCTCTGACATCATAAGCTCTCCCTCACTGGTCCAAACCAGAGTTGCTTCTATACTGGCTACATTCCTTTCTCAATTGCAAGGTCTTCCCACTCATTTCCTGTTGCCACCTCCTCAGGCCTCTTTTAAAAGAAGAGTGTCATTGCTCATGAAGCAGCTTTTCTGCTGCTCAAGTTATACTCAAAAGGAAATACTGCCTCCAAAACAATCGAACCTATATATTAGGGACTTCTTGCCTCAGTGGAAAATAACACTAACAACAATCAGCTTCATAGCTAGTTGTCTCACACAAACAAATAACCAAGATACAATTAGTTGAGAGTCATTGGAAATCTGGCAAGAGTTCATTTTATGTATTGCAACTCAGCCACAGTTCAAGGCATTGGAAATTCCTTTTGACAGTATCTACTATGAGGCTTACTGATGTCAATTATATCTTACAGTATGTCCCATCATAATTCTTGCAAAGCCAGCATCAGCATATGACTTTTCTCCTGCAGCCAACCTTTTACCAGCACTCATGGAAAAATGGTTGAAGGCATCAGTTTAATGGGACATATAATCAGCTCCAAAATGGTGAAGGGCACTTTTTTCCCCCCTGTTAAATACCGTATTAGAAAACAAAATGCTGAGACAGTGCTGGGCTGATTGACTGAAGCTTTGATGCAGAGTAAAGGTAACATTTCATTAAGTAAGTGGAAGTACCATATTGCCTATGCACAAATATTGTTCTTGCTGGTTCTGCCAGAGAGTTGGTAGAACATATTTACTTTAAGATACAAATGACATCATGTTGGCTACATTTTGCACTTCTAGGTAAAGCGAGGACACTGACTACTTTGGGACCTTAATTATAAATAAATATTGTTCCATTTGAAAGGCTCCTTTCTGGTGTTTTATTATGCAATCCATTGAAGTATTTCCAAATCATTCCCTAGGAAATCTTATTCCATTATCTAAATACATTAACAGATAGCACAGTCACGCGCTTCTAATTTATTTTCATAGGACCACATTATCAACCTGAGATTGTTTTTAATTGATTCAAGAACTGTTGGAAGCAGTTAACATCAGATTTTAAAAAGGTAAAGCATTTTATGTAATGCTGGGTACAGACAGTTGCTAAAACCTACCTGTGCAGGTTAAGTACACTCTTTATTTACAAGGACTTGTGCTTAGGTTTCATCTTAATACACAAGTTGTTTATTTTAGCTGTGACCTACAATCTGTTACATTCTTTGAAGTTTCCATCTACCTTAATGGTTTCTATTATTCTCTTTCCTGACATTTTATGTTTTCTGTTTTCTTTGTGTCTGTCTTTCCCTCATTCCTACTTCCTTATTATCCTTGATATTCATTTTATCCTTTCTCAAAAGTGGCTGCTTGTGTTTTAAGTTTGCAAGCAAAAGTCTGTTTTCTTTTAACTCCTGCATTCAGTATTTCCACTTTTAAACCACAGCTGGTATTCATTTCTCACCATGGCATTTGTTTTCATGTCAATCCAGTTTTTTTTTCTCTAAATTTCTTGCTTCCACTATTTGGACTTTCATAATGGCACAGTGCATTTTTTTCAACCATAACCTCTTTCATCCCCATAATGTTCAAAAACATCATGATCATTTGGCTCATATTTAGTCTCAGTAGAGGAGACATTTCATCCAATTATGTAGGGCGAAGATCACTATTTTAAACCCTTTGCCTCTGACTTCATCCCTCATCCTGCTCACTAATGGAGGCTGAATCAAATTGTTTGTAATTTTGGCATCTGACATGACATTGAGCCAAATTTCTGATGACAAATGCTCTCAAACACCAGAGCTGCCTACTTTCAATTCCATCTCTGCCCTTTCTCCTACAGCCAGACCTGACGTTTCCAATGCCCTCACGGTTGGGTCTTCTGTTGTCCATAGCATGGTGGACTTATCTAAAACTCTGTTCCTTTTTTGGGAACTTGTTCCAAGTCCCACTCACCATTCTCTGCCATGCTCCAGCAATGCCGCAAACGTCACAGTTTGCCTTGTTGCATTCAAATTCCTCAATAACATTACCCTTCCTCATCTCCACAACCTCTTCCCTCTGACAACATCCGCGTTCTCTGCATTCCTCAGTTAGGACTTTAGTGTATTCTCAATGACATTGCTCTATCAATGGTTGTTGTGCATTTAGCTGCTTCGATCCTGAAATCAGAATTCTCTATCTAAAACTCACCACTTCTAGATTGATTCTTCAAACCTACCTCTTTGACCAAGCTTTTCTTAATATCTGCGAAGGAAGCTACAAGGCAAGGTGATTTTTTCCTACACTAAAGAGGCTATACAACTGCAATGTCATTTCCATTCTAGCCCAGTTTCAATGTTTCACTATCTAACTTATAAGCTTTTTTATTCCCACTTTTAGGGCTAGCTTTCTCCTTGGCAATAGTAAGAGGGGGAGGGAGGGGGTCTGCCACCCTTCCCGTTATAGGAGAAAAGTCATTCACTGGGGATTTTCACAAGGCTGTGCTCTTAACTATCAGGAAGACAGATTCTACATCCAATTAAGGAAGGCAGTCGTGGTCTAAAAGTTGGACAGCCAAGCAGAAGTCTTCCAGCTAGAGAGGAGTGGCAGGCTGTAATGGAAGGCAAGGGAGGGATAGGGTGCTCCATAAGAACAGCACCTCTCTCCAATTTGTTTAAAATTTTAACCGAAAAACAAGTTGAACAGCCAGGCATGGGAGGTCAGAATGGGCTGCTCCTCATTGCCTTTAGTTTAGTTTTAAGTTTGCCTGGAATACTGGCCTGATGGCATTCAGACACCTCATCTGGCCTCTGCCAATGAGGAACTTGGAAGCCGACTGGAAAATTCTAGCTGGCCTCAACTGAGCTCTTAATAAGGCTGATTGGCAGTGAGCACGGCGCGTCATTCTGCTGACCCCAATCATGCCTCAACAAGAAAATGGCCTGTTGGTGGCCTGGGGTTAGACCAGTGGGGCAGGTTCACATTTGGCTCAAGTACAGCGAACTAATCCAAACCTTTTGTTTGATTTCATCCTATTCCTAACTTTTGAAAAGAAAATTTCACCTGGGGAAAAAAAATTTAAAAGCCAGACTTGCATTTGGGTGGCACTTGTCACAACCTCAGGATGTTCCAAAATGTTTTACATTCAATTAAGTGCTTTTCAAGCATAGTCACCATTGTAATGTAAATAACACAGTTGCCAATATGGACGCAGCAAATTTCTGTAAACAGAAATGCGATAATAATCAGCTTGCATGTTTTTTTGTGACGTTGATTGAAGGATAAATATTGGCCAAGCCACCAGAGGTAACAACTCTACCTTTCTTAAAAATGGTGCCTTTGGATCTATTACATCTACTTGAGAGAACAGTGGGCCTCAGGTTAGGGTCAACATTAGAAGGATAAGACATCCAGCAATGCAGCAATCCTTCAGTACTTCACTGGAGTGTCAACTTGATTTTTGTGCTCAATTCCGAGGGTGGAATTTCATGTAAGCAAATCTTGCAAGCCAGCTGGACTACGGGCTAAAGCCCTATGTTGGCACTTAATGCCTTCACAGGAAGTGGCATTCCGACACTTAACCGGGCAGCAGGAATCAAGGCTAACGTTCCATTCACTGACAGGCGCTAATTCTTTGTTGCTATACAGCAGCACTCAGGATGTGGTGATCTCTGCCAGTGCGACACCCATCCAAGGCTATAGTCACGGAGGGACCCGGGTCACAGGTTAGTGAATGGCAGGAGAGGGAGATCAAAAGGTAAGGGTTTACAAGAGACAGGACCCAATGTCAGGTGGTATTGACTGTTAAGTGCTAATGCGAATCCAACAGGGTTTGCTTTTTAGGCTTCCCTCAGGGAAATTCACTAACCCATTGCTAGATAAGTACCAGCAGCCATGGAATATGGGCATTAAGTGGGCAATTAATGCTCACTTTAAGGCCTCAGTTGGCAGCAGGAACACCAACCACAAATCTCTCCACCACAGACATATTTGGGGTAGAGGTAGGAAGCTGGCAAGGTCTAGCACACCCACCACCAAAATTACCCAAAGGGAGGACATCAAATTCTGCCTGAGTGCGGACTTGAACCCACAGCCTTCTGACTCATCAGCAAGACTGCTGCCAACTGAGCCAGAGTTAACATCTGAAGTCATCTTAAACTTGCCTAAATTAGCTATTAAAACTGTACACGACTTTTAACTTTTCTGGTGACCTATTTGTTCACCATTCTCTTCATCTTAATGGCCGAAGCTCCATCTTCCACACTTGTACCTCATCCTCGTATTTTGCAGAGAAGGTGCTAACACAAAATTCTCTACAGCCCATCATTTCCTGCTGAAATTTCAATACTACATCGCTTACTTTGAATCTTCAATCACGACACTTACCCCACTCATTACTATTAACTTCTCCATAGTTCAACTGCTTCTCTCAATGTTGCCTATTTCCACATTACACAAATATTATTATCTAACCTACCACTGCAAATGTCCAATTTCTCAGTGACAACAAACCAGCACTCTCTAAAAGGTAATATTTAATAGAAAAGAAAACCAACAAACTGTGAATGCTGGAGATCTGAAGCAAAAACAGAAATTGCTGGAAAAGCTCGCAGATCCCTTCAATTCTGAAGAAGGGTCACTGGACCGGAAAATGTTTACTCTGCTTTCAATCCACAGACGCTGGCAGACTTGCTGGGTTTTTCCAGTAATTTCTGTTTGAGTAATATTTAATAGCTTTATTTTACCTCCTACGTAAATATTTACAAAATATCTACGAAATAGTTCTGAACATCTACTTAACGTTTTTCATACAATTTGCTACTTACATATACCTATAAATATCGGTTTACACATGCCATATTTATTTTTAATTTTCCTTTTTATAAATAACTCAACTGCTCATTTATCTTCTAGGCTCCAGTTCTGATGAAGGGTGAAGTTATTACTTGGTTTTTGCTTTTATAACTTCTTGTTTTCCTTTATCATGATATTCTCCATCTCTAATCATATTTCTAAAAAGGCTTATGTACTGAACATTTTTCTGTCCTTCCATTCTAACGAGATTTTCCAATCAATGGTACAATCATTTCCTTTTCCCAAAATACATGATTACAATTATCAAAATTGTATCTTATTTGCAATTTAACTGCCCATTCCTTCATATCTTCACAGTTTCACCCACATCCTTCCACCTGGTTTGTCACATCTTTGGCACATTTAGAAATTTCAATGCCTGTATCAAAAATATTTGTGTAATAGCTGATTTCCTGTGACAACATTGATAGACCAGGGTTCTGTAGCCCGATTTGAATATTCAAATTCAAGGTACAAATATGTTTTTCAACATAATTCACTTAAAGCCAATGCTATAATGGCACATTCAGGTCGATGACCCAAATGAGCTAAAGTCAATGAAAGGAAACTGCTTGTATATCTCTGGGTTTTGCTAATGATTTATTATAATCATTTGCATGTGTGACATCTAAAGTGTGATGGATGAAGGCTAACATATGAAACATAGATTTACAGGGCAGGGTATGGTCTAACATAATTTCCTTAGGCACACTGCAAAATGCAACGTGCAAACTGAATAGACAACAATTTATTCCTGGTTTCTATGCTTTCAGCAATTCATTTATACCATCCACCACTTTATCTTTAATACTCTTGGTCTGAAACCTTAAGACAGAACAGTTTCATTCATACAGCACTTTTCATGACAACCAGACCTCTCTACATGCTTTACAGCGAATGAAATACCTTTTGAAGTTTTTGCACTGTCATGTAGGAAACAGGACAGCCAATTAGTGCTTAGCAAATGCAATCAAAATCATTATGGTGTTGAAGGCGGCCAGTCGGCCCACCGTATCTGCACTGGCTCTCCGAATGGGCATTATGGCTTAATGCCATTCTGCTGCCTTTTCCCAGTAACCACGCATATTATATTTATTCCAATTATCATTAATGTCTGTATGCCTCATTGAGCTGCTTCCATTAAGGCAAACCCAAACCACTTGTGCAAAGGTTTTCTCACATCTCATTTGCTTCCTTTGCAAATTACTTGAAATCTGTGCCCCTTCACTCTCAATTCTTTCATGAGTAAGAACATTTTCCTCCAATTGCTCTCTGTTCAGACCCCTCATCATTTTCAAGGCTTCTATAAAATCTTCTCTCAGCCTTCCCCTCTCCAAGGGGAAACAGCCTCAACCTTTCCCATATAATCAAACTAACTGAAGTTTCTCATTCGAGAACCTTTCTTGTGAAGCTTTCCTGCACGTTCTCCAAAGTGGTCACAACCTTCCTGCACTCAGAACAGTGTACAATACTGCAGCTGAGATCTAACTACTGCCTTATACAAGTTCAGCATCATCACCTTCTTTCTCTTGTACTCCATGCACCTACTAATGAAGCCTATGGTATTGTATGTTTTATTGGCTATCTCCTGCTCCCCTTCTGTGACTTATGCACATGTACACCCTAGTCTTCCTGCTTCATCACGCCCCTTTGAGTTGGACCCTCCATTGTAGAAGATCTCTACATATTTTTTCTACCAAAATGGATCACTTCACACTTCTCCGGAAAACAACATCTGCCACGTCACTGACTACTTCAAAAGGGCATCAACAAGTTGGTGAAGTTCTATACCAGCTTCCAAGTTTTGTATCTTCTGTAAACTTTGAAATGCTTTCCTATACATCAAGGTCTAGATCATCAATATGCATCAGGAGCAGCAAAGATTCCAGTAGCAACCCCTGGAAATCTCCACTACAAACCTTCCTCCAGCCTGAAAAATATCCATTAACCACTATTCTCCATTTCCTATCACTCAGCCAATTTTGCATCCACATTGCTACTATCCCTATTATTCCACGATCTCTTACTTTGATCTCAGGTCTGTTATGCATCCTTGTATAAGCGCCATGAGAAAACGGATGTAAACCAAATCTAAAGCATTATCCTCATCAACCACTTCGTCACTGCTTCTTTGCCATCTCATTCCAGTTCTAAAATTGATTCTGTCCTTGAACCCTCCAGACATTCAGCACTACAACCAATATAGTAACCTTCTTCCTTTTCTTACCTTTCCTGAAGACTTTGCATCCAGGAACGTAACAATCAGTCCTTCTCTTTCATGCTTGTAATTCAATCTTATTTGGTATACTCCGTGTGCTCTCACACGTGCACTGTATCAGTGGTTTCAAATGTTTCAATTTCTCCCTTAGTCCAGCTCCAACTACCAAATTATTATTTTCAATTCTAATGCAAACTTTCTCTTTGTATTTTGTGTTCCTTGATATTCCTCTCTGATGTACTCTCCTGGTTTCCGCTCTCCTGCTGATTTAGTTTAAACCCTCCACAACAGCACTAGCAAGACATCGCACAAATAACTCAGTCCTGGATCTGTTTAGGTGTACCCTATCTGGCCTGTACAGGTGCAATCTCTCAGAGTCAATCCCAGTGTCTCCGGGATTTGTATCCCTCCCTCCTCCACCACTGTCTTCTCAACCAAACATTCATCCGTTTTATCCTTGAGACACTGGGAGTCATCTGGAGATTATTACTTTTTAAGTCCTGCTTGTTCATCTTCTACCCAGCTTCCTCAATTCTGACAGCAGAACCACATTCCCCTTCAGTATTCTCTGTAGTTCAGAAAAATGAGAGGTGATCTTATGGAAGCAAACAACATTTTTAGAGGGATCTACAAGGTAGGTGCAAAAAGGATACTTTCGTTCCCTGAGTGGTGGGGGGTGGCATCTAGAACCAGGGGCATGTCATTTAGGATTGAGATTAGGAGAAATTTCTTCACTCTGAAGCAATGAATCTTTGGAATTCTCTAACAGAGAATGTGCTGCGGAAGTTTAGTGATCAAGCAGGCTCAAGGCAGACTGATAGATTTCTAGTTAATAGTGATATCAACGGACACAGGAAGAGCACAGCAAAATTAAATCATAGAATCCCTACAGTATGGAAGCATGCCACACTGACCCTCCGAAGACCATCCCACCCAGACCCACCCTCCAACCTATCTCTGCATTTTTCTCCCTGAATGCTACAGGCAATTTAGCATAGCCAATCCACTTAACCTGCACATCTTCGGCCTTTAGCATTAAGGTAGGTGATTATCCATGATCTAGAATGGTGGAACAGGCTAAAGGCACTGAATGTCCTACACCCATCAACCATATTTTGAAATTTATAATATTCCAGACCTAAAACATTCATATTATTGAGAGCTAAATAATTGGGCAAAAAGTTGGTAAATGCAGCTCGGTGCAAAAATGTGAACTTTTGTTCATTTTGGAAGGGAGAACAAAAGAACAGTATTTTTTAAATGAAGAAAAACTGCAGAAAGCTGCAGCACAAAGGGACTTTGGATGCTTCTACATGAAACACGGAAAGTTAGTACACAGGTTCAGCAAGTATTCAGGAAGGCTAATGGGTTATTTTAAGGAGTTGGAGTATAAGAGTAGGGACATTTTACTGCAACTATACAAGGTGGTGGTGAGACCACATCTGGAGTAGTGTGAACAGTTTTGGTCCCCTTATTTAAGGAAGGGGATCTTTTCATTGGAGGCAGTTCAGAGAAAGTTCACGCGGATAATCCCTGGTGTGCAGGAATTGTCTTATGAGCAAAGGCTAATCAGGTTGGCATGCTTGTCACTGGAGTTTAGAAGGATTAGAGGTGATCTCATTGAAACATATTGGATTCTTAAGGGGCTTGGCAGGGTAATTACTGAAAGGACGTTTTCCCTCGTGGGACAATCTAGGACCAGAGGTCATTGTCTCAAAATAAAAGGCCACCAATTTAAGACTGGGATGAGGAAGATGGACAGACTTTGGAACTTCTTGCCACAGAGAGTTATGGAGGCAGAGTTCTCGTGTATCTCTAAGGCTGTGATAGATTGTTTCTTGATCAGTAGGGGAATTGAGTGTAACAGAGAAAGGACGAGAAAGCGAACATGAGGAACGTCAGATCAGCCATGATCTAAGTGAAAGGTGGAGCAGGCTTGAGGGACCAAATGGCTTACTTCCATTCCTATTCGTATTTCTTAAGGTCTTACCTATATGTGTTATGAAGCAGTGGTCGACACCTCGCTGATAACTAAAACTGAAAACCCTATAAAGCTCACCTCACCTCGTAATCTGTTAAAAGAAATGTGAACAGTGGTTTACTTGTCCCTCACCTCCCAATCTGTTATAACGGACAGGTGAAATAAAATGAACTCCTGACAGTCACTCTGCAATCAACAAGTAACAATTTTATATAGCTAACTCTAACAGTAAACAAATTAACAGAACTACTAACAAACTAAACAATTCCCCCTTAACTACTAAACTCCTGAATAAAACAAATTTCTAATAGTATGCTGTTCCAATAGATATTTCCCACTTATATAAACCAAAGTAATAAGAATCAAAAACTTACGACTTAGTCTCTCAAAATTACTGCCTGGATAAGTCTTCCAGAATGTTCATAGAATCCCTACAGTGTGGAAACAGGCCATTCGGCCCAACAAGTCCATACCGCCCCTCCAAACAGCATCCCACTCTGACTCATTACTCTACCCCTGCATTTCCCCATGTCTAACCCACCTCACCTAAATATCCCTGGACACTACAGGAAATTCAGCATGGCCAATCCACCTAGCCTGCACATCTTTGGACAGTGGGAGGAAACTGGAGCACCCGGAGCAAACCCATGCAGACACAGGGAGAATGTGCAAACTCCACACAGACAGTTGCCTGAGAGTGGGATCGAAGCCGGATCCCTGGTGCTGTGAGGCAGCAGGTCTAACCACTGAGCCACTGTGCCACCCACTGCTTTGCTTTCTCTGCTGTTTTCCATTCATGAATGCCTTTCTCCGTTGAATTCTTGTGTCAGGAATATTAGCTGAGAATGCCATAATACCTTTATTTAGAGGGTGGTTACTCTAAGATCGGAGACATTTCTGTGAGAGCAAGTGTTTTTCCCTTTCTTTAGAGGTGATGGCTGTTGAGAGTTATTCTCTTAACATGGCAGTTTGTTCTTACCCCGATTTTCAAATGCTCTTTTTTTTAATACCCTTGATGACTTGTTAATTTCTTACAATATGATTGGTCCGAGGTTGTCAAAATCATCAGATTTAAATTTACCCGGGCTTTGGTATCTGAAGCCTGGTTTAAATTAATTGGCCAAATTCAAAAACCTGTTGTCTTGGTAAAAATGCTGCTTTGCCTGCAAACAGTACAGCCTTGTGATACAATGTTTCAATTTCAAGAACACTGTGCATCTGCTGCTGTCTCCAGACTTTTCTCCAAGCATAAAAAGACACACCTTTTAAAGGGACCACATACTCTTCCCCCTAACATTTGACAAACAAATCCAGACATCCGGCTTTGCAATCCACAAGCTCTTTACCAACTTTGCAACATTTGACTTCAACCAGCTTAAATCACCAAATGTGCATTCCAATGTAAAGGGTAGAATTTGCCATCTGTAAATCAGTAGCTGTTTCACTTTGCGGTATTAATTAAAGAATAACTTAGAATAAATGTCTCATTTGACCACATGCTGTGGCAGATAGACTTGAAAGGCTTCAAGTTCAATTTCTCATGCAAAGTTAGTTGGAACAAAATAAGTTTTGAAATTACATTTGTTCAGATGCTTCTGACTTGTGGAAAGGGGAAACAGTGTTTTTGTGCAGTCCAGTAACTACCAATAACTTGTGCAGGAAAGTCTGCTTGTATAAATATTGAGGAAGAACAATGTCAGGGTTTTCTGTGATACTTCTGTACCCCCTTAGTACACACTATAAAAGGACACTAATTTTTAATTAGATTCACAGGCAAGATCTGTTTGGCGTGGTTACCAATGAATGACAGATAGGGTGTTACCTTAATTTTGTTTATTTTTTAAGAAGTGTCAACACAAATAGCACTTTATTATTCTAAAACTGTAACCAATCCCCACTTTTTTTCTTCCCTTCTGGCTGTTTCCTCAATTGCTCTCCTCTTTCTGTATTACTCTGCATACCCCGGTGTCTGTTCTTCTCTTCTCTTGGAAATCCAATGCGCTGCCTCTTTCTCATTCTCTGTTTCCATTACTTCCAAACAGTGTACTTGTACCACTTCCCTTGTCTGTTACTTCCCTTCTTTCCCGTTCTTTCTGATTAAAGCTTCGCTGTCAACATACAATACATCCTAATACCAGATAAAATGGCTTCGAAGCTTGAACTCCAGCTTGCCATTTTGAAGCTCCTTGTTTAAGATTACAATCAATGAACATTTGGGTGAGGTTCCATGATGAGTTGGCATTGGAAAAACCCGGGAAAGAAAATGAGTTTAAAAGTGAATCAGAAGGAGCTTCTAGCAAAATTTTAATACAAAAAGCTGGTAATTCATTAGTTGTCAATCTACAAAAAGAACAATTGTGTAACAGCTATATTTTGAAATTGCCAAGACATTGTGTCAGCACTGTAGAGGATGTAACACAGACAGAATCACTATAGTAACAACTTACACATCTGTAAACACCCACAAACAATCCTATCTTCCCCAAAGTTCTTTAGGTTTACATGTTTTCAAATGGAACAAATGGATGTTTTAAAACATCCCATTTACTTCAGCATTGTAATGAAAGATGTTTCTGGTATTATTTCAAACAGTATTTGAAATAACATTTGTTATTACAATGACAGATTGGAAAATGACAGGCTGTTTAATATATTAACGTGGACAGGAACATGGGGATTTAGGTTGTCTACACTGTAACAACCTGTGTAATCTCTGCTCCTCATAACAAAACGAGCAAATAGTCAAATAATAACATTTTAGACAAGTTGTTTGTATCTCAAGAGAAGCTGGATTAGCTACATGTTGTGACTTGTATCTGTTGTATGACATTATGTGGTTTGCAAAGGTATAGTAAAACATTTAAGCATTTTGATATTTAGGATTAGGTAAATTATTAACCATAGTCCATGAATAACCATAGGCATGCCTTTCCATTAGGGACAGGGACACACACAATTGATCATACATAGCTTGAGGGGCAGGAGAGGAAGGAGAACCCCAGGAAATGTCACATCTGGTTTGAAGATTGATCCAGTGCCATTGACACTGTGGTGCTGGCTTTGTCGTGATAATCACCCAATGCTTCTCTCTCTGTGTTTCAGTGACACTTAACCTATTCAGTCACAGTTTAAAATTAGCCCTTCAAGTAAACTTCTGGAGGCAGACAAGATCTGAAACAAAAAGCTGCTCCCTGATTCAAGTGCTGGAAGGTACATCAGCAATCATACATCTTTACGTCATTGGGATTAATTCACTGCAAGACAGATGAAGCTAGAAGGCAGAGGAGACAAGATGGAATGTGAAAATGTACTGAAACAAACAGTTGCCAATTTCAGTTGCAGCTTCAAAACCCATTTTTTAAAAAGATTAAAGCTTACTCTCCCATGAAAGATATCAGGTGGAAATTTTGCAGAATTTGAGAGCCTCCATTGATTCATAAATGGTGACCCGGACCAAAATCTGGGATTCAAGGTGGGATAAAGGTGGGGGCTGGAATGAGTTGCGCTTGCATGGTGCACTCCTGATCTGAGTAGCTCCAGTGCAGAGAAGACATCTGCTAGCTCCAAATTCATGGAAATTGCAGGGGTCCATCATGTTAATGATAATAAATTAATAATCACTTATCAGGGATTAAATAACTCTGAGTTAGTTTTGTTAAAACAGCAAAACACAATACAGTTATGCACCAGACATTGAGATAAATCAACTGATTTCTAAGAGCTTGCAAACTCAAAGCAGACCTTCAGGAAGAGTTACAACATTAAGGACATCAAGTGCTGTGTGTATGCAAAGGTAAACACTTTTAAAAGGAAAAGGAATGGTACACACAGAACATCCTCTTCCTTTCCAAAGGACATGTCTAGCTTTTTATGATGAGAGCCTATGACTCTCTACAAAATGTTGGTGATTTGCTCTTATGTTCCAGATTGTATGATGATCACACTGTTATCAAGTTCCTCTCCTCTCATTCCTCCACCCCTCAAACCAATGGAGTGCAGTTGCTGTTCTAGAATTTGTTTATCCTGATGCACCACAGCCAGTTTTGGATCCAGATTAGCCACTGACGGTTCTTGTTTCTCAAGTGGAGGTAAATCTTCTTGGCTTTTAACTATTTTGTCCTTTAAGACCTTCCAGCTCAATGTGAAGTTTCTGGTTTTAAAGCTTGTAATCTTCAAATTCTACCAACACTTTAGCTTTCTGGTGGACTGGTATATTTTGTCCTTTGGAAGTGGCCTTAATAACTGTTATTCTCTCCAACCTTTCTTTCCTTTTTGACATTCTTGAAGTCTGAACCTCTTCCACTTGCTGCTCCAGTGCTTGTTTGGTTTCTTCCATGTCCTCTTAAGAGATTTTTTTCCCCCCCAGTGATCAACATTACTGGCATTTCTTTCTGAAATAAATGACTTTTTTGTGTTAACAAGGTGTAGAGTTGGATGAACACAGCAGGCAAAGCAGCATCAGAGGAGCAGGAAAGCTCACGTTTCGGGTCTGGACCCTTCTTTTGTATGTTGTGCATATCCACATGTTTTTGCAGGTCTGGTACTTTGAGAATTGCTTTGAGCACAAGCTTATGTTGCTGTAGTTGCTTCTGCTGAACTGGACTTGTTTCACAGGCAAGTTGCACCAAATCATGCTCCAGATCATCCTGACTCAGCAAATTGTAGCTAGGATTAGGTCATTGCAATTAACGCAGAGAGGTGATTGCTGATCCCAACAGTATTGATATTGTAGAACATCTACGACATCCAAAGAAATTGATTATATATGCACTTCAGCACTATTGATCCTGCACACAGAACTGGTAACATTTTGTGTTGTGAAACTTATTTTATTTATTTATTGTCACATGTATCATGTTACGAAATACAGTGAAAAGTATCGTACAGTGTTGCCACTCTCTGGTGCCATCTTCAAACACAGGAAAATAAACCAAAACAGAATATAAAGGCATAAAAATGAAGAAAAAGGAAGTGTCTAACTTTACAGTCCTTCTTGTTAACTGGCTCCATCATTTTACATTCACAGATTTCTCTATTACTTTCAATGTTGCTTCTCATATTTTTGGGTTCATGCATGGTAGAGTTTGCAGAACTGATACATTGCCATTTGCCAGTGTCAATTTTAGTCACCGACTAAATAATTTTCCAAGGATATAATTCAATGTTTTCCAAGCAATTTAACGCGGCATTGATGCTTTCTATAAAATTAACAGTGTGAAAAATGTGTCTACAACTCTTTCTGTCACCGTGCACATCAGATGCACTATGTTGATCACGTCATGTATACCTCTCGAGTGGGATACTAGATTATAGATGTTGGTGTTTGCGCCAAGCTGGGAGGTTTGATATCAGCTCAGCGAACGTACCAACATCTACAACCAGCACCCAAGCTACAAATCATCCCTCAAACCCTGGATACTAGATTATCTTTACTGTAGTTTGAAGATACTCATTGTGTGCCAGTTGTTTGGGTCAGCACACAGATGTTTGCAGCTCTATCAGCCTTTACTCTCGTGCACTACCTTGGCCAATGCCATACATAAAATTGTTTGAAAGCTGGCATTTCCTTGGTGCATGCAGAAGGCCGCAAGTTCCATTTGTCTCATTAAATTTGGGTGCTCTAATGATTAGATCAACTGCTGACTTTGTATATAGGATCTCCAAGTTTAGTCAGTCTGCAAGGATTACTTTATACTTACATCCATTCTTCAGTAGCTCTTCCATGCCACAAGTCTTTGTTTTATTTAGAAAATCCTATTGTAAAGCTTCCATGGGTGTGGATACAATTACCAACTCAACAATTCTGTTCACTTGCTGAAACTGAAAATTAACAATGAGTCTCTTTCTGTGCATATGAATAAAGTGATCTACATATTCTGTAAACTTCTGTCAAAATGATACGAATTCCGGTCAATGCAAATAAAAGTTTAATCTGACTCTCAATCAATCTTCTAATTTTTGAGATCTTTCAGCTCTTTCATCTTGACATATTAAGTCTGTGTAGACCCTTGTATCTAATTGCTAAGAAAATCTTAGTAGCTTGTTTTTCTGTATTGGGCACACCTAAATTTTAAAAAACATAGCTGTGAAGGCTATTTAAACATACCAAATCCGTTAGGAGGTGTGCTGTGTCCCAATTTAAAGAACAGAATTTTATGGGCATTCTGGTAATGCGTTTTTGATTTTTCTTTGCTTATTATCAATCTAGCACAAAATCTTACCAGTTGCCTTTTTCAAGTGAATTTGTCTAGTCTCTCAATAGGGAATTATTGGATTACCAGCAAGCTGCGTTTTCAGCACTGTCTGTAAGGAATATCGAATATTGTTCCATGCAGTTTAGCAAATTTAAGACCATCAACCAAGTACTTCACTTGCAAATTAACTTACTTTCTGACTTTTCAATCAAAATAGGCCGCATCAGCACAATGGTTCCCACCACTGTTCATGATATCATGTTAATGCAAATGGTCTA
This sequence comes from Ginglymostoma cirratum, assembly GCA_024137785.1. Taxonomy (NCBI): domain Eukaryota; kingdom Metazoa; phylum Chordata; class Chondrichthyes; order Orectolobiformes; family Ginglymostomatidae; genus Ginglymostoma; species Ginglymostoma cirratum. Next base: position 37,563,627 of record JAHRHZ010000018.1, on the reverse strand, counting down.
ATAAATCAACCATTCATTAGGGATTAACTCTGTGGGTTAATTTATTTAAAACAAGAAAACACATTACAAGTTCTGAAGCAACTATTACAGCTAACCAGTGATTTATGTATGAGCAATTTGTAAACCCAAATCAGACTAACTGCTAGGAAGAAGTTCAACATTGTATACCCAGAGTCCTTAAAGGCAAACTTTTTATAAGCCATATACAACAGGGCCAGCTTTTTCAAGAGTTGTAGTTTAGTACAGCTCAGATGTCATGGATGAGGGAACCATCTGAAAGGGATGTTCTCAAAAGGTCTTACTTATGACCTCTTTATATCTCCACCCATTAATTGTAGTCCACCCACATCCTCCATGTCAAGCTATTGCACTTCCACGTCCACTCAGCAGTTTACCAAAAGAATAAACCTAATCAAATCAACCACGTGTATGGGAAATTTCAAATCAGTTAGTTTTTTTTGTTTCCTTCTCTAAGGAAAAAAACTGCTTCTCCTACATCCCTCTAAACATGTCAATTATTTGGACCTTTAAAGTCTTAATAGAAAATCTACTAGTTTTCAACAGGTCTCTCTTTTGTAAATATTGTGGAATTAACAGAAATTGTCAATGAAGCAACATTTTCCCTTGGGTGCAGCTATTTTAACAGACTAATCGATGTCTGGCCTCTCAGCTATGCCTCAATAAACACTGTGGATTTCATGAGTTAGCAAGGGGATCCTGAGGGAAAGGTGCAAGGGCTAAATGGCTGTTGTATGTTTGTCATATTACAATTGGGACAAAATCCTAGTATGCCAAGGTGGACCTTCGTTCCGAAGTGCATGGGTACTTTCTAACGGACTGGGCCCAACTCCATCTATCACTTGAACTCCTGGAACAAAAATCCTGCTCCCAAGGCAGGAGCATCAGGCTGGCAAATTTCTAGACTCCTGCTACCAACTTCTACAATAAAAATCCAACTCATCATCATTACTTTGACACAAAATGAAATTGAGACACACTGAGATTTACTCTCGATATAAAAAGGTCATTTAGTTTTAAAAATCCCGATTTTAAATTAAAATGAAAAACAACTACTCCTGGAGTTTATTAGAGATCAGGGAACACGATTTTTAGAACAAATCTCGGATACTCCTGGAGTTTTCTTTTCCCTTTAATAACAATGACGCTATTTTCTAAACAACTGAAAAACATCTGACTAAAAACATTGCAAATTAGTTGTTAATTCATCACAGTGAGAAATATTTAAATAATATAGTTTGGGGAGTAACAGAAATGTAGAAAATAGGCAGCTTATCCACCAAAACAAAATAAAAAGCAGACCCAGCTAGTCATGAGATTAGAAACTTTGCAAATTTTCCAAAGGTTTAAAATAAGGCAGGCTCTGGGTATCTCTCTCTCTCTCTCTTGAGGGGATACAGTGAAACATCCAATTTTATTAATTGTTTAAGCAGCCTTTGCAATTGACCTTATAGGCTTAAAGATTAATGACAAAATCCTGAGGAAGTTTTAGTGAAGTGACACACTTTAGCCGACAGGAGGACTGAGAATCCAGGCTTCAGAAATTAAGAAAAACCAAAAGAACTGTGGATGCTGTAAATCAGGGACAAAAACAGAAGCCACTGGAAAAGCTCAGCAGGTCCAGCAGCATCTGTGAAGAAAAATCAAAGTTAACCTTTCAGATCTGGTGATCCTTCCTCAGAACTGATTGATTAAAATTGATAAATCCCCAGGTTCTGATCATCTACATCCCAGGGTACCAAAAGAAATAGCCATGGAGACAGCATAGATAGTCGCATTCCAAAATTCCATGGATTCCAAAATTGTCCCAGTAGATTGGACGGTGGCAAATGAAAACGGACTACTTAACCTAAAGAGGAGGTGGAAAACAAGGAAATACAGACCATTTAGGCTCACATCAGTAGTTGTAAAACAGTACAGTCTATAAGGAATGCAAGGGTCGGGGGGGTGACGGCCTCATGGTATTATTGCTGGACGGACAATCCAGAGACCCTGCTAATATTCTGAGGACCCAGGTTTGAATTCCACCATAGCAGATGGTAGAATTTGAAATTAATAATGAATCTGGAATTGAGTGTCTAATAATGACTATGAATCCATTGTCAATTATTGGAAAAACCCATCTTGTTCACTAATGTCCTTTAGGGAAGGAAACTGCTATCTTTACCTGGTCTGGCCTACACATGACTCTGGACCCACAATAATGTGGTTGACTCTTAACAGTTAGAGATAGGCAATAAATGCTGGCCTAGTCAGCGATGCCATCATCTTGTGAATGAATAAAAAAAGCATACTTATTACAGCACTAGTATGTACAAATATTGTGTTTCTCAGATTGCAAGGTGCTAACACTAAATTAGTAAGTTAAAACTGTGAGTATTCTTCCACTACAGTGTCACGCTTCAAGCGATCTCAGAGTATGATGGAACAGGAGGTTTTCACACCCTCAGATCACATGTTATAGTGCAGTATGTCTCTTAAAAAGATAGATCGACACACTGACTGTGAGACATAATAAAACACATCATTGAAACGATCTACTCATTGTGGGAAGGGAAAAGAAATTCACCTCTAAAGTAGAGGAAAATTACAAGTGCATAAAATGACATTTCTTGATCCTGAGCTTTTCTTTTGCTTTGCCTTTTCCAGGAGTTACATCATCTGGAGAGATTAAAAAGAACTTTACCATCATGTATCCTAAATGTGGGCTGGTTTGATAAACCAATTGGTCTCTTCCTGCCCATTATTTTTGAAGGTTTGCACAAATAACTTTCTCACATTGCAAGCCTTCATCATAAGCACAGGTGAGATGTGGCAGTTTTCATAATCAAACCTAGTCTACTGTGAACTAATAGATACCTGTCAGTTGCGCTATAGATCACTATTAGACAATTACATTTAGAGTGAAATGAATTTTCATAGAGTTAGAACAGAGTTTTGGATAAAACGATACTTTATAAACTGCCTACTGCAAAGCTAGTGACACACAGTTCCTATGTTGACTTCTTGAAGTTAGCTTTTTCAAACTAAAGAAAATTACTCTATCAAGTATTCAAATATGGAAGAATGTATTGTCAACTAATTAAGCACAGTAAAACAGAACGTGGTGAGAGTCCTCTGCTTTGTCCAGATTGTTGATAACTGATTTTTGGTCAAAAAGACCAAATTTTCTAACAAATCTAGTCAAACTGACCCTGGTGCAAAGCTAGTTTTGGGGACAGCGTTGGTGAAAACAAAATCTCCAACTGACGACTTTGGGGTCAGCTCATGTACCACCATAAATGGTTAGGTAACAAGATGGTGGGAGAAGGTAGAGGTCAACCCCTTGAAAATAGTGCTCCCCCCTTGGGTGACTGTCTTTGTGGAGTTGGCACATTCTCCCCATGTCTGGGTGGGTTTCCGCCGGTAGCTCCGGTTTCCTCCCACAGTCCAAAGATGTGGGCGTTAGGTGGATTGTCCATGCTAAATTGCCTGTAGTGTCTAGGGGTGTGTACAATAGGTGGATTAGACATGGGAAATGCCAGGTTACACGGAAAGGGTAGGGGAATGTGTCTGGGTGGGATGCTCTTCGGAGGGGCGGTGTGGACTTGGTGGGCTGAATGGCCTGTTTCCACACTGTAGGGATTCTATAAATCAATCCTCTATGTTTTGGTGTAAAATTTGGTTCCAGAAACCTGACTTTAGTATGTGTATATGTGGTAAATTAGTTCCAATATAGAAAAAAAACTTCTCTGGTCTTAAATAAATTATATGAAACGATCTGCTTTCTGTCTCACTTACCCAGTCCTGAATCAAGGGAAAGGAAGGGAACAATAGTCATCTTACTTTAAGATTTCAAGATCACATGGTTGAAAATGCAGAAATTTTATTTTTTGACACAGGACTAAAAGCAATGCAGATGGCCATACGTTGGTAAGTGTATTGATTTTATTTTGAAAAGGAACAGTCGAGTTCTATTGTCAGTTGTTACAAGTTACAATGAAGAAGAAAGTGTTTTTTTCATGTTATCAACGTCCATGTTAAAATTACAGAATCCCTGTGGTAATTTTTCCCTCAAGGGAATGTATGCTGCTTTCGATAAAACACCACAGCAAATTTGTCATACCCCAAAATAAGCAGAGATCAGAAGTTTTGAAGATGGCTACTTGCCAAATCACTTATACAACTGTTTTCAATGGTTATTCTTGACTTCCCTCCTCTTCTGATTTTCACTTTTGCACCAGGAATTATTCATTATATCCACACTATCCTCTTTGGTCTGATGATGGGATCATTGCAGCCAGTGTCTTCATCACAGACATGACAGATGTTATTCATTGTTCCAACTACTTTATGGAGATATAAAGAAAGTTCCTCTTCACACGTTATGCCAAGTTCAGAGTGGAAGTCATGACAATGCTCATGCTTTTTATCGCACAAATAGTTTTTGATTTTGCATAACCAGTATTCTTTGCTGGGTACCAAGATTTTTGGTTAACAAATTTTTCTTACTCTTTCAGCAGGTACTTTAACACTAAAGGAGGACAGGATTGTGTTCAATTGTCCCTTGTTTAGCACACCTAATGTATTTCTAAATAGCAGGGGGCTAAATGAAAATGTGCTGAAGAAAAATCATATTCCCCAAATGAACACACACAAGGAGAAAGGGTTACCATGCTGACCTGTACTTTTTACACTTTAAAACCTAGTTACTGTCTTTGATTCTGACTCAGCCAAAATAAAAGCTTCTGACTCACCTGAAAAGGTGCCTTTCTACTTAAGTTGCAACATAAGAAAATGGTTTTAAAAGAGTTAAATGTTGAATTTGCATTAGCTCAACACACAATCTGTGGATGTCAGAGTCTTTTGGTTGGAGCTGGGGAATTTTACACAAACCTTCATAGGAAGCAGCTATCTTTTGTAGGAGATCCTAACACGTCCTCACTAATTACGCCTTACATGTCACGCAAACTGCACTTATTGCTAAAATTCAGGAAACCATGGTGCTAATGCCTCTTCTGTTTAGACTCACCAGTGGTCTATCCTCTACGGTGAGTGGGAAAGCAGCAAGGGGAGGTCAGGAGTGGGGAGAAACAAGTAGCAGGAAATGAGGCATTTGGAAGAAGAGAAGTGGCAAGTGAGAAGCAGTAAGGCAGATAAAAAAAGGAAGCAAGTGAAAGGGAGTTGGGAGGGAGGAAAAGAAAAGAAAGGTGGGGTTAAGAGGGAAAGGAGCAAGGGGTTGGGAGTAATAATAAGTGTGGAAGCAGCAAGTGTTTAAATGAAAACAGACCAAAAATGCACAGTAACTATGCTGACATAAGTATGGAGGCATTTGTTAGGACAAGTTCCCAAATTTGAAAAGCACTCAAACAAAAAAGGCACCATCAGAACACACTTCAAACTGAGGGATCTCTGTACTGGAGTTGCCTTCATACATGGGTAGAAAATATATACGCTGACATGATACAAATGCTCAGAACTAACAGAAAAATCACTAATAACTTCACAGTTGAAGAGAAGTTAAGCAAACTCACAGCCACAATGGCATTAACTTAGGATTCTACAAGTGACCAACCCAACAATTTCACCGTAAAGAGAATTCTACGTGTGCTTTGTCATTTCTTAGTGGAGATCTTATCAATCAATTTCTACAATAAATACACCCAACTAATAATATCTATAACAGAGCTGTACACACCATCACAATGGGGTCTAGTCTGGTCACTTTCTCCCCTGCCTGAAGAAAACAGGCCTGCAGCAAATAGTTCAAATGCCATAAAATGGAATTAGACAAGGGAATACAGCTAAACAGAATGATTACTACAATTTAACCATCGCAAAAAGGACCATTATTCTGACACTGGATAGCATACTCAGCTAAATATTTAAGTGCCTCAAGGCAAGAATCAATGTTTTTTCAACAAATAAGCAACTGGTGAAGAAAACTTTCAGCAGCTCCTTTGGGAACACGTAGAGAAACTCGAGAATGTTTACAGGCTGAAAATAGTACTTGACGTAGATGAAATTACATGATACAAATGTTATCTCTTGGCAATCACTGTGAATGAATCACAGAGTTTATAGCTGAATATCTCCTAATTCTAATCTTTCATAAGGATACCATGTTGTGTCGACTTTATGGAGTGCCTGGTCACCACTGTCAACCATTACAAAAGATGAGTGAACCTAACTAAAATTAGGCGACTAAGTCTACATTATTAAATTGACTAAAATACATGGTTGTAATCTCTGAACATTAATTTCATTACATACTTCCAACTATAAAGTCATAAACAGCAGAATGGTTTTATGATTATCATCTGACTCCATCAATTGCCTGAAGTTTTCTTTTTTATTTTGGGAAGGATCATATAATTGTTTATGTTGAATATTCCTTTCAGGTGTGTCTAATAGAATTGGCAGCCAACTTGAGTTGGCAAAATAAATAATTCTAGGTGTGGTTTCACAAATACTTCCTCACAGGAAATTCCATCCTAAAGCACATCGGTCAGTTTGATATTCGCTTAGAATTCTGCTACAATGCTGCACAGAGAAGTGTGCAGTGACAATGCATTCCAACATTACCTTTTTTTTAAAAAAACTTTTCTGTCACACAGCAAAGTCTTTAACACTAAACCTATTTGAATCCTGACCACTGTTGGTTGACCACAGAATGATTGTAGCAACAACTGTGGCTGAGATCATCTGGGCCTTCCAAGTGCTTGTATTGGCAAGGATTGAGAGATTGGGGAGTGTAGCGCACAATTGTAGTGCCGGGAAAAAAAACAGAAAAATCACATTTACAACAGCACAATGGGACAGGAACCATACTTGGCACACTGACACTGAAGCATAGAGCCTGTTGGGCCCTAGATCTCGACAACACTCTAGTCAAAGTCACTGGCCCTCTCATTGCTCTCTAAATGAAGGTATTGGCACTTGCCTCTCACTGCTGCCTGGGCTCGAGTACCGGTCATCAACTTTTTTCACTCTCTAGCCCTAATTACTGGTTTTCACTGCGCTTTGGTACTGACCCTTGCTACTCTCTGGGCTTGGCCACTGACCCTGGCCGCTCACTGGGCTCAGGGTACTGATCCCTAGTGTCAAGGCTACTTCACCTCAGTTACTGTTCCATGTCCCATGCTGCTCCGAAGTTGTTGATCATTAGCCTCAATCCTGACAGGTGTAGAATGGATAGTGGGTATAGGATGACATGGGAAGAAAGTATATCGTTGAAAGAAGTGCTTTTGTCACAAAAATACCAACTTCATCAGAAATGTTTTGTGTTAATGCTAGTTTAAGGTTGACAGAAACAAAGAACTGAGGAAGCTGCTGTCAAGTTGCGCTGCTTCTCTAGAAACTGTGCTAAGTTGGTATCTTGTCCATGACAAATTCGTGAATCTTTGATCATTTTAGAGCAAATGATCAGATGGACTCTTCAGTCCATTAATGCAGAAATGCTGCAAAGTCAGGATTTGCATCTTTCAGAACACATATTAAACAAAAATCCTTCCTGCATGCTCAGATGGATGTAAAAACACCCAAAAACACAGTCCGAAAAAAAAGGAGTTGGGAAACCTTCCTATGTCCTGGCTATCATACTTAATTTATTTTCATGGTCTTAATTCAGTCATCACTCATCCCTTTATTGCTTGTGGTGCATACAAACTGACTGCTGCCTTTGCCTACAAAACTGTGATACATTCCAGAGAGTAATTTCATATACACAGAATGCTCTGGGATGTCCTGAGGCCATAAGGCACAAAAACAGATGCAAGTTCATTCTTTGCATTGAGCATGGGATCCAAGCCCTATTCTTGAAAAATTCCAGTTGTTTACTCTCATCTGTACAGAATTCAAAGATCCCAGCAAGCCCACCCTCTCAGTCCACCTCCAGCCTACTCCCTATCTGCTACAACACCTAATAGCTAGTATTCCTCCATAAAACCGAATAGCTGCAGCCTGTCTCCAAGGGCATCACAGCCTGATCAACCCTGATGTCCGTGCCTGCACTTTCCAAAATATGGCAGCCACGAGTGATCCAGACTGGTAATCTCAAAGGATTTTTCCTTTCCTTAATAGATGACACTGGATTAAAATGTACTCCAACCAGGCACTTATCAGGTTACTCAGCACAACAAAAGATTGAATTTAGGCATTTCCAGATCAGAAACAAGCCCCACACAGTAAGTGTACCAACACGATAAATTGGTCAATGCTGAAAGTATTGAGAAACCTGATTGCAGTTGATAAAAATACTAATTGCACTTCTAAAAAAGCCAAAGCAAAACATTTTCCCACAGGACATAGTCATGCAAAAGATTATATATACACTTTAAGTTTAATTTGTCTGTATCAGCTACGAGAAAAAAGCAAGTAGATTCCATTCACTTAAATAAAAGTTTGAAAGAAGAAAAGGTAATGGCCCAGATTTCATGCTAAAAATATCAGTGAGGCTATTAGCACTCGTTATTATAGTTCAAGTGTAAATTGGACAGGAACTTCTCTCATTTACCTAAGCATTGTTAAATGCAGAAACCAGTGAAAAAGTCACTGTCTTGACTTTGCAATAGATTGTGGCTAGACGGTGGCTCAGTGGTTAGCACTGCTGCCTCACAGCGCCAGGGACCTGGGTTTGATTCCACCCTTGGGTGCAGAGTTTGCACATTCTCCCTGTGTTTGCGTGGGTTTCCTCCAAGTTCTCTGGTTTCCTCCCACAGTCCGAAGATGTGCAGGCTAGGTGAATTGGCCATGCTAAGTTGTAGGGATATGTAAATTAGGTGGGTTTATAGGGGTGTGGGTGGGATGCTCTGTGGGTCAGTGTGGACTTGTTGGGCTAAAGGGCCTGTTTCCACACTGTAGGGATTCTATGATAGTAAGAACTGCTGATGCTGGAGTCAGTGATAATACAGTGTGGAGCTGGAGGAACACAACAGGCAGGTGTTCCTCTGATGCTGCCTGGCCTGCTGTGTTCCTCCAGCTCCACACTGTGTTATCTCTGACTCCAGCATCAGCAGTCTTGACTTTCCCTGCTTCTCCAGAAGCTTTTTTTTACACTAGTACCTCACTGAGAGGTTTGACACTGAAACAGTGTGTGAAGATGCAATACTTAACAATTAAACTCGCCAGAACAAGTCGGGACATGGTCATTCCAGTGAATAAATATTAGCAGGATAATGGAGTCTGAATTTCTGCCAAGCAAACTCTGTGGCATGGAAAATTAACTTATTTCCAGCCTCATTCCTTCACATTTCAATTATTGCTGGACAATTGTAAACATGAGTTGAAATAAGCTTCAAGTCTTCGTATATTTTATTTCCCTCTCATCATCCTTTTCTTTCCGTCTCTTTCTGCACATAACCTGGCAATGAATTAACTATTTGAATTTACATTGCCTAGTTTTGAATGTGTGCCTCTGTAAGGATCCATTAATCTGATTGGTTCAGTACACTGTTTGCACCAGCACCAAATCTCCTGTAGAGGGTACTGTATCAAAACAGCTTTCTAACCAGAGTTCCAGTTAAAAATTAAACCCATAGACAGTTTACGGCCAAGCGTAAGAGTAATGAATGACTGGCAGTATCAGTTTGCCTCTAGCTACAAAATCTGAGCTTTTGATAATCATATAGTCACCAATGATATATGTCCATGCATTTACAATGACAAGAAATTAATTTTCAAACCAAAAACTTTGTTCATGAACAAAATATCTGAAAACATGTTCATTACTATAGATTGTGTTTCCACCAAATAACAACTATGTACAAGACATGCAATGACAAAAATCATATCATTAATATCTTGCATTACCGTAACTGTATCAAATTCTGATGCTATTGTTAGGAACATTCCATTTGATAGATTGAATTTAAATTGGTCAAACCGCATAGAATCTCTCTTCAGGAGAGACGTAATGTCTATGATAGCCCATCAACAGACATTGGAACGATGACTACCGAAATGTCAAAAGGCAGTTTGACAAGAAGGAAATCACAATCATTCTCCAGCCACCAACAGTTGTAAAATATCACAACATGATGTTAGTCAACAGCTTTTACGCAGAAGACATCATCAGCAAATCCATTACCAGAATGCTGACACTATGCACTTTAATGTGTCTACACGCAGAAGATACTAAATAGTTTCAATTGCTGGTTATATAAAGTAAACTCTCCTGATTAGAGGGGAAAAACTTCAAATAAAAATTTTTTTAAAAATTATTCAAAAGGATCATTAAAATTAGAATGTGCAGCCATGCCACATAAACAGAAAATCTTATTTGGTGAAAAGAGACAACACAAATCAAGTCATACACTGACATAAGCAGTGAGAGATGAGTAAAAATCACTCAAAATCTGTAAACACAGCTGATTTAGTATTGAAAATATGTTGTTATTTTGATTTGGAAGAACATTTAATCAGTCTTTTAACCTATCCCACACATTAAAACTGCAATTGTCAGTCACAAACTATCTTGCATAGCAAGAGACATGGCTCGCTGACTCTTGTTGACCTTCCACTAACGAAGCACCTATAATTGTTAAATGTTTCTCAAATGCTTTATAAAATCAGAATTTCACACAGACTAAAAACTTAATTAAAGGGGTAGGTTTTAAAAAAGTAGATAACTAAGGTAGAGAGCCAGAAGGTTCCCAGGTTTAGGTTCTTGGCAACTAAAGACAATGTCACCATTGGTGGAATGGTGGAGACAACCGCACCATTATCCTTAACCTATTGCTACCATAATCCACCTCTGCATTATTTGGACACTCATCACTCTGGTTTAAACCATTGTATCAAATCCACTATAGGTCCACCACAGGGTCGTCTTTTTGATGTCCATACCAACTAAGGATTGAATCCACAGATTCTCCTCATGATTTCCATTGCTAATTTAAAACCATGGAATCAGTTTCCAGACATATGCCAACTGTTATGAAGGCCTTGTGTTTAACAATTTTTTTGAAGGACTGGAGATTTTGAAAGATTTAGAAAATAAAGACTTATTTCAAATTCTGTGGAGAGACCTGACTTTTTCTTTAAAAAGAGCTCAATGAAACGATGACTGGGGGCAGGAAATTGTGGGTAAATCTACAGCAGAATAATGGGGGCATGTTCAAAAATGAATTGAGGAGAGTACAGGCCCAACGTGTTCCCCTTAGGTTGAACTGGAGGGAGCAACAAGACCAGAGAACCCGGGACGTCTAGGAATATTCAGGACTGGATAAGAAGGAAAAGAGGGGCTTTTAAATGGATGCAAATGGAGCAAATCAACAGAGGTCCCGGTGGAGTATACAAAGTACAGGGGGACTTAACAAAGCAATTAGGAGCAGGAGAACAACCAGGGAAAGAGTAGGACCCATTAGGGATCAAGGGGACAACCACACATCAAGCCAGATGGCACTGGTAGAGTTGTAAAAAAGTACTTCACAATCTCTTCATTCAGAAGGAGGATGTTGATACAGTCCGTGAGGCTCTTGAACTGATTTACATAAAGAAATGGGGTAATATTGGAGGTCTTGGTGGACTTAAAAGTGGACAAATCAATTTCAGCAAAGTCTTTGAGAATGTCCCACATAGGAGACTGAAAAAAGAAAGTAAATGCATACAAGATCCAGTGCACTTAGCAAGTTGGATCCAAATTTAGCTTTTTGTGGTAGGACAATGAGAGTGGTGGTAGTAGGCTATTTGTGTGACTAGTGCCCAGTGTACAGTATTTCTAACTGTGGTGAGTGTAAATGATATAGAAGAGAATAATGGCAATGGGAATTGGGGGTGAGGGTAAGGAAAGAGATGTGATAACTTTGTACATAACATGAAAGTTAGCTGGGTGATTGAAAATGAGGAAGAAGGTCTTAAGTTACAGGAGCTTGTAGGCAGACTGGTCAGATGACAAACGGGCAGATAACTGGCACATGGAATTTAAGTGTGAGTCGATGCACTTTGGAAGAAGTAACAAGGAATACTCAATGGATGGCAGGGCACTGGAAAGCTCAGAGAAACAGAAGGATCTTGGGAGTGGAGGGATACTTGTCTATTTTGTATAGTTTACAAAAGCTGAGAGGTTATGCAGGAACTGTAGAGGCCTTTGGACTTCGGTTAGGCTACATTAAATGATCACCCAACGTGCAAGAGTATGAAAAGACAAAATAGTAAGTGAGGGTGCTCCTTTGGAGAGCTGGTGCAGAAACATGGGCTGAACAACCTCCTTCTGCACTAGAACACTTCTGTGATTCTGTCGAGATGGAAGACTTATCCTGGAGTGATTTATGAAAAATAACCGAAACTAATCCATTAGCATTAGCAGACAAGTTGAAGTTAGAATTAAAAAGGAGTAAAGAAAGCAGACACTGGGGTAGTAGCATAGCATTTGAAATTGGCCATGGACAAGACAATCCAGTTATTGAGTCAATCAAAATAGTCAGAATCCACTTGATCATTAAGCAGCTTGAACTGGAAAATGAAAAATCAAATTTAAAAACACTGAACTTGAAAAAAGCAGAATTTCAGAGAAATGAAAAGGAAAAAAAAAAAATGCATAAGAGGCTGGAATTGGAATTCCAAAGAGAAAAGAAAAAGAAGCAAGGTGGGAAAGAGAAAGGAAATACCTGCTTAGAAGGGAGAAAAGAAAGAGATGAATGTCTTAAGCTCAAGAACATTCCCCAATGGGCAGGATATGAGGGCAACTAAAAACGTAGCAGGGAGCTATATAAATTTGTGCAAGACCTCTGAAAGTCTGACAAAGGGGACTTAAATGATTTTTAATTTGTTTTGAGAAGTTAGGTAAACAGAAGAGAAGAGGTGGCCAAAAGAAAACTGGACACTTGTCTTGGAAAGCAGGGTATCAAGGACAGCACATGGGCGTTTATGCTTTGTTTTCCAAGGAGGCTGCTACAGATCACGGGATTGCAAATAAAGCTATTTTCGATGCATAGAAGTTGAACTAAGACCTACAGACAAAAATTTCAGAATAATAGGCCAGAAGATCCAGGTTCAAGTTCCACTTGCCTTAGACATATGCCTGAACAGGGTGATTAAGAATATCCAGAAATGGAATGGCTTACTTAAAAAGGGCTCCTGCGGTGCAGTGGTTTTATCTTTACCTCTGGACCAGATGGCCTGGCTTCAAGTCCCATTGCTCCAGGAGACAAGTTACAGCAGGTTGATTAAAATTATCTACAATTGTTAAGGATGGTAGTAAATTAACATCCAACAGAAATGTGGAAAGTCAAACATAATCCCTTACTTTAACAAAACCAAAGTAAATCGAGTCCAAAGATATACAGGTTAGGTGGATTGGGCATGCTAAATCACCTCAGTGTCCAGGGTTGTGCAGGCTAGCCATGTAAATGCAGGGTCACGGAGACTGGGTGGGGGATCTGGATGGGATACTTTTCAGAGGGTTGGTACAGACTCAATGGGCTGAATGGTCTCTTTCCACACTGTGGGGATTCTATGATTCTATGAAATATAATTCTTGTAAGACTGAACACATAAAAAAGCAGTTGGATGCATATAAAAAACAAGAGTTCTAATTAACAAGCATGGGGCTGGATGAACACAGCAGGTCAAGCAGCATCATAGGAGCAGGAAAACTTGACGTTTCGGGCCTAAACCCTTCATCAGAAATGGGGGAGGGGAAGAGGGTTCTGAAATAAATAGGGAGAGAGGGGGAGGCGGATAGAGGATGGATAGAGGAGAGGATAGGTGGAGAGGAGGCAGACAAGTCGAAGAGGCTGGGATGGAGCCAGTAAAGGTGAGTGTAGGTAGGGGTGTAGGGAGGAGATAGGTCAGTCCAGGGAGGATGGACAGGTCAAGGGGGCGGGATGATGTTAGTAGATAGGAGATGGGGGTGCAGCTTGAGGTGGGAGGAGGGGACAGGTGAGAGGAAAAACAGGTTAGGGAGGTGGAGATGAGCTAGGCTGGTTTTGGGATGCGGTTGGGGGAGGGGAGATTTTGAAGCTTGTGAAATCCACATTGATGCCATTGGGCTGCAGGGTTCCCAGGCTGAATATGATTTGCTGTTCCTGCAGCCTTCGGGTGGCATCACTGTGGCATTGCAGGAGGCCCAGGATGGACATGTCACCTGAGGAATGAGAGGGGGAGTTGAAATGGTTCGCGACTGGGAGGTGCAGTTGTTTGTTGTGAACTTCTCCAACACTTCTCTCTCCTTCCTGGACCACTCTGTCTCCATCTCGGGTAACCACCTAGAAACCGATGTCCATTTCAAGCCCACTGACTCCCACAGCTACCTGGAATACACCTCCTCCCACCCACCTTCCTGCAAAAATGCCATCCCCTATTCCCAATTCCTTCGCCTCCGCCGCATCTGCTCCCAGGATGAGGCATTCCACTCCCGCACATCTCAGATGTCCTCATTCTTCAAGGACCGCAACATCCCCCCCCAACAGTGGTCGAAAACGCCCTCAACCGTGTCTCCCGCATTTCCCGGAACACATCCCTCACGCCCCGTCCCTGCAATAATAACCAAAAAAGAATCCCCCTCGTCCTCACATACCACCCCACCAACCTCCGGATCCAACGCATCATCCTCCGACACTTCCGCCATCTGCAATCAGACCCCACCACCAAAGACATTTTTCCTTTCCCACCCTTATCTGCTTTCCGGAGGGACCACTCCCTCCGTGACTTCCTTGTCCGCTCCACACTCCCCTCCAGCCCCACCACACCCGGCACTTTTCCCTGCAACCGCAGGAAGTGCTACACCTGCCCCCACACCTCCTCCCTCACCCCAATCCCAGGCCCCAAGAAGACTTTCCACATCAGGCAGGTGTTCACCTGCACATCTGCCAATGTGGTATATTGCATCCGCTGTACCCGTTGTGGCTTCCTCTACATTGGGGAAACCAAGCGTAGGCTTGGGGACCACTTTGTACTGCTCCACCTCCCTAACCTGTTTTTCCTCTCACCTATCCCCTCCTCCCACCTCAAGCCACACCCCCATCTCCTGTCTACTAACCTCATCCCGCCCCCTTGACCTGTCCGTCCTCCCTGGACTGACCTGTCTCCTCCCTACACCCCTACCTACACTCACCTTTACTGGCTCCATCCCTGCCTCTTCAACTTGTCTGCCTCCTCTCCACCTATCCTCTCCTCTATCCATCCTCTATCCGCCTCCCCCTCTCTCCCTATTTATTTCAGAACCCTCTTCCCCTCCCCCATTTCTGATGAAGGGTTTCGGCCCGAAACGTCAAGCTTTCCTGCTCCTATGATGCTGCTTGACCTGCTGTGTTCATCCAGCCCCATGCTTGTTATCTCAGATTCTCCAGCATCTGCAGTACCTTTTATCTCTAGTTCTAATTAACATTTTACTTCTGTGCATGCAGATCCTCTCCCAACTATTTCACTTAAATACCCAAATTTCTCCTCCTCTGAAGCAAAAATCTCCTCTTATAAATAAGTTGATGTTGAGAAATTACTGTATTACCTTCGTGCAAAAGAAAATTGACATACATGGTGATTCATTACACCTAACAGACGCATAGTTCACATTTTATCAGCAGTTCTGAAAATATCTGGAGTATAATTCCAAGGTGTACCTTTATTTGTGAAAAACAAAGTTACGCTTTAAGCCTACGTTTTATTATTAAAAGATTCACACATTAAGTTCACCTACCTCACGTAACTCCAACCGTTGAGCCACGGCCTCCAAGCAATATTGTCCTGTACTCTCCACGGAGAACGTGCACTCAATGACATTGCTATCCAGCAATTGTATGCGTGTCACAAAGCAGTTCTTGCTCAGAACATTGTACCGCCTGGTCCTCCTCAATTTCAGCCTGAAAGGCATGGCTCACTCGCCTCAAAAAGCTGCCTCTCCCAGAATGGAATCCTTCAAACAGTTTGCCTGTTGTCTCAGAGCTCCTTTCCTGCTGAGGGTGGAAACAGCTACCCCTTTCCTGGTGACATTTAAATATTTCAGACTTCCTGTGAACAATGAGATTGAGATTAGGTTAGAACCATGTTTGAAAGGACAGTTTTGAACATAAGAAATAAAGCTAGAGGCAAAGAATATTCGAAGATCTAAGACTCATCTTAATTCAGGAAAATCCAATTCTTGCAATGGAAATGGATAGCTCTTTTGCAATGGACATATAAACTAATATTTGATACACATACATAAGATAGTTTACTAACAAGTATAGATTGTTTTCAGAAAAGGTTAACAATTCCTGAGAATTTATTCTTTGAGCACTCTTTGAATCATATGTAGAATTTAATGCAGCACAGCTGAAAGTCAGTTTGGAGAACTGTCAGAGCACTTCAGCGCTCAAAAGATCTTTGTCTCACCACAATTGCTCACAAAGCAGTATAAATTGGCAACAGCAATCAGGGAAAGTCATTGAAGGTCAGCTTTTGAGGGGGAAGAATATTCACCAATACTGTACTGATGTTGCAATAAGACAACATAACTTTTTATTGCTCACAGTATGTCGGCTTCACTGGCTTGGTCAATAGTTATCACCCATTTCTAACTGCCCTTGATGGAAAGTTTGCTTCTTAAGCCATTGCAATCCCTGTGGTGTACAGGCACCCAAACTGCTATTAAGGAGGCAGTTCTAGGACGTTGACCAAAAAAGTGAAGATAGCGTGGAGCTTGGAAGTGAACTCATCGGTGGCGTGGTTCCGATTCATCTGCTGCCCTTTCCTTCTAGGCGGGAGGTCACTGAATTGGAAGGTGCAGCCTTGATGAGTTACCGCTGTGCATCCTTCAGGTTGTACACTCTGCTGCCACTGTGTGTCAATCATGAGGGAGTGGATGGGATGCCAATCAATGGGGCTGCTTTGTCATGAATGGTGTTGAGTTTCTGGCATGCTTTTGGAGCTAAATTCATCCAGGTAAATGGAGAGTTTTCCAGCACACTTGAACTCTGCAGACAGTGGACAGATACTTGTGAGACGGGTGGCGAGTTACTCGCTGCAGAATTCCTGGCCACGGACCTGCTCATGCAGTCACTGTTTAAATGGCTGGCTCAGATCAGCTCTTAGTCAATGGAAATCCTCAAGATGTTGATCTTGAGGTATTCAGCACTAAAAGACACAGGTGGGGTTCTCTTTTTGGAGATGGTCATTACCTGGCAATTATGTAGCTCGAGTGTTACTTGCTATTTAATCACCCCAAGCCTAGATGTTGTTCAGATATTGCTGCAATTGTACATCAATTGCTTCAGTACATAAAGGAGTCATGAATGGTGCTGTTCAATCATTGTTCAATCATCAGGGAACATCCCAACTTCTGACCTCATGATGGAGGCAATGTCATCGAAAAGGCATGAAGATGGTTGGGCCAAGAATACTATCTTGTGGAACTCCTGCACAGGTGTGCTGGAGCCGAGATTACTAACTTTTAACAACACCAACACCAACAACTTTCCTCTGGCCAGGTACGAGACCAACCAGAGAGAGTTTCCCCTTCAATTTTCATTGAGCTCCTTGATGTTATGTTTGGTCAAATATTGCCTTGATATCAAGGGCAGTCACTTTCACATTACCTCTGGAATTGAGCTCTTTTGTTGATACTTGGACCAAGCTGTGATGAGGTCAGGAGCCAAGTGGCCCTGCTGGAACCCAAACTGACATCAGTGAGCAGTTTATTCCTGCGCACGCACAGCTCGATCGCACGGCTGACAAATTCTTCTATCACTTTGCTGATGATCGCGACATGGAGCAGTGATTGGTCAGGTTGGATTTGTCCTACTTTTTGTGGACAGAACAAAACAGGCAATTTCCTACATTCCCAGACAGGTGCTGGACTTTAGGTGAAAAAGGTTTCACTAGAGGCACGGCTGGTTCTGCAACACACATCTTGGAGTGCTATTGTCAAAATGTTGACAGGACCTCTACCTTCCAAGTAATTAGTGCTCTTAGCGTTTCCTTGATGTCATGTGGAATGCATCACATTGGTTGAAGACTGGCATCTGTGATACAGCTAACCTCAGGAAGAGGCCGAGGTGGATCATCCAGTCAGCACACTGGCTGGAGGTGGACATAAATGATTGAACCTCATCTTCTAAACTGTCACAGGGTTCCTCCCTCGTTGATGAATGGGGGATATTTGTGGAGCCAGTTCTGTCTGTTAGTTGTTTATTTAATTCTCCACCACCATGCACAACTGGATGTGGTAGGAATGCAAACCTTAGATCTGATGCATTGGCTGCGAGTCAGGGCCAATAGGTAGTGGACTGTTTCAATATTGAGATTAACAGTAGGGCAAGATTTTAAATGATTCAAAACCCATTCATTAACCAGGGTCATAAAGCAGGTTCCTGCGTAAACATGTTCCATTCTTAGCCCACATTCTTTATGCATGCCAGTAACATACCACATTAACTGCATATCATAAAGCTATAAAGTCAATCATAAAGTCATGTTAGACTTTGAGAAATGGTACAAAACTATCAAAGGATTGTTAATATACCACTGAGTATTTAATCTGTTTGGGGCAGGCTAGCTTGAGTAAATGATTTACCAGGAATTCTTTCCTCTCTATAAACCTCAAATTGCTTTTCAACAATGATAAGACATTCTGTTATCAACTCAGCTGTTGACAACTTAGAAGGTGATCATTTGGCCCATCATGTCCTTGCTGGTTACCAAAAGATCTGAACACACAAATCCTATTTTCCAGCCCTTGGCTCATAATGCTGGAGGGTATGGCAACACAAACAAAGGTCTGAATGCTGCTTAAAATGTTTTAAGAGTTTCTGATTCAGCCACATTTTCAAACAGTGAGTTCCAGACGCTCACCACCCTCTCAGGGTAAATATTTCTCAATGCTCTTCTTAGCCTTCTACCTCTTACCTTAAATTTATATGCTTTGATTATTAACTCTCTACTAATAGAAAAAATGCCATCCTATCGACGCAATGTCTCTCAATCATATAGACCTCTATCATGTCCTTTCTTAACCTGTGCCACTCCAAGAAAAATAACCTTAAATGTATCCAATTCTTCTTCATAGATCTGATCCTCCAAGATTCATGCAAACTAAGTCCATCTGATCTTCAATAATTTCCAGAATCCTATCACTCGTATACTGTAGCTCCTTGCTTTGTTAGCCCTTCAAGTGCATTATCTCATACTATTCTGGGTTGAATTCCGCTGTTCTGCCCACCTGACGAGTCCATTCATATCCTCCTATAGTCTATGGCTATTCTCCTCATTATTCACCACCCTATCAATTTTCATGCCATCGTGGAAGTTCTTGATCATATCCCATACAATCAAGTCCAAATCATTAATGCAATCCACAAACAGCAAAGGCGTTATTAACTGAAGCCGGTGAAACCTCACTGGAAACAGACTTACAGTCACTGAAACACCCATCTCCCATCTTCCTCTACTTCCTGTCACTTCGTCAATTTTGGATCGAACATGCCACTTTACCTTAGATCCCTTGGCTCTTACTTTCTTGATTAGTTTGTCATGAATGATTATCAAAAGCCTTACTAAAAAGTATATGGAAATAAATATGGAAATAGTACAATTATTTTGGCTATTGTCAATCACAAGCTTTCAGCATATGGTGGTTCTGCAGCATCCTTAGCTACAGTCAAGATTGGAGAAATGTCAGTCAGTGGACTTACAGCCTTCAATTTCTGCTTTAAGGCCAGCAGAACTAACCACCCTTTAGCTTCCACAACTTCCCCTATGTGCATGTCAAGCAAAATTAAAGAAGAAAAAAAGATGAAATTATGTTTGACTTTATCAATATATTATCTTAAATTGTTTGCACACCTACAACTATGGGCAAACCTGTGGCTCTCGATGCTTTACCCTTCTGCTCAGCAACTCAAATATTCTATCTAGCCAAATCCTAAATTGGGTAGAATTAATACGTAGTTGGTTGCTTTACAACTTGTTCAGAAATCACAGTAATAATAATCATACCCATAACATTTCTGAATTTTTGACTGTGATTATACCACTTTTGTCACATGATTCAGGATCCACATTAGTAGCAGTACAATTCCGAAAGCAAGTCCTAATCAGATTCAAGAAAATACTCAAACGGGGTTATGCATAATAGTCTCCTGGAGGGGTCATGAAGAATATGCCAAGTGGCATTTATATAGATTTTTTTTTCATTCATGCTTAATGACCATCATAGGCAAAGATCAATACAGCACAGGAACAGGCCCTTCGGCCCTCCAAGCCTGCGCAGAGGCATTATGTCCTTCCATACTAAAGCTGTCTACACTTACAGGATCCGTATCCCTCTGTTCCCAATCTATTCACATATCCATCCAGGTGCTTCTTGAATGCTGCTATTGTGTCTGCTTCCACCACTTCCTCTGGCAGTGTGTTCCAGACACTCAGCATCTTTTGAGAAAAACTTGCCTGCAACATCTCTTTTAAACTTCCCCTCTCATACCTTGAACCTGTATCTCCTAGTAACTGACCTCTCCACCCTGAGAAAAAGCCTCATCCACTCTATCCATGCCATTCACAATTTTATGAACTTCTATCAAGTCGCCTCTCACTTCCTGTGTTCCAGTGAAAACAAATGCAGTCTATCCAACCTTTCTTCATAGCTAAAATCCCCCATTACCAGGCAATATCCTGGTAAAGGTTATATCAGAGATAAAAGGTACTGCAGATGCTGGAGAATCCGAGATAACAAGCATGGGGCTGGATGAACACAGCAGGTCAAGCAGCATCATAGGAGCAGGAAAGCTTGACGTTTCGGGCCTAGACCCTTCATCAGGGTCTAGG
>JAHRHZ010000018.1:37501769-37542494 GCA_024137785.1 Ginglymostoma cirratum | reverse complement strand
GGCCTAGACCCTTCATCAGGGTCTAGGCCCGAAACGTCAAGCTTTCCTGCTCCTATGATGCTGCTTGACCTGCTGTGTTCATCCAGCCCCATGCTGGTTATCTCTAATATCCTGGTAAACCTTTTCTTGACCCTTTCCAAAGCATCCACATCCTTCTGGTAGTGTGGTGACCAGAACTGTACACAATATTCCAAAAGCGGCCAAATTAAAGTTCTATAAAGCAGCAGCATAACTTGTCTATCCTTATCCTCGATGCCCCTTCCAATGCAGGCAAGCATGCCATAGGCCTTTTTTACTACCTTATCTACCTGCTCTGCCAGTAGTGATCTGTGGACCTGCATACCCAGATCCCTCTGCATATCAATACTCCTAAGGGTTCTGCCATTCACAGTATAATTTCCACCTGTAGTTGACCTTCCAAAATGCATTATCTCACATTTCTCCGTATTAATATCCATCTGCCACTTTTGTGTCGATAGCTCAACTGATCTACATAAAGGCTAGTATTTATTGCCCATCCCCAACTGTCCTCGGTGAACCATATTCTTGAATTGCTGCATTCTGTCTGCTATAGACAGGTATTTGTTGTGTAAGGTAGGGAGTTCCAGGATTTTGATCCAATGCTGAAGGAGGAATGACATTTCCAAGTCAGGATGCTCTAGGATTTGCATGTCCCACCTGCCCTTCTTCATCTGAAGAATTTGGAAGATAATTAGGACCTTGGAAAGGATGCAATAGCTGGAGATAGACAGTAGGTTGCAAGAATGTAGGGGGGGTCAAGGATTTGTTCATTGGAAGGACAGTGGATGATTGCAGATTTGAAGGAGAGATTTGAAGGACAACTTCTAACAATGTCAGCTAACATAAGGGCCAATGAGATTTGTGTTGTGTAGTGATTGAAACAGCTTTGGGGGAAGCAAGGTGGTGAGTCATTTGGCACAGAATCCAGCCTTGATCTGCTCTTGAAGTTACAGTATTTATGTGGCTAGTCAGTTAAGTTCCAAGGCAACAGTGAACCCCAGATATTAATGGTAGTGAAATTCAATAATAGTAGTACCACTGAACATCAAGGGAGATGGTAGTATTCTCTCGTTGAAAACGATCATTGCCTGGCACTTCCCTGATAGCGAAAGTGCTTTGGGTCATACAAGTCCTGTACAGACTGCTTCAGCGTCCGAGAAGTTGCAAATGGAACTGAACACTCTGCAATTATTACTAAGAGATCATTATAAAACAAAAGATGATGATTTGAGCCTAGGTCACTAACCTGAGGAATTCATGTAGTTGATGCCAAGACAGAGATGACTGACCTCTAACAACCGTAACTGATTTTGTACAAGGTATAATTCCAAACAATGAAGAAATTTTCCCTGGCTGATTCTCATTGACTTCAATTTCACAAGGCCTTCTTGTTGCCCCACTAAGGTCAAATGCTGCCTTGACACCCTGGGCAGATACTTTAATCTCACTTCACTTATGGATTTAAGCTCCTTTTTCAATGTTTGGACCAGAGTATTTTTAAGGTCTGCAATCCCATGGCCTAGACAGAATCCAAAATGAACAATGGCAAGCAAGTTATCAGTGAGAATGCGGTCCTCAAAAGTAATGTCAATAAAATCTTGCACTGCCTTCTTGATGATCGAGAGTAGATTGATGGGGCAGTAATTGACCAATATGGATTTGTCCTGCTTTTTTGTGGCTTGGTTATAAGTAGGTGATTTCCCATTCTGGTGGGTAGATGCCAGTGTTGTAGTGTGCTGGAACAGCTTGACAGGAAGTGCAACTGGTTCTGGCAGTCAAATCTTCAGCACTGCAGCTGGGTTGTTGTCAGGTCTGATAGCCTTCTCAAAACAAGTAAGCTCAGCAATTTGTTGACATCAAGTGGAGTGAATCGAATTGGATAAAGTCTAGCACCTGAGATGATGGACATGTCGGAAGAGGGCAGAGATGGATCACTGACTTGGCAGTTCTGGATGAAGAGAGCTGCAAATGTGGCAGACAGCTCTTTAGTGACTTCCAATGTTGGGGATGAGGATTTTAATGAAACTTCCTCATTCAGCTATTCAGTTTGCACCATCATTGACTGGCTACACGAGGAATGCAGAGCTCCAAGCTCGTCCATTAATTCTGGGATTTCTTAGCTCTGTCTATAGCAAGCCGCTATGGCTGTTTAGCATGCAAATACTTCCACGTTCATCAAGTTGTAGCTCGTTTTTGGTTATGGTATTGCTCATGAACTGCAGAAATTCCTGGTTGTGGGGCACCTGAAATGTGGACTTCTTGAGGCCTGGGACACCTTGCACAGAAGATGAACCCTATTTATGTAATTTCTTTTGTTTTTGTAACTCAAAATGGCACCGTATTGTGGCAACTAAACACTTTTCACTCTATTTTGAGATATGTTACAATAAATAACTCATAGCTCAAAAAAATGGATGGGAATGGTAGACTGATGGATACGGTGGGCCAGGTGATTGCAGACTGTGATTCAGTAACAATTCCACTGTTCATGGTCCATAGCAATTCATTGATATACAGCTCTGAACTGCTAAGTCTGTTCAAAACATATCCTTTTTTTAAATACAACATAATGGAGGGTGTTCTCAGTGTGAAGATAGAAATTCACCACAAGGATAGCATGGTGGTTATTACTACCAACTTTGTCCTGTATAGATTCATTTATGACACAGAGATTGCAGAGGATGAAGTCATGTAGATTACTCCTTCGTATTGGTTATTTCAACATCGGCTGCAGGCCCAGTTCAGCAGATTTACATGACTTAATCAGCTAGGTCAGCAGTGCTGATCTCGCGCCATTCATGGTGTCGAACTATGAAATCCACTACCCCAGTGTACATTTTGTGGCCTCCTATCATCAGTGTTTCCTTAAATTTATATTCTAAATGGAGGAGTAATGATTCATCAGTTTGGGGAATGGGGTTTGGTTGTTAACAACACGTTTCCTCGCTGATATTTTGCTGATGTCACATGGCTTCATTGGATCGACAGTCAATGTAGAGGATTCCCAAAGCCATACCTGCTAAACTGTAAATCACTCTAGCACCAGCTCTTGTGATCCAACTTGCTGGTAGGACAAGGAGACAGGAAGAACGGCAAATGCTGGAAGCCAGAGTCAATAGATGTGAATCTGGAAAACACAGCAGGTCAGACAGCATCCGAAAAGCAGCAATGTCGACGTTTTGGGCCAAAACCCCTCATCAGGATTCGGGAGGGAGAGGGGAGTAAACAGAGGGATTGGGGAGTGGGAGTGGGTGAAGAGTGGGTAGGATGGTGATAGGTGGATGCAGGTAGGAGGTTACTGTGATTGGTCTGTGGGAAGGGTGGAGTGGATGGGGGTGTCGGAAGATGGACAGGTTAGGTTAGGTCAGGTCAGGGAGGTCAGGAGGACAGGGAGGGCTGGACATGGGATAAAGCTGAGGGTGGAGGGATTTTGAAGCTGGTGAAGTCAACATTAAGGCCGCTGGGCAGTAAGCTCCCGAGGTGAAATATCAGGCGTTGTTCCTTCAGTTTACATTTGGCCTCACTCTGACAGTGGAGAAGGCCAAGGATGGGAGAGGGAATTAAAATGGATGGCAACCGGAAGGTCGGATTGGTTGGTGCGTGCAGAGCGCAGATGATCCGCAAACAGGTCCCCGAGTCTGAATTTGGTCTCCCCGATATACAGGGGACCACAACGGGAGGAACGAATATAACAGATCAGGTTGGATGAAATGCAGGTGAATCTCTGCCTGATCTGGAAGGATTGTTTGGGGCCTCGGCCAGAGGTGAGAGGGGAGGTGTAGGGTCAAGTGTTGCACCTCTTGTGTTTGCAGGGAAAGGTACCAGTTGTGGTGGAGAAGTTGGTGGGGAGTGTAGAGCTGACAAGGGAGTCGAAGAATGAGCGGTCTCTGTAAAAAGTGGACATGGTGGGGAAGGAAATATCTTTTTGGCAGTGGGGTCTGACTGTAGGTGCTGGAAATGTCGAAGGACAATGCGTTGGATTCGGAGTTTGGTGGGGTGGTATGAGAGGACTAAAGGGACTCCATCCTTATTGTTGTTGGGGGAGGGATTTTGAGGGCAGAAGTGCAGAAAATGGAGGAGACATGGTTGAGGACATCCTGAACTACAGAGGAGGGGAAATTCCGGTCCCTAAAGTAGGAAGATATCTGGATGTTCTGGAGTAAAACGCTTCATCCTGGGAGCATATGCGGCAGAGGCAGAGGAATTGAGAGTATGGGATGGCATTTTTACAGGAGGGTGGGTGAGGGGAGGCGTAGTCAGGGCAGCTGTGGGAGTCGTTGGGTTTAAAATGGATGTCGGTTGAGTGGCGGTGAGTCGGTTTCCAGTGATGGAGACGGAGAGGTCCAGAAAGGGGAGGGAGGTGTCAGAAATGGTTCAGGTGAATTTGAGAGTGGGGTGGAAGGTGTTGGTGAAGTTGATGAACTGTTCAAGCTCCTTTGGGAGCACGTAGCATCACCAATGCAGTCACCAATGTAGCAGAGAAAGCGATGAGGGATGGTGCCGGTGTAGTTGTGAAAGAGGGGCTGTTCCACGACTCCTACAAAGAGGTAGGCATAGCTTGGGCCCATGCACGTACCCACGGCCACCCCTTTGGTTTGTGGGAAGTGGGAAGAATGAAAAGGAAAGATTGTTGAGGGGGAGGACCAGTTCTGCCAAGCAAATGAGAGTGCCAATGGAGGGGGACTGGCTGGGCCTATGCGAGAAGAAGCGGAGGGATTTGAGGCCGTCTGTGTGGGGGATACAGGTGTAAAAAGGGATTGTATGTCCATGGTGAAGAAGAGGTGTTGGGTTTGGGGAATTGGAAGTTTTGGAAAAGGCGAAGGGCATGGGTTGTGTCACAAATGTAGGTAGGGAGTTTGAAACGTTGACTTTCCTGCTCCATGGATGCTGCCTGACCTGCTGTGGTGTTCCAGCTTCACATCTATTGACTGCTGGTAAGACAAGACACTTCCAGACAACATTCTGGTAGAATCTAGTACATTAGTGGAAAGATATGATACAGTGTTACTACATGGGACAACTCTCCTAATATTGGCACAAGTGTCCATTCATTATCGTTGTAAGACTAGTTGTGCGATTGGTGTCTCATGATCAGTTTATTTTATAATCACGCAATTGACGTAAACTCATCAATTAATCTACTATATTCCTTTAAATTGTTCCTTGAGATGTTAGCACTGTAATTTTATGTGACCCAACTTGACAAAGTAATGCACCATGGGATTCTGAACAGAAGGAAGGCAACACATTCATTAGTCAAGTATAGGGCAAAGGCCAAGAGATCCTAGTTTAGATGAGTTTTGTTTCACAGAACTACACTGTGAGAACTTCAAGTTCAAATGTACTCAACTCATTAAATCCATACCTGAAATCTGGTGTTAGCAATAAAGGACAGCTAGAAGTAGTATTACTGCCACAAGGCAAGAAAAAACAAGTAGCAGTTGTATCATGCATTAGCTTTGTATTAAATTTAT
Organism: Ginglymostoma cirratum; assembly: GCA_024137785.1. Classification (NCBI taxonomy): domain Eukaryota; kingdom Metazoa; phylum Chordata; class Chondrichthyes; order Orectolobiformes; family Ginglymostomatidae; genus Ginglymostoma; species Ginglymostoma cirratum. The sequence continues at coordinate 37,536,999 of JAHRHZ010000018.1, read as the reverse complement.
TAATTTTTAGAAGAAAAGCAGTTGCATTTACCTGATTGTAATCTCTGTATTAGAGCTAACATTGTAACAATAGTTTGTAACTGTATAATTCTTTCAACTTTTATTACTTAAATCTATGTAGTGACTGAATGTATAGTATCTCACTACCTCAACATTTAAACACATTGTTTATTATTCAACTTTACTTTGTACATACTTTTTAGAACTTAAGTAATACCTACTTCATAATTTGTGTGTATTTGTCCGTTGTAGACTTTTGTAATTGTGTTACATAGAATTAAGGTTACAAATAACGTTTTTTTACTATGTTTTTCATTTTGAAAGGAAAATCAATCCATTCCAGGTAATCACAGATAAACAAAATCGTCTAACAAATGACTTCTTAAAAAAGTCATATGCATTTGATTTAAAGGGAAACTTGCACTAATTAAGCAAACCCTGAGACAATGAGTTCAGAGTATCAATTATGTGGATCTGAGAGCATATTTCTCAGTAAACCTAAACAAGTTGGCAAAGAGATCTAAAAATATCTTTTTACCTTAGCAAGGATTCATAAAGGAACAGAGGCAGACTATAAATGAGAAATGCGATCCTGAGTAATTCGGCTTCAAAAGGGAACCTATCAGGGGACAGTGGGAGATGACAATATTCATCACCTTAAAGGGATCATTACAGATTGATCCTGCAAGCCTTAAACTAACTAGGAAGGAGTCTTGTCTCACCTCGGTCATTCAGAATATAATTAAATCATTGATCATGTTGCAGGTGTGGTGTGGCAAGAGTTAATAACAATAACTTTCAGTGCCAAGGTGTACACCAAGTTAGAAACAGAAGTCTGTAGAGACTGCTATCCAATTAGAAGCAAAAGTACCCAGAGAAGTTGGAGAGAGACCAGAGGCTGTGTCAACCTTGCACCTGAAGCCAAGTTGGAAAGCGAGAACCACAGAACATCTATGGAGTCCTGCCCTGATTTGTTAAATGTTACTTCATGAAGTAAAGTAACAATTCCTGGAGTTACCTCATTAGACTGTCTTTTGTTGCCTGTATTGTTAGTCCCAGCCAGACATATGAAAATTGGGATTTGATTCTAAATTGTAATCTAAAACTTACAATGTGGAGGAATTTACAAGGTGAACTGGGCTGGGTGCGACTTTGCCCTGGGCTGTGCTTCGGTCTATGCAAGATGACTGTCAAGTTGTATTGTTATACTTTATTGTTGTAATTGTCCTGCATAACAAAAATTCATCTTGCAATCTGTGCTTTGCATTTTACAACTAGGGTTTTTAGATTGGATATTTTACATACAAAATGGCCATTTCAATACATTAAAACTAAATTAGAGAACATCAAAGCATTCCATTTGACTTGGCACACTGCATTAAAACAAGAAACAGCTTTAAAATATCGAGCGCAACCTGAAACAGACAAACCCATTTCTATCTGCAAAACTGTTTGACCAAGCAACAAGGGTTACTGGACCTGAAATGTTAACTCTGCTTTCTTCATAGATGCTGCCAGACCTGCTGAGTTTCTCCAGCAATTTCCACTTTTGCAACAAATAACTAACTTAACCTCAGGCTATGTGCACTTCCAGCAATTAGATTTGCTAGCTTAAATAAGGGCCATCTTGTACGCTGCTCCAGGTTGACAGCACTGTACATTTTGTATCATAAACTAGTAGGATTAAAATACAGCAAACTACAACTGTAATTCCAAAACTCACATAAATTTACTTTATACAAGAAACACTACGCCACATGTTGGTTACCTTAAATGTCATGCCAATACCTTTTGGCATGTTTTCTGTTTCATGTTTCAGTGTCACATATAATATGAAATTTGTTGCAGTGATTATCGTCCATTTTATTTCATAGAACAGTATTAATCACATACATCATTAAGCAGTAGGAAATGAAAACCAACAACCATCAAATAAAATGGTGAGGCAATAGGTGAACCAGCCATTACACAAAGTATATTGCAAATATTTTGATTTTTTTTCTCCCTCTTGCTCCCTTTAGACAAATGACTGTGTTGTTATCCATGGTCAAGCCGCAGGTGGAGACAATGTTGTAAATTTCTAGTCCTGGATTAATAGGAGCATATCTTTGGAAACTCATTTTGCAAGGGAATTGATGAAGAGGATTTACACACAACCAACTCAAGTCAGAAAATCAACGGAAGGGCAAGATGGTTATGTTGAACTGATGCAAGATATTAAATCGGCTTCAGCTGCTGTATTGCATCTAGTTCTAGGCATTTCATTTTCAGGAAAGATATAAAGGCATTATGAAAAGTGCAGAAGAGGTTTACAAAAGTGAAGTTTCTCACCCTTGAAACCAGTTACGAAGATAGATTGTTCTCCTCAAAGAAGAGGAGAGCAAGCAGAGATCTGATTACAGTATTCAAATTTATGAGCAATCTAGTCACAGTAACTAGGGAAATAATGTTCTCACTCAGGAAATGAGTGAGAGACAACGGGCACATATTTAAAAGTAATGGTTAAAGAAAAAACAAAAAGGCACTACATGTGTCAGTATCTGGATGGCACTGCCCAAGTATGTGGTGGAGGCATGTTCAATTGATGCACTCAAAAAGAAATTTAACAATTATTTCAGGAAGAATAATATGAGCAATGGCACTGAGATTCTCATTTGAAGAGTTAGGCACAGACATGATTGGCTGAATAGCCTCCTCCTGTTATCTAACAATACAATGATATACCAATTAAAAATGCTAAGTATAACGTTAACTGTAGAATTGTTCATTATACTCACGCATTCCTCCAAGACATTTAAATCAAAGGCTTTGATTTTTCTGAAATATCCAGTTTTGGGGCTGAGATTATGCTCATAGTTGAACAAGAAGTTACAATGACACTTATAGACAGTCTGAACATATGGACTATTAAGTTCCAAAGCACATATTGCATACAATGCCCAACAAATAATGCCAACCTTAAAAGCACATTTTTCACAGAGCTGGGATTGTAATTTAGGAATTCATCAACAACAAAATCTCTTGCTTCTCTAGTTCAAGTATTCCACAAAGCCCTACAAATATTTTCTAGCAAAATCTGTAAGAAATACCAAAGTCAATAGCATTGTAATTACCTATGCAAGGGACAGTTTGCTCTAGTCTCTCTTCGCAATGTAGTACCTTCAGATTAAACACCTGCACACATATTTACACATTTCAAAAAAGTATATAATAATCTTATTATCCCAAGCGAACACTACAAAATGCTACCCTTAGAAAGGTTTTTGTTAACAGATTCTTTCACTGCACAGTACGTACAATGTAAGTCTACATTCTGTACAGATTATATAACCATCACATTTGAGTAGAACATGACACGACAAATACTTTCACTTAAAACTGAGGTGTATTTTGCCGAGATGCTCCAAAATTTTAAATCAGCTCAGCAAAAAAAAAAAAACAACTTTCAAAAAATAGCCATCAAAACACAGTTTGAGTTTTTGTTTTGTTTGTCTACAATTCATTCAAATATGAAGGTTTGGTTCTAACACACCCAGAACAGGTTTTCTTTTTCATTGCCGTTGGCAGATTAGATACGTAGGAATTTCAAACTTGGAACCAGCACTCTGCAATGTACTATGCAAAATTATTTTGTCAATTTAGAGGACTGAAACAGCACAAGATTCTGCACTTCTTACAAACATTTCAGAGGAGAAGAGATGGCTTATCCAATGAAATATGGATATAGCAGGAACAATGATAGGATACCAGCCAGACTCTTTAAAGCAGATAGCAAAGAGAGAAAAATTGAAAATATTTAGCCTATTTTCTTTCTGATTGACTTGGGAGATACATACAATATCATGTAGCATTTCACCAAAAATAATTTCAAGTTGGAGTAGAAATTGGGCATGCAAAACAGATCCCCCAACACAGTGAGGGCTGGGCAACCACTGGAGTAAGCTTGATGGGATTCCCAGGTGACTGCATCACGAATGAGCTGCCCACCAATTATATGCAGCAATGTTGGGCTAGGGCCCATTTCAAATTACCTGTTCTGAGGATGGGTCACCAGACCCGAAACGTTAACTGTGACTTTTTCCTCACAGATGCTGCCAGACCTGCTGAGCTTTTCCAGCAACTTCTGCTTTTGTTCCCATTTCAAGGGCCTATTTCAAGTGGTAATGCACCATCATTTTTTTCTCTCCGGATCTCGGCAAATACACAAGACACAAGTCCTACACGCTCCACAGGCTCAGTTTTAATAGCAGATTGGAGACTTGGGCAGAACTTATGCTACCTTGCGACAGCCAAAGACATCTCAGGACCAAACTTCGTAAGTAATTATGGATCCCTGCTTATGTGTCTGAAGGAAATCAATTATAAAAACTGCAGTTGAAATCGCAGTCATCAGGGAAAACCAAATGTAATTATGCAGGAAGTACTTGGAAATGGTTTTCAACGTTTCACACATGATCAATTTTCTTCAGCAACCAGTAACTCAGTAGTTAGAGGCTATATTGACCTTAAAAAATAACTAATTTCATCAATAACAGCTCTAATGAGCGGTGCCTCTTCTCACACATATGTAAGTTCTGCTCAGGTACAGCATTTTACACCAAGCACCACAATGTAGACTTACATCAATGTTTCATGGAGAACTCCAATAAGGCAGCAACCTCTCCATCGATTCTGATTTTGAGCATGTGAACAGATATTCATCCACTTTTTAGTCTGGATTTTAAAGTACATTTTTGACATGTTGAATTTCCACAAATCTGTTACTTATTTTGGTTTCTAACACAAGGAATGCAATGTCTGCACCCAGTATGAGTAATGCATTGGTTAGCACAAGTACCTGCTGTCCAAAGGCATCTACACTGTAATTGTTCTCAAATGTTGATTGGAAATTCATTTTAAAATTGTGTTTTGCAGGAGAATTATATTGAAAAGTCAACTCAAGATCTATTGACTAATGTTTCCTTAACTCATTTTTTAAGATATTTTCTTTGCAGGCGAAACTGTCCCAGTTATCCTAACTTCCAAATAGATCAATATTTTAAATTAGTGGCCAATATTGTTAAATGAACCAGAGATTAGTGAATGTACAGAAATAATAAATAGCTATCAAAAATTTAAATACCATCCAAGTAGATGTGCAGCCATGATCTAACTCAATGGTTGAGTTCACTCAACAGCCTCAGTGTCCTGCTCCTGTTCCTATATTCCTATGTAAGAAATATTTCAACCAGCATTTAAATGTCAAAAGCCATTTTTGTTTTGAATCAGCCAAATTAATTGGCCAAGTTCAATAAAAAGATATTTGCTTAAGTGAAAGCAAACTTTGAGTCATAAATTGCCCAACAGCTAGGTCATAGTTTTAGTTTACTCTAAGTGGCAGTAACAATCAAAGCTATTAATAATCCAGAATACTAGACTAATAATCTGAAAAGTATGAGTGTGTGCTCAAATTCCACTGTAGGAATATTAGAATTTGCATTCAGTTGAAAAATAACGTGGAAATGAAAATCTATTACAGTAAAAAGGTATTGGTTTGTTGCAAAAACTCAACCAGTCCTTTACAGAAAGAAACTTACCATCTTTAACTGATTTGGGATTTATGACTAATTCCACAACGTCTCCTTTGGCTGTATCCTCTTCCCTCTCTAGACCTTGCCAGCAACATCCAATGAATTAATTTTCAAAAGTTAATTCAACAAATTGAACATTAAATATATCAATGAGCTGAGCTCAGAAAAAAATCAATTTCTCACAGTTTCATCAAGGTTCAGACCAGAGCAATGTAGAGGATGCTAGGAAAATTTCAACCAATGTAAATAATGGCCTGAATCATCTGTGATACAATTTTTCAGAATGTCTGTGCTGGTGCACATAATGCTGTATTTCGATGGTAGAAGCGTACACAAATTCTAGGCAAATGTGTAGTACAAAACAGAATATCCAGAGCATTAAAAGAAATGTTCTACATGACACCAGTTATAATTCTCCAATAACTTCTCTAAAGAAATACATCAATAAATCAAATTGGAATCTCCCAATTAGTACCTGATAGTCCATGTAATTTTCATACTTGTACCCCAACCATAGAAAGTCTAACCTTACTATCAGGAATATTTAAGTAACATAGTAGACTTTTCGCTGACAAAGGCCTTACACTTTAGTGATATTTTGTAAAAGTGAAAATACATACATGTATAGAACATAGAACATAGAACGATACAGCGCAGAACAGGCCCTTCGGCCCTCGATGTTGCGCCGACCTGTGAACTAATCTAAGCCCACCCCCTACACTATCCCATCATCATCCATATGCTTATCCAAGGACTGTTTAAATGCCCCTAATGTGGCTGAGTTAACTACATTGGCAGGCAGAGCATTCCACGCCCTTACCACTCTCTGAGTAAAGAACCTGCCTCTGACATCTGTCTTAAATCTATCACCTCTCAATTTGCAGCTATGCCCCCTCGTACTAGCCGACGTCATCATCCTAGGAAAAAGACTCTCACTGTCCACCCTATCTAATCCTTTGATCATTTTGTAGGTCTCTATTAAATCCCCTCTTAGCCTTCTTCTCTCCAATGAGAACAGACCCAAGTCCCTCAGCCTTTCCTCATAAGACCTTTGCTCCAGACCAGGCAACATCCTGGTAAATCTCCTCTGCTTCCAATGCTTCCACATCCTTCCTGTAATGGGGCGACCAGAACTGTACGCAATATTCCAAGTGAGGCCGCACTAGCGTTTTGTACAGTTGCAGCATGACATCATGGCTCTGGAACTCAATCCCTCTACCAATGAAACCTAACACACCGTATGCCTTCTTAACAGCATTATCAACCTGGGGGGCAACTTTCAGGGATCTATGTACCTGGACACCAAGATCCCTCTGCACATCCACACTACCAAGGATCTTTCCATTGACCCAGTATTCTGCCTTCCTATTATTCTTCCCAAAGTGAATCTCCTCACATTTATCTGCATTGAACTCCATTTGCCACCTTTCAGCCCAATTCTGCAGTTTATCCAAGTCTCCCTGCAACCTGCAACATTCTTCCACACTGTCCACCACTCCACCGACTTCAGTGTCATCTGCAAACTTACTAACCCATCCACCTATGTCTGCGTCCAAGTCATTTATAAAAATGACAAACAGTGTTCCCAAAACAGATCCTTGTGGCACACCACTAGTAACCGGACTCCAGGCTGAATATTTTCCATCAACCACCACTCTTCGCCTTCTTTCAGAGAGCCAGTTTCTAATCCAAACTGCTAAATCTCCCTCAATCCCATGCCTCCGTATATGTAGCTGCAATTTATATATGATTCCGTCGGCTTGGAATCTGCCTTTTCGTTAGTTTTTTTAAATTCTGATCTGTTGCACAAAGCATCTATGTTGTTACTTCAAAAGAAATTTGCATACAAAACATAAATCAGAAGTAAAATAGGTGCTGCACCGAAGAAATCAACAATTTGGTTCATGCACTTGGACCTCACATAATGTAGCAGATCGCAATTCTGGCAAACCTGATGCCAATGCCGAGATCCTGTAGCAAACAATTTCAATACCTTCTTAGGGGTGTGGACTGGCAACCTCTCACCTTGTGAGCAACGCAATTATGTTATTCCACAGCACTAAACTCCTCACAAAGCTACAACATAGCTGGCTCCTTAAAACGTTAACAACGACTGGTATGCAGAGATTTAGCCAGGAAGAAATAGTCTAACTGAATAATGTCAATGGCTCAATTTTGTCCATGGCTAGTTGTAGTTAACTTATGCTTGTTACAGTATTTCTTTGCAAAGAGCAGTTTTACAATTTCTCTCTCCTGGGGGAAAAGCAATCCAGTTTCATATATCATGTCTGTTCTTGTTATACCTTCTGTTAATGGAATGCTGCTCTGGATACAGTCCAGCATTCCATTTCAGGCAAAACAAACAGAATGATAACTAAAGGTAATGTGTAATCCTGCAACAGACAATTTGAAAAGGCAACCGGTGAGACTAAACGTAAACATTCAGAGTGATTTTTGCACTGGTTGCAATTTTCCATATGACACCACAATAAGAATGGACGTAATTTGGGTCAGATATCTAACCACCTGGAGGTTCAACAAAGTCGAAGGTACTTCAATTTCCTACATTCCTGATACATTCTCAAAAAGTCATCCTCCAAAGTGACATTTCCTCATACTTGTTATTTCCCCCAAAATATAGAAAGTCACATTTTCCCTGTCATAACATTGGATTAACACAACAGCATGGTATTTGTGTATTAACACTAATATCCTGAAAGTACAGTTCTATCCTCCTCCATCTCCTTTGCAGCATCACAACTGCGTTTTCAGTTTTTCTTTTATTCGTTGGAAATGAAAGCATGCAAATCTTTTGCATGTTGAAATAACTGCACAGGGGCCAGTATCCCATCACCAAGTTACCCATCATTTATTTGTGCACAGTACACTGGCTATGGCCCAGGCAGCTCAAAGTCAGTTCCCTGAAGTGATGAGATTCTAATCTCCTGGTTATAGTGATCAGCCAGGGCTTCCTGATTGGCCCAGGTTAACAACCCCAATCAAGGACCTCATGGCCAACAAGGTCCACCTGGTTCCAATCATTACATCCCTCCCTCCCTCCTGAAATCCAGGGATGTAGGCCTGGTGTTTATCTTGTAGCTTTTCCAGTGACATTTTTGCCCCACGTCCAGTTCATCTGACACAGGTGGTGTGTATTGGATCATAGCTGGTCTCTTGCGTTCAGAGCCTCTCCGAAGACTTTCCTCCTCTTCTTCCAGTAGAAGTGGTATTGAGGCTGCATCCTTCTTGGACTCCAAAGTTTCCTCGACACTAGATGAAGGCGGTGAGCCTACAGTTTCTGACAGGCCTTCTGGCTGCTCTGAGAGGCCAGGTATGTTTTGCTTGTGCCCTGTTTGCGAGGTAACAGCTTTCAGGTGATCCACATGTTTGTTCAGGACTGTATCATCTACCTTAACTTTGTAGGTCACAGGACCTGACCTTGCGCTGACCTCGCCTCATACCCATACAGGGCCATTTCTGTGGTTCTGGCACCAAACTTCATCCCCCAAGTTAAATTATCTCTCTCACTTAGAGGAGGTATGTGGCCGGCATTGACGTTACTGCTGCCATTTCACTCTCTCTCCCACCAATGCCCACCACCCCCCGCAAAAGGTCTGGGAGTATCACAATTAAATCAGGTGTGGAGTCTCCTCCCGGTCAGCAACTCTGGAGTTATCCCTGTTGTTGCATGAAGGGTGGTCCTGTAGTCGAACAGCAACAGGGACAGTTTGTTATCAGGTGACACTTTAGGGTGCTTTTTCAAGCCTGCCTTCAACATTTGGACCGTTCTCTCTGCTAGACCATTGGATGATGGATAGTATAGAACTATTCTTATGTGTCGAATGTCATTTGATTTCAGAAAATACTCAAATTCCCTGTTGGTAAATGACATTCCACTGTCCATGACCAATACTTCCAGGAGTCAGTGTATCACGAACGATGCTCGCAGCTCCTCAACCGTCATCCCTGAGTTTGCTGAACAGACTTTATGCATGTCCAACCACTTTGAATGGGCATCCACAATGACCAGGAGCATGGAGCCCATGAAAGGACCGGCATAGCCGACATGTAACCTGGGTCCAGAGTTTACCCGGCCATTCCCGCGAATGTGGGGCCACCACAGGTGGCACTCTAGACACTACTCCATCAATGCAGCTTTGTCAGCATCTTGGCCACTGGACATGGCTTCTTGCTAGCATCATCATCTTGGAAACCCCTGGATGACTATGGTGGAGTTTGGCCAGTTTCCAGTAACAATCACCCTTGCTCCCCACAGTAATATGCCTTCCTCGAAGCGATCTGGCCTCAGCTGGTCTTGAAAGGTTTCAGTCCTGGCTGCAATGGCCCTTTGGCCTCTCCCACTACCACCAGCTGTTTTAGTTTTGCTAGGACAGGATCTTTTTTTATGTCCAAAGTCAGATATTGTCAGCGGTGGCCAGAAGGGTGTCCAGGATTTTCTGAAGAAGGGTCCAGACCCGAGATGTCAGCTTTCCTGCTTCTCTGATGCTGCTTGGCCTGCTGTGTTCATCCAGCTCTACACCTTGTTATCTCAGACTCCAGCATCGGCAGTTCCTACTATCTCTGAGTTTAAAACCAGACGGACTCTTCCGGTAGAGGCACCATCGGTAGAGCAACTGCCAATGGGAGGCAGCTCAGGGCATCCGCATTCGCCAGTTGGGTTCCTGAACAGTGTTTCTAACTTGTACGAGTTAAGAATAAGGGCCCAAAGCTGAATTCAATCGGACGCTAAGGGCAGCACTGCCTTGTCTTCCTTCAATAGCCCGAGCAAGGGTATGTGATCTGTTACTATGACAAATTACCATCCATAAAAAAGGTACTGGTGGAACTTGCTCACACGTACAATGATTGCCAAACCTTCCTTCTCTATCTGGGCGTATTTGCGTTCAGCATCAGCCAAAGTCCGGCAAGCACATTCTGTTAGGTGTTCCTCTCCATTGGGCCACCAGTGAGCCAACACCACCCCTACACTGTACGGGGAGGCATCACAAATCAGCACTGCCTCTTGCTTGGGATCATAGTGGGCCAACAGCTTAGAAGACAATAGTGTTGCAAAGTCGGGTAGCGTGCTTGTGGATTGGGAGGCAGGAAGTTAGAATTTGGTGTTTGTCAAATGCTAAAGGGGGAAGGCAGTGTTGTGATCCCTTTAAAAGATGATGATATGCTTTTTCTATGCTTAGAGATTCAAAAAGGATGTCTGTGGGCAGCAGCTTGTGGGTTTGCAAGTGCAGAGTGTGCACTCTAATTGAAACATTTGTATCATAAGGCCATAGCTAGCAGGCCAAGCACCAGTTTTGGTTTGTTACCCAGTTGATAAGTTCTGAATTTAGCCAAATTGAATCAGGCACTTAGATATCAAAAACCCTATTGAATTTAAATCCAATGGTTTTGACAACATTGGACCAATCCTCGTGTAAGAAATTGATATGTCATCAAGGGTATAAAAGAAGACGGCAGTTGGACAAAGACAGGATAGCTAACTGCTATCTACCAGAGCTCTCTTCTCTAAAGCCTTACAGAAGGCACCGTCTAAATCAAAGAGCACAACCATCATAACTAGTTAATGTTCCTAACAGAAGAATGAAGGTATTCCTGACAGCCGATTCAACAGAGGAGGCAGAGAACATTCTGGATGACATGCAATCTAGCTGTAATTTTGAGACTTTTTTAAATTTTATTTAAGTAGGACTTACATTTATTGGAACAGCATACCATTACAATCTCGTTTTATTCAGGAACAGTCGTTAGAAGGACTTACTTCATTTGTTAATAGTTCAGCTAATTTGTTCACTGTTAGAGTTAGATAAATAAATTGTTGCTTGGTGATTGTAAAGTGAATGTCAGGGACTTGTTTTCTTCAACCACTAGAAGTTGCTGAGAAGCAGGGTACACCACTTTTCACACTCCTTTTTAACAGTTTATAAGGCGAGATGCACCTCTTTGGGAATTTTGGTTTTAGTTCTCAGAGGGGGGGTCAATCTCCACTTTCTAACAATTGCTGCTTTGTCAGTACCCTAAAGGCTACTTCTTGGCTATGCAGCCATTTCTTAGGCTGACCCTTTTTCAATAGCAGGGGTATGGGTGCCAAGATAGAGGTCAGATTACTTATAAATTATCTATAATATTTCACTAACCCAAGGAAAGACATAAGCTCCAGTAGAGACGTGGGAGCCAGGGCTCCTTTGATCGCCCTTACTTAATTTTCCAATGGGTGTAACCCTGTTTTGTTGACCCTGCAACCTGAGTAGGTCACTTGGGAACGCCTGGAACATACATTTTTCCCTTCTAAAGGCATATGCCCGCCTAGGAGAAATAGTTAAGCATAATTGTCCAAGTCCTCTTTATTGTCCTTCCTGGTTATTAGTACGTCATCCAGATAAATGGCAACCTGGGATAGCCCTTGTAAAATGTTCTCCATGGCCTGCTGGAAGAGGGCGCAGGCTGATGATACCCCAAATGGCAGTCTTGTATATTGGTATAAACCCTTCTGGGTTTATAAAACCTTCTGTATTAACAGTAACATACTTCTGGGACTCCTCATCCAGTTGCAATTACAGTAGACGTGGCTTGTGTCCAGCTTCATAAAGGACAGCCCCTCTGCCAATCTTGTGTACAAGTCCTCTATGTGAGGCATCAGGTATTTATCCAGCTGCGAGAAGCAGCTTAAAAATCACTACAAAGGCAAACTGAGCCATCAGGCTTCACAATCAGCACGATCGGTGCTGCCCAATCTGCAAACTGCACTGGTTTGATGACTCCTTTACTTCTCCAGCCTCTTGATTCCTGCCTCTACTTTTGCCCACACAACAAATGGCACTGGGTGGGCTTTGCAAGAACAAAAAAAACCCCACAGAATTGTATCGTGGTCAACATGCCAGCTGGCTTTGGCCCCTTTGATAGTTCCAAGCCCTTGTTGAAAAACTCCTGGGTATTTCATTAGGACTTCACCGAGGCAGCCCCTTTCCACTCAAAAAATGTTGAGCTAATCCAGATGAATCTTTCTCAACCAAATCTGCCCCAACAGGCATGGGCCCAAGCCTCTTATTACCATCTGTGGTAACTGTATCAACTGGTCCTCACGGGAGATCAGGACCAAAGTCATACCCTTAATTTGCAATGGTTCCCCAGTGTATGTTCTCAGTCTGGCCCAGGTCTTCCACAAACTTAAGGGTTGGAGTCCTGAGTGAATCTTATTAAGCACAGGTTCTGTAACCACAGATATAGCTGTGTCAGTATCAACCTCCATGGGAACTGGATGACTATTTAACCAAACCTTAATTTTAAATTGGTCCTGATTTGGACATCGCTGAGCAATTTAATTGCTCCAAGCCACATGCAGTGGGGGTTTCAAGGATGTGCACTCTCCTGCATATCAGCCTACGAGTTTTCTTACTCATGTCAGACTTTGTAGGACTCCCACATCTCATGTCTGCATACTGGCAGCAACTACGATGGCTTGCCGGTCCAGATCCTGAAGAGCATTTTAGCCACTTGGCCGAGGCTCGACTTTGTTGTGGGCTGGCCTAGGGTCCCTCTGCTCGGCATATGATCTGTAATTGCCTACAGTCAAGTGGTGTTCCTCAAGCTCAAATCAGACAGGTGAGGGTGTCCAGTTCCATTGAGTTGCCCTGTAGTTCCCATGCTCCACTTGCCATATTTTCTAATGACAAAGCCTGTTGCAGTGCCTGCTTGGAATTCAGTTGGGCTTCAGCTAGTAGGTGCTTCTGCATGGTTACGTCCTTAATTCCATTGTCGTTGGCACTGAAATAACTGCACAGAGGCTGGTATCCCATCACTAAGTCACCCTTTATTTACTTGTGCACACAGTACACTGGCTGTGGCCAGCCAGCTCGGAGTCAGTCCCCCTGAACTGAGGAGATTCTCAATTCCCTGTTTAGACTGGTCAGCCAGGGCTTCCTGATTGGCCCAGGTCAACAAACCCAATCAAGAACCTAAGTCAACAAGGTCCACCTGGTTCCAATCACTACACATGTAATAGGTTTAAAAACCGCAAATGTATTCGATTTTTCTGCAGCACCACATCCCTTAGCACGTATGACACAGAGCCTGTCAAGGATGTTGTCACTGAATATTTCAGGTCTTTTTAAGGAATGCAACAAAGCACAAGGTGACTTTTTCCAATCATACATTTCTATACAGAAAAGGGGAAGGAAAAAGAATTCCTCTTTGGTATGTAGTCAAGCAAGTCAATACAGGTGGTACACTTTCCAATGTGAAACCAGGCACTTTACACAAGACCAAAAACAAGAAATGTCTGCACCAATTTGTTACACCTTTCTTTGAGGAAATTAACTCCACTTCTAAGATGATTCCAGACACAACAGTTACCTGGACATACCTTCTTCACAAGATATCCTCACCCCCTTATTCTTTAATTGTCATCGTTATATGTAATATATTTTGTTTTATTGAGTGTGACCCTGGGGTGATTTGGAATTGTTGATACTGGCCTGAATTTCGGATGATATGATCATATCCTATGATAAGTGCCCCCAACACTAAACCTACTGATTCCTTGTGCAGTTTCTAGTCCAGTTCAATCCATTCTTACCCGTAAAGGGAAATCCTAACATCTGAAAGGATCCAACTAAGGCTCTCAGTTTAGATTTATCACCTTCGCACAGAACCTGGATTTTTTAAAGAGACCTAAACATGAGAACAGCAATGCAGCTGACCATGTTATCCGATATGGCGTATGAACGTAGATTTATTCATGCAATTTCTCGCAAGTTGCATTCTGGTTCATAGAACCAAAAAAGGGAATAGAAGACACTCTATGGAATTTCACACCTCCTTGTGACTCAGTAATAGAGGTGATATGGACTTTGAAACAGACCACTTGGCCATCCTTCTGTCAGATGGATATGGGGAATAGGTGATAGCAAAATAATGTAAAGCCTTATGTGGGTATTACTACTTTCAACACCATTTAGAAAGCTTCACAACTGACAATACTACATTTAGAAAAAAAAATTGAAGGGTTCTACTTTTAAAACTCTCCCTTACAAAACACCCCACATTCTTGGCACTTCAATAGCCTATACATTGGCGTTAGGGGGTGTAGTTGGAAACATCAATAAATGCTTTCCAAAGGCAACACCTATAACTTGAATTACTGCTCAGTTCCCAATTGAAACTTGCCATCATTTAAGCAGACTGTGACAACTAATAATTACAACTCAGCTTTAATGCTTGCAAAATTTACTAGGAAAACAAATTCCGTTGGTGATACAAATTCAACTGCAGCAGTTAATGAAGCGAGAGTTTTAGAATAATTGCATTACAATATGTTCAATGAGATTCCATTTCTTAACTACTTCCATTCCTGAGCTCTTGTGAATGCAATAGAGATGTAGTTGTTTATGGCACTGAGAGTAAACAGTGTGAAACCTAACAATTGCAGATGCTAATACGTTGTTAGGCTATTTAATCACTTTATACAGCCATCAGATTAGCCTTTGCATTTCTAATTGTGTTATTCTGGTATACATATACATGGCATATGGCTTCAGGAATAATTAGTGATGGAAGAAACCAGAAAAGTTGTTTATAATTAAGCTTGTAAGCT
Source organism: Ginglymostoma cirratum (assembly GCA_024137785.1). Taxonomy (NCBI): domain Eukaryota; kingdom Metazoa; phylum Chordata; class Chondrichthyes; order Orectolobiformes; family Ginglymostomatidae; genus Ginglymostoma; species Ginglymostoma cirratum. Next base: position 37,521,822 of record JAHRHZ010000018.1, on the reverse strand, counting down.
TTTGTGCAAGTGCTAATCCCTGCAAAAGGTTAATAATGTCACACCTTATCTAACAAAATCAATACAGAAGATTTCCATCGTGCACTAATTGGAGTAAAATTTTTAAAAAGTGCTTTTTGTTTGTGTATTATTTTGTCTCTTTTGAAGTTAGGGAAATCTTTTTCATGAGGGGCATTATAAAAGAAGCTGCATCACTGCCACCATCAGCAGACATACACAGCAGTATGCTGCATGATCTACATAGTAAGTGTATGTCAGTCATATTTATGCAGAAGGTTTGCTTAATGATAAAAATTAAAGACCTAAAACTAAATAATTTTGATCTGCTTACATTTTACCAACATACACAGTTACAGAAGAATTATTAACCCAGTCAACCAACAAGAGGTGACCTTGTTTATCCATTAACAGTTTCATCATACTAATGTTCTTGCCAGTCAATTTCTCGCCCCCACTCTCTCAAGTTTAGATTGTTAAGGCAAGATCTAACTGTAGTATATGAAATCAGCAAGAGATTTGTATAGATATTGAAAAATATATCCTCTGATTAAGGAACCCATAACAAGGGGAGCAAACTTAAACTTAAGCAACACAAGTCGTCTCTTCAGCTCCAAGAGATCAGTAGTGATGATGCCAGAAATTCTACCAGTCCCCCGTGAAGTGGGTAAGGAATGTTTGGTCACCTTAGGGAAGGGGATGGGAGACTGGGCTTTGGAGACCAGGCAGATGGGAAGGAAGGAGGAGGAATTGCCCATGATGCGCCAAGAACAACACCCCAAACGATAGTATCTGCTTTCTTCTTGTCCATTTAGAAACAAATTTCAACAAAAAAAGTGGCCTGCTCATTCCCACCGGAATGCCCACACAACGATAGTTTGACATGGCACTATTACTCAGACCAAAAGGCTTGTAATAAGACTAATTTGCCTTTAGTTATTCTTTTAAACATGGCAGGAAGGCTATCAGTTTCAGCAGCCACTCAGATTTGAGAAAATGTGTCATTTCTGCTTATGAATATAATAAAGAAGCTGAGCTAAATCTAACGAAGCTAAGCCTTATAGACTAAGAAAAGCATTGCTTTCATGCCTAACCTAACCTAACTCATTTCATCTGGCCGAGGTTCAGGCGGAGGAAGAAAAAAAATTTAGGAAGATTACCAATCCTGATTGCTATTCAAATGAATCCTGATGACACGTGTGTGGACATCAAACTTGGCTATAACTCAGCATTTGTCAAATAAATTCCCATCATTCAGCTATGACCGTATGCAAGCAAGAAGAAATGAAAATTACAAGAAAATGAAGACTTAATAACAAAGCAAAGAAATACAAAAACATATCACTCTACAATGTCAGGAAACTTAGTAAAATTTTTTCTTTCATTGGGAGAAAACTTACAATTTTATGTAAATAGTATTATCTGCAGGTCAGCAAAGAATACCTTTCTTTAAAAATCTCGTTGGGCATTTAATAAATTTCAGAGATAGTAGGAACTGCAGATGCTGGAGAATCTGAGATAACAAGGTGTAGAGCTGGATGAACACAGCAGGCCAAGCAGCATCAGAGGAGCAGGAAAGCTGACGTTTCAGGCCTAGACCCCTCTTCAGAAAAAAATTTCTTAAGAAGGGTCTAAGCCCGAAACGTCAGCTTTCCTGCTCCTCTGATGCTGCTTGGCCTGCTGTGTTCATCCAGCTCTACACCTTGTTATGTGAGAATTTAATAATTTTAGTTTTAACTTGTTAAAAGTTTATCTAAAGTGCTGTTTAAAATAACAAAATATAAAATTGGGGTGAAACTGGACATTGACAGGAATACAAAACAAGTTTTCACATTCATCTCTTTTACAGTTTACCTGATATCCAGTTGATTCCGTTGGCTGTGGTAAAACTGGATGTCAAGCATGTTGTACAACTGTCCCCCAACTCTAATTCTCTAAGTTGTGTTCCAGCCCATTTTCAATTTCACTCCATTCTCTTCTGATTACAATTTTAGACTCAAAGCTGAGTTTTATGGGGCACCACAGTCCTCATCCCAATGGCTAAGTGTGTATGTGTTTTGGGGAGGTTGGGTGGGGGGAGGTTGTTGCCAACCACCATCCTGAAGGCAGTCCTACCACACTTTAAATGATCCTACGCTGGCAGCAATGCTGACCAATGCCAGGACCAGATGTAGGCTCACAGTACCTAAGAGTCCTCTTAAGTCCAGAGTTGAGGTGTCAGTGATGTGGACTGAAGGGCCAGCCTCAGCAGAGTTGGGTGCTTCCAAATGGGCCCACGGGTGCTGCAGAAGAAATTCCGTCCCCATCACCTGACACCACTCAGTGCGACTAAAGCTGTGGAGTGGGCTGTGCCAATGCAAGAAAGAGACTCGCAGCAGTGGGATAAGACCTGTAAGTGGAATTGCCCACTTAATGGCCTCTATAGGTCCAAGAATGGGCTGATCACCGATACTTTGTGTAAAATTTCAGTCAGGGAGTGGGGGAAGCTAGGTGGCAAGAAAACATCCCATTTGGACTTTAGCATCCCCTTGTCTTCAAACCCAGTGGCAAAAGGAGGTTACAATCCAGCCATTGATTCACAAAAAAAAAAAATAAAAAACCAGAAACTGGCCATTTCCTTGTGAATGACAAGAAATGTTTTTAACTAAAATAATGATTGCAACACAATTAAAACCTGAATAGAAATGAAAAAGAAGGTACAAAATACTTTAACTGCAGATACCTTTAAAAATAATTTCATAATAAAAGAAAAGAATTCAAATGGGTCAAGTTTAGACATGTTATTTAGCTCCATGTATATGACAAAATATTCATCAGGTTGATGTAATCATGGTTCACCAAGTCTGGCTAGAGCATAGTTTGTTCAAAAATTTTAACTTCAAGTATGCCTTGTTAAAAATGATTATCACAGCATAAAGATAAACAGACATTCTTCATATTGATATTTGAGAGAGACTGATACAGATGGAAGCAACACCTTTTCTCGAGCCAATACACAACATTTGTTAATCCGGCCTAAATTTTCCCGACTCCCACGAGCTGTCTCAAAAATGAAAATGCAAGCCTTCATGCTAAAAATGCATGCAAACCCTATTCAACACCAAGTTTCTCTTCAAAAAAAGGCATTGCCAGCCATCTGCTTGAAAAAGCAATAATAACGCAGTTTTGTTGGAAGCAAGCACATGAAAAAAACTAATTGATCCAAAGAACCGAAGAGCAGTTCCCTACCCAGTGGGGCCTCAGCCATTGCTCACAGAGTCACCAATGTGGAGATGCACAAGAAATGGGAATCAGAAGGATATAGAGTTTGAAGTGCAGTGAATGTTTGTAGGCCTGAAAGGAGGTTCATAAGTAAAGAAGCACTTGATAATCATTCATGGACATGCTGCATCATGGTAAGAAGACATGTCGAATCTCAACTGTGTACTATTAGCAGGTAGTTTACCTGTTTTGACGGAAGAATAAAGCAGCTAATGGAAGATTTCATTTTTCAATACCGCATAGACTGAAATTCTTAGATCAAGCCTTCCCGGCCACTGAATAATATTGAATTGGCAAGAAAATTGGAAAAGTCAGGCAAGATCAGCAGTAAAGAGTTTCTTGCCATCAAGAGCAAAATGTCCTGTTTACCAACCAAGTGCTGAATAACGAGACGAGAATCTTGCTAGAGCATGACCAGAGGTCTCTTTAAATGCATTAACATCTCACGATAAAATTAATCTCATCTCATTTACACACAGTTTCTTATGCTCCCACCCGCCAGGTAGAATTAGGTGGCAATTCAAAACATGAGAGTCGAAGTGACAACCTGACCATTCCAACTCTCTATTTTGACACCACGTACTGACATCTCAGGGCACTCCCCATAGGCAGCGACCACAAGCACCCACATCCACATACATTGGCATTGGACATGTGCCAGCCTGATCACACATCTCTGATCCATAAACAATACAATTCTGCACTTCAATACTGCACTTCGGACTATTCAGGCACCATCCATTAAAACGCTGCTCCCAAGACACTTTGTGTACCGGGATAAGCACCAATTCATGGATGTGCACATTCCTTACATTGCTCTCTTTGTGTTCACACATCTTGCAGCTAGTTGGATGCTTACAGCATCTCTGCTTTGCCTTGCCATTTTGCATTTTGCCCCTTAGCCAGTGCTTAAAGATTCACAGTACTTCTGTGTTGATTTGCCCTTTAGCACAAACACAAATCCAGGCAGCTTTTCATGGTCGTCAGTAGACAGTCAAGGAGTGGACATGTTGTACATCATAAAGATATCTTTGCACAAATACATTGTCAAAAATTCAGTTTGGCTCTGTACAGTAGAATATCAAGTATACAAACAAATATTTGAGTTTGACTTTACCCCAACAAACCAAAGGCATATGTTACACACACAAGACTATATTTACCTGCATTGGAGGCTTTAGGAGGGTTCAATAACAGAACGGACCCCCAAATAACTTCAGCACCAAGACCTCAGACAGTGGTCTTTCCCAACTGCACTTTGACAGCAGCTGTCCCAAGCTTTAGTGCGTTCCTCAGTACGTTGTCCTGGACCTTGGAATGTGCCACTCTGCAACACTGGGTCAAGGTCAATTCTGTGTTCTGGAAGACCAACAAGTTTTGGGCAGCCCATAGGTGGTCCTCACCGAGTTGATGGTCCTCCAGGTAGAGTCAAATGTTTCTCTCAGCGTGCATCCCGGAGAACAGACCAAACGGCAGAGTCCTGGGTCACACAGCTGCTTGGGATGAACTTCGACAAAAGCCACTGCATCTTTCTCCAGACTTCCTTTGTATAAGCACATTCCATCAGGAGATGTGTGAAGTCTCAACGTTCCCACAGCTGCTTCGAGAGCAGCATGTGGTGGCTCAGATCGACTGGGTGTAAATGGAGAATCTCACAGGTACTGCCCTTCTCACCACCAGCTAAGCGATGTCTTGGTGCTTGTTGGAAAGTTCTGGTAATGAGGTATTCTGCCAAAAGACTTTCAGTCTGCTCAGGGGACTACGCAACAACATCCATCCTCTCCTTTTCCATCAGGGTCTCAAGGAGGCTGTATGCCGACCAATTCCTGATGGACTTGTGGTCAAAGGTGTTTTTCTTTGCAAATATCTCCACAAAGGACAGATGATACAGAACAGTCCAACTACTTGGAGTGTTCCGCAGCAAAGAGGCCAGTCCCATCCTTCGCAACACCAGGCTCAGGTGGAACCTTAGTATGTAGTGACATTTGGTGTTTGCATACCAAGGATCTACGCACAGCTTGATGCAGCCGCACATAAAAGGAGGCCATCAGAATAAGGGCAACGTTGGGTATTTGCTTCCCTGCCTTCTTCAGAGTTTTGTACATGGAATCCCTGCAGATACGGTCGATCTTAGACCTCCAGATGAAGTGGAAGATAGCTCAGATGACTGAACCAGCACAGTTTCAGTGAATGAGCCAGATGTGCACCCCATACAACAACAGAGACAGTGCCTCACACCTGATGATCTCATACCTGCACCATGCACATGCATCAACCAAATAGTCATGTGTCAAGGTCTAAGGGGAGTAGTCCTCAGTCAAGTCAGGGGAGACACCCTTCAGGCAAGGGGATCCTAGCACAATAAGCCAGGGGCAGTTTTTGATGTTAGTCCATTTTGTTCGACATGGTTATTCCTCTCTTAGGAGAGCAGGAGCCAAATATTGGGCACGCATCACATGTCTTGGTTCTTTATGCCCTATTGTGGGCCTTTTCCTCCTGGAATAAAACAAAAGGAGGGAATGAATGAGGTGGAAGTGTCTGGCACAGCGGTTAGGTGCAGATGGGAGAAAGGTAGTGAGGTGTTCTGAGTGAGTTTGTAGGCAGCATAGAGGGCAGCCAGGATTAGTGTTGTGGGGGAATTGGGTGCGACAGACCGAATGAAGCAAGATGTTTCATGCAATCGTGTGAGTCTCGGTGGGAAGTGTGCACAGTAGGGGAGATAAAGGGAATGTGAAGTAGCAGAGAGAAGGTGGTGGCATTGCACAGCAGAGAAGTTTGCTGATTTTCTGCCTTGCCTTGTTTGGCATTTGTCCAGATCACAGAAACAGCACTGACCAGCATGAGTGCCTCAGACCATGCTGGCAGTGTCTTCTACGTTTATGAGGGAAGAGAACGACTCTCCTCTCGGTCATCCCATTCACCAGCACATAAGTCCCTTTTGGCAAAACGATATGCCAATTTCCTTCTGTCCAACATGTATGGGGTAAAGCAAATGAAATGTGCCATTCCAGAGCTGCCTTGCAATGTTTGATTGTGCACAGGTGGCAGAAATCCCCAGATATCCTGCCAGTGGCAAGAACTTCTGCCCAGAGCAAGAGGGAGGATACAACAAGCACAGTGCATAGGTCATGAGGCGAGTTTAGGAAGAGACTAGAATTCAGAGAAACTCCTCCACAAAACTCGCCAAAATTAACATCTGGACAGTTTCTGGTAAAATTTGGCCACTTTGTATGCATTCTGAAGAAAATGGATGATAGTAAAATGATTTGCTGCTTTGGAATGATATAGGTAAAGGGCTTATCGAATAGAATGCATAAGAGTTTTTTTTATGTTGTACTCAGTGTTCAGCCTGGGAGAAAAGTCTGCAGGAAATATGAACATAAATTTTCCACAGGAAACTTGTGTAAAATGTAAACCACACCAAATTCAGATTCTTATTACAAAAATATGGAAAACTTGAGGCTCATTCCTTAAACTGGGAAGGCAGCCAATTTTAAAAAAAAGCCATTCTGCATCATCTTTCGATATGTTTCTCTTCTATGCTTTTGATTTTCTGTCTCCTTATATTTATCACCAAATTCAAGGACACAGCAGCATTACGCCCACTGACCAGGTTTATTTTGCTCCCCAATATTGCAAATGTCCTCTGCCACTGAGTCCTAATTCCATCCTCAATTTCTCCTGTGAAATACCTAAATACCATGAATGAAAAACAAAAGAACTTGCAACGTATATTGCAACGGTCGAGACTACCAGAGGTCTCAAAGCACTTCGTAAAATGAAGTGTTTTTGAAGTGCAATCAATTTGGCAATGCAGGAAACATGACAGACAATTTTACAACAGCACTCCAATGAACAGCAATGTAGTAACCATCAGCCAATTTGTTTTTGTAATGTTGGTTGAGGGATAAATATAGGCCAGGGCACCAGGGAGAAAACGTCAAAATTGTGCATGGAATCTTTTACACTAACATGCTTAGAATTATTCTGGTGTTTGATATTCAAACTTAAGGTTGTGTACCTGATTCTTGAAAACTGGACACAAAAATTATTGATATATTAAGTAATCTTGACAGTGTTACCGAATATTCAGAATAATTAATGTATATTATTAATGTTTTGTAAACCATCTGCCTGTAAAATGTTTGCTATCCTAGTTCATGATTAAATCAGAGCCTTTAAATGGTGGAAATACAGAATAATGGTCAATTAGTGCTGGATCAGTGGATTGTGAATCATGTATTTTTCCATTATAATAAACTTAGTAAAAAGGACAGAAAGGAAACTAAATTTAAAAAAACAAATCTGTTCATTGAAGCTCAAGAATGCTCTGCATTGGATACCTCCTGTCCCTTTTGCCTCACAGTGTAGTTCAGTTCCAGAGGTACCAGTAGCCCAAAGTGGCCACTGTTCTTCTAGAAACCTGCACAGTATATGCTGGGAGGCTATTCCAAAAATGGTAGATGTCACTAACTACAAGAACATAAATGTTTTGCACTCCTTAGTGTAAAGACCGTTATCTTCTTTATTTTTCTGTATTTTTGATTGTGGATTAAAATGCAGGAAAATGGGACTAGTTTAGGAAACCTGGTCAGCATGGATAGGTTGGACCGAAAGGTTTATTTCTATGCTCTACGACTTCTAATGTGCAATCGTGGGAAATATTGGAGACTTATAAATTGCTCTGTTCCACCAAGCTGCATTTAAGCACTAGTCATCACCTTAAACAACTCAAAAAGGAGGAAAGTGGAGTAAACAGCTGGAGATGTTTAGGGAAAGGATGGGATTTTAAAGAATGAGAATCAAAAGAAGTGATAAAAATCAGGGGATACATGAGGCAAAACTTGAGACTGGCGATGTCGTTGCAAAGTTGGGTAGAGTATTTGATGTTTGTAAAACGCTAGGGCGGGAAAGAGTGCATGGTCCATTTAAAAGACGATGTGCTTTTTTTTAGTCTTAGAGATTTTAAAAAGATGTCTATAGGCAGCACCAGATGCACAGAATTCTTGAAAGTGAAACACTGTATCAAAAGACTATACTGTTAGCAGGCAAAACTGCATTTTTACCAAAGACAACAGGTTTTTCAACTGAGCCAACTGATTTAAACCAGGCCCGAGATACCAAAAGCCAATTAAATTTAAATCTGATGGTTTTGACAACTAGGACCAATCCTATTATAAAAAATAATAAGTCATCAAGGGTATAAAAGAAGAGGGCATTTGAAAAATCAGTGAGAGAGTCAATTGTCATCTTCCAAGAGAACAGCTCTCAGCTTTAAAAGAATGAGCCACTGGCTCTCACAGACTTCTCTAAGCTCTGAGAAAACCATCATCTAAACCAAAAGGTACAGCAATACTCTTAGCTAATATTCCTGACACAAGAATTCAACGGAGAAGGGACTGAGGACCAACAGAGAAGGGGCAGAGCATTCCAGAAGGCTTATCCTGGCTGTAATTTGAGAGACTAAGTTTTAATTTATTTTTATTATTACTTTGGTTTGTATAAGTGGGACTGATATTTATTGGAACAGCATAATATTAGAATTTTGTTTATTTTGGAATAGTTAGTAGTTAAGGGGGAATTGTGTGGTTTGTTAGTATTGTTATTTTGTTTACTATTAGAGTTAGATAAATAAATTGTTACTTGAGTATAAAATGAGTATCAGGGATTTCATTCACTTAACCACTCCTTTATAACAGATTGGGGGAAGGGCGGGGTGAGAGGCAGGTTATACCACATTTCACACTTCCTTTAACAGATTATGAGGTGGGACGAGTTCCTCTGGGTGTTTTGGTTTTAGTTATCAGAGGGGCGTCATGAGATAATAGAAGAATTTAAATTAGAGGGTGAGATTAGTAAAACCGAGGTATTGCCAGACCAGAAGCAACTGGTCAGCAGGCACAAAGAAAGATCAAAAAGACGATGGATGAATGGGACTTAATGAGTTAGGACAGGTACATCAGATAACGTTATTTTTTCTTACAGTTTGTGAGGGAGTTTTTGTAGTGCAGTGATTGCATCCTTAAGTCTGAGCTAAGGGGCCCGGTTCATCTGATTCAAAAATATTTATGGTTGGTGTTCATTCCTGTGGAACAACACTACTTTTGAAAGCCGACAGAATTGATGTAAATCACTCATCTGTTGACCCACAGAACCACATTCAAAAAGGGTCCCGAGAATTCAGTTTTCTGCCATAAACTGTTTTATTAAAATTGCTTCACTGTTTCCTCAAGTCAAAAACACGTCCTTGGTTGACTTGAAAGGCATGTACATGCTCAATACTCAGCAGACAACTGTAATCTTTATGGCGTTTCTATACTATGCAGAATTGCCCCAGTTGGTGTATGAATAATGTATCACGTTGACATAGCGGCAGCTTTCACTTGAGTAAGGAGAACATCGATTTTAGCTCTACTTCAAGCCTTCAGCATATATAATCATAGAGTGGTTACACAGCACAATAGGAGATTATTCAGCTAGTTGTGTCTGTGCCAGCTCTCTGTAACAGCCAACTTGTTTCTTCCACTCCCCCATCTTTTCCTCAGACATAGAAACGTCTCAGACACAGTTAGTTATCTAAATTCCCATTAGAAAGCTGCAATTGAATCTGCCACAATCACCCTCAGGTATTGCATTCATTTTGTCTTCGGTTATTTGTCAAACCAGCTTAAATTGGTGCCCTCCGTCTCTAAACTTTCCAATTAAATGGAAACAGTTATTCTCAACTATTTCATCCAGACCCATTATAATACTCAGCATAACTAATAAAGCTCTTACCAATCTTCTCTTTTGTATGGGGAACATATTTGAGATTGACAGTTCTATGGAATACTAAAGGAGTTCTGAATTGATGGGATATTGAAACAAAGTGGAGTGCCACTTTAGATATAAACTAAAAGTAATACAGAACCAGTCAAAAGGAGATCAAAAAATAATCCCAGTGTCCTGGCAAATATTTTCTTCCTCAATCAACATGAAATAGATGTTTTGTGATAAGTGGGATCTTCCGTTTATTATGTATTAAAATAATTGAGTGTAAAGCACTTTGGAACATGCTGCAGACGTGGAAGGTGCTGTATTAAAACATGCCATTTCCTTCTTTCCTTATTTTAACTGGTGACGGGTGTAAGAAAAAAAAATCACAACCTAAGCAAAATCATTACAATAAGCAATGTTCTGCACAGTAGCATGGCACATTACTAGGCAAGTATTCTGCAGATATTTAAGCAAACACGGTGGTGAGCCGGTTAGCATTCATTGATGAAGACAGAAGAACAGAATTATTTGTTCAGCGTCACTATGATTAAGCAAAATCAAAAGATGACCACAGCTGGTAGAAAGCCAGTGCGTAATATATACAATGAACGCCAACAAATATTGATTGATTAAAAGAACTGAAGATATTCAATGGAACAATGTTGTTTTGACATTATATATTGTAAATTTTCAATTCGATCACAAAAGATCAGGAAAGCAGATATCACAATTTTAATACAAGCTATTAAACATAGATGCCATAATATATTCAGAGATAGTAGGAACTGCCGATGCTGGAGAATCTGAGATAACAAGATGTAGAGCTGGATGAACACAGCAGGCCAAGCAGCATCAGAGGAGCAGGAAAGCTGACCTTTTGGGTCTGGACCTTTGTTTTTTGTGGAACTAAATTTAAACAGTAACAATTCTGATACAAAATGTAACTATTCTTGCTCCAGCTCACCAATACTTTCAGCAAAACTAGAAATGTCAAATTGGACTGGCCTCAAAAATGGTGTAATTAAACTGCATGTATTAAATCAATTGTAGGCATCCTGCCACTTTGCATTGCTGTTCATGATAATGATTTCTACATACAGCATGTGCTAGTCACTGCCTGCACATGGCACAGCAGCCAATATCGTATGTTCACATCAAGCTAAGAAGTCACCTCGTACTGCTGAAATGGAAGGTAGAGTGCAGCCAAAGTAGCTAATGGGAGTCATGCAGGAATTAATCTATATTGGGAAACAGTATGGGAATGCTATATCTTGCAACAGAGCACATCAAGATTTTCAGATATTGTACTGGAGATCTGGTAGAGAAGTTGGAAAGGAGGTGAGATGTCCGCAGAAATCTAGGAGGCTCTCCACACACATGATCAACAAGCAGTGGGAGCAGCTATCTGCACGGGCCATTACTAGGAACTGCGTCCTAAGGAACCGGACGTACAGCTACAAAGGTTTTCAACAATGTCAAATGAGAAGTCAAGGCCAAAGGCATCTTCAATTGCCCTATCTTCGCAACTGCACCTGTAGCATTTGCCCCGGCTTAGTTCACCGCATCCAAACTGCTCACCTACAAATAACAATTACATTTGTATACTTCATCTCACCCACACACAGAATTGCTGCGTGCTTCATGCTCACATGAGGTTTCAGATAATGCCAGCTATTCATGACAACCACACTAACCAAGAAGACTAAGCAACACTTACTGACATACTTCTTTCTCTTGTAACGCAAAAGGTGGGCACTTTAGGGGATACAGTGCTTTATTTCCATCTCTAATTGTGTCAGTGAGCAACTTGGTCTTTATTATGGGGGTGGGTTGGGCATAACAGCAGAGTGTGGCTTTCATTTACCACCCTTCTGCCCAGTTGCCCGCATATTGAAGCAAGTGAGGGATCTGCATAACCCAGCAAGCAGGCATCCTTGTTTGCCTGCTAGGTACAGCAGCCACATCTCTCAGCTGCCAGGGAGACAGGTAATGGAGCCAGTGCACTTTGAGGTCCCTAAATGGCCTTTAATTGAATACTGAAGGGCCATTGTTGGTGGCAGTTTCAGAAGGTTGCCCATGGAGCTGCTTACCAGAATTAAAGTGGAGAGGTGGTGGAAGAGGCCCACCCAATAAATACTTGTCCATCGTGCCACATTCCTTGCTGTTTTGAGGGAAAGGGAAAAAAAAAAAAAAATCGCACCCATAGTTCTGAATTCATTAGCAATATAAATAGACAGGCAAGATAAGATCAGAGAGAAGGAGATGGAGAGACATGAAATGCAAAAAATTAATAGTGATTAGGAAAGCAAAAGATGATGGTATGGTGTTATGACTGCTGGGCTTTACAAAACTGGTATACTTTAAAAGGTTTCTTTTACCTAAGGAAAAGCAGAATTTCTTGCTGGGAGGATGGTGAGCATTCAATCATAGTTGGACCTAGGTGATCTAAACAAAAGCTTATTGAAAATCAACTGACAGTTGACACAAAGAGAAACAAATACTTTTTGGACAAACATGTGGGGAAAATGATGTGGGGAAGCAACTTCTGCTGGAAAGAGCACAGTAAATTGTTTTTACGTTTACAAACAAGTATAATTCTTATAAAAGTTTGTTTTCTACTTGAAAGTGATGGAATTTATTGCTCTATGCACAATGTGCTGGGGCAGGCAACTTCAAGTGAAAAACCCATCTGTACCAGTGAGGAAAGTCGGTAGGACCACACAACAACTAAACACTCAAGTTTCGTCCAGCAAGCTTTTTGCTTATTCAGGAGCCTCTCACTGAAATTCCATCCTGTCAGAGGATGGTGGATTTGTTGATTTTAGTTTGTTTGTTACAGTAAAAGTGTTTTCAAAAGTGAAATTTCATTCATTTTGTCACTTGTTGGGAAATTCACTTTTTAAAAAGAAACAGATTGGTGTCTGTAGGGATCATAACAATAAAAAGGACAGGTAGCGGGAAACTGAAGAGGATGGAGACAAGACTTTCAAAATTAGGTGGACTTAGTTTGGAAAAGCCACTTCTGGCGAAGTTGGATCCATGTTTGTTTTTCAGGTTAGTTGCAAGGTACATCGGAAGAAAATGTAACTAAGGGCGGGAAAAGTGATACCTGCAATATCATAGAAAGTCTTGTTTGTGTTATGGATAAATAATATTTTTGAAATCCAAGTCATTAATTTATTTTTACACATATAATGCAATGACATAGAGCCTCTGTTACCTTTGCTTTTTACTCAAACAACAGCCTTCCAACTTAATCCAAATAAGCGTACGTGCAATAAAAATGTTTTTATATCAGCACTAATTTACTTTGAATCATGATAGAACAGTTTGTCTGCCAGCTCCACAGATTCCTTATTCTGACAGCTATTTCTTTTTTTCGCTCTCACTATTCAAACTAACATAAAAAGCTAATCTGTCATCTGACTCCCCACTCCCCGACTAAAGCTTGCTTAAAGTCCATAATTCAAAACTTTTTTAATAATAAAATTTAATCGTCAATATCATGGCTGATTTCAACACAATAATTTAAAAAGGAGCGCAGGGCAGTGTAATAAAACAAAAAATTGCAGATGAAGGAGCAGTGTTCTGAAAAGGGGTCACTGGACTTGAAGTGTTAATTGTTTTCTCTCTGCAAATGCTGCCAGATCTATTGAGCTTCTCCAGCAATTTGTTTTCGTTTATCATAGGTCAGTATGATGGCACTAATAACTTCTTTCAGCTCACACAAGTCCTTGCATGTCCTGGTATTTTTGCTGTCTTTACTCACGAATCAACATTAGGCTAGTTCCTGAAAAACAGTTTACACATCTGGAATTTTGAATTGCGTTGAAACGATCAGATAAATCGACTTCTACCATGACCATCCCAATTAACAGCTTTCAAGTGCATCTATTATTATCCTAACAGGTGTTCTGCAATGTGTGTGGTTGGATACAGTATTGGCTTTAACATGCCTCAGCAAATCTTACTAAGTTACCAGCCACAATTAGCACAGGTTTCAAGAAAGCCAAATGCTTATTTAAACTTGCACTGCACATAAGATTACATTTACCCAAGGGGAATGGCACAAATTTAAGTTTGGAAATGCTATGTTCTCAAGCAGTATGGTCTGTAGAGATATACAATATAGTCCTCCCACAACCCAGATGATCACTTTTGTTTACTGCATTTCCTTTGTGAATGCTTATTTCCTTGAGACTATTTTTTGTGATATGTTTTGAGGTCGATGTTTTACATGAATAATATTTCCAAGGGTTTACATCATTGTGGACTCACAGAGTAGGGATAAAAAGGTCATGGCAGGCTGAGACTGGTGGGGCTCTACAAGGATCAATATTTGGGCCTATCTGTTCATAACACAGTCATAGAGGTCGAAAGCATAGAAAAAAAGGCCCTTTGGCCTATGGAGTCTGCACCAGTCATGAAAGAACCAATTATTCTAATCTGATTTTTCAGCACTTGACCCATAGCTTTTTTAATTTCAAAAATATACTTTATTCATTACAAAAATCTCTTGTGTATATACATTGTCAAAAATTCAGTTTAGTTCTATACAGTAGCAGATCAAGTAAACAAACATTTGAGCTTGTCTACTATTTCAACAAACCAAAGGCCTCTCTTACACGGACAAGACCATACTTACATGCATGGAGGCACCAGGAGGGTCTGATAACTGAATGGACCCCCAATTAACTTCAGCAAGATGACCCCAGACAGTGGTCTTTCCCCTTGTATGCCTTAAAATGATCAGTGTTCCTGCCTCTACCACCCTTCAGGGCATTCAGGTCCAGGTTCTCACCATTCAGTGAAAAAACTTTCCTCTAAATCTCCAGTCCCTTACCTTAAATCTATGCACCCAGTCATTGATCTCTCCAACAAGGGAAAAAAGCTCTTTGCTGTCTATCCTATCGCCGCCTCTCAATTATATACATCTCAAGCCTGTTACCTCCCCATTCATGCTCCTCTGCTCCAAGGAAAACAACCCCAGTCTATCCAATCTCTTTGTAATGAGAACTCTCCAGCCTAGGCAACATCCTGGTAAATCTCCTCTACATTCTCTCCAGTGCAATCATATGCCTCATTTAATGTGGATTATTGAACTGCACATAATACTCTAGCTGTGGTCTAACCAACTTTTCATACAGTTTTAGCATAACCTTCCTGCTTTTAAACTCTATGCCTCAGCTATCCCATATGCATGCTTAACCATTTTTATCTGTCTATCCTGCTACCTTAAAGGATTAGTGGACATGCACACTAAGGTCCCTCTAATCTTCAGTGCTTCCCAGCAGCCTACCATTCATGTATCCCTCGCCTATTTTGTCCAGTCCAATTGCATCATCTCACACCTATCTGGATCTGGATAGGGGCAGCACAGTGGCTCAGTGGTTAGCACTGCTGCCTCACTGCGCCAGGGACCTGGGTTCGATTCCAGCCTCAGCTGACTGTGTGGAGTATGCACATTCTCCCAGTGTCTGCATGGGTTTCCTCTGGGTGCTCCGGGTTCCTCCCACAATCCAAAGATGTGCAGGTTAGGTGAATTGGCCATGCTAAATTGCCCATAGTGCTCAGGGATGTGTAGATTAGGTGGGTTATAGGGGGATGAGTCTGGGTGGAATGCTCTGAGGTTCAGTGTGGACTTGTTAGGCCAAAGGGCCTGTTTCCACACTGTAGGGACTCTATGAATTCCATGTGACACTGATAAGCCCATCTGACTACTCCATTTATATCCTCCTGTAATCAGAGGCTATCTTCCTCGCTACTGAGCAACCCACCAATTTTTAAATCATCCACAAACTTACTGATCAACCCTCTTACATTCAAGTCTAAATAGTTTACATTTACCGCAAACAGCAAGGTTCCAACTCTGAACCCTGCAGAACTTGACTTTGAGTCACAAAAACACCCCTAAACCATCACCCTGTTTTCTGCCACTCAGCCCAGTTAGTCAAATTTCTTTAGATCCTATGGACTCTTGCCTTCATTATCAGTCTCCCACGTAGGATCTTATCAATTGCCTTGAAGAATTCGAATTAGATGACGTTGGATGCGCTTCCCTCATCATCGAATCTGATCTCTTCGAAAAATTCAAGTGAACACAGTCAGAGAGAACATCCATTTAACAAAACCATGCTGAATATTTTTGATCAATCTATATTTGGAGAGTAGGAATGAATTCTGTCCTTCAGAATTGCTTCTAGAAGTTTCCCCACCACTGAGTGGCCTGTAATTTCTTGGTTTATCCCTTGCCCCCTCCCTTGGCTGTCCTCCAGTCATCTAGCAGTTCTCCTGTGGCCTGAGAGGAATTGAAAATGATTGCCAGCATTCCTGTTATTTCCTCCCTTGCCTCACTCAATAGCCTGGGATACATTTCATTTGGCCCTGCTGATTTATCTACTTTTAAGCCCACCAAACGACTCATAAGCTCCTGTGTATGCTAATTTTTAAAATTACATCACAGTATTTCTGCTCGATTTCTATACCCACGTCATTCCTTCTCACCAGTGCACACTGACACAAAAGTATTCATTATCCTATTTCCTCCGGCTCAATGCACACATTATCATTGAGATTCTTAATGGGCCCTACTCTTCCCCTAGTTATCCTTTTACCTTAATGCACCTATAAAATAACTGAGGATTTCCCTTCATTTTTCCTGCCATTACTCTTTTGTGCCCCCTCTTTGCTCTCCCAATTTCCTTTTTAAGTTTTCCTTTGCACATTCTGTACGTCTCCAGTGCTTCAATGTTTATGAGCCCTCAGCATCTGCCATAAGCCTCCTTTCTTCTCTTCATCTAATCCTGTGTATCCTTCGGTATCCAGGGTTTATTGGATTTGGCTTTATAAGAAGATGCTAGCCCTGTACTCTCCATATTTCCTTCTTGCATGTTACTCACTGCTCTGACACAGACTTACCCAAAAGTATCTGCTCCCAGTCCACTTTGGTCAAATCATATCGGATCGTGACTTTCTTTAAAAAAAAAATCAGCCATCCCCCGGTTTAGAACTTCAAATTCTGGCCCAACCTTGTCCTTTTCCAAAAGGAATCTTGAATCTAACAGATTCTGCAAAACACTCCCCACTAATTCTTCAACCACTTGGCTAGCTTCATTACCTAAAATTAAGTGTGTGACTTCCTCCTCTTCTAGGCCCCATGTCCTGTGTGTAGTCTTGTTCTTATTTAGGAAAGGTATTATCACCACAGCAGGCATGCAACAAAGGCTCACAAGATGGCAGGACTGTCCTATGAAGACAGATGGGACAAACTGGGCCTGTATTCTCTATAGTTTCAAAGAATGATAGGTGATCTCAATGAAACTTACAAAATACTTTCTTTAAAAAAAAAGGGACAGACAGGGCAGTTTCAGGTAAGATGCTTCTCTGGCTAAGCCAAGGGACACAATTTTAAAGTTAAGGGGGATGCAACCTACATTCAAGATGTGGAGAAATATTTTTACTCAGAGATTTTTGAACCTTTGAAATTCTCTACCATAGATGGTTGTGGAGGTTCAGTCTCTGATTACGTTTAAGATAGAGATATATTGAGCTCTAATTACCAGCTGCATGCAGGGTTATGGGAGTGAGATGAGTAAAAAGCATTGAGCCATGATTGTACTGAATGGTGGGGTAGGCTCGGCAGGCTAAATGGCCTACTCCAATTCCTACAGGATTGCGCACATGGATTGGCAATCTATGTAAGTCCAGGAGTTTGGGCAATTCCCCCGGCCTGTTGTTTCATCATCCAACAGAACATCATTGAGGGGAGAGGATGTTCCCCAAGATAGCCAAACGTTTGAACCAAGTTGATGGATGTATGGTTGACTGTGAATGTGAGAATTTGTGGCTCGATGGTTCTTTTACAGACTTGTTGGAAGGTTGACATGTTCTAAGGCCTCAGTGCACCAGTCAACAAGCAGAGAGATGGCCTATTGAGTACATAAATTCTCAAAGCAATCATTGGCAAATAAGAGTTCATTTAATAGTTGTTCAATTAACTTTGTGCAAGCCTTCAGCCTTTGAAGATTGAGGTTCGGGATAAACTGTAACCTCTCCAACCTTCAATATAGGATATATAAACATGTAAAATAAAAGCTGCTCTTCGAAGGTCTTCTGCTGGCCAGTTAAATGATATGAAAAGCAGGTTCCCATCAAAATCAATTTAATAGTAAAATAAATGTTATGGACATTTTCCAAACCTACGGACCACTGTTTAATTACTGCAGTTTATTCAATAACTGAGAAAAGGCAATATATCTCAAAATCTAGTAAAATGAGGACAAGAATACATCATTGCCCAGTTTATCCGAATATTCTGTTCTTTCCAAATTTGCTATTCTACCCACATTTCATCCATTTGCCTCTCTGCAAAACAAATTAATCAAGTTTAACTCATTGCTGTCCAGAACTTCAAAACTGTAGAATTTTTAGCTCTGTCAGGCTTCCCCATCTACTCCAATCTTAAAGGCATTTAACAGCAAACACTTCTTGATTTATCTGACTCTTTTCAATCTTGGTGATGACCAGCGGTATGGATCTCAAATAAAAGTTCTGAGGAACAGTCATTACGTGTCAGACTCAAAAAACGTTAACTATTTGCTCATTCCATAGATGCTGCCAGACTTATTGAGTTGCTTTCTGTTTCTATTTCTGATTTCCAGCACGCCCAGTATTTGCTTTCATATGGCTCTTAATCTTTTACTCAATTTTCTCAATAAATAAAATGCTACTTTAAAAAAAAGATGATTTTAAGTACCATTGCACCACATAATATTTCCTGAACAAGATGTGATTTGATAACAGGCTTCTACCAGTTTAATAAAGGTTTATTTAAGCAGAGTGAAAACAATTTGACTGTTATCCTGTCCTTCATTTAGAAATGCCATCAGACTCTATAAAAAGAAAGTTAATTAAATGGCTTTGTTCGCCTGCAGAAACTAAATCTAAAGCCACAACATTGTTAATTTAGTTAAGTTTTGGTCTTCTCATAAAGTTAAAATAACACAATAATTCCACAAGAACAGCCACAATTGTAGGGATGAGCGAACAGTTTGGGTCTGGCTTGCAAGTCCTTTGAAGCTCTTTCTTTGATGTTTTGTCCCTGCTTTGAACAGGCAGCACTAACTTACTGAGACACCTCTTTTTGGAAACCAAAAATGAACACTAAAACATCAAAAGAGAAAGCATCAAAAGAATAACACCCTTGAAGGAGCAGCATACCTTAAACCTAAGGGAAGATTTGATACCAGTCTAATTGCCAATTTGAATTGACTGTAAGAAGGCAACTTAAGCTGATTGAAGAAAGACTTTTTTTAAAAAACGCAACTCAAAACAGGGGTCCAGTTACTGCTCAATTTTCATCCATCTTTGTTCTTCCTTCACCTCAAAACCACTACACTACAGTTTCCTCTGATAACAGAAGTCAAAGATGCTCAGCTCTTTTATGTGCTAATGAAGAAAGGGTCTGAATTTCAATTTTCAAAAGGCTGTGGAATTCTTGGCTCCTAAAACTACATCATTTTTCTAGTGCTTTGCTCAAGACCATGGATACAGAAACCCAGAAATGTTAACATTTTACAGCAGGCACAGCACAGTTGAGAATATAAGTGTGACCCCCAAGAAGCGGTAAAATTCAGTCTTGTGTCTGCAAATGGAGCACACTGTGTCTGTTTAGTTGGGGGCTCAACGAAAAGTCAAGAGCAGTTTGTTGGGGACTGCGCTGTTAAAACTGAATTGTCTACTAACTCCTGAAACTTCAGTCAAAAAGTGTTTGGGTCAAGGCTCCAAAAACATGCCTGGGAGCTGTGGGGACTCAGCAGAAATCACATGCCATTAATAGTTTACTGCATCTATGAAGGAGAGTGAAGGAAAGCCACAGCAATATTTGCTTAATGCAACTGAGCAAGATATGAGTCAAGGAAAAACATGAAGGTTGAGTTCTGTTAAAGACAGAGTTTGCCCTTAAGGCCTCCATAAATAAATATTTTCCAATCAACATGTTCAGAGAAGTTAATACACACCTCCAGAAAAGTGGGGGGGG
>JAHRHZ010000018.1:37461459-37486738 GCA_024137785.1 Ginglymostoma cirratum | reverse complement strand
ACTGGACCCGAAACATTAACTCTGTTTTCTCCTTCACAGATGCTGCCAGACCTGCTGAGCTTTTCCAGCAACTGCTGGTTTTGTTGCTGCAGTGATTATGTCGGTACATAAAGATTTTTATGAATAGAATATACTTTTGAGACCTAAAAATGTTGATACCACAGGTCAAAGATTTGAAAGCTCCATGCCTATCCTCCAATTAATTAACACGTGGAAGCTCAGAATAGAAAAGTAAGCATTACTGCCTTTAAATGAGTGAAAAGTAAAAAGCTACCCTGATTGACATCAGAAAATTAATCAAGAAACCATCATCTATGCCTTGGAACAATGCATCATGAAAACCATTTAGGTAATATGGCTACTTTTGTTGTTCTCTTTTATCGATCCCTTAAAACATGTTTGCTGGTCTGTGTAAATTGGGCTGAACACAAAAATATTTCTGAATTTATTGCACAAACCAATTAGAATACATTGTTTAATTTTGTTTGACTAAAGTAACTGCATTGTTAATAAGTTACTAAGTCTTTTGCTTAAACTACAAACCAGTATCGATAATTGATTATTCACCAAGTCTGGGATTCAAAAGTCTGGTTATGAGCCATTGAGGTCAACTTTGAGGGTCTTTTGATGGTTGCAATTTTACTGTGTTACAAAGCTTTCAGAGCACTGCACCTGAAAGCTTGTGATTTCAAATAAACCTGCTGGGCTATAACCTGAACCGTGTTACAAATACAGAGGTAGAAAGGCTCATTTGGCTGTCTCAATGTCATAACAAGGCCAAGATGACACTGTGACCTCCAGGTTAGATTTTTGTAAGGTAAGAATTGAGCTCTTAATTTCACTTGCAGTTGTTCCAAGCAATACATCTTTGTTCAATCACAATAGCCAAAACCAATATTTAATAATTGCAACATGAAGCCCAAGAATAACTTTTGCAAACTCACAATTATTCGATTTTTAAAATAATGCATCATCTGAATACTGAAAAACAGCAGTTTAAAAAGAAAATTTTGCATTGTCAGAAGTTCCAGTGACTAGAGAATTCTGATTGGTACAGAGCCACGTCACAAAGTTCTGCCATACAATACCGACAGATCAAAAGGAATTCATTGATGAACTAGTGTTTGGAAACACCAAGGACATGAATCATGCCATCTTCTCTTTCAAGATCTAGACTGGTCATCAGAAATACTGGATTTTCTTGAACTACCAAATCTGTCCTGCTCTTTTTCCCTGCGAATCACCTAGCGGAGTTCCATTCCCCTGCTTATTCTTGCCAAGCAACTATCTCACTCAAATTTTGATCAAAGTGGAGATAGGCACAATAACCAGTTCATTTGAACAAAGTTCTTTTTCACACGCTTCTAATTATTTTTATGCTTGATGTAATTTGTACTCAGTTGCTCCTTCATCGCACTGACCTATAGGAATAATTCTTTATGTATTCTTGTTGCCTTTCAAAGACATGAGAATATCAATCATTCACTGTCTGAAAGACGTACAATTTGTAAATTTTATATTCCTGTAACCTCACCCTTGGTAGCATCATAATGAACATATTCATCTTTTTCATCATTTTATACCCTTCCAGACAGAGAATGACTCAAACAGCGCACAATATTTTAAACTTCATCCAATCCTGTACAAGGTAAGATGCTGCTTGACCTGCTGTGTTCATCCAGCCCCATGCTTGTTATCTCGGATTCTCCAGCATCTGCAGTACCTTTTATCTCTTATCCAAGGTAAGTATTACTTGCTTTTGTATTTTATTTCTCTCGAAACAAATCCAAGCATTCCATTTGCCTTTTCAACAGTTTATCTATTTACTTTGCTGTTTTAATAACTGGTGTGTTTGTGTACCAGGGCCTATCAGTTCCACTGCATCATTTAGAATAAAAACTCAAAATACAAGGAGTAGTCAGTCTGGATTTCAGAAGGGAAGGTCACGTCTGAAGAATTCAGTAAGTTTAATCAAATTAGTAACAAATACTTAGGCCTAGGTAATGCAGTAGATCTAATATTTTTGAATTTTGCTTCATAAAATACCACACCGTGAATTCATGATAACAAGGTGTAGAGCTGGATGAACACAGCAGGCCGAGCAGCATCATAGGAGCAGGAAATCTTGACGTTTTGGGCCTAGACCCTTCATCATTTTCTGATGAAGGGTCTAGGCCCGAAACGTCAAGATTTCCTGCTCCTATGATGCTGCTCGGCCTGCTGTGTTCATCCAGCTCTACACCTTGTTATCTCGGATTCTCCAGCATCTGCAGTTCCTATTAACACTGAATTCATAACTGGTATTACGATCCTGGATTGGACCGTGTTAGAATCTGGTTAAGGCTAATAAATTTATCTTGCTTTATAAAACAAAACTTGATTGAACCCTGGGTACTTACTAAGAAAACAACGCCACAAACAAAATAAAACCTTAACTTTGTGCATTTTATGGTAAAGGTTAATTTTGGTTCAACAGTCAAAGTGTGGTCGAACAACTCAACAAGCACGTCAACAGTAGATGCAATCAAGACAAGCTGCACAAATTCTGCAGTAGCCCATCCTGTGCTTTAACGTCATAAGACAATTTACACAGCACAAATGGATACAAAAAAAAAAAAAAAAAATCAGGGGACAGGTAGCAAAAACTTGACAGGAAATTCAGAATTTGCTGCAGAAACTTAACAGGTCTGGCAGCATCTTGGATAGAAAAGAGATTTAACATTTCAAGTCCTGTGACCTTTCTTTGAGACTAGTAACACGTCAGAGATGGCATTTAAACTGACAATGGGCAGAGTGTACAGGTAGGTGGCGAGGGAACATACAACAAGAGTGACAGATAAAAAGACATTAGACAGAGACAGGGATTGTTATTAGTGTGCCAGGGAAGAAGAGAAGCTAGAGAGATGATGATGATGGGGACCGAGTAGTTGAAAATGGGTTGGCAGTACTGAAAACAACCCATTTCATGACAGGAGAGATGGCATAGATAACAGACATGGAAGAGAGTGGTCACACTCTAAAATTATTAAACTCAAGGTGGTAAAGAAGGCGTACCACATGTTTGCCTTCATCAGTCGAGGAGCCAACCATAAAAGTTGCTAAGTCACGGTGCAGCTGAATCAGACTTCAGTTAGGCCACATCTGGACTTTTCCATCTACTACCACCCTCTGTCTTCTATTGGACAGCCAGTCTTGTATCCAGGCAACCAAAATTTCCCTGAATCCCATGCGTCCTTACTTTCTGAATGAGCCTACCATAGGGAATCTTACCAAATGCCTTGTTAAAAATCCATATACACCACATTCACTGCTCTGCCTTCATCAATGTGTTTTGTCACATCTCAAAGAGTTCAATAAGGCTTGTGAGGCATGACCTGCCCCACCCAAAGTCACATTAAAGCAATCAACCACATTCAATTATTTCTAGAGGGATACAATTTAAGACAAAAACATCTGTGAAACTTTCATTAAACCTTAAAATACAAAAAGACAGTTCTGGTTCCCACAATATTAAAAAATGTTATGGAGACACTGTCAGTAAAACAAAAAGGCATAAGAGTTATTCCCAGAAGAATAGAAGATCTCAGCCAAGCATTTTGGCAAGAAGATATTTACTTCAATGGTTAGCTCACTATTTTTAAGATTGATCTGGCACACGTATCATTATATTGTCTAATGGTATACCTTTGTTGAAGAAGCTGACACAATGCAATTACATGGTCCAGGAGATACAGCTCTTGGGATTAAAAATAGATATTCTACAAGCAACTCTGCAAAAAAAATGGATTTTACATGGTAGAGATCATATACATACTTCACAACAAACAGCTTTAACTCTTGAACATCCATGTGGGTTTTGACATCTATCTTCTTTAAATTATGAAAGGAGTGAAGTTAATAGACAATAGTCATAGAGTCAGAGTCATACAGCATGCAGACCCTTCTGTCCAATTAACCACAGCATCATAGAGGTACAGCATGGAAACAGACCTTTTAGTACAGCTCATCCATGCTGACCAGATATCCTAAGTTAATCTAGTCCCATTTGCCAGAATTTGGCACATATCCTTCTAAACCCTTCCTATTCATGTACCCATCTAGATTGCCTTTTAAATGTTGTAACTGTACCAGCCTCCACGACTTCCTCTGGCAGCCCACTGCATATACACACCACCCTCTGCGTGAGAAAGTTGCCCCTTAGATATAAAAGGGACCTTTCTCCTCTCACCTTAAACCTATGCCCTCTAGGTTTGGACCCTCCTACTCTGGGGAAAAGACCTGGGCTATTCACTCAATCCATTCCCCTCATGATTTTATAAACTTCTACCTAGTCCATGTCAAACATGTTGCCAAACCAAATTAGTCCCACTTGCCTGCGTTTGGCCCATGTCCCTCCAAATTTCTCCTATTCGTGTACTTACCAAACGTCTTTAAACGTTGTAACTGTACCTGCATCTACCACTTCCTCTGGAAGTTCATTTCACACACAAACACTCTTTATAGAAATGATGCCCCTCATGTCCTTTTCAAATTTTCTCCTTTCATCTTAAAAATATGCCCCCTAGTTTTGAAATCCTCCACCCTAGGGAAAAGACCCTTGTCATTCACCTTATTTATACCCCTCATGATTTTATAAACCTCTATAAAGGTCCCCCCTCAACCTCCTACGCTCCAGTGAAAAAAAGTCCCAGCCATGCAGACTCTCCTCATAACTCAAGTACTCCATTCCCAGCAACATCCTGGCAAATCTTTTCCAAACCCTCCTAATCTAAAAATGTCCTTCCTCTAACAGGGTGACCAGAACTGCATACAGTACTCTCAAAGAGGCCTCACCAACATCCTGTACAACCTCAACATGACATTCCAACTCCTATAAAGATCTGAGCAATGAAGGCAATTGTGCTAAACACCTTCTTAACCACCCTGTCTACCTGTGATGCAAATATCAAAGAATTACGTACCTGAACCTCTTGATTTCTGTTCTACACCACCACCTTGGCCCTACCATCAATTGTACAAATCCTGCCCTTGCTTGTTACACCAAAATGCAACACCTCACACTTATCCAAATTAAATGCCATCTACCTCTGTTGAGCCCATTAACCCATTTGATCCAGATCTCTTTGTAATCTTAGATAACCTTCCTCACTGTCCACTATACCCCAACTTTGGTATCATCCACAAACTTACTAACCATGCCTCCTATATTCTCATCCAAATCATTTATATAAATGACAACCAAAAGTGGACCAGTACCAATCCCTATAGAACACCACTCGTCACAGGCCTCCAGTCCAACAAACAATCCTCCACCACTACCTTCCATTTCCTATCATCAAGCCAATTTTGTATCCAATTGGCAAACTCACCTTGAATCCCATGTGATTCAAATTTTCTAATTAGTCTACCATATGGAACTCGGTTGGAACCCACATGGGGTGAGTCTGAGGCTGTGGAAACAAGTTTTAGCAAATACTTGGATTTCCACTGAAGTTTCATCCCTCATGTTTTGAATCCTCCTATCATATCCTATTGTTTACTCTCTACCCCATCTCCCTCACTTTTTTCTACATATAAACTGACGTTTTCCCAGCCACCAGACCTAAAACGTTAACTCTTTCTTCCTGCACAGATGCTGCCAGACCTGCTGAGCTTTTCCAGCAACTTTGTTTTTGTTCCCAACATAGACAACCTTGTCGATCTTTAAAGGGGTCCTATTCTCTTTCTAGTTGTGTTTAATGTACTTGTGGAATCTCTTTGGGTTATCCTTAGTGTTATCTGCCAAGACTCTCCTTGCCCTCGTGATTTCCCTCATAAGGATGCCCCTACTCCCCTTATATTCTTCGAGAGATGCACTTGATCCCTGTTGTCTATATGTAATATGTGATCCTTATTCTTGACTAGAACCTCAAAATTTTTATTTATCCATTGTTACCTATTCTTACCTGTCTTACCTTCACTCGAACAGGAACATCATGACCCTGAACTCATTATCACACTTGCGAAAGCCTCCCACTCAGCAGTTGTCCCTTTACCTGCGAACAGTTGACTCCAAATGACTTTTGAAAGTTCTTGTCTCATAGCATTAATATTTTCCTTATTCCAATTAAGAACTTTAACTTTTGTGGAAGGCTTCTCCTTTTCGATAACAGTTTTAAAACTATGAGAATTATGATCACTAGTTCCAAAAAGCATTCCCCTACTAACACTTCAGTCATTTGCCCTGCCTTATTTCTCAAGAGATGGTCATGCTTTGCTCCTTCTCTAGTCAGTACATTTACAGATTGATAAAAAAAATTATCTTGAACACTTAAAATTCCTCACCATCCAAGCCTTTAACAATACAGCAATCCCAGATAATGTTTGGAAAATTAAAATCCCATATTATTGCAGCCCTATTATTCTTACATATATTTGAGATCTCTTTCCATATTTACTCCTCAATTGCCCCCTAACTATTGGGGACCTACAGTACAAAACCGTCAAAGTGATCATCCTTTTCTTATTTCTAATTTCTAGGTATATATTTTCACTGGACTTTCCTTCAGAAATATCCTCTCTAATTACAGTAGTAACGTTTTCCTTATCCAAAAATGCCACTCCACCTCCTCTCTTGCCTCCCTTTCTATCCTTCCCATAACGTCTAAAATGACTGTTTCTTAGCCAGTTATCACAGAACCACAGATCAAGAAAATGTCATAATGTGTCTTGACCAGTTGTTCACAATCAGTGGAAGAATTTTTAAAAAAGCAGAGTTTTCTAGACTTCTGTCAGAGCCTAAAAAGACAGAATTAACTGACTTTAGCTATGTTGGCATAGGAGAACTGTTTCATATTGTCAACAAAATCAAAACCTACAACAATTGAAATGTATTGACAAAAATGTTTTCTAATCCTATCATAGGAATTTCAGACAGCAACAATCAGCTACGTTTGAGAGGAGACGCAAATACTCGGAAAACTAATGAGCATTTTACATTATCAGAGCTCACTGTTGGATATTTAACCTCCTGGTGGGACTTTATCAAAAGCCTTCTGAAATTCGAAATATACACATTCAATGGTTCACCCACATTGACTTTGGTAATCCTCAAAACAGCCTAAAAATTGAAACGCCATCAGGATTGTTAAACAAAACATCTCATTCAGAAATTCCTAAATATTCAATAATCACGTATGTTATAATGGATTCTAGTATTTTCCCCTACTATTGTCGTCTGGTTAACAAGGCTGTACTCCCCTATTTACTTTTATTCCCAGGATTTATAAGCTTTTTTTAATGCACACTGTATTGTAGTGCAGACTATGACTGCACCTAGGTATTTGTTTTACAAAGGGTGTCGATAGTATACTCATCGTATGATCCAGTTTAAGCTACAGGATAATGGTCAATAACCTAGGTACTACATTTATTTGTCCCAACCTGCTGGGCAAGTGGATTTTCCCAACACAGTCTTGAGGAAACCCTGCATTATAAATATTTTAACTGGTAATGTCTAGCCAGTAGCATAAACCAGACACAGGTTTGATTTTGAATTTGCTTCATTTGGTAAATCATGCTTAACCACACAATAAAGCTATTCAGTCTTCAATAGCATTACACACTTTTTCAAATGCACAACTAAAACAGCTCCTATAATTTTCTGCAGATTAGTACTGTGCATTAATAAGTACAATACATTCTCCAAAATACATTCTGAGTGAAGCTGCA
The DNA here is from genome assembly GCA_024137785.1 of Ginglymostoma cirratum. NCBI lineage: Eukaryota > Metazoa > Chordata > Chondrichthyes > Orectolobiformes > Ginglymostomatidae > Ginglymostoma > Ginglymostoma cirratum. The sequence continues at coordinate 37,479,028 of JAHRHZ010000018.1, read as the reverse complement.
CTTGGTACATAATCTTCCTATGCACAAATACAATTATACTTCATGACAGCAAAACTAAATTCTGCTCTTACTTGGAGGCAGAAAGAGCATTTAACTAGTGGAGTGGTGGCAAACCTGAATCTCATTGCCTTCTTGTGTCTGCCACAATCAGTGCTGAATTAATCACTTAAGGGCCTTATCCCACCATTGCTGGGATTAACCCCACTACAGGGTGATATGTTGTCATCAGCCCACACAATAGGTGAAAACGTACAGCTCGTTCATCACCTCTGGGCTCTGGAAGTTCCTTCATTGCCTCCCCAAGTAGGGCTGCTAAGCACAAGAGCTGTTGACGCCAAATGGCCTTCATCTCTCTCTCCCTCTCTAGGTCAGATTAAGGTCTTGATTCCAAAGGAAGACCTACTAGTGGCCTTGCCACTGACTGTTTGGCAAGTAATTTGTCAAACCTTCCTGGAGAGAAGCAGTGCCAACCTCCTTTTGGTTCTCCAGCCAACAGGTACAATGGCTAATGCCACAAAATTCCTTTTCTTGTGTTTTTGATCAGCTACTAACAGAATTGGAATCCACTTTAACAGTATCTGAACTTTCTCGCTGTCACATCACCAAAGTCTGATTTAAATTATGCCCAAAACCAAGGCATGCTTTGAAGTTTAGGAACCCCACCCATCCTTTGATTACCAATGATAAAATTTAGTAGATTTACCCCAAGAAAGAATCCAGTCCCGTCCCAGAGGCATCAATATCTCAGCTAAGTTATTGAAATATTAGCAATCCTTAAAACATTACTTGCCCAAATCAAATGAGAAAACATTGATAGTTTCCAGTTTTAAAAATTATAATCTTATCCTCATGCTCATGGTGGTGAAGTGCATTAGTATAGTTCTTTTTTCCCTTCTGGAGATACAGCTTTGAATTTAGTCCATAGTGCTGTAATTAAAAGGCTGTTCTTCTGTGGGCTATAACACAAATGTCTGAGCCCTTGTGGATGTAGGAACACAGAAAAAAAGTTTGCAATCATATTCAGAGAGGTCTTAAAAATAATTAGATTGAAAAGTTAAGAAAATATACCATTACTTGTATAATAACAGGCAACCTTTAACAGTGAGCTCAAGAGACATTGCCAGGCTCTGGATGGTTGTATTTTGCATGTGGCAGTTGCCGTACCTACCCAGTGATGTTCGATGTTAGCACTGGGTTTCAAAATTGGATGAGCTAAAATAGCACATATTTAAATGGCTCATCCACAGAGTGTTCCAAGTGCTTTACAACCAGTAAAGTACATTTGAACCACAATCACTGCCATAAAGTGGGGAATTGTGGCAGCTTCTCGGCAGCTGTAACATTGTATCCTGCACTGTGTTCTGTTACCCTGATGCACTTGCACAGTACAATCAGCCTGCAAAGCACACAAGACAACACTTTTCACTGTACCTCGGTACACATGACAGTAATGAGTCAAATCTAATTAAGTCAGTTAATTCACACACAATTTCATTCAAACAAATAAAGTTCAAAGACCAAAAATTACATTAGATATCACTCATCTCCTGCTGGAATGTGCCTTTGTAAGGAAGGTCTGGAGACAGTGCGCGTGAGGGGGGTAGGAGAGAGAGAGAGTGAGAGCGACACACACTCACACACTCACACAGACTGTAGTTGTTGTCAAGGTTCGTTCCAAGCAGCTCCATAACATAGAACTCTGCGGTCTATGGTGTATTCCCCAGGATGCACATCGAGACAAACAAACAAACATCGACTGTGCCTGGAGGACCATCAACTCAGTAAAAACACTCTTGGGTCTACCTGAAACCTGTTGATCTTCCGGAGTAAAAAGGCAACCCCTTCCAAGTGTTTCAGAGATAGTAGGAACTGCAGATGATGGAGAATCTGAGATAATAAGTTGTGGAGCTGGATGAACACAGCAGGCCAAGCAGCATCAGCATTCAAATGTCCAGTACCATGTGCTGAGGGATGTACTAAAGCCTGGGGCAGTTAATACCAAGGCGCAGTGGGGAAAGACCACCATCTAAGGTCTTTCTGCCAAAGCGTAACGGGAATCCTTTCAGTTGTTGGACCCTCTCATTGCCGCAAAGTATGTAAATACTATCCTACACGAGTAAGAAATTCCCTGCAGCTGCAAAAACCAAGGTATGTCAAATTCCATTGTTTGTTTTTCTTGATACACAAAGACTGTATACAACTACTTTAGTTCCTGTGACTGCAGATAAAGATCTTTTATGAATAAAATACATTTCTACAAAAAAAAGGGTCATCAAAACTGGACAGGGCACCTGGAGAACATCTTGATCTTCAAGTCATGTTATCAGATTGCTTGCATTCAAAGAGGGTACATGTCGCTATTTTAACCTCTCATTTTGAGAAACAGCATCTCCAAATGTTGTAGCACACTCTAACTGATTCCATGAAGAGCCAGTCTAGCTTATGTAATCATCTTTTGGGCCCACAACTTGCTTACTGGTAGCCCGAGCCTTGGCTATAAATCAATTCACCACACACTTCCATCAATTTGTGGAACTGTTTGTCAAAAATTAAATGTAGAAAAAAAAATACATTGGAAAGAAAAGAGAACCACAATAGTCAAGAGAGCTCCATTTGCAGAAGAGAACAGTGGCTGAGTTGTTTAAACTGACTACACTAAATCTCACACAAGCTCTACAAATTCAACTCCTCCTTCCTCAGGAATGCTGGATGGACCATAACCTCCATCTCAAGCTTTCTGATTCCACCCCTGCCATAAGCCGTGCTTAGAATGACTGTCATACAGACTTCCACTTCATTTCTAAATTTGAACAAGCATATCTGACTGTGTGCTTCCCATACAGGACAAATTACAGCTCTGATGTTGCAGCATGAGGAAGACAACTAGGTTGAACTAGAGAACTAAACCTCCAAATACACTTTCGCTTTGACGCATGTTCTGAATCAAGATACAGATGTTTTCCAGAATGTATTACTTACAATCACGGAATTTTTACAGCATGTAAAAATTTTTACAGCATGTAAAAATTTCTGAGAAAGGGTCTAGGCCCGAAACGTCAGCTTTCCTGCTCCTCTGATGCTGCTTGGCCTGCTGTGTTCATCCAGCTCTACACCTTGTTATCATCCACTCTGATCCCATTTTCTAGTGTTGGGCCCATAGCCTCATGTTCTGTTGTGTTTCAACTGTTCATTTGAATAATTCTTAAATGTCTTGAGGTTTCCTGTCTCAACCATCATTTTAGTCAGTATCCGATTTGCCTTAACTAGCTCATCTACTTGTCCTGCTGTCAAGGATGAACATGCACAGTAATTCTATTCCGTTCAGAAATGAACCATACAAGATTTTTTTTAAAGAACAAGAAAGGTTGAAAAGATCAATACACATCACAGAAGGAATTAATATTAAGTGTGAAGAAGCAACCAGTCACTTTTATAGCATGTAAAGCCTATTAAAGTCAACCCCTTTGTCAAAGATTTGAGCTGTCATAAATACTATGGCCTGTCCAACAACTTGAATCTGTAATCAAACGTTTCAAATGTGCTTTAAGACTTAATCAGACTTCTATTTCACTGTTTTTGCTCAATGTCCCATTGAATTTGTTATCTGTTGTTCTACTTTTGTTTAGACTCCATAAGGAGCAATTTATAATACTGTTACAAAACTTGAATTCTAAAACAAGGACGGTGTCACGGAACAACAAGACTGGTAGAAAGCAGTTTAAATATTATGATGCTGAAATTTTATCATGAAAAATTCTTGAAAAATAAAAAAAAGTGTTCACTCCTCAAATAACATGGAGCTCATCAAATGTAAGCCTATTTTGGGAGAAAACAGTCCCCAATTATATTTCAGATTCTTTGATTATAATCAAGTCACATAAATAGATTCTTAAATATTCCTAGGCCTATTTTTATAAACAAACAGCTTTGAGTAGTTTCTTCTGGAAGTTTTCAATTTTTAAAAACGTCTTTCAAGAAGTAGTAGTGCAATAAATATCCTAATTTAGCTGCAGAAGTTTTAACTTTGATGATTTTGTCCAAAGTGCTTGTAGCTTGCCATCCTATCAGCTGCACTCCAAAGTGGAAATGTCCCAAGGAGTGGGAACTGTTGATACTACAGACCAACAAAAACATGTGTCTAAGAATGGATTATGACATAAATATGAGGAGCTGGCTCCCGCATTTCCACTAATAGCACAACAGGGTGCCTGCATTCCAAAGTGAAGTTCAACACCCAGCATCAACTTTAAAAATAAAAGGCAGGGTACAGAACAGCAAGACTGCTTTTACTAGTTAGATGGGAAACAACGGCACTACAGAAAAATGTTTACAAATGTCACATCACCTGATCATAAACGATAATGTATGTTACAGAATTAAAAGTAAATTTCATCACATTCATAAAATATTATTTCTGATGTTGGATGGTGAAGAGTTGGGCAGGGTTTTGAAGGAGAAGAAGGAAAATAGGATTTTTTTGGCGTGCAATTTGTAAATGTGATGCTACTTGTATCTTGTGTGTCTGAAAACCATGAAAAAAGATTTCCTACACACTTCCCTGCTTTAAATAAGAATGCTATTAACGCATTATAGGCATCTGAACTTAAAGCTTGGCAAGAAGTTAGTACTGCCAAATCTAAGCACATGTTAAAAATAAAAGTCTTGTTTGAGATCCCATCAGGAACCTATTTACTAAGCAAAAATTGATTCCATCACATTTTGTGTAATTACCCCTGGCAAAAACGGGCCAGGACTATTTAGCACAGCAAAGCAATTGTGCCAGGGAACATTTAACTTTTGCTTTGAACTATTTAATGTAACAAATGCAAAACAAAAGCACTAGGGCAGGTATGTCAGGTCATGAACGACTGAGTAAAATTTAAAAGTACCCACCAGATGTGCTTTTAGAATAAGAAATATCATGATTTGAAGAAATTGACGAAAGAGATATTGACACGGTTTAAAAATAATAACGTAAATTTTTTTAAAATTTGTGACTGCTGATCGTACTGAACAATGAAAAAGAAATGTGAAAAAAAGGTCAGGGGAGAGCGAGAAAAGGATGGAAAGCTCAAAAATAGACACCAAGGGAAGCTAGCCAACTATGCTTTAAAAATGTTTGAAATATGCTAGTAAAAGACCCATTTCTTTTATTAAGTGTGTGAGAGATAAAGACACACGTGACAATCTGCTTTGTCATTTTTAAAGTTTATTACTCTACGTTACATTTATGACAACTAAAATAAAGTCTGTCCTATAGATTTTGAACATAACTGTTAAATGTTTGGTGGTGAATCATATTAAAAAAACCGAATGTCTTTATTTTAGGATAGGAACAAAATAGATGGCGGCTATTAATTTTCTGAGCATATATGGAACACTAACACTAAAGGGAACAGAAGGAGCTGCAAGACTGAGCAATCCAATAAATTCTATCCATATAACAAGGTGTCTTGGCACTTTCAACTCTCTGACTAGTCTGGATCCAGAGTAACGTGAACTTTGTCCTCATTAACCATAAAACACAGAAACGTAGAGGTTAGGCGCAGCACGAGGCCATTCAACCCCTCGAGACTGCTCTCCCAATCAATATGATAATAGTTGATCATTGAGCCCAAAATCATAATCTCACCCTTCCTACATATCCCTTTAGCCACAAGAGATATACCCAACTTTTTCCTCATCTCAATCCTAAAATGTTTACCCTTTATCCTTAAACTACAACCACTGATTTTGCACTGTCCCCATGGGGAACATCCTTCCTACATCTAACCTCGCTAGTACTGATATTCCAGTGAATACAATCCTAACTGACTCAATCTCCCCAGATATATCAGTCTGGTGATCCCAGGAATCAAATTCGTAAACCTTCACTACATTCTCTCTATCGTAAGAATCTCCTTCCTCAGACAAGGAGACCAAAACTGCACAGAATATATTCTAGGTGCAGTCTCACCAATGCCCTGCATAATTGTAATAAGTATCCTTGTTCCTGGACTTGAATCCTCTCGCTATGAAGGCCAACAGATGACTTAACAAAATTACATCGTTCTTTCAAGTGTTTTAAGTTGTGTATAGTGGAAGTTAATTCTGCTTCCTTTACTTGACCTAGTGTCTCCTTCCAGGAATTGGTTTCAACTCTTGTGATTTGGTATATTCTTACCATGTTAAAGATGCTACATAACCAGCGTTCCCTCTAATTATTTTGTAAGGCAGCAGCCTCTAAAAACGGAAGAACTGGCTTGTCAACCACTGGGCACAGAACCTCCCAGCGGCCGTGCAGCTAAGAAACAGCAGGGTATACAAGTCCAAGCTGTTATTTGTCATCATAGTTGGCAATACTGCACTGAACAGACTACCCAGTAGTGGTTTGAAATGGTCCTATGCATCTGTGGTTGGCAATGACTTCACCTTTAACATGCGAGATACAGCATTTTCTCAGACAACCTGCACATGTCAGGAAGCATGTGTTGTAAATAACTGCTCACCTATGTAATATTAAAATGCACTCTCATATCTGATCCATGATGTGGATGGATATGCTGATGTACCATCTAAAAGCAGGCTAAGTGCTGCCCTAGCCTCGTTTTTGAGGTTTGCAAACTATAGCATACCTCATTCGTTGAGGAATCGCGACAATTTACTGCTTCAGGCCAACCTTGTACATATGCAGCTGTATAAAATCTGCCTCTGGCCAAAACATACTTCATTTGGCAATTTGCAGCAAAAACAAGGTATGAGTGACCACCGCTCTTTCTTCTTCAGCCACTGTCACCACCCAACACCTCCCACCTCAACACCACCCTACCCCCAACTCATTGATTACACCATGGTGCAGTCCTACTGCTATGCTAATGAACGCATGACGTTTCCCAAGCCTGTATAGATTGATCAAAATCCTCCTCTCTCATTTATTTCTCTTGGTAGGTTTTTTTTGAAACAAAAAAGGTGGATCAATAAATTTGTTTCTGACATTAAGAAATACACACAAGTATCAAAAAAGCTGGCTAGAGAAGCTTGAAAACAAGCTGCAATACTACTGCACCATTCCCTGCACATTTGTACAGATCCTCCAATGTTGCTGGTACTTTACAATCCCAGCTAAACCATCAAATTTGCTGATTGCTGTTTTACAGAGTTTCCAACCTCATGAACAAGGGCGCATTTCTTACTTATAAGTATTTCTTACTTATAAAACTTTCTAACTGTGCACCAGCTCAGTGGGATTTCTATTTCCTGCTTGGCCCAAAATATTTTCTAAAGGTGACATTAAAAATGGGAAAATTAATCCATACATACTCTAGGCACATTAGCTGGAAGTTTGTACTTATGACATTGGTGAACTAAGTAGTGAGATTGGAGGCAGGAATGATGGCTCTATTTCCTTCCTGTAACCAAATCAACAGAGCTAATCTAATGCACACAGCAGGGGCTTCCTGAAACAGTACACCACTAATTCTAATGTTAGGCTCTACATTGAGCATAAAGATACGAGTCTGCTTACTATTCACAGCAATTCTAATGATATTTGGCAAACATTATTTGAGTTAATAGTTTATCATTAGCATTTTCAAATTTTACAATGTGTCCAAAAAAATGTATACTTTGAATAAAAGATATTATGACTTGCGTAATGCTTAATCATGTTTCCATGTATGTAAAGGCGGCAAAATTTGCATTCACTCTACAATGGTAGGGTTGAACAGTAATCATTTAAGAATGCTACTTGAAACGTTACTGCACCGAAAACATCAAAAATAAATGCAAATTGAAACAAGCAAGCATTTAGAAAGTGACCTTTTGAAATCTTCTGAGCGTGGAAATGGTCAAATAAGGACATACGTTATATTGTGCTTATGCTTTGTTTAGTACAAAAAAGGGCTTTGAAAGGGAATGGTGTGGGTAGTGGGGGTTAAGGGTTGAAAATTTGAAAATGGTATAAAATCGAGAGCTAAGCTACACAGTAAGCAGAGGTGTTTATCTTTTTTCTTTACTGACTGAGTGAAAACCACTATATTTGGCCGCAGTATCACTTAGGTTCAGAGCAGGAAGGAATTAGAGCTCCTCAGAATTCAAATGTCCTCCCCTGTGGGGAGTCTTGGTAGTGTGGGGTATTTAATCAGGCAGAAAAAAGGCAGGTGGTAACCCTTCTGCTTTCCTGGCTCCACTGTTATTGATTCAGCAGTGGACAGGCCTCTGGAGAGTCCTCCTTCCTTTATTGTTATCCGAGTCCCATATGTGGGCAACTAATGCCAATTTAAATCTTCAGCAGTGGACCTTGGGCTTACCATGGAGGAACCAAAAGAAGAATCCAGTACCAGGATGTTTAACGGCTCCCTACCCACTCAGTGCCTCATCTAGTGACCTAACAGCTGGTAGAGGAGCCTGCAGGGAGCCACCCAACTCCCCTTACTACAGTCTTCTTACTGTGATACCCAAGCCATTATCAGTCTTCTTTGGTTTAAAACCCAGCAATGAGCCTATGCGTTGGGTAGATGTTGCACTCAACAGCCATCACCTCTTCAGTGACACTGGATTCAATAGAGCAGACAGCCAAACCAAGGCGTGGGGTTACTGAGCCTGGGATAGACCTGCCACTGTCCAGCAATGATCATATTCAGGTTCAACAGGCAGAATGGCCTATCCCTGTTCCTAGAAAAAGGATGTGTGAGGTAAAGCAAGGTGGGGCAGGAATAAGTAGATAAGCAGAGTGTATGAGGAGCCATAGCAGTTAGGTACAAGGGCACAGATTGGGCATGGGGAATAAGAGCATGGATACATTTTCTATTTTAATTTTTACTTTTACATTTAAAAGTGGAGCTTGGAAGTTAGTTTTCATTCTGGCCTACCTCTGGATCTAGCATTTTTTTTTAAAAAACTCTTCTTGGATCACTCTGAGCAACTCCCAATCCAGTGCAATCCCAGCCCCAGAAATGAAATTTGGGTCCACGATCTACAATGAAGATAGACACAATAGACACAAATTCTCTGTTGGTGTGTCTTCCATTGTTAATTCACCAGACTCACTAGCTACAGGACCAATACAAAATTTAATACCTCTTTTCTATTTAATTACTTGTAAAATCTCTTACCAATGACTTTTAGCTGAGCAACTAGCTTTCTTTTATAATCTACTTTCCCCTTTTCATTTAGTAATTCTTTGTCAGTTCATAAAACCTTTTATTTTGCTTCTTTCTATTTTAAATTATCCTTAACTCCCATTTTTAACCATGGACAATGCATTTTTTTTCCATTCATAGTATGCGGGTGTCATTGGATAGGCCAGCATTTATTACCCATCCCTAATTGATGAATTACTGTTGAACTGTTACAGTCCTTGGGGTGTAGGGATGCCCATAGTGCTGTTAGGAAGAGCATTCTGGGATATTGACCAGAAGACAGGGAAGGAACAGTGAGGAGTTCTTCACTAGGGTCGTGTGTGACTGGAGGGAAACTTGAGGGTGTTGTTCCCATAAATCTGCTACAATTGTCCTTTCAGGTGATGGAGACTGACAGCTTTGATGAAGCTTTGTCCTGGAAGGAGTCAAGCTTCTTGAGTGTTGTCAGAGCTGCATTCATCCAGTCAGGTGGACTGGATTCCCTTACAATGACTGTCCACCATCTACAAAAGGGAAACAGTAATTTGCTGCAGACTTCCTGACCTTCTCACAAGTCTTTCTTTCTCACAGGCATAAGGCTTTATTGAGTTACTAAATGTCCCCATTAAAATCAACCACTGTAATGCCAGACATTATCTTTTAACTTTGTTTCCGAGTTCACTTTAGCTAGCCTTGCCCTCAAATCTCTATAATTGTCTTTATCTGAGTTTAAAGTACAAGTCTTTGACTCTCACTCTTCTCCATGAACTGAAAGTGAAATTCATTCATGTTATGATCACTGTCACCCTAGAGACTCCTTTACCATGAAGTTGATGCTTGATTTTGTCTCTTTTCTCATTACCAGTTCTAGAATTTCCTGCCCACTGTTTGCTTCTAGAGTGTACTAAGAAATTGTCCTGAACATCTTTTATGAACTAATTTTCCAGCACGTTTGTCTGTCTGGTTCACCCAATCCTCATGTAGACAAACACTGCACATGGTTATCATGTTATCTTTCTTACACAGTCTATTTAGGTCTTCTTGTATATTCTATTTTTTAGCCTAACTACTGTCAGGGGTTCTATAAAACTTTTTACCTTCCTTATATCCTATCTCTACCCAAACCAGTTCCAAATCTTGCTCTCTTGAGCTAAGGTCATCTCTCACTACTCCATTTTTGTTGTCCTTAAATAACAAAACTATACAGTCACCTTCTCTGTGAGCCTTATGTCAGCGGTCAGGGAATTACTGGAAAAGGTTCTTAGGGAGAGGATTTACTCACATTGGAAAATGAGGAATAATCAGGGTGATAGGCAGCATGGCTATGGAAGCTCAAACTTGACTGAGTTTTTTGAGGAAATGACAAAGATGATTGATCAGGGCAGAGCAGTAGATGTTGTCTATATGGACTTTAGCAAGGCCTTTGAAAAGGACCCTCATGGCAGGCTGATACAAAAGTTGAAGCTGGTTAGATGGACACAGAACTGGCGTAGCCATAGAAGACAGCGAGTGGCGATGGAGTTTTTCTGACTGGAGATCTGTTACCAGTGGTTTTTGACAGGGATCAGTGCTGGGACCCCTGTCGTTTGTAATATAAATGTAAGTGATTTGGAGAAGAATGTAGGAGGCCTGATTAGCAAGTTTACAGATGACACAAAGATTGGGGGAGCTGTGGATTATAAGGAGGATTGCCAGAGGATATAGATAGGCTGGAGACTTGGCCAGAGAAATGGCAGATAGAGTTTAATGTGGATAAATGTGTGGTGACATTTTGGAAGGTCTAATGCAGGAGGGAAGTGTATAGTATGTGGCAGAACGTACAGAGGGATCTAGATGTACAGATCCACAGTTTCCTGAAAGTGGATTAAGTGGTTAAGAAGGCAGGTGGCTTGCTTGCCTTTAACAGTGGGTGCATAGAGTAAAAAGAATCGGCTAGTCATGTTGCAGCTGAACAGAACTTTAGTTAGGGCACATTTGGAATATTATGTACAGTTCTGGTCACCCAACTACCAGAACGATATGGAGGCTTTGGAGAGAGTAAAGAAATGGCTTACCCGAATGTCGCTTGGTTTGGAGGATATTAGCCAAACTTGGTTTGTTTTCACTTAATATCAAAGGATGAGGGATGATCTGATGAAAATTTTAAAAAGTTATGAGAGGCATGGATAGAATAGATAGTCAGAGTCTTTTTTTCCCAGGGTAGAAATGTAAAATATTAGGGGACAAAGGTTTGAGGTAAAAAAGGGAGTAAACTTAAAGGAGATGCGAGAGGCAGGCTTCTTTTTTCTACAGAGATGGTGATAAGTACTTGGAATGCAGGTCCGGAGGAGGTGGATACAATAGCAATGTTTAAAGGGCATCACGACAGATATATGAATAGGCAGGGAATAAAGGGATGTGGATTCTGGAAAGGCAAAAGGATTTAGTTTAGAATGTCTTGGTGTGCCAGAGGACCTGGTCCTGTACTGTACAGTTTTGTTCTTTGTAATTCCACAGGGACTGTGACATGTCATAAATATAGAATCTGCAGTTTCAAATAGAAGTTGCTTTCAAAAGGAAAACAGCATTTACTTGGAAAACAAGGTGTAGAGCTAGATGAACAAGCAGCATCAGAGGAGCAGGAAAGCTGACGTTTCGGGTCTAGACTCTTCTTCAGAAAAAATAGCATTTACTCAATTGTTTTCCTAGTCATGTTACAATAAAGTTTTAAAAATGTGAAATCTTACTGTGTTTTCCTTTCAGTTATCAACTGGAAGTTTTTTAGAAGAAGTTTAAACCTGTAGAATCTCAGAGATTCTAACAATCTTGATTATTTTCGGTGTCTCCTTCCCTTCTCAATTTCCTCCTATTTTTGATGTTTCTTTCCTTCTACTTTGAAACAAAATACAACACTGGTGTTCAAAAGTCGCTGTTATTTCTTTGTTACTCATTATTAATTCCCAATCTCATCTTCTAGGGGACTAAAGCTCAGTTCAACTGCTCTCTATTTTATTATATACTTTCAGAAGCTTTTGTCTATTTTACATATTTCATGCTAGCTTTCTACATTCTCTAATTTCTCCTTTTGACAACATCTTGATCTTCCTTAGTTACCAATGAATGGTACATCATTTGCAGTCTTTATTCCCCTCCTCAAAATGAAGTGTATCTTCTTAAATGACCGTTATTGTTTCTCTGTCACCTTACCTCTCCCCTTCAAACTATTTCTCAGGCTACTTTTTCCAATTGTCTTCATACCCTTGTAATTACTTTTAATTGAATTGGAGATGAGATTCTTAAACACACATTTCTCACTCTCAAACTGAACACTAAATTCTGTTATGTTATAATCACTCTTGCCTAGAGCTTGCTTTGAGGTCTTCCAGCTACAGGAAAGATATTGTGAAACTTGAAAGGGTTCAGAAAAGATTTACAAGGATATTGCCAGGGTTGGAGCTTATAGACTGAACAAGCTGGGCTATTTCCCCTGGAGCATCTGACAGTGAGGGATGATCTTATAGAACGTTATAAGATCATGAGGGGCATGGATAGGGTGAACAGCCAAGGTCTTTTCCCCAGGGTAGAGGAGTTCAAAACTAGAGGGCATACGTTTGACAGGGGCAAGATTTAAAAAGGGACGGATGGGAACTTTTTCATGCAGAGGATGGTGCGTGTATGGAATGTGCTGCCAGAGGAAGTGGTGGAGGCTAGTACAATTACAACATTGAAAAAGCATCTGGATGGGTACATGAATAGCAAGGATTGAGAGGGATATGGGCCAAATAATGGCAAATGGGACTGGATTAATTTAGGATATCTGTTTGGCATGGATGAGTTGAACCGAAGGGTCTGTGTGCATGCTGAGCAGCTCTATACCATGACTCTAAGAAACCTTTAATTAGTTGGTGTCATTATGTATTAACTTCTATTAGCTGACTACGAACTTCTGTCACCAGTGGCTTCCTTCCTGTACTATTCTGTATCTCCACCCAAACTTATTCTACAATCAATAATTGGAAGGAATCTAGCTGAATTTTTCCCTTTCTACTGCTTGACAATGTTTTTTTGAGAAAATGTCATTTTTGTGATGAAATTAAAGCCCTAAGCAGCTACAATAATTTTCAAAGCAGTCTTGAATAATATGCATGCACAAGGTATTTCCCCCCATAACAGAAGAGGATTAATAAAATGAAAAACAGCAATACTACAAACACGTACTATCATTTCTAGTGTATGCTGAAAGGCTATGCAAGATCAAGCAATAGAATTCTTTAGTCAAGAACGGCCAACCATTTCTCTGGAATTGCAATGACAACGTATGGAAGTCCTTAGAATTCCCAACCACAGACAGGTGTGGGAGCAGAAATCTTGTGCATATTTAAGGCTGAGGTAGGTTCCCCTCCTAATTAAGAATCTAAGATAATAAGGAAAAAGCTGGAAAGTTGAACGCAAGGAACGTCAGATCAACCACGATCTTACTGAATGGAGGAACAGGCTCGAAAGCCTATTCCCATTCCTATTTGTTATGGTTTTATTGATTTAGACTAAAATGTTACTGATGTTGAGGAGAAAGTGAGCATTCAAAAAGTCTGAAAGGACTACAGGGACAGGGTGAATTCTTCCACAATTTAAGTGCTCAATAACATGTACTTCTGTTAAACTTTGAACATAGACAAATGTCTCAAGAACATGATCACAGCTCAGAGATCTTCAGTTGACAGCTTGTACATCTGGGTTTAGCTTTTACATGGGGAAAGACAAAGCCAAGAATGTACAAAATCTAAAAGTTAAAGAACATAAATGAATTCGTAATTAAGATACACCGAGACTGATGCGGGGCAAAAATTTCCACAATTTTTGAGATCCTGGAAAAGAATTACATGTTTTGAGATTGAAAGAGCACATGTGAAACAAAAAAAAGAGTGTTGAGAGAGACACAAAGGGGGTGAGGAAGAGAGAGACACAGAAAAGGGAAGGCGGGGGGGGGGGTAAAGGACAGAGAGAAAGTGCAAGAGAGAGTGAGTGTGTAGGAAATAGCTGCATACGTAAAAGCTCAGGTGAATTACAACCAAGTCCATAGGTTATCACATTCTTCAGTAACTGCCTCCAGCTCAGACTCACCCCACCTGGATTCCAACTGAAGTTTCATCCCTCATATCTCCGTGATATTCAAAGTTCCATGGGCAGCTGCTCTTGCCGCATCAGGAGATCCACACTCAGTGCCATGCAGTGTCACATGCATACTCTCGACCTTCCTCTCCAAAAGCACTGCACCACACTGGCTCAGGGTTGTACCACTCCACTGTTCCACTTCATCCTTCAGCACATTTATCGTACGAACAAGAAAATTTTTCATTCCCTTTCAGGCATCAAGGCCCACAAGATGCAACAACTCAAAGATACGCATGGCCCTCTGGAACCTTCCTCTCCTCCCCTTCACTCTGACTCCATCCCCTTCCCCCAACCCCAGCTCCTGTCGGGTAATCACCATCCCTCCTAACCTTCCGCTCTCTGATGCGGAGTACAGAATGTTCAGCAAAGGTCTCAACTTTACTCCTCTGTGTCCCCACCTTAACGAATTTCGGGCACAACGTGACATCAAACTCTTGTTCCACCGTCTTCACCTCCATGCTCATTTCTTTGGACAAGAGTCCTCTCCCCATCCTGCAGACCTCTTCACTCAGCTCTAACATTCTCCCTTCACCTGGACCCCTCCCTCTGGCCTTTTACCTGCACTCAACCTGTTCATTGAGAACTGTCGATGTGATATTGGTCGCCTCAATTTCTCTGTGCCCCCGCCTCACCCAATCCAACCTGTCTCCCCCTGAACTGACTGCACTCTGGGTGCTGAGATCCAACCCTGATTTTGGTATTAAGCCTGCCGATAAGGGTGGTGCTGCTGGCCTACTGACCTCTACATTGCAGACAATGAGTGTCAGCTCTCAAATACCTCCTCCTGTCTTCCTCTGGACCATGGCCCCACCACGGCACATCAGGGCATTGTATCAACTATGGTAACTGACCTCATTTCATCTGGTGACCTTCCCCCACTCCCACCACCAGCCCCCCCCCGACTGCCACCTCCACCACCACTTGCTTCCAAGCTGATTGTCCCCTGTCCCCACACAGTTCGCTTCTACCCCCTTCCAAAAATCCACAAACAGGACTGTCCGGGCAGACCGATTGTTTCAGCCTGCTCAAGCCCCACAGAACTCGTCTCTTCCTACCTTCTTTCCCCTTGCCCAGTCCCTACCCATGTACATCCGTGGTTCTTCTGACACTTTACGCGGGGTTTCAAAACTTCCAGTTTGCAGATTCCAGCCGCCTCCTCTTTACCATGGACTTACAATCCCTTTACACGTCCATTCCCCATCAGGAGGGTCTGAGGGCTCTCCGCTCCTTCCTGGAGCAAAGGCCTGAACTGTTTCCACCCACCACCCTCCTCCGCTTGGCCGAGCTCGTCCTCACCCTCAACAACTTCTCTTTTAACTCCTCTTATTTTCTTCAGATAAGAGGGGTGGCCAAGGGTACCTGCACGGGTCCCTGTTGTACCTGTCTCTTCGTGGGGTACATGGAACATTCCTTCAGTCCTATTCCGGCCCCCACCCACAACTCTTTCTCCGATACACTGATGATATCATCAGTGCTGCTTCCCTCTCTCTTCTGGAATTGGAAAAGTTCATCAATTTCGCTTCCAATTTCCACCTTGCCTTCACTTTCAAATGGTCTATCTCTGACTCCTTCCTTCCCTTCCCCGACATCTCTGTTTCCATTTCTGGGGATAGCCTGGCCACTAATATCCATTATAAACCCACTGACTCCCACAGCTACCTGGACTATACATCCTCACACCCTGCTTCCTGTAAAGACTCCAAACCATTCTCTCAGTTCCTCTGTCTCCATCGTATCTGTTCCGCTGAGGTCAACTTCAACAAGGGAGCCTCCGAAATGTCCACCTTCTTCCTCAACCGAGGATTCCCCAGCATCATTGTCGACAAGGCCTTCAACGGGTCCGACCCATCTCCCACACTTCCGCCCTCACCCCCTCTCTTCCCTCCCACAACAGCAATAGGGTTCCCCTTGTCCTTACTTACCATCCCACCATCATCCACATCCACAAGATCATCAGATGCCATTTCTGCCACGTCCAGCAGGACACCACCACAAGACACGTAGTCCCTTCCCCTCCCTTCTCTGCCTTCCACAGGGACCATTCCCTCTGGGACACCCTGGTCCACTCTTCCTTCACCTTCAACACCCTCCCACAGCATCTTCCTCTGCAACCGCTGAAGGTGCAACACCTGCCTATTTATCTCCTCCCTCTCCAGTATCCAAGGGTCCAAACATACCTTCTAGATGAAGCAACACTTCACCTGCACTTCCCAGAATCTAGTCTACTACATTTGCTGCTCACAATGTGGTCTCCTCTACATTGGTGAAATGAAGCGTAGACTGAATGACCGCTCTGTGGAACATCTATGTTCTGCCTACAAAATAGACCCTGAGCTACCTGTTGCCTGCCACTTTAATACACCACCATGTTTCCCGGCCAACATCTGTCTCTGGCTTGCTGCAGTGTTCCAGCGAAACTCAACGCAAGCTGCAAGAACAACACCTCATTTTCCACTTGGGGACCCCTGCAGCCCTCTGGACTCAATAGCCAGTTCAATAACTTTAGGGCCTAAACTCTCCCTTGCCCTAGTCCTCTAACCCACACACCAGGCCTTGTTATCACACAGCCTGCCATTACACACTACCTATTGTTAGTCACTAACAGTCCCCATTAACAGCTATTCACCCTGCTAGCCAGATTGTCATCAATTCCTTTAAATATCCAACTGCTCTTCTCTCTCTTCTGGCTCTATCCTATTGTGTACTCCCTACCCTATCCTCCTCCCCATTTTTGCATACAAACTGCCGTTTTCCCAGCTACCATCAGTTCAGAGGAAGGGTCACCGGACCTGAAATGTTAACTCTGATATTTTCTTCACAGATGCTGCCACACCTGCTGAGCTTTTCCAACAACTTCTGTTTTTGTTTCAGAATAACCTTGATCATCATAGAGAAACACAAGGAACAGCCTGTAAGCTGGAGACTAAAACAATTGCTCTTCAAACGACAAACTTGTAACTTGATCAGGAATGAAACATAGTCGTCGAAAGGAAACTGGTGTTAAAACAAAATCATTAATTAAATCGCTCTGCGTATTGACAAGAAATGCACTTGGAAACAAGGAAGGGAGTCACATGAAAAAGTCTGAATGGGTAGGTCAGATTGATGCACTTTGCAACCAAAAAAAGAAGTTGAGCAAAAAATTAAAGTGATAGTAGGAACTGCCGATGCTGGAGAATCTGAGATAACAAGGTGTTGAGCTGGATGAGCACAGCAGGCCAAGCAGCATCAGAGGAGCAGGAAAGCTGACATTCTGAAGAAGGGGCTAGGCCTGAAAAGTCTGCTTTCCTGCTCCTCTGATGCTGCTTGGCCTGCTGTGT
>JAHRHZ010000018.1:37430913-37461059 GCA_024137785.1 Ginglymostoma cirratum | reverse complement strand
TTTCTGAAGAAGGGTCTAGACCCGAAACGTCAGCCTTCCTGCTCCTCTGATGCTGCTTGGCCTGCTGTGCTCATCCAGCTCTACACCTTGTTACCTCAAAAAATTATAGTGCATGTTTTTGTTCAACAAAGGGCTGTTGGTAATGGTGACCAGAGAGATCAAAGACTAGAAAAATTGCTGAGTGGTGCTCCAACACGGACAGTAATCCATATGTTAATGCAATGAAGTTGTGGCCCAGGTAAGGCTCCTGTTTTTGTAACGATGTTCAATTTGCATCTGGATGCAAGAGGCCAGTGTCTACGATTAAAACTGGCTCACTGATCCACACTGTAACCCACTGATTTAGTTTGTTAAAGGAAGAGAAACTGCTAAACACCAGAAGCCATGTTATTGATGTTAACCATCTGAAACTAACCTATAACATTTGTTTGAATTGGAGGAGAAGTGCTTTGCAAATGTTTAGTGTACTGGTACCAAGTGATGCAGGACAGTGATCTCGGAATTCCATAAGCCTTTATTTTTAGAAATCAAAGAAATTCTGGCCTGTGCCAGCAACCAAAATGTAATCTATCTTGCCTTTTTATTTCCAGAATATTCCAAGTTTGGAGATTACAGAAATACATGTTCCAAATGATCTCAGCCATGTCTGCTGATCCAGAAGTATTAAAATGTACAGAACCAATGCATTGGGGTATGCAAGGCAGCTGGAAAATGCCAGGTCAGTCTGGAAATTAGAAAGGGATTTCAGGAAAAAGGGAAGAACTTTTAAAATGAAGTTTGGGCAGGGACGTAGGATTGCTGTCGAAAGGAATATAAAAGGAAGACAAAAGTGAATATTTCTTGCAGCATTGAAAGCAATGTAACAGCAACCTTTTTCTCCCCCTGAAGAAAATAAATTTGGATGAATACATATAAAAATGAAGGAATAATTATGGTATCTAATATAACACGATGGCCATCTTTGCACTGGAGAGTATATGCAGTCAGAAGCACAGCTCAGAGTTGAAGGAGATGCTGAGATTGCTAACGGACTGGTTTAGGCTGAGATAATAATTCAGGAGGAGGGTGATGTGGTGGCAAGGGTAGAGAACTTGTAGCTGTAACTGAAGACAATTCTTTGACCCTCCTAATGTTTATCTGGAAGAAACGGGAGTCCATCCCTGACTATAGTGGTATGACAATGTCGTATACGCAGCGGAATGGTCAAGAGAGGTAGTACAGAAGTGCAACTAGATTTCATCAACATGTAGCTCATTTGATGTCTGTGGATGATAATGCTAAGGAGCAACATAAGGACTAAAAAAAAAGAAGAGAAGCTTGAGGATAGACTCTGAGGGGACTTAGATGGCAAATGGTACAGGTGATAGGAAAAAAGCCATTGCTGAAATTCTCTGTAATAACTGGATAGATAATGATAAAATTATATTACAGCTATCCCACAAAGCAGGACAATGGAGAAAAGATATTGGGAGGGTGATAGTATCAAAGGCTGCACAAGTGTTAAGGTATGATAACGAATCCAGTCACAACCATAGAGAATATGAACACAGCAGACCAAGGTGCTGCTTGGCCTGCTGTGTTCATCCAGCTCTACACCTTGTTACCTCGGATTCTCCAGCATCTGCAGTTCCTACTACCTCTAATGTAGATCAATGCTTTTGTTTAATTCGGTTGGGGCGCTTTATGATTACTCCGGATGAAATTGAAGAAGAGATTGAGAGAATAGTCGAAGTAAGTGAGAAAAGGAATAGGCAACTTAGGGATGTGGGGGAAAACGGAGTGGGAGAGAGAGAGGCACAAGGAGCAGACAAAATATTGATGCTAATCCATATACATGAAAGAAAGCCTGGAAAGTGATTACGAACTGGGTTAGTGTTCGGCTCACTAATACAGAAGAAGCAAAGAGAAAAGGTAGGAATTTCCAGCTTTCGTATTAAGAGCATTGTGCGGCACACTGCAAGAGATTAAAGTGTTAATAACAACGTAACTACTTTAATAGTCAGTTTCCAAAACCAAACAATTTAAAGACCCCAACAGACAAAACTCAACCTATGAAACACAGCAAGATTGGGAGATTCTTTTAAAATGTTAGAAGTATTATCAATGTATGGTATTTCATTTTCAGTGATACAGATATAAGACCTGGATTCCATTAGAATGCTTGAAAACCTCTGATTAATTGGTTTATGTCTTCTTGACTTTTTCTTCCAAAAAATGTTTTCTGATATTTTTTATTTTCTTTGAATTTCAACAGTAGAAATCAGACCAACAACAATCCTCGTGTATTAAATTTCAACCTCACGGGCTCTCTGACTGTCACAACACTTAAGGGAATGTTAATTACTCGTTTTATGTTCCAAGCAATACCTATTTTAATCCACTTAGTAAAGTTAAGCACTAAAAACTATCATTACTATTGGACATAAAATGCTGATTAATAGTAAATGTATGTCTACCAAAAAGAGCAAAAATAGACCTGCCACTCTTTTCCAGAAAGACTGAATAAAGTATCTACAAAACAAGCATTAGATGGAAAAAAATTGAGCAAGCCCAACCTAACTGTAACCTCAACAAAAATACCAAAAGAACTGCAGATGCTATAAATCAGAAACAAACACAGAAATTGCTCTAAAAGCTATGCAGATGTGGCAGTATCTGTGGAGAGAAATCAAAGTTAACGTTACGGGTTGAGCCACCCTTCCTCAAAACTGTAGCTCTGAGGAAGTGTCACTCCACCCAAAATGTTAACTCTGATTTCTCTCCACAGATGCTGCCACACCTGCTGAGCTTTTCGAGCAATTTCTGTGTCTGTTTCTGTTTTACAGCATCCGCAGTTCTTTTGGTTTTTGAGAAAAACAGTTGGACAAACAAAAGACTCGGTAAAAGTTAGCCTGGGAGAATGAATAGTTGTCAAATGGGGACTGTTGGAAGCTGAAAATGGGTTGGGTGTGGTAGCAGTCCATGTGAATAACAAGGCTTGGTGTTTAGGGTTTGGGCTAAGGACATGGGAGAAGGTGCAACAAGCCCCAAAATTGTTTAGTTCAATAGAGTTCAGAAAGCTGCAGTGTTCCCAAGTGGAAAATGAGGTGCTGTTCTTCGAGCTTGCTCCGAGCTTCACTGGAGCACTGCAGCAAGCCTAAGACAGAGAAGTTTGCCAGGCAACATGATGGTGTCTTGAAATGGCAGCCAGCTGGAAGCTCAGGATCATTTCTACGGACTGAACATAGGTGTTTTTCAAAGTGCTCACCCAGTCTGTGTTTAGTTTTGCCCATGTAGTGGGGAACCTAATTGTAACCTACTCGAGTAGTATCCACCTTGTTTTCAACCATGTTACATAACAACCAGATGAAAGTTCTCAAAAACAAATTGACACACAAAATAATAACAAAGCTGTGGGCCAACGATTGCATTCGGAACTTACTTTTTAATCACAGCACCTCAATAATCCTGTTCAAAGTCTATTGTCAGATGGAATTTCAACAACATATTTTAAAGGAATAAATAAACATAAACCTAAAGTTAATGTTAAGTATTATGAGTCATAAAAAAAGGCTAGCATCCAAATTCAATGGGTAATACAGAAGGAAAATGGATTGTTAACCTTTGTTTCAAAAGGAATGGAGAATAAAGAAAGAAGTATTGCTAAAACTATACAAGGCACCTTGAATACGGAGAGCAATTTTGGTCCCCTTGTCTAAGGAAAGATATGTCAGCCTTCCTGCTCCTCTGATGTTGCTTGGCCTGCTGTGTTCATCCAGCTCTACACCTTGTTATCTCTACTGCCATTGGAGATGTCCAGAGAAGACTCAATAGGCTGATCCTGAATTTGGAGGGATTTTCTTACAAGGAGAGGTCAAGTAGTTTGGATTTGTATCCATAGGAGTTTAGAAGAATGAGAGGTGACCTTTTGAAACATATACGATTCTTAGATGCTTGAGAGGGTAGGTGTGGAGCAGTTGTTTCCCCTTGTGGGAGAGTTCAGGACCAGAGGACATAGTCTCAGGGCAAAGGGTTGCATACTTATGACAGAGATGAGGAGGAATTTTGTTCAGAGGATAGTGTGTTAATAATTCCTTACCACAGAGAGCTGCCAGGGCTGGGTTATAAATATTTGAGGATGAGATAAACAGATTTTTAAACAGTAAGGAATGAAAGGTTATGAGGAAAAGGCAAGAAACTGTAGTCAAGGATTATCTAATCAGCCATGATCTTATTGAATGGCAGAACAGACTCAATGGGCCAAATGGCTTAGTTCTGGTCACATGTTCTATGATCTGAAGATTACTAATAGTTATTATTCTTAATATATTTCTTTATAAATATATGCAAAATGCAATACACTGAAGTATATATATGCAACATTTTCCAAAATATCCCAGAAGTACTGTAAACACAAGTTTTAAAATCTATATAAACTAAACACACATGCACAATAAAATGATGAAGAATTAGATCCTTTGCCACAAACATTTTCAGGAGGAACTAACACAAACATGATGATCATAAATGACTTGCTAATCTATACTGAAATTTCCCTTTACCATAAATAAATCAACACAGTTAGCAAGACACATCTGCAACTTTGCAAGTACGTGGCCATCTGTAAGACATCAACAGTTTAGCCTAAAACTATTTGGGGTCTAGACGAGAAACACATATCTTAATACAGATATCAAAAGGAACAGGAAATAAAGGAGTGGCAAAGGGACAGGGAGCTAGGTAAGGTAGGAAGAGGAAAACAACAAGGCAAGGAAGCAAAAAAAGCAGGAAATTTTTTTTGGGGGGCGGAAATAGAAAGGTACCTTGATTGCTGGGATTGGAAAAATACACCAATAGGGCAATTCACAGTTGTTTAAAAAAGGGTAATTAACGTGGGGATGGGGGTGTGGAGGAGTGAAGACATCCCAATGCCCCTATGATTAGAATCGATTGTGTTTCAACATTGAAAATTTTAAAAAAGTAAATGCATCTGAACTGTTCTACCTTTAAATAGGACATTTCATTTCAAACGGTAAAACAGGTTTTCTTTTCCAAAACAAAAAAAAATCAGGTTTTATTACTGTCAGTATGAAGAGGTTTGTTTTAGGATTTTATCAATTACATTTTAGACCACAGAAAGGGATTATTCCATCCAGCTTGTCCTTGCGAATGCTTTTATTCCATAGGAGTTTCTTGCCATTCCAATTACCACCTGATGCCCAACTCTCTCTCTCTTTCACTCTTTCTATTCCCTTCTTCCTCAAACCCCTTTAATGCATCAATACTGTTTCAGCCACACCGCATTCCCAAAATTCCGTGTGCAAAGAAAAACTCTCTAAAATTTTTTAGTAGATCAGTAATGGGTAATGTCATATTTATGCCTCCTTACTCAGATGAGTGAAAACACTTCCTTCATATTCAAAACTTTCCAGATCAGGATTAGATCTCCTCTTAGTATTCTTTTCCATTTAAAAAGGAAAAGCCTCAGACTCCTCAATTGTTTGACAATTGCTTCCTCACCATGCTACTAACATTTTAAAAATATTGGCAACACTTTTTCTGTGCTTCAATATCATTTTTGTAGTGTGAGACCAGAATTGTATAGATTACTCAAAATATGGTTTAAACATGATTCCTATAAAAGCAAAGCCTACATATATTGACAAGATTTTCTTGCATCTGATCGAGCATTAATTTCTCCAAGAGAGACAGTTAGAACTGCCAATGCTGGAGTCAGAGATAACACAGTGTGGAGCTGAAGGAACACAACAGGTCAGGCAGCATCAGAGGAGCAGGAAAGCTGACATTTCGTTTTGGGACCCTTCTTCAGAAATAGGGGAGGGGGAAGGGAGCTTGGAAATAAATAGAGAGTGGAGGGGTGGGGCTGGGGAAGGTAGCTGGAATGGTGATAGATGAGTGCAGGTAAGCAGTGATGGGGATTGATCAGTGAGGTGGGAGGAGTGGATAGGTGGGAGAGAAGACAGACAGATCGTGTCAGATCAAGGAGGTGGGGATGAGAGGGAGGGTTGATCATGGGATGAGGCCGGGGTGGGGAGATTTTGAAACTAGTAAAGTCCCCATTGAGACTATTGGGTTGTAGGCTCCCGAGGCAGAATACGAGGTGCTGCTCCTCCAGTTTCCGGGTGGCGTCATTGTGACACCGGAGGAGGCCCAGGATGGACATGTCATTCAGGGAGTGGGAGAGGGAGTTGAAGTGGTGCACGACTGGAAGGTGTTGTCATTTGTCGCGTGTCGCGTACAGAGTGCAGGTGCTCTACAAAGTGGTCTCAGGGCCTCCGCTTGGTCTCACTGTTGTACAGGAGGCCACATCTGGAGCAACGGATGCAGTAGACCACATTAGGGGATGTGCAAGTGAACCTCTGTCTGATGTGGAAGGAGGTATGGGGCAGGTGTAGCACTTCCTGCGGTTGCAGGGAGAGGTGTCGGGGGTGGTGGGAATAGTGGGGATGTGGAGCAGACGAGGGAGTCGTGGAGAGAGTGGTCCCTACTTAAGGCAGATGGGGTGGGGAGGGAAATATATCCTTGGTTGTGGGGTCAGATTGCAGGTAGCGAAAGTGGCGGAGAATGACACGTTGAATCCGGAGATTAGTGGGGTGATATGTGAGGACAAGGGGGATTCTGTCTTTGTTCTTATTGCGGGGAGGGAATGTGAGGGCAGGGGTGTGGAAAATGCAAGAGATGGGGTCTTGCAAGAGATGAGCATTTTCGACCACTGAAGCGGAGAATGTTGCGGTCCTTGAACTAAGAGGACATCTGGGATGCTCGGGAGTGGAACACCCCATCTTGGCAGCAGATCTCCCCAAACTTGTTTATAAACTAAAGATACTATGACTTAAGGTTTTATTAAAGCTTATCATTGTAAATTCAAATCAAAATGATACAGGCATTATAGGTTAATACGGACAATTGTAAAATGGTATAGGATGTTTTGCAATTTTAAAATGGACTTCTGTGATCAGTCTACCATTTTTAATCTTGAATGATACGTATCATGCATTTAAAGACAGGGTTTCTCTTCCTTCTTACCTAATTGCATAGATACACATTGGGATACAGTTCAGTGAATTTAAGCTCGCCTTCAGTGTCTTATTCAGCCATCCACTCCTGTACGAATCCAGAAAATGATTAGCGGGAGGCTATTCAACACTGAGTAATGGTAGATGAAATACACCCAAAATTGCTACATGCACACTTGTCAACAGCAATAGGATATACAAGCTTGGTTGACATTCGTATTCTCCAAATTGCATACACCGACGCCAGAGCTGACTTGACCATAAACCTGGACTTCTGTAATCTAAATAGCTCAGTTTTAAACTGGGTAATACATTTACAGCACATCTAGGAGTTGGGAATAGTAAAGATAATTTCACACACAATAAAAATCAGGTTTTTATATGCTGAAAAAAAAGTGTATTTTGTTTACTGCTTACTGAAGACCCTACTGGCACCAGCTGAAAAAAAATGCCACTCAATATAATTCATCTAAATCCTTAAGATTTTAAATGGCTCGTTGTTCTCAAGAAAAAATTCACATGTTTCTTAGCATAAAACCTACTTCCCATTGAAGTCACTTGAAACAATTTGGAACATAAATATTATTCAAAATTCTTGACTTTTCAGCATTTAGATCAATAAAGTCTTTGAAAATCAAATGTTTATGGCTTTTAAATGATCTGTGTGGTTTATAAAGCAACACTGTCAAAGATCAAAGATTTTATCTCAATCCCCATGTAAATTATGGAGTTTCAAACTAATGTTGAAGGATGAACATAGAAGTAAAGCAGTCATTTGTTGTATCACTCCCGTCGGTGTTCAAACTTGTCTGTGGGAGACCTCCTACATTAATAATTGTAGGGATCCCCCATTCAGACTTCCAAAAATGAGAACTTCAACAGCCCACAGCAGTGCTATAAATGTGCTTCTCTGTGGATTTCCAAAGATCAGTTTAAAAAGACACAGGCTTATCAAGAAATCATTTGCAGTAAGTTAAAGGGCAATACTATCCCCAGGGATCCAAAAGGCATTGAAGACTTCAAATGTTAACACTGAAGAAAAAAACAGAGATACTACCAGACTCGCAGGGTTTCTCAAGCACTCCTATTTTCAATTTCAATATCCGTAGTACTTTACTTCTACCATCCCCAGCATTGCTTTATGTTTCCAAGTTGTAATTAACACAAAAGGTAGGGCACAGTCAATAAAAATTCAACTCCCCCCAGTTCCCCACCATCTCATTTCTTCCTCACTCATTTGGCTTGATATAACTGCCTGTCACAGACAACGTCCTTAATGTCAAAAGATAGACTTTCAAGCATGAGCCATTGCATTACAAACAACAATGGAGAGTTTTTGCTCCAGCAAACCAAAAAGTGGCCAAGGCTTGAATCCAAAGCACATCAAGTAAAATGAATTCAAATATATACTTTTATATCACACTTGTAATCCAGATCCTTTCCAACAATTACTTTTAGATCACCTGGACATAGAAGTTTTCATCCCATTTCAAAATCGCCTGAAGAATGTCTCATGTTGAATGCAGGTTCACTCTCAAGTTCACGCTTTAATACCCAATTTAGTTTGAGCAAATTCACAGAGAATAGGTTCAGGCTGAACAAAGAAACCTTGGAGTGCAGGTTCATAATTCCTTGAAAGTGGAGTCGCAGGTAGATAGGATAGTGAAGAATGGTGAGCATAGTGGAATGCTTCCCTTTATTGGTCAGTGCATTGAGTATAGGAGTTGGGAGGCTGTGTTTCAACTGTGCAGAATATAAATTAGGCCAGTATTGGAATACTGCATGCAATTCTGGTCTCCCTGCTATAGGAAGGATGTTGTGAAACTTGAAAGGGTTCAGAAAAAATTTTCAAGGATATTGCCAGGGTTGAGGGTTTGAGCTATAGGGAGACGCTGAATGGGCTGGGGCTACTTTTCCCTGGAGTGTCACAGGCTGCAGATGACCTTATAGAAAATCATGAAAGACATGGGTAGAGTGAATAGCCAAAGTATTTTCCCAAGTGTAGCGGAGCCCGAAACAAGATGGCATAGGTTTAAGATGAGAGGGGAGAGATTTAAAAAGAGACCTAAGCAGCAACTTTTTCATGCTGAGGGTGGTGCATGTGTGAAATGAGCTGCCACAGCAAGTGGTGGAGCCTAGTACAATTACAACACTTAAAAGGCATCGGGAGGGTATATGAATAGGAAAGGTTTAGAGGGTTATGGGCCAAATGCTGGCGAATGGGACTTGTTGGCATGGACAAGTTGGACTGAAGGGTCTGTTTCCATGCTGTACAGCTCTATGACTCTATGACTCTATGACCAAAACTGAAAGAATGTCCAGGTGTATGGAGGGGATTGCTCAAGTTTAATATTTTGCATCTAAGTATCAATCACTACAAGCTTCTCACTGCTAGTCACAGAAGGTCACCTTACCCATTAGGGTATTGGCTTGTAGGATTATTTGCAGCCAATTGGACAAATTCCAATCCTCTGGGCAGTCCAGACTAGCAGTTAACAATGTCCCAGAGTGCTGTTGCCCTTCCCGGTTAAAGTATCAAATTACATAATCTGCACAGATGGTTGGCTTAATTCGGAACTTCTTTAAAGCAGGCAGGTCACTGTGCAGGAGTTCTGAATCTGAAGAATTCCAGAGTTAATAGTTGAGGTCACTATTTTGTTAAAATTCAACATTAGATTACATAGGTAGATGAAGCAAAGAGGTTGAAGAAATACGGGAACAAGGCAGCCAAATGTAATTAAACAATACTTGCTTGCTTGTAGAATAAATGTTGGCATCGACCAAATGGCTTGTTGCTATATTGTAATTTCTGTGCACCTAAACTGGTTTGCATGGTAGCTGCTGAAGTGTAACAAATTAAATTATTCAACCATCTATACTCCACCTATTTAAATTGCTGAAATATCATACATGCCATACTTCTAAAGTTGTTTAAACCAGCTTAACCTTACTTCAATTACAATGTCAAATCATAGAAATCAGATTAACTATCATAGTAGTGATAGGGCTGGACTGTGCCATTCTCCTAATGTTATTCTTGATAACATTACACTGAGTATACAATTATAAAGGGATGCTTTTCAAACGAAAACAGTCTCTTCACATAGCCATATCAACACAGAGCAAGGTCAGGAAAGCGATCCAGTGAGCCAACACTGTCACCAAAACACTCCGAAAGTCATGCATTTGAAATAGTACCTGATCAAAAAGAAACCATCCATCCACAGAGATTTGATTTTTAAAAAGGTCTCCATCATGGGCTAACACGAAGAAACAATACTTACACTAAAATCTATTAAGGTATTATGTACATTGCTATTTATAAGTATCTTATGAAATACCTCAGCCAATTCCTGAATTAAACAATTTGAAAATTAACTTTCAATCTAAAATACATTTGATACAAATAACATTCTCTCTTTCAAATGGAGACTACAGCATGAAAATATAATGAAAAATAAGTAAGGCTAAGGCAAAAGATAAAAAGCAATAAGGCACCATGGGCAGCACAGTGGCTCAGAGATTGACACTCCTGCCTCAAAGCACCCGGGTTCGATTCCGCCCTGAAACAACAATCTAAGTTGAAACTGGACGTTCTCCCTGTATGTGCATGGATTTCCTCCGGGTACTCCAGTTTCCTCCCACCGTCCAAAGATGTGCAAGTTGGTTGGATTGACCATGGTTAGCCATACAGGGTTACAGGGTAGGGTAAGGGCCTGGGTCTGGGTGGGATGTTTTTTTGGAGAATCAGTGCAAAATAGATGGGCCAAACAGCCTCTTCTGCATGATAGGGATTCTGTGATCCTATGAAAAGAAAAGCCTTTTTCTAGAATGTGCAACGATGGAAGACATAACATTTAAAATGTATATAGGAAATTCTAAAAATTCCATTTTTGATCAAAGACCTATTCAAACAAACAGCAATGACACCTTTGTAAAAGATATTTTCTAATCAGTAGAGATTACATTCTAAAGTTTTTTCTGAGAAGAATCTGTGATTAATAAGAAAGTCAATTATGGTATAAGCACAGAAACGATGCACGGTGTTGCAAAGGTTAGCATGGCTCAGAAGACTGGAAAACTTCTGCAAACCTGCAAAGGATGACTGAAAATTGAGATGGAGAAATTAGAGTATGAGAGAAAACCACAAGAAATATAAAAACTGACCATAAAAGCTTCAATTACATAAAGAAAGGAAAAAAGCTAAAGTGAGTTTGGTCCCTTAAAGGCAGAGGTTGGAAAATTAATAACGGGACCAGCCTTGTTGAAGGTAACCTTGTAGTGGTGAAAACAAGCATCTGGCTCCATGTAGCACTGACTGTTTTTTATAACTGTTAAAACAAGCAGACACTGTATTAATTTCAAATCAGCAATCTGCTTTGGTGAATATACCATGGACTGCCAATAGGATGAGTACACACTTCATTTAGTCATTCTTCTAGGACAACATCAGATGATATAAAGAAAGAACTCGTTGACCACTTTTCTTCCGCGTGTGATGGGTCTGCCATCCAGAGTTCTACATGGGCATTCTGGAGATCAGTTGATCAGGTGATTGACCAATAATTGAACCATCATTTTTGGTAATATTGCTGGCAGAAGCAGAACAGAAGCAATTACAGTAAAGAAAATAAATCCACAAAAAACTTGCACTCAATCTTAAACTGCCTAATAATGGAGAAAGAATACCGTAATTTCATAAGTTTTACAATTCATACATAAATCCATTGTTATTGTAAAAATTTGAAAAATAACAGTCTAAATTGGTTCCAAATTTAGTAATTAAATCGTTTGCATACTTTATTTTTGTGCATGATTATTTCGCAGAAAGGCAAGTTTGTATTTTTTTTATTACATTGTCCTGGAGTGTAATTTCAAACAATGGTTTTATTTTGCACTGTCAGTTTAATATAGTGAATCAGCAACAATTGGTTTTGAAATGAATACATTAATGCTCATTTCAATACAAGTAACAAAATAAAATTGTAACCCTGACATTTCAAAAGGATGGAATGGAATTGGTTTGGATTTTAAATTGCTAAACAGGATTTACTTGCATGCAACTAAAACAGCAAAAACAGTTGCAATAAACATCACTTGTAAATGTAAGTTGCCACCTGAAAGTTAAATAGTGCTGCTAAAACAAATAGGTTGTCGATAGAGCCAAAAGGGACCTCTGCTTTCCCATGAAAACAAATAAATTTCAAAATTCACAGGCAAGTGTAGGCTCTCAATCATTACATACAGAAAATGAATAGGCATGTGCGCCAAAGTTGTGAAAAAAAGTGCCTACTAATCATATGCAAAATCCCAAAAGGGTTTAGAAACAGAGGTTTTTTTTTAAAATAAAAATTAACTTCCTCACTCTGTGATTCAGTGTGAATTATTATCATCTGACTTTTGTGCCAGTCATTCCCTAGAACTGACCTATGTGAGGCAATTACAACGTGAAAACAGAGTCTTAAATTGTGTCAGCATTCTACACAATTTCACAACCAGCCAAGATAGATGCTGCAGTCCACAATCACCTTGAAAATCCAGCTTGCAAAGCAATGGCTGCCTTCAAAACAAAAGGCAATGTCGATGATATTATTCTGCACTAAAGTTTTCATTAGAATATTTAAATTGGCTATGGTGGATATGGGAAACCAGCACATGAAATCGTCTTCTGTTTCCTCTAACATTTAGACAAGTGATTTACAAAGGCTGGCAGCACCCCTTTTGCCCACACCTGGGCAATGCAAATATGCCACCTTCTTTCATCAACACAGAAAGTGCTGTCAGTCTCGATTCAAATCGAGCACAAACAAATAAAAATATTGGAAACGTAAAGCCAAATTTCTGCCAACAATTGAAATCAGGAACGACTTAAAAACAGGCTTTGGATTGAAGTCCAGAGTTTAGGGCTTTTCAATCAAAGGCACAGTTACCAAAACTCAATTCGAATCAGAAATTCTCAAAAAAGGCAAGAACTACTATATAAGAGAACTGAGGGTCTCAAAAGATTGTAGGGTGCAGGGAGAAGAAATGTTATTTTGAGTTTTGGCTCATTTCTATCACCATTTTTACGTGGGTCTCATCACATTTGTTCTTTGTGGGAGATTGCTGGATGCAAAGTGCCTGCTAGGTTCACTACATTGCAACTTTGATGGCACTTTAAAAGTACTTTGTTCATTTTAAAGCAGTTTGAGGTGCACAGATCATGAAAGTTGCCGTACAAATCCAAGTTCATTTTTTTAAACAGTTGTTGTTGAAGGGCATCACACCTGATACGCACAAAACAAATGTACGTATCAATATGATTTCAGAAAAGTTCATTGGCATTTTACTGAAGTTTCAATAGATCTCAAAACCGTAATTAATTATTCCAAACAGATTCAAATTGTGATTAGGCACTTTGCACAGGGCCGGCTTCACTGGAGGAACACCACCATGCAACAATTTAAAAAGACCTGCCAACATCTTATCAAGACATCTAGAATTCAGTAATAAATGTAGAACCAGTTAACATCACCTGAAGAACTTGCATTTTTAAAATCAACAGAAAGTCCTGGAGAAACTTAGCAGGCCTGGCAGCACCTGTGGAGAGAGAAACAGAGTTAACAATTTGAGCACAATATGACTCTTCAGGGCGGAAGAGTTCAAAAGAAAAGCCATGGGGCTTAAATTGTTGACTCTTTCTCACTCCACAGGTGCTGCTAGACTTGCTGACTTTCTCCAGCACATCTTTTTTTAATTAGTTCAGATCTCCAGCATCCACAGTATATTGCTTTTATTTTCATTTTTATCATGCCTTTCACGACCTTAGAACATCCCAAAACTCTGCAATGTCAATTACTTGCTTTTCAAAGTTTAATCATTTTTGTAATGTCAGAAATCTAGCAGACACTTTGAAAATAAGGTCTTCTTTGAACTGTACCATGAGATTTTTTGCAACTGCTCAACAGGTAGACACAGCATCACCCTGAAATCCCATCAAAAGGAGATTGTAGCTGAGTGCAACTTTTACTTTAAAATATCCATTCACAGGATGCAGCCTGGCAAGGCCAGCATTTATTACCTCATCAATAGCCCACGAGCAGTTGGCAGTGAGCTGCCTTGTTAATCCACTGCAGTCCATATGGTGTAGGTATGCCCACAGTGTTGTTAAGGAGGGAGCATTGGGATTTTGACTCAGCAACGAGAAAGTAACAGAGAGACACAGCATGACTAGGGACTCACATCTGGGTGGTCTCTAATGCCGACTGGCAGCTGTATTAGAGATGGGCTACAAACTGACTTTGTATACAATTTCATTTGCAGGCATGAAATTAGGTGAAAATAGGTTAAATAAAAATCTGAAAATAAGGAAATATTTATGTATTCAAATTGGTTAAAAAGGATTACATTGAACATTCATATTTTCAAAATAAAATTAAAAGAATGACATGCAATGATATTGTGCTCTCCATGTGCAGTAGACATCTCAGTGATTTACAACAATAAAGTACATTTGCAGTGTAGTCACCGTTGTAACGCAGCCAACTTACAGTAATATATTTCTGTCAAATGTTTTGGATCCCTTAGACTTTACACGAAAGCCAAGAAGAGCTGGAGATATTGGGTTCTGGTTTTGAACAGTGAACATTAATCAAAACTAAGGTCATCCTATAGTGTGGTAAACATGACCTGATATCATAACAGGTTTACTTTAAGAGGTAGTGTTATCTCCACACTTCTGTCACAAACATAATTCCAATATATAAACAATAATCAGATTGTCCATTATTCCTGATCTTATTGCTTCAGTCCAAAATTCCTATTGCTTTTCATAACAGAATTACCATAGTGCAAGTCTAGGATTCCTTAAACTGCTGGATCTTCTTGAAAAAATGTGACAATATTAATGCACGGTTAATTTCATCTGGTGTTTACGCCACAGATTTCTCCTGAATTTGAACTCCAGCATACCTATAGGTCATATGCTTCAAACTGCGAGTCTATTATAGTTGATCAGTACATAAAGTGGATCAGTGACAAATGGGAATTCAGATCAGATTGTTTACACTGCTGTGAGTAAATGCTGTCAATTTTAGTCTGCTCGAAGAGGTTTATTGAATACATGTAAAATTTAACAAGTATGAAAATATAGTTAGAGGCTTCATTCAAAACTTTATACAAATATTCCAATTTTTTATGGACGTGTTAATATTAAGTTGTAAAACTGCAAATTTTATTATAAGATGCTTTCACTAAGTGAACTGACTTCTCAAAGTCAACACTATCTTTTGTTTCCAATAGAGTACTTCAATCAGAAGACAAAATTGTAACAATGCAGAAGCCAACTTGGAACAAAAAGCCATATTTTGACAAGTTTAAGCAACAATCCAACATCAAAATTCAGGTAATGCACTTAAAAATCATATTCTTATTTCAAATTTTGCTTTCATGGTTTGAGAATTAACAGAACTCATCAAGTGGATCAATTCCTTGTAATTAAGTAAAAGAAATTAACCCTTGTCTCCTGCACAAAGAGTCATCGCCTCCATCTATCAGTTTACATTACAGCTTGGAAACTTTTACAAAGTGTTTATTCCAGTAAAGCATCTTTTAAGTATGGTATTTCGGCAGAGATGGCATTTTCACCATTATTTCATTAGCTAGCCTAACCACCGAAACGCGAGACGGTCTCTTTAAACATACTGCAACAAAGTACAGGCTGAAGTTAGCCTCCTTGTAGGGCGGGCCATAGATTTCTGTTATGGGTACTGCATTATGAAGAATTGAATCTAAACAAATAAAAGCTGTCATACCTTGGCTTGAACCTTCCCCTCATCACCAAGGCGGTTGAAAAAAAAGGCTGTCGAGGAATGCTGGCATTTGAGCCGGAGAGTAAGGCAGACAACCTCCCTTTAATAGGCATGTCTGACTTACTCCTACAAACCACTCAAGGACGAGTAGAAATCTTGGATCAAAAGGCTATGTTTCTCTCTCTCTCTGGTATATCTATCTTTCTACAGTCAATCAAATAGGCAAGCTCTTGGACTGAGGAATCTCCAGTTCCCTTACCTGTTTACATGTCTTTATTGTGTCTGATCAGTCCATTAAAACCACAAACTGCACGCGTCCCTTCAAACTTTCCAATCTGTTTCTTCCTTTCTTGTTTGGGGGGGAAACGTTTCCACAAGCAGAGACTAGCACGAAATCCCTTTCTGGATAAAAGATCCACTCGTCTAAAGGACCTCGGGACCGGGGTCCGTCTGTTCACCAGAAGTGTTTGAAGTTACACGGAGAGCCCTACCTCATCCGCTCAAGAACTACTTTTGTTTGGTGAAACTTTCTTTCTGCCCACTTTCTTGTTTGTTATTCTGAACTCTTCAGCAGCTGCCAGCGGTCCGAGAACCTTTGTGATCGCCAAGTTGTTTTTTTTTAATCTCCCTCCTTTTTCCTAGTCGTCCCCTTGCAGCCGAGACTATTTTCGATTAAATAACATGGTCACAGTTTGTGGGTTTGGAAAAAAAAGATCTGCGCCTCGTGACATCAGAAATGTGGAATGTGAGGAATGTGAGCTGATGAAGGGCTGAGATGTCGTTGCTTCTTAATGGTCACACACCGAAAACACACCCAGCCAACGTCGATTTAAAGCTGTACTGCAACACTTTAGCTATGCAATTGATCTGGTTACTTTGCCCATGCAATATTTTAGCGTAATCGGTTGGGGAATTGCTCTCTTAACAAAGTGTGCTGTACTATTCCTCTTGGCCGGATTAGAATCAACATTGCGCTCTTTGTATATTAAAAGTACACTGCATTGAATACCAACCAGGTAATGAATTCTTACAGCAATGTATTTTCTTTCGTTGGGAATTCACATAGCTCGTTAATCGAGCTGTGGGATTGTTATGCTGTGTGGATATACTGCCGAACGATGACACTTACTTGTTCCGACCAGTTCACGAGCGACACCATGTGGGTGATGCTGGACTTTAAAGGCTTCAACTTTAAGCTTGCATTTATATCGCTCCAGACGTCAGATGGCCAAAGGACTCCATGACCAAGTAGGTACATTTACATATTTCTTTTTTTGACTCAACTCGCCTTAGCCCTAAAAACAAAGCCATCAATATTATTTAACCTTCCTTACTTCCACACTTTAAATCTCATCAGTACTCATTCTATTTGAAAGCCTATTTTACCATCCTCCTGAGTTCCAATTTAGATAAGCTCATCCAGAAGGCTTCCGATGAAAAATATTCCAATTGAAACACTGAAAACATTTTAAATTTGAATAACTCCTCCAATGTAATCCCAGTGCACGACATTGAAAGTGTTATCGCATAAAATTTGGCACCAAGGAGTACATTGATACATTTAGACAATTGACGAAAATCTTTGTCCTAGTGGAAAATTGGAGGGGATCTTAAAGAAAGGGAAAGACAAAGACTTTCTGGGAGGTTAGGGCTCACCTAACTGAAGGTATGACTGATGAAAATTGAGAGTGTGCAAGTAGTGAGAATTGCAGATGTACAGGTATACAGACCTCAGAGAGTCATATGTTTGAAGAATTTTTGGAAATAAAGGGAGCAAAGCCATGGATGGATTTGAAAATAGTGGTGAGAAAACTAAAATTGGGCTCTTTCCATGTTGGAAACCAATGTTGTTCACTAACCACAAGTGTGACAGGAGAATGGGATATGTTGTGTATTGGGATAAGGGCAGTTGAGTCTTCAGCCAAGTGTTTTGTAGGGACAATGTACGGGACTCCATATTTCTGACTCTGGTTTACTTTGTCACTTTCTGCCCACATCTCAATCAACAATAGTAGAACCGTAACCTCAGCACTTTGGAATTCTCTTCTCAATGTCTTTGCTATTGTACTTTACACACTACCTTTAAAGGTTCTGATAATTTTGATTGTCTGTTGATGCTTTAAATTGTCTTCTTTAATTTCTCCTCTATTTCTCTATGTTGTGGTAAACATAGGATAGTTTAGGATATTATATGAGCCCATGCCAACACCAATAAAAGGGGCAGATAAGTGCTGGAAATACTTTTGATAAAGAAGGGATGGATATTCATTGCTGTTTAGGATTTATGATAAAAACCTACATAAACATGAATTTACATTTCTTGAAATTATTTTCTGTAGGAGGAAATCACAGGGCCCTGACCCAATTTTTTTACTTCCTCTTTGGCCATAGAAGTTCCTGAGGACTGGAAGACAGCTAATTCACCTTTCAAGAATTGTATAGCAATAGACCAGTGAAGTACACATGAGCAAGTGTCACATCAATGATAGGGAAACTTCTGGAGAAAATTCTGAAGAAAAAAGATTAATCTCCAGTTAGTGAGCAAGGTTTGATCAGGGGTAGTCAGCACGGTTTTGTCAGAAGAGGTCATGCTGAACAAATGTAGTTGAACTTTTTGATGAGGTGACCAAGTATGTAAATGAGGGTAGTGCTGTTGATATCATTAATATAGATTCCAGTTAAGACTTTCAACAAGGTTCCACATGGGAGACTGATGAAGAAGGTAAAAGCATCTGGGACCCAGGGTAACTTAGCAAGTTGGTTCCAAAATTGGCTTAAGTGTCAGGAGAGAGAGGGTGTTGGTAAAAGGCTGTTTATGTGACTGGAGGCCAGTGTCCAATGATGTACCAAGGGATTAGGGCTGGGTCCCTTCTTGATTTGTGATTATATATACAAATGATGTAAAAGAAAATGTTGGAGGAGATGATAAGTAAGTTTGCAGATGACGTAAAAATTGACCAGGTGGTTGACAATGAGGTAGAAGGTCTTGAGTTTTGGGAGGATATAGACAGTTTAGTCAGATCAGTGGCAGGTAGAATTTAACCCTGATATGTGTGTGGTGTTGCACTTTAAAATAAGTGACAAGACAAGGGCATACACAAAGAACTGAAAGAAACTCATGAGAAACAGAGGGATCTTGGGGTCCTTGAGCACAGATCCTTGAAGGTGACAAAACAGGTTAATAGGGTAATTAAGAAGGCAATAGAGACACTTGCCTTTATTGGGGCAGCACAGTGGCTCAGTGGTTAGCACTGCTGCCTCACAGCGCCAGGGACCAAGGTTCAATCCCAGCCTCAGGTGACTGCCTGTGTGGAGTTTGCACATTCTCCCCGTGTCTGTGCAGGTTTCTTCCGGGTGCTCCAGTTTCCTCCAACAGTCCAAAGATGTGCAGGCTAGGTGGATTGGCCATGCTGAGTTGCCCGTAGTGTTCAGGGATGTGTAGGTTGGATGGGTTATAGTGGGATGGGTCTGGGTTGTTTGCTCTAAGGTTCAGTCTGGACTTGTTGGGCCGAAGGGCCTGTTTTCATATTGTAGGGATAAATATGATCTGTGATAAGTCAAGACATAGATTCTAACAGCAGGGGTTTATATTAGAGCTGTACAGGATTTTGGTTAGGCCACAACTGGAGTACTGTGTGCAGTTCTGGTCAGCACCCTATAGGAAGGAATTGATTGCACTGCTGGGGGTGCAGAGGAGATTCACCAGGATGTTGCCTGGATAGGAGGATCTCAGATACAAAGAGAGGCTACATAAGTTGGCTTATTTTCTTTGGAGTAGAGAAGGTTGAGAGGGGACCTTGACAGAGGTGTATATAATGATGAGGGGCATGGACGCAGTGGATAGAAAGTAGCTGTTCCCCTAGGAAGGGTCAATAATAAGGGGGAACATTTTTAAGGAGAAAGGCAGGAAGTTTATAGGAGACTTGAAGTAAGAAACTTTCACCCAGAGGATGGTAGGGGGTCTGCATCGCACTGCCTGGGAGGGTAGTAACCTCACAACCTTTAAAACAAACTTGGACAAGCACTTCTCATGTCATAACATTCAAGGCTGTGGGCCTAGTGGTGGAAAGTGGGACATCATAGAAACATAGAAAATAGGTGCAGGAGTAGGCCATTCGGCCCTTCGAGCCTGCACCTCCATTTAATATGATCAGGGCTGATCATGCAATCTCAGTATCCCATTCCTGCCGTGTCCCCATACCCGCTGATCCCTTTAGCCACAATGGCCACCTCCAGCTCCCTCTTGAATATATCTAACAAATTGGCCCCAACACCTTCCTATGGGAGAGAATTCCACAGGTTCACAACTGTCTGAGTGAGAAGTTCTTCCTCATCTCAGTCCTGAATGGTTTACCCCTTATTCATAGACTGGGACCCCTAGCTATGGACTTCCCCAGCATCAAGAACATTATTCCTGCATCGAACCTGTCCAGTCCCATCAGGATTTTACGTTTCTATGAGATTGCCCCTTCATGCTTCTAAATTCCAGCGAATTCAAGCCCAGTCGATCCAGTCTTTCGTCATATGTCAATCCTGCCATCCCGGGAATCAGTCTGGTGAACCTTCACTGGACTCCCTCAATAGCAAGAATGTCCTTCCTCAGACTAGGAGGCCAAAACTGCACACAATACTCAAGTTGTGGCCTCACCAAGGCCCTGTATAACTACAGCAAGACGTCCCGACTCTGATACTCAAATCCCGTCACTATGAAGGCCGGCATGCTATTAGCTTTCTCACTGCCTGTTGCACCTGCATGCCAGCCTTCAGCAATTGTTCCATCATGACACCCAGGTCTCGTTGCACCTCACCTTTTCCTAAATTTAGATAATAATCAGCCTCCCTGTTTTTGCCACTGAGGTGAATAACCTCACATTTATTCACATTATATTGCATTTGACAAGTATTTGCCCACTCAGCCAGTCTGTCCAAGTCACCCTGCAGCCTCCTAGCATCCTCCTCACAGCACACACTGCCACTCAGCTTAGTGTCATCTGCAAGTTTGGAGATATTACATTCAATTCCTTCATCCAAATCATTAATGTATTTTGTGAACATCTGCGGTCCCAGCACTGAACCGTACGGCACCCCACTCATCACGACCTGTCACTCTGGAAAGGACTCATTTATTCCAACTCTCTGCTTCCTGCCTGCCAACCAGTTCTCTATCCATGTCAATACATTACTTCCGATACCTTGAGGTTTAATTTTCCTTACTAATCTCTAGTGTGGAACCTTGTCAAAAACCTTTTGAAAGTCCAGATACACAACATTTACAGTTTCACCCTTGTCCACTCTACTGGTCACATCCTCAAAAAAATTCCAGAAGATTTATCAAGCATGATTTTCCGTTAGTGAATCCATGCTGACTAGAACCGATTCTGTCACTGCTTTCCAAATGCTCAGTTATTACATCTTTAATGATTGACTCCGGCATTTTGCCCACCACCGATTTCAGGCTAATCAGCCTATAATTCCCTATTTTCTCTCTCCTTCCTTTTTTAAAGAGTGGGGTTACTTTAGCTACCTTCCAGTCCATTGGAACTCTTCCAGAATCTACAAAATGGTGGAAAATGATCACCAATGCATCTGCTATTTCTAGGGCCACTTCATTAAATACTCTGGGACGCAGAGTATCAGGCCCTGGGAGCTTATCATGTTTTAATCCCATCAATTTCCTCAATATTGTTTCCTGACTAATAAGGATTTCCTTCAGGTCCTCCTTCATGCTTGACCCTTTGCCCCCTAGCATTTCTGGAATGTTATTTTGCCCTCCTTAGAGAAGGCATATCCAAAGCATTTGTTCAACTGGTTTGTTGTACATTTTGAATTTACCTGATTCTAAATTCAAAGGACCTACATTTGTCTTCACCAGTCTTTTTCTCTTTACATATCTATAGAAGCTTTTGCAGTCAGTGTTTATGTTTTCCACAAGCTTACTTTCATATTCTATTTTCCCCTTCCAAATTAAACCTTTTGTCCTCCTCTGCTGAATTTAAATTTCTCCCAGCCCTCAGGTTTGCTGCTTTTTCTGGCCAATTTATGTGCTTCCTCTTTGGCTTTAATGCTGTCTCTGATTTCCCTTGTTTGCCATGGTTGAGCCATCTTCCTGTTTTACTCTAAACACCAGACATAGATGTAGAATTGTTGAAGTTCATCCATGTGTTCTTTAAATGTCTGCTATTGCCTATCCACCATCAACCCCTTAAGTATTCCTGGCCAGTTTATCCCAGCCAATACATGCCTCACACCATCAAAGTTAGCTTTCTTTAAGTCCAGGACCTTAGTCTCAGATTTAACTGTGTCACTCTCCATATTAATGAAGAATTCTACCATATTATGGTTAATCTTCCCGAAGGGATCTCGTACCACAATGTTGCTAATTAATCCTCTCTCATTACACAATACCCAGTCTAGGATGGCTTGCTGTCTCATTGGTTCCTTGACATGTTGGTCATACATTCTAGGAAATCCTCCCCCATCACGTTACTATCAGTTTGGTTAGTCTAATCTATATGTAGATTGAAGCACCCATAATAACTGCTGTACCCTTACAGCATTCTTCTCGAATTTCCTGTTTGATACAGTCCCCAACATCCCAACTACTGTTTGGTGGTCTGTACACAACTCCCACTAAAATCTTTAGCCCTTTGGTGTTCCGCAGCTCCACCCTTACTGATTCCACATCATCCAGGTTAATGTCCTCCCTTACTATTGTGTTAAACCACTCCTTAACCAGCAACCCTACCCCACCTCCCTTTCCTTTCCATTTATCTTTACTGGAAATTGAATAACCCTGGACGTTGAGTTCGCATCCTTGGTCATCCTGGAGCCAGGTCTCTGTGATTCCAATTACATCATATCCATTCATAACTGTTTGTGCAGTTAATTCATCCACTTTATCACAAATGCTCCTCGCATTGAGACACAGAGCCTTCAGGCTCATTTTTTTGACATTTATCGCCCTTTTAGAATCATTGTGAAATGTGGCCCTTTTTGATTTTTGTCTTTAGCTTCTCTGCCTTTCACTTTCACTTGTCCCCTTATTGTCTTTTGTTTCTGTCACCACTTGACTTCCCTCCGATTTCCTGCATTGGATCCCATCCCTTGCTGTATTAGTTTAAACCCACCCCAACAACACGAGCAAACACCCCTCCTAGGACATTGGTTCCAGTCCTGCCCAGGTGCAGAGTGTCTGCTTTGTACTGGTCCCACCTACCCCAGAACTCCAATGTCTCAGAAAATTGAATCCCTTCCTCTTGCACCATCCTTCAAGCCATATATCCATCTTAGCTCTCCTGCCATTCATACTCTGACAAGCACAGGGCACAGGTAGCAATCCTGAGATTACTACCTTTGAGGTCCTACTTTTTAGTTTAACTCCTAACTCCCTAAATTCAGCTTGTAAGACCTCATCCCATTTTTTTTGCCTGTATCACAGTGCCTGTATGCACCACGACCACTGGCTGTTCACCTCCCCCTCCAGAATGTCCTGCAGCTGCTCCGAGACATCCTTGACCCTTGCACCATGGAGGCAACATACCATCCTGGACTCTCGTTTGCGGGTGCAGAAATGCCCATATATTCCCCTTACAATTGAATCCCCTATCACTATACCTCTGCCAGTCTTTTCCCTTCCTTCTTGTGCAGTATTGCCAGCCACAGTGCCAGGAACCTCAGCCTCGCCAATGCTCCAAAGTAATCCAGCTGCAGCTCCAGACCTGTCAAACTGTCAGACAGGAGCTGCAGCAGGACACACATCCTGCACATGGAGGAGTCGGGGACATTGTAAGAATTCCTGAGTTCCCACATTGCACAGGAGGAGTGTGACATAGGTCTGAGATCTCCTGCAACGACTTAACACTTACGTTAACAACAGTAGCAAAGTGAGGAGAAAATAAGAAAGAAGAGAAACTACTAACCAGCCATCAGCCACCCACTTACCTGCTGCCTGTGACTTCACGGTGAAACTTCCTTCTGTTTCTCCTTTACCCTCATGTCTTCAGCAGATGTAGTAGTTCACTCCTCCTCTGACTGCCTTACCTCACAGCTGCTCGCCCTCCTCACCAAAGCCCGTTATTCATTTTAAGCCTACACTTAAACCTCCAGCAGCACTTCCACTACAGAGTAGCCCTTCTCAAAATGGCTGCTCCAAAAATGCCACTCCGCTTTCACCTGCCTTCCTTTCATTTGCTCCTGGTCAGTGACTGAGACAATTCCTCCCAGAATTCTTCTCAACAGCCCGTTCTGTGTAGACAAGTGTAGATTTCCCAAGAGCTCTGCTATTAAATCTTTGATATTGGACTGTAGCATTTCCTGACTATTGATGTCAGGCTAGAATTCCCTTTTTTCTCCCCACCTCCTTCATAAATAGAGGAGTTACATTAACAGCCCTTTAAACTATGGGAACTGACAAGTGTAGATTTAGTGTATTTTTGGTAGTACAGACTCAGTGGGCCAAAGGGCCTGTCCTATTCTGTCTGATTCTATGACTGTCTTTAAATTATTCCACAGCTTTTTCTGAATCTACTTTGGCAATTCACTCCAACTGTACATACTGCTCAATTTGGGACAGTTGTACTAAGTGAACGGTGGCTACCAGCCAGGGCCCATAGTATACGAAATAGCAAAGTAAAAATGTGTAAAAAACAAAATAATTTATGTTTGTATCATCCTTATCAAATCATTGTGATGTCCAAAGCATTTCATAATAAACAAATTACTTTTTATTTACTCGTTATTATGTAAGCAAACATGAGAGCCAATTTTTTGTATAGTGAAATCCCCAAACAGCAAATACAGACAAAGAAAATAGGAGCAGGAGGAGGCCATTTCAGCTCATAGAGCCTGCTCCACCATTCAACATGACCATAGCTGATCCTCTATCTCAGTGCCATACTTATGCATTCTCCCCTAATCCTTGAAACCTGCAGCTTCCAAAACTATATTTATTTTGCTCTTAAATATATTCATTAACCTCACCTCCACAGCCTTCTGTGGTGGAGAATTCCACAGGTTTACCACTCTCTAAGTGAAGAATTTTTTCCTCAGCTCAGTTCTAAATGGCCTGTCATATATGCTGAGACTATGATCAAATGTTCAGGCTGGTGGGTCCAGGAGAAACATTATTCCTGTATCGAGTCTGTCCATCCCTGTCAGAAGTTTATTTTGTGTGTGTAGATGCGAGATACAGTAAAAACATTAGGTGTATAAGTAATTTTATTAATATTCGACCACCAGGAAAAACGCCCATGCGACCAAGGAAGCAGTAACAAGCGGAGTCCTGGCAGGCGCAATGCCTAAAGTGAATGAAAAGGTGAAGGGAAGGATAGAGATCAAGTCAAAATAGAGTTGGAGGGGGAAATAAAGCATT
Organism: Ginglymostoma cirratum; assembly: GCA_024137785.1. Classification (NCBI taxonomy): domain Eukaryota; kingdom Metazoa; phylum Chordata; class Chondrichthyes; order Orectolobiformes; family Ginglymostomatidae; genus Ginglymostoma; species Ginglymostoma cirratum. The sequence continues at coordinate 37,435,884 of JAHRHZ010000018.1, read as the reverse complement.
CCGCCCCCCGCAGTGGCCACCTCTCCGTTAAACATCGAGAGTTTGGTAGACACCATGTGCTCCTTCTCTAGGGACACCCAGGCCCGAACGTAGCTGTGCAAGAGGGGCAGGCAGTTGACTGTAATGACCCCCCTCCCCCCCACCCACAGCCTGCTGCCTGGACCTGTTAATGGCTAGATTGGGCAGGCCAGGAGCGGACCCACAAGGAGATCCTCTGACCTGTTAGAATTGTATATGTTTCAATGAGATTCCCTCTCATTCTTCTAAACTTCAGTGAATACAAGCTCAGTTGTCCCAATCTTTCTCCACACAACAAATATGCTATCCCAGGAATCAGTCTAGTGAACCTATGCTGCACTAACTTTCTTAGGTAAGGGGATCAAATTTGCAATCAGTACTCCAGGTGTTGTCTCACCAAGGCCCTTTACGGCTACAGTAAGACTTCCTTGCTCCTGTATGAAACTTGCAATGAAGGTCAATATGCTATATGCCTACCTAATAGCTTGGGGCATCTGCATGCTTGCTTTCAAAGGTCTGTGTACAAGGACATCCAGGTCCACTTGTAACTCAATCTTTCCTAATCTAAATTGATGGGATTAAAGGCTGGCAAATCCCCAGGGCCTGATAATCTATGTCTCAGAGCACTCAAGGAATTGGTCTTAGAATAGTGGATGCATCCTTCATGATTCCATAAAGTCTGGAATAGTTCCCATGGATTGGAGTACTATTACTGTAACCTTACTATTCATGAAGGAGGCAGGGAGAAAACAGGGAATTCTAGCCTGGCACCAGTTGTCAAGAAATGTTAGAGTCCAAGATCAAAGATTTAATAGACCTCTTGGGAAACAGTGACAGGATAAGAGAGAGTTAGCATGGAGTTATGAAAGGGAAATCCTGCTTGAAGATCTGCTGAAATTTTCTGAAGATGTTAGCAGTAGAGTTGGTAAGGGGGAACCAGTGGATGTGGTGGCTTGTACTTTCAAAAGTCTTTTGACAAAGTCCCACATAAGAGATCAGCATGTAAAATTAAAGTGTATTAACATGTTTGGCAGACAGGGAGAACTGGTTGGCTGACAGGAACAAACAGATCTTTTTCTGAGTGACAGGCAGGGTCTCATGGGATACCACAGGTATCAGTGCTTGGACCCCAGGTACTCATAATAGATATTAGTGATTAAGATGAAGGAAATAAATATCTCTAAGCTTGCAGACAACACAAAGCGGGGTGGAGGGTGAGATGTTTCAGAGTGATTAGGACAGGTTGTGATTGGGTGAGTTACAAACTTCTCTTGAAGAAAGGATTCACTGTAGTTACTGATGTAAGTAGTGTGGATTTCCATAAGAATTTTCAGATAAATACATTTACTGAAGAATCGGCAAAGGCCCTGAGTAAATCCCAGTGAAAAGTTACTCTATCACACTTATAGTGGACAATCAGTAAAACTCTCAGAAATTCAACCTCTATATTCTTTTATATTCCTTTTCTATATTCTTGACGTTTTTTTGCTAGTGGTACACTTGACAGCATTTAATGTCACACAAAAATACATCTTGTATATTATTTTATAATTTACATTTTATTCAATCACTTGTAGGACCCAGGTAACCACTGAAAAGAGACTTATTTTTACACAAATTTAGCAGAGGTAGATACATAGGCATAAATGATAAATTTTAAACAATTACAGATCACAGACATGGTAAATGAGTCATACCATGACATTTACTGAAACGTAAAGAAACCTTCAATATAGAATGCAAATAAATTCTGATACTACATTGATTTTGTTTTTAGATACTTCATGTCCCCATAAACCTAATGCCATAGGTTTGACATACAAACAATCTTCAGGAATTGAAAACATTTCCACCCTGCCCATCCTAAATAAAGTGTATAATCTTCCTGCTGGCATAATCAGGGATCACTATAGGTCATCAAGCCACAGAAGCACTGGCTTGGACCCTATTTTGAATATTTCTAGGGGCACCAGTCACTCACATTGGACCTATCACCAAAACAGATTTCACAATTGTTTAGTACAGACAGATGCTTAAGATGTACCCGGTGTAGCGTGCGTGACAATAGGCCCAAGATAATTGGGTACTTTCTTCTTGACTGCATTCTCCGACAAGTTTAGAGTCAATAGATGTTGGAAGGTACAATTCTGAAGTATGTACCAGAATCAAAGTGCATGGAATTTTGGGGCTGCCCACAAATTTTCAGAGATAGCAAGAACTGCAGATGCTGGAAGTCAGAGTCAATAAAGTGTGGAGCTGGAGGAACACAGCAGGTCAGGCAGCAACAGAGGAACAGGAAAGTCGACATTTCAGGTTGGGACCCTTCATCAGGACTGTCAACTTTCCTGTTCCTCGAATTTTCCAGAGAAGTCACTGTCCATCGACTTAATTCTCAGCCATAAAATAAGGTACTGCAGAAGCCTGATGGTTTATTGTACATAGACTAGACTAGAGAGACAAAGAGAAAACAGAAAAACTGTGTGTTGCCTGTGGCAAATTGGCTAAGTCCTTGAAAGAAAGAGACCAGAATTCGGTTTGGAAGGACTGTGAGGCTGAAACTGTTTGTGGAATGAACAAGTGAGGTGGACTGCCAACTAATGCCACAGGATAGTGTTTGCTGTATCTGCTGTCCCATGTGTAAGTTATGATTTTACCCAAGTAGAAAATGTGAAATGGTAATAACTAAAGTCACAAAATGTGAAATCTTGTTGGTAATCCCTTCATTTGGATATTCTTCATATTGACCATTAACAATTGTCACAATCCCTTTCACAAAGTAACTTCCTGAAGTTTACCACGCAATTTTATTAAGCAATTAAATGTCTCAAAATTCTGAACAAATTACAGACATATAGGAAAAGAATACTAACTCTGTATATACTGTTAAATATAGAAATAATGTTATTTTTCAGCTCTTTGATTTTGTCAGAGTATTTCGCCAATATGTAAAAAGAGGAAAATTTTGTCCCAAGTAAATGCATCTTTATAAAATTATAAAATAATTCCTCATTATAACAGGATTGTTTTAGAAAAAATGTGTGGTAAAGTAGGGTATTACAACTGTGATAATGTTATTGTTAAAAATTTATAATCACATATATGCACTAAGTGATAAAGATTAAAACTTATTCAGAAACACCATCATCATGTGGGACTTGAGTTTCTTTTCACTATCATGAATCAAAAGCCATAATACACCATGATAAAGGCAATAATCTTTTTTCGTAGTTTTGGTTAGCCATGCCTTTTGACTTTTTTATAGTTGCATTAAGATTCAACACCATTTAATACCTTTGTAATAGGTCAAGATGGCAGCGGAATACAGGGACTGAGCCCAGGACTTGTCCATCCCCTTCAGCTTTCTTTCTCTTTTTCTCCTTCTTTTCACATTTGCTCTTTTTCTTTGTTTTTTCTTAATTCTTCTTAATGCCAGGACAAGCCAGACACGGCTCCATCCCAACCCGGGATCACCTAACGAGCGAGGAACAGTCTTCGGCTGACTTCCCCAGCCAGGACTTGCAGGCTAAACCAAGGGTCCAGGTCCGCAGATAGGCCCATGTGCCTGAAGGAGGAGAATGGTGGTCTCAGCCTGACGTGGTGGCCTTCTTTGTCTTTGGCATCCAGATATTCCAGCAGCCCGGTAGGTGGGCTCATCCAGCAGTGGCAGTCTCAGCCTGGAATGGTGGTCTTCTTCGGTGGGGGCTCCAACCCAGTTTTTGAGCAGCTTGGCATGGCGCCATCATCCTGGCTGCATCTTGAGGGTACTCCATTGTTCCTTAATCAGCTTTCTCTGAGCCCAGGAGCCATTAAGTAAACTATGATGAACTTTGTTTTAATTTTACATTTTTTAATTAAAAATATCAAAAATATCATTATGTATGACTTCTGTCAATGATGTCGGTGCCATGGTAGGTGACTTATAAAACCTTTCACTGTATTGTTCTTGTAAAAGTACGTTTGACAATGCATTTTTATTCTCTTCTATTCTTTGAAGTTATCAGCAAAACAAGTGGCATGTTTTGATCTGATTGAATAATCTGTTGTGGTAATTATGGTAATATTGTGACAGCTTCCTGTTATGTCTCACTGCTTTTATTGTCGGAAATTAACACATTCTTGAGGAATGACAATAACAATACCTAATTAAGATTTAAAAGTATTTAAACACAATGGGATGTAATGGAGAAAGGGACAAAATGAGTTGTGTGATTAGGGTTTGACTGAAAAATGATAAAATGCTGCTAGGCAGTTTATTAATTTCCATGGTGATTTTTGGCCTGCTTTGCAAACTATAAGTAGTCACTAGTCAAGTGACTTGCTAAATCATTTTAAAAGAACAAAAACATCAATTGCCAGAAAATTAGGATGGTTGAACATTGAGTTATGTTGAATGTAATAGTTTATAATCAAACAACAGGCCTTTATGTCCAATTTCAAACCTATTGGTTATTTGAACATTTTTGAACCATGAGTGCCCAATGCCACAGAATAGTGTCTGTGATCATTAATTACCACTTCAATCAACCATTCGTATTTCCAAAATAAATACAAGGGTAAGCCTTGCAGCATAAATTAAATGGAATAGTTAGTACAAGGACAGATGACGCATGCAAGCTAATTCAAAACAAAATCACACAATTTATTTCAGACTTAATGTCATTTGCAACTTTTCTTCATGCTTCTTGGAAGTTCAATCAGCAGCTTTCATTTCCTTTCATGGCTTTATTTCTTCTGTCTTCAGTGGAACTTACAGAGCAGGATGCGGAAAAGATTTACAGGGATGTTTCCAGGATTGGAAAGTTTGAATTATAAGGAAGGGCTGGATAAGCTGAGATAATTTTCACTGGAACTTAGGAGGTTGAAGAGTGACTTTATGGAGGTTTATAAAATCATGAAGGGCATAGATAAATTTGAGGGTAGATGGGAGAGTAGCAAATGAATGTGTAATGGTTA
>JAHRHZ010000018.1:37382488-37430903 GCA_024137785.1 Ginglymostoma cirratum | reverse complement strand
CTAAATTAGTTCCATTTCCCTGGAGTTGGCCCCCTTCTAAACCTACCTGATTCTTTTAGCTATCCAAATGTCTCTTAAATGTTGTAACTGTACCCCCATCTACCACTTCCTCAGCTAGTTCACTAGTAAATCATCAATCATTTTGAAATGCTGCCAGTGGTTAAAGTAAGCAGTCTTGACCAACTCTCTAGACCTTTGGTCTCGCCATCCTTGAATACAATATTGGTGCATGGCAGCACATATTGTTGGTCTTCCTTGTGTTCTTGTCAAATTTGGTTGACACACTGGCCATTTCCTCTCTGTTGTATGAAACATTTTCTTTATGCCATTGTAGGTAATCTCAATATCTCCTTTATCTTTTTGGGTTCTGCCGTGAGTCTAGCGAGCCCAATTAAATCTTCTACCAGTTGCCTTTGATCAGTTGGCTAGCAACAATTTGTTTCTGGATTAGTTGCTCTCCTGGCATTAATCAGATTAGTTGGGTTCTTTCAACCCTTTAGGGAATATTGAGGCTCAAACATGCTCCATAGCATGGTGTAGTGTAACTTATTGCACAACTGTACTCTTAGACCATAGTAACTGGACATAGTAACCTTGGCACTTGTCTCAAACTTGAATTCAACAAGATGTCCGTTGACATAAAATAAGTTCTGTGAAACCCATGTTGTTAAGATTACTGATTTCTCCCATGAATGCATAAAGTACATTTTCCTGCATAATCATCTCCTTTCTGCAGTTCTGTAACTCTACACCTTTAGACTTAGTGTTTGACTTTGAGGCAATACTGTATCTTAAGAATTGTTTACTCCAAAATTTCCAATCTGATTTTGAATTTTTGTGGAAGTGTTATGCCTCCTTTCAATTCTTCTCAATACGCTTATCAATCTTATTCTGAGGAAAAACATGTTAATTCTGTATCATTTCAATATTGTTTGTAAATTGCTATTCCTTAACATGGTATTCTTATGTTCACCAAAGTTGCTTTAAACTCAGTTACTGTACAGCTTGCTAGACTGTGAACAGTATTTTCCTTGTTTGCCAGTTCTTTTAAACTCTGCATAATTGTAATGCTGTATTAAATTATTCAATAAAACTTTAAGGCTTTTCTGTAGTGACTTACTGTTTTCAAATTTCAAAACTCACTTTCTTTGTAATACTGTATCTCTGTAATGCTTACATGGTCTTTGCACCTTTTGTAATGATCAAGATGCTGGATTCCTACATTTTTTAGAGCTTTCCTGCCTTCTGCAGCCCAGCTGGAGTTTTCCCAATTCTTTCTGGGCAAAATGGATAGCTTTCCACTTTTGTATCAGAGATAATAGGAACTGCAGATGCTGGAGAATCCAAGATAACAAGGTGTAGAGCTGGCTGAACACAGCAGGCCAAGCAGCGTCATAGGAGCAGGAAGGCTGATTTTTTAGGCCTAGACCCTTCATCAGAAATGGGGGAGGGGAAGGGGAGTTCTGAAATAAATAGGGAGAGACAGGGAGGCAGATAGAAGATGGATAGAGGAGAAGATAGGTGGAGAGGAGGCAGACAAGTCAAAGAGGCGGGGATGGAGCCAGTAAAGGTGAGTGTAGGTGGGGAGGTAGGGAGGAGATAGGTCAGTCCAGGGAGGACAGACAGGTCAAGGGGGCGGGATGAGGTTAGTAGGGAGGAAATGGGGGTGCAGCGTGAGGTGGGAGGAGGGGATAGGTGAGACGAAGAACAGGTTAGGGAGGCGGGGACGAGCTGGGCTGGTTTTGGGATGCGGTAGGAAGAGGGGAGATTTTGAAGCTTGTGAAATCCTGACCAGTCCCCCTCCACTGACACCCTCATCTGCTTAGCTGAACTCGCCCTCACCCTCAACAACCTCTCTTTCAATTCCTCCCACTTCCTACAGACAAAGGGAGTGGCCATGGGTACCTGCATGGACCTAAGCTATGCCTGCCTCTTTGTAGGTTACATGGAACAATCCCTCTTCTGTACCTACACTGGCCCTAACCCTGCAGCCCAATGGTATCAATGTGGACTGACCTATCTCCTCCCTACCTCCCCACCTACATTCACCTTTACTGGCTCCATCCCCACCTCTTTGACTTGTCTGTCTCCTCTCCACCTATCGTCTCCTCTATCCATCTTCTATCCGCCTCCCCCTCTCTCCCTATTTATTTCAGAACCCCCTTCCCCTCCCCCATTTCTGATGAAGGGTCTAGGCCCGAAATGTCAAGCTTTCCTGCTCCTATGATGCTGCTTGGCCTGCTGTGTTCATCCAGCTCTACACCTTGTTATCTCAGCTTTCCACTTTTCACGGCTTAAACACATTTGCACCAACTTTTAAATAAAGGTCTCTATCCATGGCCTTTATAAACTGTTTCACTGAAATTATGGTTTAATTACTGAGTCCAGGTGCTTTGATCTTTAGTTTCTCCTAAATTTTCTTCTTTGGTTAGGCTCTTTCATGAGGCTTCTTTTCCATCTTAAATAAATAAATTGTGATTTCCAATGTTGCAGCCCCATTTAAAAAGTACTTTCCTGGTCCTTTGGGAGAGGTAAGCTCTTTTTTACTGAGATAAAACACCCTTTTGAAGAGTGAAGATACCCTTTAGGAGAGGCCATATGCTCTGCAAATGTTCAAAGCAGCCACTCTTGTGTGGAGAAGTGCATGAACCCTTTGTGACTGCAAAACTGTAAATAACTGTCTAATCTGTCATAGAACAGTTAAACTGTCAAAATGAACATTCAAGAATCTCAAAGTGACCTGTCAAGACTATGAAGACATTTAAAATTCCATGTTTTAAGCTTTGGAAAAAAGAAGAGTTTGGAGAATTTGACGGCTTTCTATTTCACTCTGTATGTTAAAATAAGCCTGATTATTTTCATTACTGGATTAATGCTGCATGACACCTTTCATAAGATTCCATTATTATAGTGGAATGTCTTCCATTTCACAGTTTGATTAACAGCGTCAAGGGTTTTGAACTCATTGACATAGGACTATGAATTCCAACGGTTGTTTGCTTGAATGAAATGTTTACTTTTTATTGAGCTTTATTGTGGGATGGAATTTAAATGTGGTAAATGTGTTTTAATGAAGCATGAAGGTTCAGTACTGGAGGGATATGGTAATCATTACTTTTTAAACTTTGGATACCTTGCCAGAGATTCAAGATCAGTTTTCCATTTATCTTGCTTCTGTACCTGGCATCCTTCTCGGGTTTCGCTGGGTCAACCACCCTGACTTCCAATTCAGTTTTTCCCCCAGCACTGTAAAGTTTGGACAGTTATTTAGGAATGTAAGGTTCGCAGAACTGGGAATTCTCCCATCTCTGTGCACTTGACCCCATAATGAAATTCAGGGCGTTAATCTCGGCTGTCACTGCAGAATGGAGGGAAAGCTACACTGTTAAAAGTGCTGATATTTAGGTCAAACACAAAAGATCAGAATCTTAAAGGTGGTCTGAGAAATGTGGCCTATGAAGACACGTGCATCACAAACAGGCAATAAGTGAGACTAAGAGTATCTGAACATTGACATTATCTCACTTCATCTTTATACTTTTCACAGGTGGTCTGGTGAGATTCTCGCAAGGCAGAAATGCTAATTCAAACTCCGTATTGGTTTTTAAATGCCTTGTTAATATTACAACTGACCTCATTAATATTCAGAATCCCATCTTACTGAATTCACCAATCAAGCTAGATGTTGGGAAGACTTGAAGAATCCACAGCTTCTAACTGCTAGATTCAACTTGATGGTTGTTTGAAACCCTGCACCAACATCTGAGAGCATTCTCCTTGGGCACTGGCCACACGCACATCATATTCTCTGACATTGGCAACCTCTAAGAACCATCATGGAACATCTCCAATCAAATTGAGTGGATTCTGGGTAATCCAACATGGAGGATGGGAAAAAACTGTGGCTGTAAGAGCCGCTTCTTTTTTGAGGTATTTTCAGTGATGGAACTGATTTCCTTGCATTCTAGGAGCAGGAATTACTGTGTTTCTTTTCTTTATTCATTAACAGGATGAGGGTGTTGGCTAGGCAGTATTTATTGCCCATCCCTAATTGCCCAGGGGGCAGTTCAGAGTCAATCACATTGCTGTGGGTCTGGAGTCACATGTAGGCCAGACCAGGTAAGGATGGCCATTTCCTCCCTAAAGGAAATTAGTGAACCAGATGGGTTTTTCTAACAATCAACAATGGATTCATGGTCATTATTAGATTCTTAATTCCAAATATTTTTATTGACTTCAAATTTCACCATCTGCCATGGCGGGATTCAAACTTGGGTCCCTAGAACATTATCTGGGTCTCTGGATTAACAGTCCAGCGATAAACTGTTGCATTATTTTGGAACTTTCGGAAAAAAAGATCAAAACAACAGCACTTTAAAAAGGGAGAAAGAGTGACAAAGCAGTGACTATATAGGAGGTGAAAAACGGAGTAATAAACCTGTACAGGTGTCTGACCCAGCAGTGAATGTGCACTGCTGACTGCTCTGCTGTTTGGTTTCAAGTATCTCTGAACATTGGCATGGTTAAGAAAAATATACCAACAGTGGAATTGACAGCTGACCTTGGAGAAACCTGTGTGGGGGAAGTCACAGCACAGGAATGGCTAAATGGCTAGTTTTCAACTGTAACTGTCTGAACAGGCTAGGGCTTTCTTCCCTGGAGCGACAGAGGCTGAGGGGTGACCTTATAGAGGATTATAAAGTCATGGGGGGGCATGAATAGGGTGAATAGCCAAGGTCTTTTGCCCAGGGTAGAGGAGTCCAAAAATAGACAGCATAGTTTAAGGTGAGAGGGAAAAGATTGAAAAGGGACCTAAGTGGCAACTTTTTCATGTAGAGGGTGGTGCATGTATGGAATGAGCTGTCACTCTGTTTCTCATCCTCTGTGTCAGCTACTCTATTTCTCATTCTCCATTTCTCGTCCTTTGTTTCTGCCACTCTGTTTCTCGTCCTCTGTTTTTCATCCTCTGTTTCTCGTCCTTTTTTCCTGCCAATCTGTTTCTCATCCTCTGTTCCTCATCTTCTGTTTCTGCCACTATGTTTCTCATCCTCTGTTTCTGCCATGTTTTTCTCATCCTCTTTTCCTGCCAATCTGTTTCTCATCCTCTGTTTTTGCCATTGTGTTTCTCATCCTCTGTTTCTCATTTTCTGTTTCTGCCACTCTGTTTCTCATCCTTTGTTTCTGCCACTCTGTTTCTCATCCTGTATCTCATTCTGTTCCTCATCCTCTGTTCCTCATTCTGTTTCTGCCACTCTTTTTTTCATCCTCTGTTTCTGCCACTCTGTTTCTCATCCTTTGTTTCTCATCTTTTGTTTGTACTACTTTGTTTCTCATCCTCTGTTCCTCATCCTCTGTTTCTCATTCTGTTTCTGCCACTCTTTGTCTCATCCTCTTTTCTTGCCAATCTGTTTCTCATTCTCTTTTTCTGCCACTTTATTTCTCATCCTCTGTTTCCCATCCTCTGTTTGTCATCCTGTGTCTTTGCCACTCTGTTTTTCATGCTTTGATACTGCCTCACATGCATTAGCAAAGACATTGGCTCACTATTTAACACAATCGACGTGACAGAGGGTTTGAAATACAGTGAAACACCCAGTGGGAACCAAATGCAAGCTGGATACAACATTTAAAAAGCAGCTGGATAGGTATTACGAATAGGAAGGGTTTAGAGGGATATGGGCCAAATGGGACTAGTTTTATCTAGGATATCTGGTTGGCAAGGATGAGTTGGACCAAAGGGTCTGTTTTCATGCTGTACACCTCTATGACTCTAAATTAAGGGATGCTCTGTACTTCCATACAGCACTAGGAAGTATCATGGTAATGCTGCAGCAAAGACACTGAGCATTTGGGGATATGCGCCTAACTCATGGTCTAGTCCAGGCTTGCCTTGCATTTTTGTGCTTTGTCCTAGAGATATCACGTTCATATTGCTGCCGTTTGTGTTTGCTGTTTAGTACAGACAAAAAGCCAGGAAGCTTGTTGTAGTTGTCTGTAAGCCTTCATGTAAGGTTTCTGAGCACAGAAGTCAAGGGTGACTCCAGTAGCAGTCCAGATCCTGCTCAGTGCAGCAGAGTCAGGTTCTTCTCTTCATGAGGAACAACGGCCAAATGACGGCAGTACAGTACTTGTCTTGAGTCTTCCTGTCCTATTGAGGTCTCGTAACAGCACATTGTAAGATGGACTTAACTTGGACATACTTGGGAATGGTAGGCAGTTAATGAGTCCAGCTTGGTAAGATAGAATGAGAAAATCTCCAGGCCTGATAGCAAGAGGTTCTCCAAAATACTGAACACAACTCAAACTTGGCCAAAATGTAAGATTCAACCCAGAGATACAACAGAAGAAGAAAGAAAACGCAGAGGGCTAGAAATGAAAACCAAGTCATAGTGAGTAATTGAAAAGAGAAAAGTAACTGAGGAGTGTACAATAAATTAAGGGAATAGTATAATCATAAATTGAAAGAAAATCTTGCAAATACCTCAATGAAAACACCTAAAGAAAGGTTTGGAAACCACTTCATTGTCTTAAAATTTTTAGTTGGCCTGTTTCTAACCTTCCATGTATGCAGCAAATAGGCAAAAAAAATCAGGCAGAAAAATAAAAAATAACAATCTGCAGGAAAATTTGAACAGGATATGGGAGTACTGGCTCCTTGCCAAGATATTTGCATGATTCCAACTACCTCCCTTTAAAACTACATTAATGTGTCTTTTGGGACGTAGTAACATGACAGATGATTAACTTTTAAATTACCATTTTAGGGACATTTTTTGATGCATTTACTCTTCTTGTTGTTCTGGGTTCCATCTTGCTTTCCAACCATTCATTTCCTCAGTATACCATCTGTACTATATTTCACACATTTGGGTTTATATTTATTACCCACCTATATTCCTAACATTTTGCTTCTTCTTTAGTATTCACCACCTGTACCATATGCAGAACATGTACACATCTCCATTTAACTTTTCAGCAGCTAAACAATTAAGTCTCAACTTTTTTTCAACAGGACAAGTTGAGAGAGTGGACAAATGTACCCTCTTTGGTAGCAGAAACAAGGTGGCAGATTATTATCTGAATGGTGATAGATTGAGAAAGGGGCAGTACAACAAGACCTGGAAGTCCTTGTACATCAGTTGCTGAAAGTAAATTTGCAGGTGTAGCAGGTAATGAAGCAGGCAAATGGTATGTTGGCCTTTATAGAAAAGGATTTGAGTACAGGAGCCGAGATGTTTTTCTGCAAATGTACAGGGCCTTGATGAGACCACAGCTGGAGTATTGTGTGCAGTTTTGGTCTCCTTACCTAAAGAATGATATCCTATCCATGGAAGGAGTGCAACAAATGTTTACAGACTGATTTCCTGGAATGGCAGGACTGACATATGAAGAGATATTGGATCAGTTAGGACTATATTCCCTGGAGTTTGGAAGAAAGGGGTGGGGGGTGGGGCGTGGGGCAGGAATCTCATAGAAACCTATAAAATTCTGGTAGGAACTAGACCTAATAAATGCAGGAAATATGTTTCCAATGACTATGGAGTCCAGAACCGGGGTTAACAGTTTATAAGGTAGGCCATTTAGGACTAAGGTGAGGAGAAATTTTGTCACACAGAGAGTGGTGAGCTTGTCAAATTCTTTGCCATAGAAAGTGGTAGAGGCCAAAGCATTGAATGCATTCACAAAGGTGTTAGACATATTTTTTAGGGCTAAAGGGATCAAAGCATATGGTGCGGAAACAGAAACAGGGTATTGAGTTGGACTCAGCAAAGAAACTAAAGAACTGCAGTTGCTGGAGATCAGAAACAAAAACAGAAGTGCTGAAATAAGTCAGCAGATCTGGCAGCATTTGTAGACAGAAAGCAGAGTTAACATTTAGATTCCAGTGACCCTTTTTCAGAATGCTGAGTTTTTCCAGCGATTTCTGATTTTGTTACTGAGTTGGATGATCAGCCATGATCATATTGAATGACGGAGCAGGCTTGAAGGGACAAGTGTCCTACTCTGCTCCTATTTTTGATTTTTCTATATTTCTCCAAGACAGAAAATGGCATCATAGCAAGCCCTAAGACATTTGAGATTCAAATCATACCCCTCGTCAAGTGGAACACAGAATTCTGGATATTAGTAGCCTATGCAGAACAATCAACCCTGTGGAAGGAAAGGCAAGGCTGGCAGCATATCTGGACAGTTTGGAGAGTGAGCCTGGAATTACTGGGCCAACCCAGTTGTAAGTCTTTGTAAAGGGTGAGAGTCACTGTCATAGGGTCAGAATCATACAGCACTGAAACAGACCCTTCGGTCCAATCTGTTCATGTTAAACATAATCCCAAACTGAACTAGTTCTACCTGCCAGCTCCTGGCTCATGTCCCTCTAAACCTTTCCTACTTATGTACTTACAAGATGCCTTTTAAATTTTGTAATTGTACTCACATCCACCACTTCCTCAGGAAGTTAATTCCACATGCAACCATCCTCTGCGTAAAAAAAATTGCACATCATGTCTTTTTAAAATCTTTATCCTCTTACCTAAAAAAATGTGCCCCCTAGTCTTGAAAACCTCCATCCAAGGAAAAGACAACTACCATTAACTCTATCTATACCCCTCATTATTTTATAAACTTCTATAAGGTCCCTTCCCATACTCCAGTGAAAAAAGTCCCAGCCTATCAGATTTGTGATTTTGGATAAGAGTATAAACCATTTAAAAGCCAAGTTGATACAAAAAAAAAATACTTCCAGCAGATCCAGGAAATTGTGAAATAAAAACTGAAAACACCAGAAATGTCCAGAACCAAACCTTGTCAAGCAGGATCTATGGAGATAAACAGTGTTAACCTTTTAGGCTGATGGCATATTTTCAGAACAGAAGCAAGATAGAAACAGAAGTGTTTTTAAACCAGCGAATCATAGAGATATACAGCAGAGAAATAGCCCCATGCCAACCAGATATCCTGAATAGATCTAGTCCCATTTGCCAGCATTTGGCCAATATCCCTCTAAACTCTTCCTATTCCTATACCCATCCAGACACCTTTTTAAATGTTGTAATTCTACCAGCCGCCACAACTTCTTCTGGCAGCTCATTCCATATACACACCACCCTCCGTGAAAAAGTTGCCCCTTAGGTCCCTTTTAAATCTTTTCCCTCTCAGCTTAAACCTATGCGTTCTAGTTTTGGACTCCCCTACCCTGGGGAAAAGACCTTGTCTATTTACCCTATCCATGACCTTCATGATTTTATAAATTTCTATAAGGTCACCCCTCAGCCTCTGAAGCTCCAGGGAAAACAGCCCTGGTCTATTAGGCCTCTCCCTATAGCTCAAATCCTCCAACCTGAGCAACATTCTTGTAAATCTTTTCTGAACTTTTTCAAGTTTAATAACATCCTTCCTATAGCAGGGAGACCAGAATTGCATGCAGTATTCCAATAGTGGCCTAATTTATGTCCTGTACAGCCACAATGTGACCTCCCAACTCCTATACTCAATGCACTTTCTTCACTAACTTGTCAACCTGGAACTCCACTTTCAAGGAGCTATGGACCTGCACTCCAAGGTCTCTTTGTTCAGCAACACACCCCAGGACCTTACCATTAAGTGTATAAGTCCTGCCCTGATTTGCCTTTCAAAATGCAGCACCTCACATTTATCTGAATTAACCTCCATCCGCCACTCCTCGGCCTATTGGTCCATCTGATCAAGATCCCATCATATTCTGAGATAACCTTCTTCACTGTCCACCACACCTCCAACTTTCATGTCATCTACAAGCTTACTAACCATACCTCCTGTGTTCACATCCAAATCATTTATATAAATGACAAAAATCAGTGGACCCAGCACCGATCCTGTGCCAACCTCAGGCCACAGGTCTCCATTCTGAAAAGCAATCCTCCACCATGACCCCCTGTCTTCTACCTTTGAACTGGTTCTGTATCCAAACAACTAGTTCTCCCTCTATTCTGTGTGATGTAACCTTGCTAACCCGTCTAAGATGATGAACCTTGTTGAATGCCATACTGAAGTCCATATAGATCACATCCACTGCTCTGCCACATGAATCCTCTTCATTACATCTTCAAAAAATTCAGTCAAGTCATAGGGACATGATTTCCCATGCACAAAGCCATGTTGACTATCCCTAATCAGTCCTTGCCTTTCCAAATCAATTTAAGTCCTGTTCCTCAGGATTCCTTACAACAACTTTGGGCAGCACAAAGCCTTGGTGGTTAGGACTGCTGACTCATAGCACCAGTGACTCGAGTTCAATTCCACCCTTGGGCGACTGTCTGTGTGGAGTTTGCACATCCTCCCCGTGTCTGCCTGTGTTTCCACTGGTTGCTCCGGTTTCCTCCCACAATCCAAAGATGTGTGGGTTAGGCAGATTGGCCCTGCTAAATTGCCAGTAGTGTCCAGGGATGTGTAATTTAGGTGGATTAGCCATAGGAAATATAGGGTTAGGGGGATAGGTCCGGGTAGGATGCTCTTCAGAGGGCCAGTATGGACCTATTGGGCTGAATGTTTCCACACTGTAGGGATTCTATGATTCTATCCTATAAAACGTGTCCACTACTGATGTCAGGCTCACTAGTCTATAGTTGCCTGTCTTTTCCTTACCACCTTTCTTTATTACTGGCATCACATTAGCCAACCTCCAACCTTCCACCACCTCACCTGTGGCTCAGCAATCACTTCCCTAGATCCCCACAGAGTTCTTGGGTACACCAGATCGGGTCCCACCTTTATGCTTCTTAAGACGTCCAGCACCTCCTCCTCTGTAATGTGAACATTTTTTGTGATGTCGCTATTTATTTCCACATTTTCTCTATCTTTCATATCCTTTTCCACAGTAAACCCAGTACATACTAATTTAGTATTTCCCCCCATGTCCTGCAGTTTCACACATAGTTGGCTTTGCTGATCCTTAAGGGGACCTAGTCTCTTCCGAGTTACCCTTTTGTCCTTAATGTATTTGTAGAATCCCTTTGGATTCTCCTTAATCCTGTTTGCCAAAGCTATCTCATGTCCCCCTTTTGCCCTCCATTTTCCAGCTGCCCCTTTACCTGCAAACATCTGCCTCCAAACAACTTTTGGAAGTTCTTGTCTAATACCTTCAAAATTGGCCTTCCTTCAATTTAGAACTTTAACTTTTAGAGCTGGTCTATCCTTTTCAATCACTATTTTAAAACTAATAGAATTATGATCACTGGCCCCAGAGTGCTCCCCCCACTGACACCTCAGTCATCTGCCCTGCCTTATTCCCCAAGAATAGGTCAAATTATGCTCCTTCTCTAGTAGGTACATCCACATACTGAATCAGAAAATTTTCTTGTACGCACTTAAACAAATTCCTCTCCATCCAAGCCCTCAACACTTTGACAGTCCCAGTCTATGTCTGGAAATTTAAAATTCCCTATCATTACAATCCTATCATTCTTACAGATATCTGAGATCTCCTTACAGACTTGCTTCTCAATTTCCCTCTGACTATTGAGGGGGGCCTATTGTACAATACCAATATGGTGATCATCCCTTTCTTATTTCTCAGTTCCACCCAAATAACTTCACTGAAGTACCTCCAGGAATATCCTAAGTACAGCCGTAATGTTGTCCCTAACCAAAAACATCACTTCCCCTCCTCTCTTTGCCCTCCCATTTTGATCCTTTCTATAGCATCTATACCCTGGAACATTAAGCTGCCAGTCCTGCCCTTCCCTGAGCCGCATTTCTGAAATAGCTGTGATATTCCAGTACCATGGTCCCTACTATGCCCTGAGTTCACCTTCCTTACCTGTTAGGATGCTTGCATTGAAATAAATGCAGTTTAATTTACCAGTCCTACCTCATATTCTACTTTGTTCTGGCCTGCCCTTACTGTTTGACTTACTCCTTTTCCCAACTGTATCAGTCTCAGAGTGATCTCTTTTCTCACTATCTCCCTGGGTCCCACCACCTCTCCCCTCCTTACTAGTTTAAATCCTCCCAAGCAGCTCTAGAAAATCTCCCTGCCAGTATATTAGTTCCCTTCCAATTCAGTTGTAATCCGTCCTTCTTATAGAGGTCACTTTTACCCCAGAAAAGATGCCAATGATCCAAAAATGTGAATCCTTCTCCCCTGCACCAGCTACTCAGCCATGCATTCACCTGCTCTATCCTCCTATTCCTACCCTCACTAACTCGTAGCACTGGGATTAATCCAGATATTACTAATCTCTAGGACCTACTTTTTAACTTCCTATATTGTCTCCTCAGAATTTCACCCTTTTTTCGTCCTATGTCATCAGTTCCAATGTGTACAATGACCTCCTGCTGGTCCCTCTTCCCTTTGAGAATATTCCACACCCTCTCTGTGATATCCTTGATCCTGGCTCCAGCAAGGCAACACACCATTCAGCTGTCGGCTGCAGAAACTTCTGTCTGTCCTCTGACCAGAGAATCCCCAATCATAATAATGGAGGAAATTAGTGGTGCACAAGGAACAATAGCCTGGAAGATAGGAGAGATTAACTAATGAAATAGATTGTTATACAAATTTCAAAGGGAATGGTGACGAGAAAAGAAGTAATTTCTGTGTCCAGATGAAGTCTGAATGGCTATATAGTACCTATCTAAATGCCACATAAAATGATAAGGGAAGAAGTAAGCTAGCAAAATTAAAATAACAGACTAACACATAGAACAAGAGGGAGTCAGAGATTGGGCCCTTGTACGGTAGTGGTAGCTCCTACCTCTGGGCTGGAAGATCCAGGTTCAAATCCCATCTAATCCAGAGGTCTGTCATAACATATTTGAACAGGTTGATGAAATATTTTTGTGCTTTAAAGTTATTGCATTCATTATTGAGTGCAGAAGGCTCTAGACTGTCAAGATGAAAGATGAGATGTCGTTCCTCGAGCTTGTATTGATTTTCATTGTAATACTGTGGTAGGCCGTGGACAGAAAAGCCAGGAGGTTCAGTGTCTTTCTTGCGTACTGAATAAAACAAGTCATCAAAGGATCACCCTGTCTCTGTTCAATCTTCCCCATTGGGATGGAGACTACATTATGTAAACTTTGAAAGAAGTACAAATAAGGCATTGTTTCACTTGGATGGAGTTTTAGGAACCTTGGATGATAAAATGAAAGAACGTGAAAGGACAGACGTTACATCTTCTGTGCATGCATGCAAAGCTGTTGTAGGGAGAAGAGATGATGTTAGCAATGGATCAGAGTATTGAGGAAGGAACAGTTCCTTTGGAAAAGGCTGTAGTTGTTTTCCTTTGTCGAAGAGAAAATGAGAGGGGACATGATTGAGATGTATAAAATTGTGTGGGGCACAGTTAGGGTAGTCAGGAAGAATCTTTTTCCCTTGGTGGAGGGATTAATGATTTAAAGCAAGGGTCTGGAGGTTTAGAGGGGATGTGAGGAAACAAATTTCACCCAGAGGGGTGAGAATCTGGAACTCACTGCCTGTAGGAGTGGTAGAGGCAGAGACTCTCACAACATGTAAGAGGTATTTAGATGCACACTTGCACTGCCAAGGCATACAGGGTTATGGAGCCAAGTCCGGGAAAATGGGATTTGAATATTTAAATGTTTGTCTTCAATCAGAATTGATTTAATGGGCTAAAGGGCCTTGATCTGTGCTGTAGAACTCTATGACTCAATTAATAATCCATCCATTATCTCAGCAAGTATTCAACAAGCTTCACAACATCGAACTGTAATCTTAAGACCACCACCAGCTAATGTTCAGCTTCTGAGTACCATCCTAACTCTTTTCCATTATCTCTTTCACCTAGATATTTCTCAGGAACAAGATATTTTCAAATAAGACATTTTAATGGAGATCTATCCTTTCAAGGATACTGCCTCACATGCTCTCTCCCTCACACGCATTGACAAAGACATTGGCTCACTATCTAACACAATCAACGTGCCAGAGGGTTTGAAATACAGTGAAGCATCCAGTAGGAACCAAATGCAGGGATAGCTCAGGAGTGATGAATGAAGAGTGTCTTCTGTCAGTTTTGCCAAATGTGGATTTCATAAGCTTATCCCTGAAAATTGTTGGCCTCACAAAGGCAGTGAAATTTGATATTTAAATGCCTGCCAAGGAGTTTTCAGTCTATTTATGACTGTACAAATGGAGGAGCCACTGCCATCTGTACAGCACTTTGCCATCTTTTCTGGAGAACGTTCCCTCCTTCATGGATGTTGCAGCTTGGCCCTCACCAAGTAAATCAGTGCCATCAGCCTTTAAAGCGTTAGTACAAGCTCAAATGGATCCTGGACTCAAATCTGTGCTTTGGGTTGGAGAGATAGACATTTGCTTTGAGACATAGATGCTGACATGAAAAGATTGATAAAGCAAATGATTAGGGCTTTCTCCAAACTGTTCTCCTATGAATCAGTGGAAATGAAAAATCTTTTGTCTGTTAGAAATTGCAGTGGTTCAATGGCGTCTGTGAATTCTGCCTCTCTCAGTATGTCAACAGAATCTTATATAACCATTTCAACAGGACCCATCATAATCCCTATTTTCAACTTCATAACATCACCTGACTCGACACCATCTCAGCCCATTTGCTATTTTTAAAAAAATGCTATCATAGGAGGCTTGGCAGACAAAGTCTTTTATTGGTTATTCACTGCTGCAATTACACTCACTGCCCTATTAGGAAGTGGAGCTCCTTGGTCAATGCTGTATAGTTGATCCAGTTTTATTTCTTTATAACTTTGCTAGCCCTTTGCAGACAGCACTGGAATATAGAGTCACATGTTGGACACAGATATTTTCCTAATCAATTTTCAGAGATGTTATTACATACCTCTGGAGTAGGTGGGACTTGAACCCAGGCCTTCTGGCTTAGAGGAAGGGATACTACCACTGCACCACTAGAGTCCTTCCCACAGGTGGAACAAACTAGATAATGACAGATTAATTTCCTCAACAGACATTAGTGAACCCAATAGAGTTATATAAAAATCAATGGTGGTTTCATGGTGATGGTAGGAACTGTCATCATTGTGGAGACTAGCTTTTAACTTAGATGTATTAATGCATTCAATTTATTTCCACTAGCTTCCCTAGTTGGATTTGAACCCATGTCTCCAGAGCATTAGCCTGTGTCTCTGGAATACCAGTACAATGACGTTATAACTATGACATTATCATGCCATCTTTTACATCTTTACTACCTGTGGACCTGAGTATTCCAAAGCACACCTAGCCTGTCTCACATCAACTCTCCATAAATTTGAAGCCATTCAAATCTCTTTTACCATATCCTAACACATACCAAATCAGAAATAAGACAAAATTCACTGAGACAGTAGAAAAGGCCTGTCGAGCTCATGCTGGGGAAGTCTGTATCTAATTATCCAAGGATTATGAGAGAAAGCTTGATGCTTTAAGAGAGGAACCTGAAAGATTGAAAGCAGAGATAAGACAGTTATTAGCTGAAAAGGATTTTCACCCACCAGCCCTTTGCTCACAATAGGTCATCTACCCCAATATCACTTGTAGTGCAGTGTTAAATTTTGACTAACGATTTTCTGCTACTTTTAAAGTAATATATAAATAAGATTTGTTTTGGTTTCAACATAAATTTCGGTTCTTCCTTTCTTTTTAACCAAAATAGAGTACCGGAAGGTAAGCTGCTAAAATTCTGCACTCATAATCAATATTCCCTTTATATTTTCCTGCCAACATGTAGAACTCCGATGTGGGGTAGCAGTTTCTGGAAGAGGCAACTATGAGTTGGCACACTTATTTGTATGCAGAGGAGTTTCCCAGAGGCCGATGGATGTGCAGCTCAGAGAAAACTTTCCTTCTAATGGGTAGAATCAATGTTTAATGTATATTGTTTGTGTCCATGCTATTGTCAGGGGAATGGCGAGATTACCCACATATTTTGTGGTATTTTGCATTACACAATACATTACTTGTGAAAATATCTTGGCACTTGTTTTCAGCCTAGCAAGAGCTCAAACTAACTGTTATTAATTGCATTAGATGGCATTGTGGGCCAATAGCAGCAGCAGAATTGCGCTCAACCACAATGTACAGTCTTATGATCTATCATAATCCACACTTTACCATGACCATCAAGCTGGACACCTACCCTTGCTCAATGAGGAGAGCAGGGCATGTCAGTTGTGTGGCGTATTTATGAATTAGAAGGCAGGACGTTGGAATTTGTTGGCAAAAATTATAGTGGGGAAAAGCAGTGCATAGTCCCTTTAAGAGATTGTGCTTTGACTGTGCTTGGAAGTTTACAAGTACTGTACAGAGAACCCCAAAATGGAAACAAGTGTATCAAAAGGCCTTCTAGTTGGCAGGCAAAACAGCACTTTTGTTTTGGTATCGAGACAACAAGTTTTAATTTAGCCAATTAATTTAAACCAAGCATCTAAATACAGAAAACCATTTGAAATTGAAACTGATGGTTTTGACAACCTGAAATCAATCATATCGTAAGAAATTGATGTGTCATTGGGGGTATATACGACGACGGTTTTTGATAATCAGGATGAGAACTGTCACCTGAGGGGAAAGCAAGCCCGCCATCTGTGAAATAAGCCCTGAACTCTCACAAGGAATCGCTGAACTCTCTAAGAAAGCACCATCTATCCGAAAAAGGTACCATGCATTTTAGCTCCAAGCCCTCACTGAAGAAATCATTATGGTGTAATGGAGAAGGCAGAGTGTTCCAGAAGACACAATCTGTGCAAATTTGGAGAGATTAAGTTTTAATTTATTGTTGTTTTTAAATGTTTATATAAATGGGACTTGTATGTATTTGAAAAGCATTCCAGTAGAATTTAGGCCAGTTAGGGAGTAGTTAGTAGTCTGGGAGGAATTGTTTGTTTTATTAGTAAGTCTGTGAATTTGTTCCCTGTTAGCGTTAAATAAGTTGTTACTTATAAAGTGGATATCAGGGATTTTCTTTCATTTAACCACTCTTTTAATAGATTATAAAGGCGAGGCAAGATTATCTGTGTGTTTCGGGTTTAATTATTAGAAGAGAACCTCTATGCCCCGCCATAACAGATAGGGGCTTGTGTTTCTATATATCAGAGGAGTCTGACTTTCCCCTTCTCTGTAACATCAGGCATACCTAAAAATGAGGTGGTAGTCGGGTGAAGCTACATCACATGCCAAACTGCAGAAGCACCATGCAATAGACAGAGATAAGCAGTCCCAAAACTAATGGATCAGATCTAAGCCCTGCAGTTCTGCTACATCCTGGCATGAATGATCGTGAACAATGAAACAATGAGTAGAAATAGGAGGCTCCACAAATAGCCCAATCTCAATGATGATCTACCCTCCTGAGGTCCCCAGTCCTACAAGTGCCTGTCTTCAGACAAGTTGATTCATCCCACAAGATATCAAGAAAGAGTTTAAAGGCAATGCAAAGGCTTTAGGCTTTGATTATATTCTGGCAATGGGGCCGAAGATTTGTATTCCAGAAGTAGCTCCACCCATAGCCAAGCTGTTCCCTTCCAGATACAACCACTGTTATTTACTTGGCAATGTGGAAAATTGTCCTGGTATGTTCTTTCTATAAAAAGCAGTATAAATGTAACCTAGTCAATTACAGCTATGTCACTAGAATAAAAATAAAATCATGCGGATACTGGAAACCTGAAACAATCAGAGAATACTAGAGAAACTCAGCAGGTTTAGCATTATCTATGGCAAGGGAAACAGAGTTAATGTTTCAAGTTTGGTATGACTGTTCTTCAAAAGAGAAGTCTTTAGATGTTCTGAAGAAGTCACACCATATGGTATGGTAACTTTGTTTCCCTTCTCCACAGATGCTGCCAGAACTGCTTAGTTTCTCCATCATTCTGTGTCCGAGATGATTCTCGATCATCAGCAAAGCAATGTAAGTAGTCATTGATAGTGCTATCAAGTAGCAGCACTTTTAAAGGAACAGCCTGCCAGTTGATGCTCAGTTTGGGTTTAACCAACAGCTGACATCATCACAACCTTGATTTTATTTGACTTATAATTGTCACATGTACTGAAGTACGGTGAAAAGTATTGTTTTGAGTGCTAACTGAACAAACCACACCTTACGTAAGTACATAGGGTTGCAGAACAGAATGCAGAATGTAGTGTTACAGCTACAGAGAAGTTGGAGAGAAAGATCAACTCTAATATATAAGAGATCCGTTCATAAGTCTGATAACAGTGGGGAAGCTGTTCTTGAATCTGCTGGTATGTGTTTTCAAACTTTTGAGTCTTCTGCCCGATGGGAGAGAGTATAACTGGGGTGGTAGGGGTCCTTGATTATGTTGGTTCCTTTCCTGAGCAGGAAGTGTCAGTGGAAGGAAGGCTGTTTTTTGTGATTGACTGGATTGTGTTCACAAAGTCGTCTTGGGCAGAGCAGTTGCCATACCAAGCTGTGATGCATCTGGATAGGATGCTTTCTATGGTGCATCTATAAAAATTGATCAGAGTCATTGTGGTTATACAGAGTTTCCTTACCCTTCTGAGGAAGTAGAGGCATTGATGTGCTTTCTTGTCTGTAGCATCAACGAGGATGGACCAGGACTGATGTTGAAACATTGATAAAAGGGCTGAACTCCAGGGTTGAGGTGAGAATGACTACCCTTATCATCAAGGCAGCATTTGACCAAGTATGACTTCAAGGAGCTCTTGCAAAACTGAAGTCAAAAGCAAATCAAATGAAAAGAAAACACCTGCTGGATTGAGTCACACCTAGCACAAAGGAATATGGTTGTGTTTATTGGAGGTCCATTATCTCAGTCCCAAAGGTATTATTTTAGGCCCAAAGATTGTCCACTGCTTCATCAGTCACCTTCCCTTCATCAAAAGTTCAGAGTCGGATGTTTGCTGATGGTTGCCCTATGTTCGACCCATACATCAGATAGTGAAGCAGAACATTTTCATATGCAACAAGGCATGGACAACATCCAAGTGCCATTTGCATCACAAAAGTGTGAGTCAATGACCATTTTGAACAGGATGGAATCTAAAAATCTCTGCATCTTGTAGCTTAGTCACCTAAGGTCTTTTCAACAGCATCTTTGAAACCTGTGATCTCTACCACTTAGAACTACAACAGCATTAAAAATGTGACAACACCGCCAACTGCAAATTCTCTTCCAAGCCACACATCATTCTGTAATGGAACCATATCATAATTTCTTCACTGTCGTTGGACCATATAGCACTGTGGGTGTACCCACTCACATGCTTTGCAAAGGTCTAAGATGGAAGCACACTACAATTTACTCATAAGCAATTTGGAGTGAGCAATAAATACTGGCCTGGCCAGTGAAGCTTCCATCCCATAAATGAATATAAATAAGGAAAGTAATGAAAGAAAATTGTGTTTCTTTGGATTAGAACTGGCAGCCAGGAGGTGTGTGTCCTTATTTGGGTGACTTGCTGCAGTGCATATTTTAAATGGTATCCACTGTACCACTATGCATGAGTAGTGAAGGGAGAGGATGTTGAAGGTGGTAGAAGGAATTCTTGTCAAGTGGGCTAATTTGTCCTGAGTGATGTCAAGCTTCTTGAATGTTGTTGGAATTCACCTATGCAAATAAGAAGGAAATATTCCATTACATCCCTGGTTTGTGATTTGGATATGTAGGATGAGCAATGGGGAGACAGGAGGTGAGTTGCTTGTCATCTAATTCCTAGCCTCTGACCTGCTCTTATAGCCACATTATTTATGTAGATAGCCCAGTTCAGTTTCTGGTCAATGCAAGCTGCAGGATCCAGAGATTTTTAGATTCCATTTTGTTCAAAATGGCCACTGACTCACACTTTTGTGATTGGAGAATGATACCAATTTAAACCTCTGTGACAAAATGAATAACCATACCCATGTCAGGCAGGTTTGCTGCATTCTGGGCAATGACAATCCCAAGTTATCTTATTAATGGTACACCTAGAAGGTAGACCTGTCACTAATTGTTGGAATTCTTTCCACTCAGTCTCCCACTCTCACCCAGCATTCCAAGGCTGTATTCATCTTAGTTGGTGTTGATAATCTACAACATTTTAACTGGTTATATTTGAGCGCCCTAGATCCTGGCTGTTGCCAATATCCATCTTTTGATAAATGAAACACTGATGAACAACCAAATATGTTATTTAAAGATTCTTGTTTTGAGGATTATTAAAGGTTAACAGTGTTTTGAACACCCCACTGATAGAACATAGAACATAGAACATTACAGCGCAGTACAGGCCCTTCGGCCTTTGATGTTGCGCCGACCTGTGAAACCAATCTGAAGCCCATCTAACCTACACTATTCCATTATCATCCATATGTTTATCCAACGACCATTTAAATGCCCTTAAAGTTGGCGAGTCTACAACTGCTGCAGACAAGGCATTCCATGCCCTGACTACTCTCTGAGTAAAGAATCTACCTCTGACATCTGTCCTATATCTACCACCCCTCAATTTAAAGCTATGTCCCCTTGTGCTAGCCGTCACCATCCAAGGAAAAAGGCTCTCACTGTGCACCCTATCTAATCCTCTGATCATCTTGTATGTCTCTATTAAGTCACCTCTTAACCTTCTTCTCTCTAAAAAAAACAGCCTCAAGTCCCTCAGCCTTTCCTCATAAGACCTTCCCTCCATGCCAGGCAACATCCTGGTAAATCTTCTCTGCACCCTTTCCAATGCTTCCACGTCCTTCTTATAATGTGGTGACCAGAACTGTACACAATACTCCAAGTGCGGCCGCACCAGAGTTTTGTACAGCTGCAACATGACCTCACAGCTCCGAAACTCAATTCCTCTACCAATAAAACCTAACACACCATACACCATCTTAACAACCCTATCAACCTGGGTGGCAACTTTCAGGGATCTATGCACATGGACACCAAGATCTCTCTGCTCGTCCACATTACCAAGAATCTTACCATTAGCCCAGTACTCTGTATTCCTTTTACTCCTTCCAAAGTGAATCACCTCACACTTTTCCGCATTAAACTCCATTTGCCACCTCTCAGCCCAGCTCTGCAGCTTATCTATGTCCCTCTGTAACCTGCAACATCCTTCCGCACTATCCACAACTCCACCGACTTTAGTGTCATCCGCAAATTTACTAACCCATCCTTCTACGCCCTCATCCAGGTCATTTATAAAAATGACAAACAGCAGTGGCCCCAAGACAGATCCTTGCGGTACACCACTAGTAACTGAACTCCAGGATGAACATTTTGCATCAACCACTACCCTCTGTCTTCCTACAGCTAGCCAATTTCTGATCCAAACTGCTAAATCACCCTCAATCCTATGCCTCTGTATTTTCTGCAATAGCCTACTGTGGGGAACCTTATCAAATGCTTTACTGAAATCCATATACACCGCATCAACCGCTTTCTGCTGCCTATGGTTGTGTATCACATTGTCCTGTAGGAGAGAAGGAGGTTTGTCAGTGAGTATCATGCAGTCTGTTTGGGTGAAGTGGCTGTCAGGATTGAATAGAAGATACGATGTCCAAGCAGTAAGATGTGAAGGTGAGGCTTGAAGTGGTGCTAAAAGTGTGAGGATGAGGAGCCGAATGGCAAATGTAGGGTTGATAGTCTTTGGATTTTAGAAGAATGAGAGGTAATCGTTTTGCATTTTACAAAATTCCAAACCGCTACATCACCCTCAATCCCATGCCTCCAAATTTTTTGCAATAGCCTACCCTGGGGAACCTTATCAAATGTTTTACTGAAATCCATATACACCACATCAACTGCTTTACCCTCATCCACCTGTTTAGTCACCTTCTCAAAGAACTCAATAAGGCTTGTGAAGCACGACCTACCCTTCACAAAACCGTGTTGACTATCCCTAATCAAATTATTCCTTTTTAGATGATTATAAATCCTATCTCTTATAATCCTTTTCAACACTTTACCCACAACCGAAGTAAGGCTCACTGGTCTATAATTACCAGGGTTGTCTCTACTCCCCTTCTTGAACAAGGGGACAACATTTGCTATCCTCCAGTCTTCTGACACTATTCCTGTAGACAATGACGACAAAAAGATCAAAGCCAAATGCTCTGCAATCTCCTCCCTAGCTTCCCAGAGAATCCTAGGATAGATCCCATCTGGCCCAGGGGACTTATCTATTCTCAGACTTTCCAGGATTGCTAACACCTCCTCCTTATGAACCTCAATCCCGTCTAGTCTAATAGACTATATCTCAGTATTCTCCTCGACAACAATTGAGGATAAGACGTCAGTTTGCCACAACAAAGTGATGAAATTGACAGGCATCTCCAACCGGCTGTGAAATGCACATCCTTGTTCCTGACCCACCAGGTAATAAAATACAAATTAGTAAAATTGTTGCTAAAATTTGTCATGTAGTGACATAGATCCTATATCCTTGCCTGAGATTCAACATAACATAATTGATGGAAGATTGGAACAATTCGAGTGGAGAATTCGGAGAGCAGAAAGCAATTTTTTAAAAGAAAGCAAGAAAGCTCTGCTTAGCCAAAAATTGTTCCTCAGTAACAAAAAAAAGTTTATTTCATCATTGTTACACTGTGATCCACATTCAGTCATGTTGGCAAAATCGGGATGCTAGTGTGTGATGCCAACACACAAGGCAGAAGCATGGGGCAGAATTGAAAATTCCCAAACAAAAGCAAAATGCTGCAGCTGCTGGAAATCTGAAAAAGAAACAGAAAATGGTGGAGAAACTCAGCAGATCTGAAGAACAGTCATATGGATTTCTCTCTCCATAGATGCTGTCAGATCAGAACTTGAATTTCTCCAGCTCTTTCTGTTTTTATATATAACTGAAAAGGCCCATTCTCGTGTCATCATATCCACTTCTGGTGAAACCTGTAGCCTTTCTATTCCTTGAACATCGGTGTTTATGTTTCACTTCCCAGCATCTTCAGTTGGAAATGACATCATAAGTTGGGATGTACCTCAGCGGCAGGTAAAGCCTTTGGCTCTGGCCTCAGGAATCCACTTCTCCGCTGTCACCGGGCTGACTGGCCAATCAGGAGGCCGGCTCACCGGGACAAGGCCAACGGCTGCGGAGAGCCAGCCAATAGACAGAGGGCCTCGTGTTTAAATTTAAAACCAATCAATACCTTGTACCCGTGGATCGTTGCCGTCAGAGTTAGCCTATCAGAGGCTTGGTCAGGAGGGGTGTTTCCGCATTCTAACCAATAGGACAGCTCCATAGCCAGGCCGCTGCGCCGTTGGCTCGTGGAAGCTGTTGGAACGTCCGCAGCAGTTTGAAATCGGGCTGTTGGTGCTGACAGAGGCACGGACTCTGGTGCGTGGTTTGATGTTTTCTTTTCGGCGATGTCTTCGGGTTGTTGTCGGTTTGTGAGTAAGGGGCGTGAAACGCTTGCTGCCTTTAGTTAGCGCTTTTAGAGGTCGGTCGGGAAACTGGGAGCCGGGGCTTTTCGCATCGCAACTGCCGTTCTAACCGTGATCTGTCCATTTAACAAGTGAGTGGTGTTTAAATTAGCCCTCGCTAGCTGCCGAACCAGAGATCAGACGGTATATGCAAAGTCGTTTAAACAAAACAATACTGAGCACTTGGAAGTAGCGTGAAGTGTTCAGTTACGAGGATAGTAAAAGAGTGTAACCCCGTTCGGAGACAGCAAGATTAGTGAATGAACCCGTGTAGACTAGAGGATGTATAAGACACTGGTGACCACTCCAGTTTTAGACCCCCTCAGGGAAGATGTAAATGCGTCGGAGGGGGTTCCGAAGAAGGATTCCTATATTTGGAATGGGAGGGTTATCTTATAAGAATAAGTTGGACAAACTGGGTTTATTTCCGCCGGAGTGAGGGGTGACTTGGCCGAAGTATGCATGATCCTGAATGGTCTTGACTAGGTGGACGTCGAAAGGATATTTCCTCTTGTCGCTCCCTTCAGAACTAGGGGTCACTGTTTTAAAATCGGGGGTGATCCTTTCAAGAGAGCGATGAGGTTTTTTCCCCCTCTCCGGAGGGTTGTGCGACTTTAGCTCTCTGCCTTGGGTAGGGTGGGATGCGGGTTATTGGACATTGTTAAGACCGCGTGGATATTCTTAGGTGGCGAGGGCCTCGAGACTTATCAGGGTAAATGGGAATGTGGAATTTGTAAAACTAGTAGATCGACGTGATATTATAGACTGACTGAGCAAACTGGAGAAACCAAATGATTTTTGCTCCTATTTTGTATGCCCCATTACTGAGCGAACCTGTGCCGAGGCAGCTCGTTTAGTGAGCGAGCCTAGGATTACTGGGCGAACGCAGTTGTAAGTCTTCGTAATGGGTAAAATTTGTGATGTATGATAAAAGTATAAACCATTTAAAACGCCTGATACAAAAGAAAAACGCTTAACAGTGGATCCAGTAAATCGTGAAATAAAATCTGAAATGCTGGAAATATTCAGCCTGTCAAGCAATATCTGCGGAGAAAGTGTTAATCTTTTAGGAGGAAACTAGAAATGCAAGATTTTTATACTAGTAATGGAGAAATTTGGTGGTGTACAAGGAACATTAGGATTAGACTGTAATAGTCTGGGAGACAGGAGAGACTTACTAATAAAATTGATTGTGATAGAAATTTCAAAAGAGAATGTTGATAAGGAAAGAAGCAGATGTGTGCAGTTGAAGCCTGAATAGCTACATAGTACCTACGGATAAAAAGAGAAACAAGCTAGCAAATTCTCTCAAGGTAAACTTGCAGATTGAGTCAGTAGTCAAGAAGGCAAATGCAATGTTGGCATTTATTTTAAGAGGATTTGAATATAAAAGCAGGGATGTACTACTGAGGCTTTATAAGGCTCTGGTCAGGCCACGTTTGGAGTATTGTGTGCAGTTTTGGCCCCATATCTCAGGAAGGATGTACTGGCCCTGGAGTGGGTTCAGAGGAGGTTCACGAGAATGGTCCCAGGATTGGAAAGCTTAACTTATGAGGAACGTTTGAGGACTCTGGGACGATACTCATTGGAGTTTAGAAGGATGAGGGGGGATCTAATTGAAACTTTCAAAATACTGAATGGTCTGGACGAAATGGATGTTGGGAAGATGCTTCCATTGGTAGGGAGAGTCTAGGACCCGAGGGCACAGCCTTAGAGTAAAGGGAGGCTTTTAGAACGGAGATAAGGAGGAACTTCTTCAGCCAGAGAATGGTGAATCAATGGAATTCACTGCCACAGAAGGCTGTGGAGGCCAGGTCATTGAGTACATTTAAGACTGAGATAGATAGGTTCTTGATTATCAAGGGTTACGGGGAAAAAGCAGCAGAATGGGGTTGAGGAACTTATCAGCCATGATTGAATGGCGGAGCAGACTCTATTGGCAGAATGGCCTAATTTCTGCTCCTTTGTCTTATGGACTTATAAAAATAAAACAGAAGATTATCTCACAGAGCAAGACAGAGGCAGAGGTTGGCCCATACGGTGCAGTGTTAGTGTCTTTCTGGATTTTCGAAGACCCAGCATCAAGTCTTCAACCCCTAGATGTGTGTGTGTCACAAGTTGATTAGAAATACTTATGATGTAAGGTTGAGTACTCATTATTGAGTACAGAAGAAGAAGGAAAAAAGACAAAGAACTGCAGATGGTGGCAATCCCAGAAACAAAACCAGAAATTGCTAAGAAAGTTGCAAGTCTGGCCATATCTGTGGACAGAAAGTAGACGTCATGTTGCAGGCCCAGTGACCCATCTTCAGAACGGATTGTAGCTAGGAAAAGGTTGGTACAAGAGGTTATATACTACCAAGATGAAAAGTGCAAGCTCAAGCAACAACATTGCAATACCGCAGCAAGCCATGGACATAAAGGCCAGAGTGGAGAATTCAAATGATGTGAAGTCCAGTCTTTCTTGAGCACTGAATGTAAGTGTTCCACCAGGTTCACCCAGCCTATAAAACAAAAAAAACTACTGTTGCTCAAGATCTGAAACAAAAGCAACTTGCTGGCAGAATGCATCAGGTCTGGCAGCATCTGTGGAGAAAAAGCAGGATTAACTTTGAGTCCAGTGACCCTTCTTCGGAACAGTCTATTTATGGTTGTCCTCATTGGAGAGGGCACCACAGTGCTTTTGGTGCCTTACTTGATATAAAAGGAGAATGTGAAAAATGCATAGGAGGTGAGGTGGTGTTGGGGATGAATCAGTGTTGAGCAAGCAACAATTCCTTTAGAAAAGCCTGGGCTTGTTTTCCTTGAAGTAGAGAAGACTGAGAAGGGATATGACGAAGTGTATAAAATTGAGTGGCATGGAGGAGTATACAGAAAGGACCTTTTTCCTCTTGGTGGACAATTTCACGACTTGGGGCATGGATTTAAAGTAGAGGCTGGAGGTTCAGAGGGGATGTGAGGAAAACATTGGGAATCTGGAACTCTGTCTGTAAGGGTAGTAGAAGAAGAAGCACTCTTAAGCCTTCAGTGGTATTCGGAAGTGCACTTTGATGCCAGGGCAAACTAGGCAATGGGTGAAGTGCTGGCAAACGGGATTTGAATAGTTAAGTGCTTGTTTTGACCAACTTAGATTCAATGGGTTGAAGGCCTATTGCTAGGCTGTAAACCTTTATGACTGTAATGCTGAAAAAGGACAGGGACAGATGTTAAAAAGTGAAAGAACTGCAGATGCCATAAATCAGGAACGAAAACAATGTTGCTGGAAAAGCTCAGCAGGTCTGGCAGCATCTGCGAAGGAAAGAACAGTGTCAACGTTTCAGGTCCAGTGACCCTTCCTCAGAACTGCCTCTGGGTTCTGAGGAAAGGTCACTGGATCTGAAATGTTGACTCTGTTCTTTCCTTCACAGATGCTGCCAGACCTGCTGAGCTTTTCCAGCAACCTTGTTCTTGTGTCAGGGACAGATGTTTATTTGTGACATCACATTAGAGTTAGTGAAAATGGCAGAGGATTGTCCCTTTGAATAGAGGCTGATAGGGAAACTATATCTTAACTTTAGGAAAAAAGAGTGAGAACAAAAGCACGTGGAATAGATCAAACATGTTGGAGGACCGAATCATCAGCCAGGAAGACCTATCAGAAATATTTGTGTGGAACACTGCATCATCAAAAGAGACACATTGTTAATGGCAGTGGAGTTTAGCAGGAAGGTTGTAACCATGGTAACAAGCCTCACTATTTGTCTACAAGTTGTTTTGATGTTCTCCCATATACCCTGAATTATTACGTGACAATGGTTACCTTCAGCATTGTAACTTCCCTCTGCATGAGTGCACATTTCTCTGTTGCTTGCCACTAGCACTTTAAATTCTAACCTTAAATAAAAATGAGGTGCTGTAAATATGGAAGACAACAAGATTTGAAAGACACAGCAAAAAAATTTTCTAAACATTTCCTGACACTATCCATTATAGAGACTCCAGTCCAGAGAAATTAACCCTCCTAATTCAACTCTTTAGGATTCCACTTAATTGACTTGTGACAATTCTTTGGGCTTGGAATTGTGGACAAAATTGGAGTCCTTTCCAAATCTGCTGACTTCTCAAACCTGAGAGCCTAACGTTTCTTCATTCAAATAACCTGCACATATACTGCCCTGGTTTGGAGGTTTTCTAAACAAAACACCTTCCGCTGAGGTACCCAGTTCCCTGAGCTGCCCTGAAAAGTTCCACCTGGAAGACAAACTACCCTTGCTTCCAAACTCAACATTGGTGTCGTCTGAACATATTTTAAAAAAAAAAGACTCCCTTCAAACTAGATTCTTCTGAACAGAAAACAAATCTAATGGCCTTGGATTTTTATGTTAATGTCATAAGCACAACAGTATAAAAATCTTTTGGTTAACACCCAGGATTTGCAATCACCTGCTTTCTAACAAAGACTATATCTAATTACTGTTCCAGAAGGATAGCCTCACTTTTTTTAATTTTGTGGAGAAAAGTCCTTCAGAGAAGTAAAAAATACACCTGCATGTATTTTGAAATCCAAATTTCAAAAATTACCAATTAGTAAATTATACAGCTGATAGTTGTGCGTTGGTTTGATTTGAAATTTGTAAATATTAGATTGCAGAATTCTGAAGATGAAAGATTTGTAATTACATGATATGTTTCTTTCTAAGTCTGAACTTCTCTTGGCATGCAAGTGGTTCATGCAATCTAGAAAGATTTCTGCATTTTAATTGACCTAGTCCATCTTGCAAGTTTGTCGGGTTTGTGTATGTGTATGTGTGGCAAGGGCAAGAATTCTTGAAACTTCATCCACTCAGGAGATTAACTCCAAAACAGTCACAAGCGCAGATGTACTGGAATGCGTTATGCAATTCCACTGATGTAGAGCAGTAATTGATGAGTGACCGTGTGTGTGAAATAATTTTTCAAATGGAAAGCTTCCATTTGAAGGCTTCCTCATCTTCCCAAATTGTCTAAACCACCTGACAGTTTCCTTGTTGTTAACCTTGGACTAAGAAAAGGAGTATGCCATTAAACCCATCGAGCTGCGTTCACCATTTAATATGATCATGGCTGACCAAACACTTGAGTGCTTTTTACCCACACTATCCTGATAGCCCTTTATGCCATTGATAATCAAAACTAATAGCCTTGTTTCCATTCATCCTAGTGCAAACTTATTTAAACTGTCATTTCTGTTCCATCATCTCTGGTATTTTAATGGTAATACTCAAGTTTAACTTCATTTAAATTGAGTAGTTTTATTTTGGGTTTTGAAATTGCAATACGTTTCTATTGATGCATAACCTTAGAACTCCGACAGAGCTTGATGGAATGTCCAGCGTCCTCCGATGTTGTAAATGGCACTGACTAATTAAAATTTTTGTTTTTTTGTTTCTTAGATCATTATCTATTTTTTTCACAAAAGTGAGCAAAATGAGTTGGGTAGCGGAAGAGTGGAAACAGGGTTTGCCTACAAAGGCGCTCCAGAAGATACAGGAGATTGAAACTCAGTTGGATAAACTCAAAAAGGAACGCCAGCAGCGACAATTTCAACTAGAATCTCTGGAAGCTGCATTGTTGAAGCAAAAGCAAAAGGTGATGATTCTTCACTTTCTTAGAAATAGCTTAGTTGTTCATAGATGTCAAGTTCTTTTTTTCCTTGGAAGTTATTCTTCTTGGCTCAGCTAGAGTGTTGTAATTTTAAGTGTCCTGATGGGCTTGAGGATTTAAACTACTTCTTCCTTCGTTAAGAAGAAGTACCAACCAATTTTGCACGTAGCAAAGCTCCATGAACCACTAATGTCACTTGGCAGAATAAAATTGGCCATTACAGTTTCCTATGGTAACAACAGTGACTACGTTGAAAACTAACATTTGGTT
Organism: Ginglymostoma cirratum; assembly: GCA_024137785.1. Classification (NCBI taxonomy): domain Eukaryota; kingdom Metazoa; phylum Chordata; class Chondrichthyes; order Orectolobiformes; family Ginglymostomatidae; genus Ginglymostoma; species Ginglymostoma cirratum. The sequence continues at coordinate 37,401,644 of JAHRHZ010000018.1, read as the reverse complement.
GTAAAGTGCTTTGGGATGGGTTGTGGATTTTGTCAACTCCACTGCAGCAAACTGTTTCTGCAACTTTATTTAACTCATTCTGCTTAACTTGTATGCAACATAGAGTGAAATTAATCCATCATTTAAAGAAGGTATTTTTAATTGCATGCTTCATGATCATGGTGCATGTATCCCTGAGGACTAAGTGCATTGCTGCATTTTGGCCTTTGTAAATGCCATTTTAGTAATTGTTAAGTGGTATTTACTACTAGTGTCAACATTGTGCAGGTTAATGTGCTTCAGGTCTAGTAATCACCAGTAATAAATTTCATGTTCCAATTAAAATGGGTTTCCAACACATTTCAGTCTATTCTGGAAATATTAAAAATGTTTTTGTACAATCCAAACCCCAAATAGCTATAGTTTACAAGTTAAGATATCTAAAGCTTGGGAATTTTCCCACATACAACTGACCGAAGTTATTTCAACAGTGGTATTCTTTCCTGAAATATGATCTACTGCAAAGAATGAGATCAACAATGCGACTGAGACCACTGCCGTCTTGCATACTACTAGTGGGTCAGTGTTCCAACATTAATCCCATGTGGATTAGGTAGGTGCCATGTGCTTCAAGTAACAGGCCACTCATCACTTTCCCACTTATCACTTTATCAACGTTAACAGAATTAGAACTATGATGTGACTTCAGCTTAGCTGGAGCACTTTAAGCTGTTGACCATTGTTGTAAATTCCAGTCACTTTCCGAGTTGCTGCTTTTGAATAAAGCACTAAACTGTTTCTGTCAAGCAAATTTGAAAGAGCGTGAAATTTTTACTGATGTCCTGGTAATAATAATCATTCTACCAAAAATCACTAATACAAATTCCTGACTATGCGATCTTGTGTGCGAATTGACTTTGATGGTCCGCTACATGAGAATAGTGACTTTGCTTCAGAGTTCTTCATTGACTGTGGAGCAAGTTAGAAGATTTTGAAGTGAGACATATAAATATAAATATAACTTGAATATCAAGGAAGAATATTTAAGGGAACAGATGAATAATGACGACAGGAACATGTTAGACATGTTTTCTTTTTAAAAAGAAGTACAATTCTGCTACTGAAGTATAGTGTTTTCAAAATGAGAGCTATTTAGTAATAGAATGTTTTGTGATGGCACATTTTTGGTGTTGGAAATAAAGCAAATGAGAAAGCCAATATGTAAAGTTAATGTTAGGTTCAGTAAACGCAAATGAAACATGAAATTTATTGGAAGAACATGTATAATTATGAAGACTTCTAAATAAAAACAATAGAAATTAGAATGTAGGAAATAATATGTTAAAATGTATTTTATTACAATAACTTTGGAAGTTTTGGATGGTGTTATAATCAAGAATATTTCTTCGGTATTAGCCACTATATTTTACTAAAATTAGAGATCTGATCAATGAAGGGAGATGCAGCACCAGAAGGAGATCATTCAACCTGTCAGTTTTGTGCTGCCTTTCTGCAAGAGCAAGTCCTACTAATCTCACATTCCTGCCTTTACCTTGTCGCCCTGCATTTTTTTCGTCCCTTTAGCTAAACATCAAATTTCTTTTTGACAGTCAGAATTCTGAGGTTGTAGACTTGCTCGCTGAGCTGGTGCGTTTGGTTGTGGTTCTGTTTTTCAGTGGTTTGTGCACAGGGTCCAGTTCAATGTGTTTGTTGATGGAGTTCCAGAAGTAATGCCAACCACCCCAGCAAACTGAAGCATATAAATAACAAGCGGCACAGAACACCAACACTTCACCGGAGGCCCACAGACTAGCAGGGTGACAAAATGTCTGCAACCAAACGCTTGGCAAGCAAGTCTACAACCTCATCCACAACTTGAGCTACAAATCTTTTGAAAAGCTTTAAAGTCCGAATTCTTGTTTCTACCAGTCTCTTAGGCAATGTGTTTTCGTAATAATCAATTATAGCTTCATTGTTATTATTAGTTCACTAATGTCCTTTTATGGAAAGAAATCTGCCATCTTTTCCCAATCTGTTCAACGTGTGATTCCAGAATTACAGAAAGTAGTTGAAAGTTGGCTGCCCTCTAAAATGGTTCAAGCACAATTAGGGATCAGCAACAAATGTTAGCCTTGCCATTGACACACACATCTCATGAAAGAATAAAGGGGATTTTTGTTTTTTTTTTGCTGGTGAATGCCACTTGGGCACCTGTGGAGGATGCCTACACCAATATGGGTACAAGGGATATTCTTTTGTTACACCACAATCATGGAACTGAATTTGGCAGACAAATATTCTCTTATCTGCACCCTTTTCTACTGGACATGGGCATGCAGTGAACCTGGGGTGATTGAATATTGCGGTAACACTCTTTAACTGTAATGCTGGTGACAGTGTGACTGCAGTGGGAGAAAGAAAGATGATTTTTCCTTTCCAAATCTGTAGATGATTAAAGCAGAAAGGATATAATAAGTACTGTATTAGCTAAAGAAGGAGTGGGAAGAAAACTTGTCCTTTTCGTTGCATATACTAATTCAGTTGTTTTTTACACTTGCAAATGTCAAAATTTTCTTTAGAAGTCTTGAATTTATTTTCTGTTTGTCTCTGTATATTCCCAAAAGCATGTGATACACTACAAATAACTTTGAAATGGAGTAAATGTGTTATAGGCAAATATGGCAACTGATTTGTATGAAGTACAGACAGTAATTGGATGAATGATTTTTTTGATCTTACCTGACAGTAACATTGTCTAAGGGAGATTTCTGCTGTTTTTGGAATAATGAACTCTCAAATGTTGACTGTCTCAGCAAGTAGACAGGACCAGTCCAAAGGGTCAAATCTCTGACAATGGTACGTCTGTGAACAGTGTGTTGGGGTGTCAACCTTGACTGCAGGAATGAATTTCTTCAGTGCTGTCCTGATTCCCTGTTGTAAGACGTTTATTGAACTGCTTTTCAGCAGCTTCCACTATTCTTTATAAAAATTCACCCAGTTTGTGTGGATGTCTTCTGACTCAAAGGATAGTATGAGAGTACTGTCAACAACTGCACAGATACTTGTAAATTCATGCTAAAAGCATAATTTGATCTTAAATGTATTCTCGTTATTGATGCTTATCTGGGAAAATAGCTTACTGAAGCTCATTGTATGGGTTGAAATCCGCAGTAAATCACTGAAAATAGCTGCTGAAGATTAATAGCCTATTAACATGTTAAAACTTTCAGAAAGGGGAGAAAACAGAGTTTGTTTGTTGTAAAGTAACCTGTAAGTTTTCTTTCTGTGGTTGAAAATATATTGATAATGTTTTCCATGAGTTTGTTTGTTTGTTTGTAAACCAGGTAGAGAATGAAAAGACTGAAACAAGTGCTCTGAAGCGTGAACACCAGAACTTAATAGAATCATGTGAAAACCTTGAGAAAATCAGACAGAAAATTTCCCATGATCTGCAAGTGAAGGAATCACAGGTTAATTACCTGGAAGGACAGCTTGCATCAAACAAGATACGGATGGATAAACTTGATCAAGAGAACAAGAGGTAATGGAGATTTTATACTGTGCTGATAAATTGGCTCAAGATAATATAATGCATGGGCGTACAAAGAACTAAGGAGGCACTGTTTCTTACCAAAGTCAGGGATGGAGCACTGCTGGAAACAATATAATCAATTAGGTGAACCAAACTAACCCTACCTTAGTGAACTATGTCTTCCTCATATTAATGTAAGACTTTGGAACATTTTCGCTCAGAAAATATGCGACACGAACTTGTTGGTTACAAATGTTCAAATTAAGTAATATCAGGAAACCTGATAGTATGACAGTTAGCCACCAGGGGGTGATATTTAAACTGCCTCATGAATTGAAATAACAGAGCAGATTATTTGCATAAGATGTGTTTTGTCCTCCATCTTCTAGTTATTAAATAAAAATTCTAGAGAAACTCAGCAAATTTAGCAGCATTTGGAGACTGAAATAGAGTTCATGTTTCAAGTCAGGTATTACCACTTCAGGACTCCCCTGGCTGTAGTTATGAAAGTGAAAGATCACGTCAGTTCACCAGGTTCAGTTGGTGATTGGCTAAGTTGTAAATACCAGAAAATTAACCGTTTATGCTCGCTAATTGTTCTATACAGTTGCTTGCGACAATGCTTGAATTGTCTTCAGCTCCTCTGCAACACAGAGATAAGCATTTGCTACATTTCTATTCCTCACTAGTACCTGATAAATTCCGAATGAGAATGTACATTCATAGCCATCATATTGAAGGCAGTATCAGATTCTGCTGTAATGACGTTAAATGTGGTAAAACTGTCTGCTGGCTTTCCATTTATTGAGTCACAGTTATACAGCATGGAAACAGACCCTTTGGTCCAACCAGCCCATGCTGCAAATAATCCCAAACTAATTTAATTCCACCTGCCTGCTCCTGGCCCATATACCTGCAAACCTTTTCATTTTGATTTTGAAAGTAAATAACATGATTTAGAAGCAATATAGGCTATTCAGCCCTCAAGCTTCCTCCTCCATTCAATAAGCTGTGCTCAAACTCAAATCCATATTCCCATCTATCTCAGATAACTTTTTAACCTCCTTGCTTAATAAGAATATCTACCTGTGCCTTAAATATCCAAGGACCCTGCTTCTACCCTTTCAGGAAGAGTTCCAAACACTTGTGGCTTGTTAAGAGCAAACAAAATCATTTAAGTTCTGTTTTAAATGAGTCGTTCCTGGTTATTAAATGGTGCCACCACCGCCACACCACACCCCCGCCCCACCACATTTTTAAATTCTCCTATCTGAGGAAACACCCTCTTCCCCACATCTAAACTGTCAAATACTCTTAGGATCTTTTGATGTTTCAGTCAAATCACTTTTTATTCTTCTAAGCTCCAGCAAATGTGAGCTTAGCCTATCCAGCCTTGTCCCATAAGATAACCCACTGATCCCTGTGGTACGCAACTCAATGCATTTTGGTGATGTGGAAAAGATCTATTAACGCTGCTTGTTAGCGAACCAACTTTCTACCCTTGTCAGTATATGACACAGAAACACAGATCTTGTCTGTTCACAATGAGCTGAATTTTTCGGATTAGATATTGGAGGCTGATTGGTATTTGTGGAATTACATGCCAGCAACCTGTTGATTTTCAGGAAAGAAGATCGGAGATTCAATAAAAATCTGCAGTTAAACAAATGTGATTTCTGAAGTTAAATTAATGAGGAAAGCATGTAATGTAATGACATAATATACTCTGTATATAAGAAGGACATGTTCCTTTTAACAAATTACATATTGCAATTTAACTTTATAAGCTAGTGTTTAACAGTGTGAAGTTGTGTGGGTTAGTTAATGTTTTTCAAGTGGTGTGCTGCAGCAAAGTGAGAAGTATGCCATGGAATTTTTGGGAAGCAGTGTGCTTTACCTGCTGATAGCAGGTGCTGTTACTGTGGGGCGGGAGGTGTAGCTGTGTCTGGTGCACAGCAGTGTCACTCGGTGCTTGAGGTTGGTGAGTCTGTTACCTTTTGGCCTTTGCACCTGGACTGAGTCAGTTGGATCAAGTGCTGCTGCTACTGCAGGTCATTAGGGCTTCACCAGAGCAGAGCTGAGAAAATGGTAAGTGCAGGAACTGCAACTTGCAGAGCCAGCCCTTAGAGCTGAATCCAGGGGACAGGGGTTTGGCTCACTGAGGCTCACACAGTGGGGGGCAGCTGCCATTGCAGACTAATGGGCTTCCTGTCCATGACTGGGCCTCTTCTCCATGACTAGACCACATGGCAACCTCTGCAAGATGGGCACATGTTGAAAGGCAGCTGTTTGATGGATGGGTAGTGAGTGGGGAGCCTCATCGATTGCTCCATATCTCTATTGCTACTATGGCATAGTAAATGTGACGTGTATAAGTAATTAATTCAACTGAAAAAGGTGGGTGGTTGTGGAATTGCTTGCTTCATTAAAGAGTGCATTGATACTGAATAGGTTGGGAACCACTGAGCAAGGAGTTAGAAGCTCTGAAATAAAATTGGTAGCTAGATTACATAGCCATTTGTGGAAGATGGAAGAAATATAGGTCCAGGGAATTAATAGCATCCTCTAGATGCCCAAGAAAACTGCTGACAAGTCATTGCCTAACTCAATTTTTAATCGTGTAGATAGGCTGAACTATATTTGAAAGATTTTTTTTTTCTGTATTAGTCTGTGAAACAAATTTAAGAATTAATTCTACTTCTGTGAATTAAAGGCAGTTAGATCAGATTTTCATCTAACTACCAATCTTGCTTTTACAGATACAAATCGGAACTTGAACGAAGCCAGCAGACTGTAATGTTAGGAGACACACAGTCTGGAACACCACAAAGAAATCTCTCCGGATCTGTGACACCAAGTAAGAATATTCCTGGGAACAGATTGTAATGTTTTAAAAGATTTAAACATTGCAGAGTAAATCAAGTGTTACCTTGAGCTTATTGGTAGCATGCTGTGTTTTGAGACACATGTTTACACACCAAGCTCTGTTCAAGACTCTAACGTATAATCTAGGCTGATTTTTAGCTGCTTGTGTCATTGATTATAATGCTCCTTGTAGCTGCCATGCATAAGATTTGCCAATATGTGGGGTCAGTATGATTTGGAACACCAAGAGTCTCATTTAAATATCACGGACAAGTCTGTACTGCTAACTGGGGAATACAGTCATGACTAATATTGTAGAATGTTCAAAAAGGTTAAGTTTTATCAAATTTCTGAAGCAGAATTATAGAGCTTGTGTGGTACCAAGTCATTTTGTTGATTCACAGATCCAAAACTAGAGGAATTACAGGAACAATACAATAAAGAAGTGGAAGAAAGAAGGCGACTGGAAACTGAACTAAAAACGATTCAAACCAAGGTAAGCTAGATCTTTGATGTCCGTTCAAAGAGAATTTGCTGGAAATAAGCAGCAAATTTGTTGGCATTTCTAAAAACGACTGAAAGGTAACTGAACTGAGAGCTGTTCTTGGTTCTGGAGTGAGTATTTCTATCTGCATTGTTTTAAACGCAAATTCTAAATGTATCTGCATTTTTCATTTTTTTTTTTTTTCTCTTTCGTTCACTGTTAATTCCTTGGTTTAATTCAGCACGTTGAGCTGATCTGTTGAAAGATCACAAACCTAAAATGTTATTTTTTATTTCAGACTTCCAGCACTTGCAATATTTCGCTTTTAAAATGTAAATAGTCTTCTGTTAGGCTTTTGAAATATGCTGTTTGATGCTAACTAGATCTATGAGGATGAAATTTTAACTGGTGGTGGGGAATACAAGCAATGGCAGATTGTCAACCCATATTACACTTGGCCCAATTCCTTTATTTCTATTGAATTTATTTTTGAAATAAATTCAGAGTGCCAAGTTATCCTTGTTGTCTGTTTTGTGCTGCTGGCCAAGAAGGTTGTATATTTGTATAACTTAAATTTGTAAAATCAAAATTGATTCACTTTTAGAGCTAAAGTAATGGTTTCAATTTTCCTCACCCTTTGAATGATGGTGTAAATAATTGTTGATGAATTTGAAAGGAAGAAATGACACCTTATTTTACTCAGGGACTCGCCCACCTCCTGTCCTCCATCTGTCCATCTTTAAAGTTATTCATTCTTTAAAACTGCTTCCTTTGCACTTGGGGAAATGCAGTTATTTAATTGAGGTTGTTTGGTTGCTTGACAAATTTGTTTTGGTCACATGAATGCAACTCCAGCTTTCTCACAAGCTGAAGTTGATTATTTACATTCTCTGTTTAATTTTTTCTTCCTTCTCTCTCTCGCTGTCGCGCTCTCTCCCCTAACTCTGTCTTTTTCTACCCACTGAACTGTATTCACGCAATAGGCTTCTAGGCATAAAGGACCAACGTTAAAATTTTGTTTTTCACTAACCCTACTTTCTGGTTTGGTTTCTAATTATTTCATTAGAAAGTAACTTTCATGTGCCATTAAATGCTAAAATTCTAGTTTATTTTCCTTGTTTTCTACATGGCAGATTCTGATCCCTGCTTTGGCATCTGAGAGATTTTAGCTGCAAAGCACTTTCATTTGAGGAAAGAAATAAAATGGAACTGAACCTTACCTTTTTTTTTGGCTTAACACAAGTTGCTGTCACATTTTTAGGATGGATTTTTACCACCAGGCCCAGAGAGATTTCTCGTCTTGTGTTGCCAAATATTTGTTAATGCAATCAGAGCAGATAGGTGGTAATTGAATCAGTCGCGTCTGATTCTACCACCTGTTGTTTTGGAACATCTTGCTACTCATTGCACATCTGCTGATAGATTACTATAACTGTTGCCTGTGCTGTATTTAAAACGCTGCTGTGCACCTGGTCAAGTGTTGGCATTCTGAAACTGTCCTGCTTGATCAAAGATCGAATGTGAACATGTCTGAGAATGGAAAAACAATGCTAAGAGTCTCTGACACGGACCGGGAAGTCCTGGTTGAGCAGTGGTACGAAGGAAAGGAGTCCTCTTGCTGGAGCACTGGCAGAGGAAGTCATGCCACCAGACCCTGACAAGCCAATTAGAGATGACCAATCAAGTCAGTGCTGTCTTAACTATGTGGTAGAATGGCTAGCAGTGCTGTAAGAAAGTTAATGATCTTCTCTGCTCTGCCAGGCTAAGTAAGTGACACAATCTTCTCTCTGTCACCTCAGGCTCATTCTATCTCTGCTACAGCACACACCTTCCGCCTCACACCTCATGCTCTGCCAATCTTAGTATCACCTGCAACATCTTCCCTCACAGGCTGTCAGCCTTAACTTTCCACATCCCCAACTCGACACTGCCTACTCACACTCCACCAAAACACCCCACCATCTTTCATCTTACTCAATCCAGAACTTACAGTCGTTCCTGAAGAAGACAACCCACAGTAGGGTAAAAAGGGCCTGGACGAGTGGGGGTTGCCCAATGTTTGGTTCCTCAGCCCATAAGTGGAGAGAATCCTGGCTGTCACAGACAAAACTGGGACTGCTGTAGAGATGCCAAAGTGCCGAATGATAAGTGGCATTGTTCATTCCACTACAACTCTGTGTAACCCCGGCAGATGGAGTTCAATGTAAGCAAGGGAAGTTACCATTTTGGACTGTAAAAGGATAGATCAGGGTACTTTCTAGTTTGTATGAAATTAAATACAGTGGATGTCCAAAGAGATGTGGGGGTTCAGGTGCGTAAATTTTTAAAATGCCAAGAACCTATTCAGAAAATAACCGAGGGCTAATGGAATCCCGGCCTTTATATCTAGAGGACTGAGTACATGAATGCAGAAATGACCAGCTCCCCAGAAGCCACCTCTTCAACCTCCAAGATCGAACACACTGAGGCCTGAGAAGCATCAGCATGGCTGAATGCTGTACCCACCCCCTTCACCTTGGAGACAGACACCCCAAGGAGGACGTTAGTGTTAGAAAGTTTGGGATTACAATCTGGTGAGCCCCTCACTATAAAACATCTGTAACTGGCTGAGGGGAGGGAGAATAATACCCCAGGCCACTGGCCAATCAGATGATTACTAGTGACCAAGCACTTGCTCAGCCCTGGACAGGAGAGGACCTGGTGGTGTCAGCATGCAGGGACTTCATCCACGTGCACAGGGAGGGCTGACTGAGAGATATGTGGGATGCAATTGACCTTGTTGTCCAGAAACTGCAGAAGCGCAGCGACTCATTCAATTGTCTAGCTCCATGGACACATTAGTAACTTCTGCAGCAAGCCAAGTCCAGCACTGAGGGTTTGCTGGAGAAGCCACGCACCTCACTCCATTGTCCCAGCCATTGGTTATCGGGAGTGAAGATGTGGTGACAGAGGTACAGGGAACCTGGTGTTCCACCATGTGACTCTTCTTCACAAGAAGAGGATGGTGCTAGGAGGCACCCAACCAGAAAAACAACCCAACGTAGGTCTGTCAGAAGTTTTCTCCAGGGACTCTACAGTTGGCTGGACCCTTCAACTGCACCCTTGGAAGTTTTAGATGAGGATGGTTCACGTGCTTCAGTTAAGAGATCTTTGGTTCTGGATAGCCCAGATATGTCAAACACCCTGGGGGCTGCCTGACCAAAACTCCGTGGCGAATGGACTGCATTACAAACTCCCTACATAAAGCTGCAGAAGTAGGGAGTTCAGTAAGATGAAGTGGTAGGATGAGGGAGAATTTTTATTGAAGGGGCTTTGGTACAGGTGAATTTCACGTGTATACATTTTATTGTTTCACCTTTACAGCTGTGAGTTTGAGTCTCACTCTAGCTCTGAATATAACTATCAGCTTGGCACAAACTTATGTCTGCACAGGGTGGTATCATGGATTGTTAACTGTGTTGAAACTCTGCAGCAGCATGTGGAATCAAGATGAACAATATACACAGGGCAATGGGGTCGTGCTGACACCATGTGACTCCAGACCCACGACAATATGGTTGACCCTCAACTTGTTTCTGAAATGGCCTAGCAAACCATTCAGTTGCATCAATCGCTACAAAGTCTCAACAAAGAAATGAAATTGGACAGACCACCTGCCATCAACCTAGGTACTGGAAAAGACAATGTCAGAAACAGCCCCATCGACCCTGCAAAGCACCCTTACTAAATTGGCACGGAATCATACCTTACGGACAATGTCCCAGATACAACTATCACTATCCCTGCCTATGTCCTGTCCCACCGGCAGGACAGACCCAGCGTTGGTAGTGCCACAATAGCACACAGTTGGGAGGGAATTACCCTGGGAGCTCTCAACATTGACACCAGATACCATGGAGTCTCATGACTTGACTTGAGGTTAAACATGGACAAAAAAACCTGCTGATTACCATGTACCATCCTCTATCAGCTGATGAATCAGTACTTCTCAGTATTGAAAAATATTTGAAAGAAACACTGAAGGTGGCAAGGGCCCAATATGTACTCTGGGTGGGGGATTTCAATGTCCACCACTAAGTGGCTTGGCAGCAGCACTACTGAATGAGCTGGTTGCGTCCTAAAGAACTTAGCCACTAGACTGAGTCTGTGGCAGGTGGTGAGGGTCCCAGCAGGAGTGGGGGAGAAACATGTTCCACCTCATCCTTATCAAGCTGCCAGCTGCAGATGCATCTGTCTGACTGTAATGGGAACAGTGACGACTGCAACGACCTTGTGGAGGTGAGGTTCCCGCCTTCATGTTGAGAATACCTCGGTTATGTCTTGTGGCACTATTGTTGTGCTAAATGGTCAGACTTTGAATAGATCTAGCAACTCGAGACTGGACATCCATGAGGTTCTGTGGGCCTTCAACAGCAGCAGAATTGTATTCCCATACAATCTGCAACTTCATGGCCCGATGTATCATCTACTGACCCATTACGATCACATCAGTGGACCAACCCTGGCACAATGGAGAATACAAGAGGGCATGCCAGGAGCAGCACCAGACATACCTAAAAGTGAGGTGCCAACCTTCTGAAACTACCAAACAGGACTACGTGCTTGCCAAACAGCATGAGCAGCAAGTGATAGTCAGAATTGAGCAATCCCACAACCAGTGGATCAGATCTAAGCACTGCAGTCCTGTTGTGAACGATGGAAGACAATTAAACAACTCACTGGAGGAGGAACCTGCACAAATATCCCCATCCTCAATGATGAAAGAGCTCAGCACGCGTCAGTGTAAAAAGTAAGACTAAAGGATTCGCAGCAATTTTCAGTTGGACGTGCTGAGAGAATGTTCAATCCTGGCTTCCTCCAGTGGGCTACAGATTCACAGATATCAGTCTGAGCCAGATATTCACTTCACATGAAGTGAGATCAAGAAATGATTGCAAGCACTTGATACTGCAAATACAATGGGCCGTGACAAGAGAGGGGATGATTGCATAAAGTTCAACACGTTCATTGCTCCTCCGATACGGTAGCAGTCCAAGTTCAAATGCAACAAGATCTGGACAATATCCAGGCTTCGGCTGACAAGTGGCAGTCGCTTCACGCAAAAGCTAAGCAGTGACCATCTCTAATAAAAGATAACCTAATCTCTGCACCTTGACATTCAATGGAGTTACCATCACTGAATCCTCAATATTTAACATCCTTACCATTGACCAGAAACTTAACTGGACTTGCCACATAAACACAGCAGCTGTAACAGCAGGTCAAAGACAATGAGTAATACTCTTCTACTGACTCTGTCCAAAGCCAGTACATCATTAACCAGGTACAAGTCAGGAATATGATGCTGTGTTCCCCACTTGGATGGGTGCCGGCCCCAGCAACACTGAAGAAGCTTGACATCATCCTGGACAAAACAGCCTGCATGATTGGCACCATATCCACATGCAGCAGCCTCTGACACTCTCGAGCAGCAGTGTGCTGTATCTTCACAATGCACTGTAGAACTTTACCTATGTTCCTCAATCCCATGACCGCTTCCATCTGGAAGGACAAGCACTGCGTTTACATGGGAACACCACCACCTGCAAGTTCCCGTCCAAGCCTCTGACATCCTGACTTGGAAATATATTGCCATTCCTTCGTTGTTACTAGGTTAAAATCCTGGAATTCCTTTCCTAAGGGGATTGTGGATCAACCTACAGCATGTTGACTGCAGGCGTTCAAGATGGCAGGTCAGCACCATTTTTTTCTCAAGGAAATTCAGGATGGCCAGTGATGTCCATGTCCTACAAGTGCATGAAAAAAATTGCACGTTGGGGAAAATAGAGGGCCAAAGACTTGACAGTTTAAGATTTGAAAAAGTGCAGCAGTAAGCCATGTTCCCTCTAAATGTTTTCATCGTACATGGTTTCTTTTTATCAATGGATGGTACCTTTCAATTTTGTACACACTGCATTCTGAGCATCTTAAATAGGACATCTTGTAAGAGACCATGTTATCCTCTGAGTGCGGTTGCATGCATCTACAGATAACAGGAAACATTGGCAGAAATTTTAGGTAGTCTGATAATGGAGTTAGGGTTGTGGCTGCTAAGAGTGACAAGGAAGCATTTGAAGAGACAGTGGAAATGGACACTGTGGGACCTGCTAAGTTTGAGAGGCAGGTAGTAAGAATGGGTAGAAGGAGTTGTATGAAGGAAAGATTTGATGTGGACTGTGTGGGTAGGGGAGGGAGTGAATTCAGAGGAGCAAAAGCAAGGGAAGAAGGAATGAGTTACTGAAGATGGAAAGATGCAATCCGGAGGTTTAGGGAGTATAATTTAGTGAGATGCTTATATTGAGGATTAACGTGAGGGAAGATACCACAGTTTTAAAGGAGAGTTGTAAAGGGAGGAATGGTGAGTTGTTTGACACAGGATGGAGCCAGTGGAGTAGAGGAAGTGAGACGAAAGCATAAGTTGGTGGATAAAAGTCACACCAACGCTGTAGTGATTTGGCAAGTAATTTCTCAAAAGCCTTGTTTACTGGCGAGGCTTCATTCGGGCAAAATATTGGTAGGAAGGGGCAATGATTATTGGTCTAGTGACTGAGTCAAATGGGGCACAGATGGTGACTGACACAACAAAGAGACCAATAAGATTAGTACCCCGCAGGACCAGACACAAATTGCTAAGATTTATAGTTGATATTTGTTTATTCTCATCTTTCAATCCACTCGTTGCTTAATCTACTGTATTTCTGTAACATGCCCTAATCATACAATTGACCTATCCTCCTGAACTGTTCTTTCTACTAAACCCAGTCTATATACCTATCTTTCAGTCCATTGTTGGTAGCTCTGCTTTCAGCTACTTCGGCCCCATACTCTGTAGTTCTGTCCCTGAGCTCTCAGCCTTTCCATGTCCCTGGGCAACGTTAGGATTCTTGTTTAAAAAATGTTCTTTAACAATGCTTTAGCTCCTCCCACCTAATTTTCTATGGGTCGGGGTCTTTTTTTTTTAAAGCAATTTGCGATATAGATTTTAGAAACTTCAAATAAATGCTAAGTGGTATTGTGGTATTTCTCAGTAATTCTCATCTCTAAAGTAGCAAGGCACTTTCCTGATGACCTGGATTGCACAATGGGGGCATATACTTTCCTGCTTCTTTTGTAATCTGGGTTTATATCTATGCTGTAAATAAAAGTTCATACGGCAATAGTAGTGTTCTCAATTTCAGATTAACAAACATATTTACAGTAGAACACTTGTTAGAGAACTCCTTTCTGAATTGAATTTTTCCCAATTTATTTCTTAGTTGTTTAACCAGACGCAGCCTCAAAGCACCATTAGCCATCGGAATATTGCGCATCAACGATCCTCTTTTATATTTCCATGGCAACAAGAACAGACTCCAAGTCACCAAACCTCTCATTCACTAGAAACCCCATTGAAGAAGGGTGTTGCCATGAATTTTCAATGGGACCAGGAAGAAACTCCCTTGAAGCATTGTCCCAAATCACTGCAAAAGACTACACAATCAACAAGCTGGTTTAATGACAGTGCGGACAGCTCTAAGCAGGAGGACCAACTGAAATTACAAAATCAAGGTATTGTAGTGACCCAAAAATAATTGTTCATAACTAACCGTTTTGAGAGAAACTGCTTTTGGGAACCATTTTACAATTCTAAGAACCATGAAAATCACAAGTAGTGTTCAAGCACAGATATTATACCCTATTTCACTAAGTATACTTCTCAATTTGTCCTTCTCATTCTAATCTTTGAGGCATCCTGCAGTGTTCTTCAATTTCTTATCCATTGTTAACATTCTTTCTTCAACCTAAGTAATGCACCCTGAATTCAACTTTAGAAGTGAATTCTATACTGCATAAGGATAAATCTTTGTCTTTCACACAGCAATATATTAAGTGTTCACTGTGTCCCATGTAGTATCAATTTTATACTTTCATTTCCTGGTATAGTGTGAAGTAATGCAAAGTCAGCGTTCAATGTAGCATTACCTTCTCTTTATTCAAATACACTCGGGCCCCATGATGATCCATAGTGACCACATCTCAAAACCACCTCGTAGTGGGACTGCTTTATACTTCTGTCATCCATCTAAATTGACATGATGTTTTTCAACCTTTCTTCACCTTTAAGCGAGCCATAATGTGTTGGGTGCAGAAATTCTAATTATTTTTTTTGAATGAACACTAGCATCGCACCTTACTTAATTTGGTTAATGATTTTCAGCTTCTGGATGATTTAAATTTTCTGTTCTACAATTTACACTCGTGGAACTGTCATTGTATTGCTATCAGTGCAAGAGTGGATGGTCCATATTTCTACAGAGACAAATGGATTTCAATAACAATGAGAAGATTTTGCTGGCTAAGCCCTTAAAGTAGTCATGAGCTGTCATGTTATTGGCCAGTGGCCAGTTTAAATTTAACTATGAGCTCTTGTCAAAAATGTTATGAATAAGGAGCAGGAGTAAACCATTCAGCCCTCAAGCCTGCTCCATTATTTAATAAGATCATGACTGATTTCATTTTTAACCATAAATCCAAATATCAACCAACCGCTGATACCTTTCCAACCCCTTGCTTGCCACAGACCTATCTACCTATACCTTAAAATAATCAAAAGTTGATGTTTCATTACCTTTTTTGGAAAGTAAGTTCCAAAGACTCATGACCCTCTGTGAGGAACTATTTTGCCTCATCTCTATAAATTGCCCAGCTCCTAATTTTTAAACAGTGACCCCTGGTTCTACATTCTCCCACATCCCCTCAACATCTATCCTGTCGAGATCCCTCAGGATCTCTTACTTCAACCAAGTGGTCGCTTCCTTTTATAAATTCCAGAGAAGACAGCCTAGCCTGTCCAACCTTTCCTCATGAGACTAAAGCCCATTACATGTAATAGTTGAGTAAAGTTCCTCTGAATTGCATTTGCATCCTACCTTAAATAAGGTGATGAGTACTGTACACAGAACTCAGATATTGTCTCATCATTGCTCCATAACTGAAGCATAACCTCCCTACTTTTCAAATCAATTCCCCTCACGATAATTAATATTCCGTGGGTTTTCTTGATTTACTTGCTTTCTTCCAGTCTAGCTTTCCGTGACGTAAGCAGTAGGATACCCAGAGCCATCTGCATCTCAGCTGTGCAATCTTTCACCATTTAGACAATACGTCCATTTTAGCAAGAAGAATAAAAAAGCAGTTTTACATTTTCCCACATTATACTCCTATTTACCAGATAGTTGACCTTGTTAAAATAAGAATGAAAGCATAACTGGTTGTTAATATTTTTATTTACATTTCTATGTCCACATAAGATATGACCTGAAATTAGTAAATTCAACAAAGTTTCATTTTATTGAATTGCTTGTTTGAATGGTGATAAGTATTGGCTGACAGAAATTTGCCATTTGTAGAACATTTATATTTAAATAATGGTTTATTCATCACAAAAAAAAAAAAATTTTGAAACAATATATTTGAATATAATTTTTGGATCCAACAGCCTGTGATAAACTGAATTCTGCAATTGCAGACCCTACTTGGTGCCCTTGTGTTTTTTGAAGTATTTCAGTCCTAGCTGTTATATTGCTGTTTGCATGAAATAGGTTTAATAGTTGAAATGTTTCAAGCAGAGTAAATGATTAAATGCTGTACTGCAGCAGTACTTAATTTATAGAGCTGATGAAAAGTGTGCACTTTTCTTTTGAAGACCTGCAAACTAAAGTTTCGGATCTGGAATTTCGACTTAAAGCTCAGGAGAAAGAAATCAAAAATCATCTGAACAAACTTCATGAAATACAGTTCCAGTTTGATAGAGCTAAAATAGATCTTTCAGAGAAAGAACAAAAACTCAGTAAGTCCAGAGATGAATTGACCAAGGTAACAGCACAATGTGAACAAGCCAGCACTAAGGTACAGTAGGAATTATTAATTCACTGTTAAGTTACTTTTTCAGACCAGTAAATTCTGTGATGATAATGTAGCTAATTGGTTTAATTTTATTCAGTTTTTAAAATCAATAACTATACATTATTCTTAAATGTAAGGTACTTGCTTGAAATTGAATCATTTTCCAATTTTATTTTGTCTACCTTATGAGAATGTTACATTGAATCTCCTGTACAAAACAACCATTTGACCTAACTGGCCCATGCCAGCATTTATGCTCACATGAATCTTGTCGCATACTCCTCCTCCTCCTCCTCCTAACTAAATCAGTAAATACCATTGCTGTTACAAGATTATCTAGCTAGCCCTTTAATTAATAAATTATATTTCTCTCAAATGCTCAGCTGCTTTCTTTAAAAAGTTTACTTACCAGTTCTGGTGTTACCTTTTTTAGTTTTTTTTTGCACAATATGTCAACTGTTTCCGTAGTTTTATAATATGACCTGACCTGTATACAGCATTTCAAGCGTGCCCGAATACAACTAAGTTAATTTCCCTGACTTTTTAATTTTGTTCTTCGAGAATTCTTTTTGTTCCCCGATGCTTGGTTGCTTTACCTCATGAACCTAATAAAGCTGAGTTCCTTCTTTTAGTTATTTCTGAGTGTATCCTGTTATAACCAGGTGAGAAGGAAAAGACTAGTTATGCCCTTTTCCCACTTTGTCTGACTGCAACAAGTGTTTGAATTCTTTAGAAGTATGTCAATTCAATATGCAGTTGATTTATACTAGGCGATTATTCTTGAGTTAGACTAGTAAAATTAAAGTTTTATTGCTAAAAGGATATATTTATACACTTTATACCATTTCCCAGTAATGCAGAAAAGAAATACAACTTTACAGAGAATCAGATGTTAAACAGTGCCAAGTTGGGAGCGCAGATTCAAACATTGGAAAGTCAATAAAGATTCATAGAATCCTACAGGGTGGAAACACTAATTCACTAATTATATCTACCTGTTTAGGTTTTTATTGAGGCAGTTGGTTTACATTAGTGCCTGGTATGTCCCCTTCTCCTGAAGTCATTTTTAGCCGGGATCAAAGTTTTTCCTTTAAAATTTTCTGTTTGCAGAAAGGTGGTTTTCTGTCTGATTTAAAGCCCCAATTCAGGTGCATTCTTGAGGTATTTCTAAGGGAAAATGAGACAGATGTAAAGGTAGTCAATTCCTGTTGTTCTGTCTGCCAATAGTTATATGTTCAGAGAGCTGGTTCACATGATCTATGCCTGTGCCAGTTGTCCGTTCCAGTGAATATAGAATGTCTTTTATAGCTTTTCTTCAGTCACCATTATATGGCTGAAATGATCTTAAAAAAAAATCAATGTCCCAACCATTACTCTTGAATGATCCATCCTCCAACTTGACAAGATAGGAAGGAGCTGTTCACACCTTCAAGGGTACCATTTGTCTTTGTTAAAGTTTCCATAGACTTTGTGCCTGCATAAAGTGGTATGTGTCTTCACAGGTGAAAATTAACAGCTACTTTAAGTCAGACCCCTTTCTCTTTGTTACTGAAACTGTTTTTGTTACATATATGTAACAAAAACAATGTAATTGCAATTTAATATTCCATATAGGCCATCTTCATGACAAGATCCCTTAATTTTCCAATATCAACAGAAATTTGTTCTTTTAATTTTATTTAAAACCTGTGAAAATTCAGTTGGAAACTGTGTAGCTCTTTCCACACTACTCCAATTTATTTTATAGCAAGTTGCATTTATTGCTTATTTATATATTTTACTTCAATTTATTTATAGCAAGGTGCATTTCCAGTTTGCAAAACCAAACTTCAGATATTTCATTTGTCTTATCATTATTCACCACACGTATACATGAAGATGTTTCTTCTGCATGTTTATCTACTTTTGTTTTTAGTCAAAGCAGCAAAATAATGTAGGTGAAGTTTCATTTATTGTCCTTTTCTGAATTTACTTAATGCCTTTTCGAAAGGGTCAAAGGCCCTATCTGGGGAATGAGTTTGAACCTATTCCATTTGAGAAATTGCTTTTTGCGGAACTAATTCTTTAAAGCTGTATGCATTGAGTTAAAAGCGATAGCTATTTATCTATGAAAATTGTATATGGCTGGATTCTGAAGTTTCAGAAACTAAGACTGGCAATCTCTTGTGATTATAGATGGTGAAAATGAGAAGTAAAGATTGAAAAATTGGAGGTTAGGCCTCTCTAAAATAGTGAACTTAATCCAAAAGATAAATAACATTTTTGTCAGAAAAAAATACAGCCTTAAAAATCTGAGATAGCAAGAACTGCAGATGCTGGAGTCAGAGATAACCAAGTGTGGAACTGGAGGAACACAGCAGGCCAGGCAGCAT
>JAHRHZ010000018.1:37343407-37382088 GCA_024137785.1 Ginglymostoma cirratum | reverse complement strand
GTTATCTTATCCTTAAAAATCTAATCTTTTGCTATCTCTCAAAAAATTGAAAGCTGAAAATGTTAATATTGCATTTGATAAACTTAGCACAAATATGTAAACTGAGGTGTTAATAGAAGTGGCTGAGCTCTGAGGCCCACCCTCTTGATAAATTGTGGGAGGAGTGGTGTTTTTCACTTGTATTAGTCGGGGTGTTTTTTTTTTTTTGTTTTGTTTTTTTTTGTTTTTTTTTTGCACCACACTCCCACTCCTGTCTGATCGGTGACCGGAAGATCCCAACCACCATCTTCAGCTAAGAATAGACGATTAATTTGTTCAGAAAAGCAAAAACGTTTCATGTCCTAATTTGATGAGGGTGTAAGCTATAACTATGACAACACTTGTGAAGCCAACTTGTCTATCGTTTTGGGTATAAATAACATTAAATCTTAAAAGAAACCTCGATTACACATGTTATGCATTATATTCCACAAACCTAAACATTTCTTAAATTATTTTTTCTTGCATGTATTTGTGGCAGAATCCATTCCAGGATATAGAAGTCACATTCATTTTTGTTTCTGTTTTTGTTAGTGTCTGATGGTTGAACAAAAGTTGAAGCAAGTATCTGATGAACTGAGTTGCCATAGACAAAATGCTGAAAGTACACGACGAAACATGGAACAGAAGTTAAAAGATAAGGAAAAGGATTTCCAACAGGTGATAAAAATGCTCTCAGTATGCAGCATTAGGATTATTTGAAATCAAAACCTTCTCAAGTAAAAGTGTGCATTGTAGTTTGAAGACAAAAGCAATTGTTGGTATGTATGCACTTTCCATGTACTGTTGTATCTGACACTTGTGACTGGGGTTTCAGTCATGAGGATGAATTTCCTTTAGGTTTTTTCACATCTACCAACCTAACTTGATGAATGTTGCCAAAGATAGGGTGGCAAAGTGAGAAGGAGTGCATCATTCACCAAAGCAAGAGTATCACTAACAGAATAAGAAAAAGAACTACTGAAATATTATCAAACATTTGGGGCAAATTTAAAATAATGCACTACTGAAGAAACTCAATTCTGTTTTTAGCTACGTAATTGAGTACTGTGGAATTACTGGAAAAATGGCATTAGAATATTTAGGAGTTTTTGCCTGGTGCAGATATGATGGACCAAAGGGCCTTCTGTTTGTGTTATAGATCTCTATCAGTTTACGTTTCTGCATGTTTGGTGTCCTAAAAATATGAATGGCTTGGATGCTACACACATTCAGTGGTGGGTTTGAATGCTGTAAAATCCAGTGCGTAACTTCCCTGCTACCTATTCCGAGACTGTCTGCCTGTTATTTTGAGTGACAAGGGGAGAAGTGGCAGCTAGTGTACCCTTGGAGCTTTTGAGGTTCTTAAATGGGCAACTAGCAGCGAACATCCTGCCAGTGCAACCATTTTACCTGCAGTGGAGGAGGTCCAGCTATGTGATAAGTTACAGTCAGGAAAAGTGTGGGGGCTATTGAAGAAAATCTACATTGTTGGGCACTGTGCCCATCAGAGACAACCCTGTATCTCCTCCAGATTACATTTCCTCCTCTACTTGGTCCATCTGACTTCAACATGGCCCATGACCTTCCTTACCAGCGACTCCCAGCCTGGCCCTGGTGATAGCCTGGATTGACCTGCCAGTCCAAGCTCGTCTTTGTTATTAGATAACAAGGTGTAGAGCTGGATGAACGCAGCAGGCCAAGCATCAGAGGAGCAGGAAAGCTGACGTTTCGGGTCTGGACCCTTCTTCAGAAATGGGGGAGGGGAAGGGGATTCTGAAATAAATAGAGAGAGAAGGGGAGGCGGACGGAAGATGGATAAAGGAGAGGAGAGGTGGAGAGGAGACAGATATGTCAAAGAGGTGGGGATGGAGCCAGGAAAGATGAGTGTAGGTGGGGAGTTATGGTGGGGATAGGTCAGTCCAGGGAGGACAGACATGTCAAGGAGGTGGGATGAAGCTAGTAGGTAGGAGGTGGGGCTGGGGCTTGAGGTGGAAGGAGTGGACGGACAGGCTAGGGAGGCGGGGACGAGCTGGGCTGGTTTTGGGATGCGATAGGGGGAGGGGAGATTTTGAAGCTTGTGAAGTCCACATTGATACCATAGGGTTGCAGGGTTCCCAAGTGGAATATGAGGTGCTGTTCCTGCAACCTTCAGGTGGCATCGTTGTGGCACTGGAGGAGGCCCAGGACGGACATGTCGTCGTCCAAGGAGTGGGAGGGGGAGTTGAAATGGTTCGCGACTGGGAGGTGCAGTCGTTTGTTGGGAACCGAGCGTAGGTGTTCCAACAATGCCACCCGAAGGTTGCAGGAACAGCACCTCATTTCGCTTGGGAACCCTGCAGCCCAATGGTATCAATGTGGACTTCTCAAGCTTCAAAATCTCCCCTCCCTCGACCGCATCCCAAAACCAGCCCAGCTCGTTCCTGCCTCCCTTACCTGTCCGTCCATTCCTTCCACCTCAAGCCCCACTCTCGCCTCCTCCCTCCCAGCCTCATCCCCGCCTCCTTGACTTGTCCGTCCTCCCTGGACTGACCTATCCCCTCTAACTCCCCACCTACACTCACCTTTACTGGCTCCATCCCCACCTCTTTGACATATCTGTCTCCTCTCCACCTGTCTGCTCCTTTATCCATCTTCCATCTGCCTTCCCCCTCCTCTTTATTTCAGAATTCCCCCCCCCCCCATTTCTGAAGAAGGGTCCAGATCCGAAACGTCAGCTTTCCTGTTCCACTGGTGGTGCTTGGCCTGCTGTGTTCATCCAGCTCTACACCCTTATTATCTCAGATTCTCCAGCATTGGCAGTTCCCACTATCTGTCGTCTTTGCTGGGATTACAGGCAGAAATAACAGTGACCAGTGGTGTCGCTGGGACTACAGAGCTTCCATCTTTCTAGCTCTCTAAGACAGGACTTTCCCTCAAGTTAGGGCAGAAGTCTTGTGATCTAGCAATTAATGCTGATTCCGATCATAAATTGCTAAGGTGCAGCCAACAGTATGGTGCACATGCTCGTTGCTGGCTTTCTAGCTGTGGAATAGGATAGGACCACAAGGATCAAAAAGGGCTCTACTAGCACCTATTTTTATGGACCTCCTCAACTGCCAACGTCATGCCTACATGCATGCAAATTTCTAATAGAAAGTGCACTGGATCACATATTTACAAAGGGATGTGTACAGGCAAACTAACAACCACGGGGACAACATAGAACAGGCAAATTTGTAACTTCCATCAGTGTGTAATGATGCTTTAATCTCAATGCCATGTTTTAGTTCCACGCTGCAGTCTCTGAGATCCTTAGCATTGCGTGTTCCTTCATACCATTGAATGTATAAAATCTCCCCTTGCAAACCCACTCCATCCAAGTGTTATCCAAAGGGTTCGGCAACCATTTGATAGTTAGTTGCTGGATGATTTCTTCTGGCTGCTCCTACAATTTTCTAAGTTTTGGGTGCTCTTCCATAATTATTTAAAGCTTCAGTAGCCCACAGAGTGGTTTGTCAAGAACAGAACTACATCTTTGACTTAAAGGCTATTGCACAAACCTCTAGGTATGAGTGACCTAGTGGAGCTTCATCTGGCATTGAGCATGACTGGAGAATGAACAGAGCAGGACTAGTTTCTAGAACTGAGAGGAGGTGGGGAAACAATGGTTCCCAGCAATGGCCCTTCTCAAAGTGGCCATCAGTATTTCCTCATTGCAGAATCAAACAGGCAGATAGGTGCTGCTTCTTCTCGCCTCCACTCCCATGCCGCTCCATTACTTCCCATTGCTTTCTCTTGTGCGCCACTTCCTCTCTCGAGTAAAAAGGTTATGTATATTTCAGTGACCTGTAATATTTTTAGGTGATTGTTATGGTTTGATAATAGACTCGACCTTCACAAGGGTGGTGGCTAACAGACGACAAATGCTGGCCTGGGCCTTGATAAGGTGCTGGTGAGCTGCCGTCTTGAAGTGCTGCTATTCATACAATGTTGGCACTGTTAGGGGGTTTCAGCACTTTGACCCAGTGACGGTAAAGGAATGGGCCAAGTCGGAATGGTATGTACCTTGGAGAGAAACTTTCAGATAGGTACATGGAAACAACACTATTCTCTGTCACTCTCGACAGCAGATCAGAGGTTCAGGATATACTGTTGAAGGAGTCTTACTGAATTAGTTCACTGCACCTTGAAGATGCTAGACATTACTGCTATCAGTGGTGGAGGAAATGAATGTTGAAGGTCTCAGTTGGAGTGCAAATCAAGTAGGTTGCTTTGTCCTGAATGGTGCTGACCTTCAAAGATGTGGTTGGAGCTGCACTCAATCAGGCAAGTAGAGGGCATTCAATTACACACCTGACTCGTGCCTGGGCAGGGTTTGAGGAGTCAGGAAGTTAGTTATTCACAACATAATTTTCAGTTTCTGACCTGCTCTCATAACCACAGTATCAGCATGACCGATCCAGTTTAGTTTCTGATCAATGGTAACCCCAAGATATTGATAGCTATGTTAATGCCATTAAATGTTTAGGAGAAATGGTTATATTCTGTATTGTTGAAGATGGTCATTGCTTTGCATTTGTGCAGTATGAATATTACCTGCCACTTAAGAGTCCAAGCCCTGGATGTTGTCCAGGTTTGCTGCAGATTGACATGGGCTACTTGAGTATCTGAACATTGTGTGATCATCAAGCATACCCACCTCTGATCTTATGATGGAGGGCAAATGACTAATAAAGCAACTGAAAATCGTTGGGTCTAAGACTGTATAGTGACGCAATTGTAGTGTTCCTACTTCTAAGCCAGGAGAGCGAGGTTCAAATTCCAAATGCTCCAGAGATGTGTAGTAATATATCTCCTGAAGAGGTTGAATAGAAAATGTGTCTTGAGGAATTTATTGGGCTCTTGTTGCACAGTTGCAGTGCCCCTACCTTTTGGCTGGAACATCTGTTCAAGTCTCACTTGCCCCAACTGTTGCAGTGATATCCTGTGTTTGCGACAATTGACCTCCAGCAACCACAATCATCTTCCTTTGTGCGAGATATGATTCCACTGAGTGGAGAGGTTTCACCCAAGTTCCCACTGACTCCAGCTTTGCCAGGGCTCCTTGTATGGAGATACGTCTGTATATTTAATCTCTGAATTTTATTTGTTTCATAGGAGCTTTCTCATCAACAACACTCACTGCACAACCTGGACCAACAATTCAACCAAATGAAAAATAAGCTGAACCAGGAGTTACAGCAAACTAAAAATGATTACAATGCTCTGCAGTTGGAGAGTGATAAAGTATGTAATTTTGGACTCGACTGATGTATCTAACGTGTACAACTTGCAGTATTGAACGATCTGAATGAATGCACTTACTGACAAATTTAGACTTCTTTGCTCAAGGTCTTTAAGCAGTAACTCTAACCAGTCTCGTTGTTGAATTCCTCTGTTAAGCTTAAAAGCAATGTGAACTATGGTTCAAATAATATGCAAATTTCTCATTTTGGTGTACAAGGTGTTTCAGAACTGGGACTTACAGTGCATTCATTATAATTTCAATTTAAGTAAGGTTTAATTATTTTCAAATTAGGAAGATTAATCTTATAAAATACTTTTATTTTACTTAAGGACAACAAGTGATCGAAAGGTGATTAACATTTGATTTTTTTTTGTTGCAGGTAACAGCACACAAACAAAAACTAGAAAGAGAACTAGATGAAATTAAGCAACAATTATCTTGTTCTAACCAAATGCTAAAGGAAAATCAGACAAAGGAAAATGACCTGAAAAAAAAACTTGAAGTAAGATTTAGTAAAGAATTCAAACTTTACTTTAGAAGAACGAACAATTCTGCTTGGCATTTTGGCACATTAAGTTAGTGTTGACCTCCCATTTCTCAATATATGTATGTTCTTATTCTCTTGTGTCTACAGGCGAGACAGCATTCAAAGAATGACGCAGGCTGAATCACTGATATTCAATATACCTGTCATATCAACAGTAACTTGCTTTTAAATAGTCTTTTAGTGCAGAAAACACTCTGGTTATATCTCTGAGGCTTGAGGGAAAAATTACTCTGAGCCAAAGAACTGTAGAAAGTCTGAGGAGGAGCTGTTCAGCTGTGAATTTCAGAAGATGCTGAAAGACTGGCAGGAAGTTGGAGAAGTTCAAAAAGGCATCTTCAGCTGCTCAACTGGATTCGAACTGTTAACTGTATTTTCTCTCCACAGATGCTGCCAGAGCTGCTGAGATTCTCCCAGCAGTCTTTTTTTTTTTCAGATTTCCAGTATTTGCGGTTCTTTATTATAGTTTTATATCAGTGCCCAAGCAGCTGAAGGTATGGTTGCAGACATAGGTAGAAAAGGAGAGATACTGCTCAAGAGACTAAGTCAGGAACAGAGCATTTGGTTGTGCAAGTGGGGGGGTTGTTGGGCTTGGAGGTTGTGAAGAAATGGAGGGATAACTCTATGTAAGATTAACATTTAAAGTTTTGAGCAATGGTGGAGTGAGAGGACTAATATAAGTTATAGAGGATTGTAGTAACTGATGAATAATACTTGATGTAAAAAAATATGGACAGCATATGGATGAACCAAAGCATACAGTTGGGGAAGGATGGGTATCTCGTAAGAGTAGAGTCGTAGAGTCATATAGCATAGATACAGACCCTTTTTAGTCCAACCAGTCTGCACCAACTATGCTCCCCCACAAAACAGTCCCATCTGCCTGCTCCTGGCTCAAATCCGTCCAAATCTTTACTATTAGTGAACTTATCCAAATGTCTTTTAAATGTTGTAACTCTACTTGCATCCACCACTTTTTCTGGCAGTTCATTCCACATATGAACTCTGTCAAAAACGTTGACCCTCTTTCCTTTTTTTAAATCTTTTTCCTCTCTCCTTAAAAATGTGCCTCCTAGTTTTGAATTCTCCATTCTAGGGAAAAGACCCTTGTCATTCATCTTATCTAGGCACATCACATTTTTTTGAGAAATATAGAAAATAAGTGCAGGAGTAGGCCATTCAGCCCTTTGAGCCTGCACTACCATTCAATATGGCCTTGGCTGATCATGCAGTTTCAGTATCCCCATTCCTGCTTTGTCTCCATATCCCTTGATCCCTCTAGCCACAAGGGCCAACTCCAGCTACCTCTTGAATATATCGAAAGAACTGGCGCCAACAGCTACCCGTGGTGGAGAATTCCACAGGTTTCCAACTGAGTAAAGAAATTCTTCCTCATCTTAGTCCTGAAGGCTTAGCCTTTATTCTTCACCTGTGACCCCTAGTTCTGGACTCCCCCCAACATCGGGAATGTTCTTCTTTCATCTAACCTGTCCAGTCCCATCAGGATTTTATATGTTTCTATGAGATCCCCCCCCCCCCCCCCCCCCCCGACAAATTCTTCAGTCTGGTGAACCTTTGCTGGACTCCCTCAATAGCAAGAATGTCCTTTGTCAGACTAGGAGACCAAAACTGCACACAATACTCAAGATGTGGCCTCACCAATCCACTGTATAACTGCAGCAAGACCTCCCTACGCCTATACTCAAATCCTGTCACGATGAAGGCCAGCATGCCATTAGCTTTCCTTGCTGCCTGCTGCACCTGTATGGCAACCTTCAGTGACTGTTCTACCATGACAGCCTGGTCTCGTTGCAAGTTCAGATAATCTGCCTTCCTGTTTTTGCGACCAAACTGGATAACCTCACGTTTATCTGCATTATATTGCATTTGGCAATTATTTGTCCACTTAACCAGCCTGTCCAATTCACCCTGCAGCCTCTTAGCAGCTTCCTCACAGCCCACACTGCTACTCAGCTTAGTATCATCTACAAATTTGGAGATATTGCATTCAATTCTTTCATCCAAATCATTAATGTATATCGTGAACAGCTGAGCCCCCAGCATTGAACCCATTGGATCCCACTCACTTTGAAAAGGACCCATTCATTCCAACTCTGCATCCTGTCTGCCAACCAGTTCTCTATCCATGTCAATGCATTACATCCGAAACAATGAGCTTTAATTTTCCTTACTAACTCTTGTCTGGGCCCTTGCCAAAAACCTTTTGAAAGTTCCCTATGGTAGAACACAACAAACAACGGGGAACTCCAGACTACCATGTATAGAAAGACCACACATACAGACCAAATACTCAATTACACTAGCATCCACCCCAACTCCCACAAACGGAGCTGTGTCAGGACACTGTTTAATCAAGCCACAACACATTGCAGCAACCAGGAACTACGCAAAGCAGAACAGTAATACTTATATGGAGTCTTCAAAATAAAGGGGTACTCGAAAAGCACAATCCGCCATTACCTCTGAGACAGAACACAACAGGAAGACACGACATGACCAGAATCATTTATCACCCTACCATACATCAAGGACATTTCAGAGATGACAACAAGACTGCTCAGACCCCTAGGTATCAGAGTAGCCCACAAACTGACAACCACTCTACAATAGCTACTGACAAACGTAAAGGATCCAATACCCAAAACCAGCAAAACTGTGGTAGTATACAAAATACCACGCAAAGACCGTGAGAAACACTGCATAGGCCAAACTGGAAGAAACTTGGCTATATAGATACATAAACACCAACTAGCCACCAAGAGACATGACCAATTCTCACTCCTGTCACTACACACACGATGAGGGGCACAAATCTGACTGGGACAACACATCGATAATCGCAGAAGTGAAACAGAGACACTCCAGGGAATTCCTGGAGGACTGGTATTCCAACCGGAACTCCATCAACAAACACATTGAATTAGATCCTGTGTGTAAACCACTGAGAAACAAAACTGGAAGTAATACCAACCACCCCAGCAAACCGAGGCATGTAAATAACAAACGAGGCAGAACACTGACGCTTCGCCGGAGGTGCACCGATGATGTTACCTAGCAGGGTGACAAAACGTTTGCAAATGAAACCCACAGGCTCAGTGAGCATGTCTACAATCTCCATCTATAGAATGCTGGGAAATGATCACCAATGCACTCACTATTTCTAGGGCCACTTAAGTACCTTCGGATGGAGAGCATCGGGCCATGGGGACTTATCAGGTTTTAATCCATTAATTTTCCTGACTAATAAGGATTTCCTTCAGTTCCTCCTTTATGCTTGACCCTCTGTCTCCTAGCATTTCTGGGAGGTTATTGGTGTCCTTTTACGGAAGACAGATCTATTATACATATCCATTGTCCATTATGAATTCACCTGATTATAAATGCAAGGGACCTACATTTGTCTTCACCAAATGTAGAAGTTTTTTCTCTTCACATATCTATAGAAGCTTTGTAGTCAGTTTTTGTTTTCTGCAAGCTTACTTTTGTATTCTATTTTCTCTTTCTGAATTAAACCCTCTGTCCTTCCCTGTTGAATTTTAAATTTCTCCCAGTCCTCAGGTTTGCTGCTTTTTTTTGGCCATTTTATATGTCTTCTGTTTGGCTGTAACACTGTCCCTGATTTCCCTTGTTATCCATGGTTGAGCTACCATCTCCATTTTACTCTTACGCCAGACATGGATGTAGAATTGTTGAAGTTCATCCGTGTATTCTTTTAAATGTCTGTCATTGCCTATCCACCTTCAACCCCTTAAATATCCAGCTTATCCTAGCCAATGCATGTCTCATATCATCAAAAGTTAGCTTCCTTTAAGTTCAGGACCTTAGTCTCCGTTTTAACTGTGTCACTCTCCATCTTAATGAAGAATTCTACCATATTATGGTCACTCAACCCGAAAGGGTCTTGGACCACAATATTGTTGATTAATCCTGTCTCATTACCCAATAATCTCAATAAGGTTGCTGGAGAGCATTAGAATAATTGAGTTTGGAAGTGATTCAGGCACAGATGGTGGTTTGAGTTGTAAGTGGATTAAGTCATGGTAGAGGCTGGCAGTTTTAAATTTTTTTTCTTTTATTTCCTTTGGGAGAAATTGAATAGTAACAGTTATATGTGACCATTTTTTACGTGATTCACTTTTTTTTTTTAATTAGCTCAATTTATTCACATCAATTCCAGTTTAGAACCAAACTTTACAAAGACAATTTTCTAATTACAGAGTATTCAGGAAGAACGAAACTGTCTTAGTAAGCAGATTCATCAGAATTCTACACAAATTCACCAACTGGAGGATGAATTAAAGAAGACCAAACAGGATCTTAGCCATTCTTGGAATTTTGGGGAAGAGATGAAAAGTAAACAATTTAACTAATATCTTTGTAGAATATGCAAATCTTAACAAAACTGATTAACCACAAGTATTTCCTGTTCAGTTGATTTTTAAAACAGTTTCTTCAGAATCTATGTTGTAGGAGATGGATATTGCTGGGTTAGCAATCCTAAAAAGAAGCATGACAAATGAAAATGTGGTAACTGAAAATTATTTTCCCCAATGAAAGCAAATAATAAGAGTGGGTTCGCTCCTGATCTATAATTTTTACATGAAAAACTGACTCACTACCTTGAACCTAATTGGCCTCATAATCCTTCTGTCTTTCAGAAGAATTGGTGAAAAGGCAAAGCAGGTAAGGTAATAAAACCTGAGATCAACATATTAGCAAGAAAGAATCTTAAATCTGAAGACCAAGATATAGAATCAATTTGAATGGAGCGAAGAAATGGCAAAAAGCTGTTTAAGGCTGCCAAACAGAAATGATAATATAGGGTATGATATATATGTCGGTTTATGTGGTAAGAGTGTTGCTGGACATTGCCACTGACCTTGAAGCAATCATGTGTGCTTATGTCAGGTAATCTCTGGCATTGGTTTCTTTCCTTTCACCATGGCACTTTAAATCTGGAGCTGCAGCAGTGATATGAGCAGGCAGGTAGGCAAACAATCAGATTGAAGTACTTACCTTCTCAAGACTGGGATATTAAAAAGCAATAGAAATTCTTCACTTAATTCAAATTTTTGTATAGATAAATAAATTTATGACTGTATTAAGGTAGTAGCTAAAATAGGTATGAAAAAGATTCTTATATAAGTACAAATTTTAAATTTAGGAGTTTTTAATCATAGTGGAGAAATTTGGCATTCTCTAAACATAAATTTAACTTTTCCAGGTCACTAAGGATATTCAGCAATAATTATGATGCTAGTATGACATTAAAAACCTGACTAAACCTTGTCTGACAAGGTTTAACTTTCCATCGGTTTTTACAGCAAAATTAGTGGCATTAAGAATGGAAATTTCCATTATGATTGCATGGGGTTTACAAGTTCTTTGAAACCTCTCCACTGCACCCTATGGGCAAGTGTAGAATCATTGACAGTAACAACTTTCTTGTGCATTATTCTACAGTTTTATTTTATTCATTCATGGAATGTGGGCATTACTGGCTAGCCAGCATTTATTGCCAGTCCCAGGTTGCCCTTGAGGTGGTGAACTGCGTTCTTAAACTGCTGCATTCCATGTGCTGCAGGTTGAAACACCATGCTGTTAGGGAGGTAGTTCTGAGATTTTGACCCAGGGACGATGAAGGAATGGCAATATGTATCCGAGTCAGGATGGAGAATGGCTTGGAGGGGAACTTGAAGGTGGTGATATTCCCATGTATATGCTGCTCTTGTCTTTCTAGATGGCAGTGATCATGGGTTTGGAAGGTGCTATCTGAGGATCTTTGGTGAATTTCTGCAGTGCAACTTGTAGATAGGGCCGGTTGTGTGTGTTGAGTGTCGGTGGTGGAGGGAATGGATACTTGAAGTAGTGCCAGTCAAGTGGGCTGCATTGTCCTGGATGGTGTCAAGCTTCTTGAGTGTTGTTGGAGCTGTATCCATCATGGCAAGTTGATTATTTCATCACACTTCTGACTTGCGCCTTGTAGATGGTGGACAGGCTTTGGGGAGTCAGGAGGTGAGTTACTCCCCGCAGTATTCCTAGCTTCCAGCCTGCCCTTTTAGCCCCTGTGCTTGTGGTGAGTCCAGTTGAATTTCTGCTCAGTGTTAACCCCAAGGATGTTGATAGTGGGGGTTTTAGTGATTGTCACACCATTTGAATGTCGAGGGGCAGTGGATTAGATTGTCTGTCTGTCTGTCTGTCTGTCTGTCTGTCTGTCTGTCACTGGAGAAAGTCATTGCCCAGCATTAATGGCAAGAATGTTATAGCCATTTGTCAGCCCAAGCCTGGATATTGTTCAGATCGTGTTGCATTTGAACATGGACTTCTTCCGTATCTGAGGAGTCACGAATGGTGTTGAACACTTTGCAATCATCCGTGAACATCCCCCTTTCTGACCTCAGGATGGAGGGAAGCTAATTGACAAAGCAGCTGAAGATGGTTGGATCGAGGATACTACCCTTAGGAACTCCTACAGAAATGTCCTGGAACTGAGATGACTGATCTCCCAAACCGCAATCATCTTCCTATATGTCAAGTATGATTCAAACCAGCAGAGAGTTTGAACCCTGATGCCCATTGTTTCCAGTTTTGTTAAGGCTCCTTAATACCACTGTGTTGAGTGCAGTCTTGATGTCAAGGGTTGTCACCCTCCCCTCACCTCTGGAATTCATCTCTTTTGTCCAAGTTTGAGCCAAGGCTGTAAAGAGGCCAGAAGCGGAGTGGTCCTAGCATAGCCCAAACTGAACGTCAGTGTGCAAGTTATCAGCAGGTGCTGTTTGAAAGTGCTATTAATAACACCTTCCATCACTTTACTGATGACTAAGGGTAGACTGAAGAGGAAGTTATTCGGCTGGGTTAGACTTGCCCTGCTTTTTGCGTACAGGACATACCTCGGTAATTTTCCACATTGTTGGGCAGATGTCAGAGTTGTAACTCTACTGGAACAGCTTGACTAGGGGAGCAACCTGTTGTTGAGCACAAATCTTCAGTACTATTGCTGGAATCTTATCAGGGCCCATAGCCTTTGCAGGATTCAGTGCCCTCAGGCGTTTCATGATTGTGAATCGAATTAGCAGAAGACTATGATGCTGGGGACCACCAGAGGATGGTGTGAAATGGATCATCCACTTGGCACTTGTGGTGAAAGTTTGCTGCGATTGTTTCAGCCTCATCTTTTGCTCTGGGCTTTTTATGGAACTTCTTCCTCCACTAAGTTATTCAGTTTTTCTCCAGTATTCGCTACTGGATGTGACAGGACTGCAGAGTTTAGATCTGATCCTTAGCTCCGTCTCTCACTTGCTTTGCTGTTTGGCATGCAAGTAGTCCTGTTGGTAACTTCATGAGTTGACCGCTTATTTTTAGATATGACCAGTGTTGCTGGCATGCCCTTCTGCACTGTCCACTAAACCAGTGTTGATCCATTGGCTGAAGGAAAGGTCAATGGAAGGGTCACTCTCACTTGAAATGTTACCTCTGATTTCGCTGCACAAATGCTGCCAGAACTGGTGAGGTTTTCCAGCAATTTCTGACTTTGTTTTTGATCCGCTGGTTGACGCTAATGGTTTAGTGTGTGATTATGCTGCTCCACAAGATTGTAGATTGTGATTAGAATATAATGCTGGTGCTGTTGATGGCCCATAGTTCCTCATGGGTGTCCGGTCTTGAGATGCTGGATCTATTCAAAGTCTGTTCTGTTTTAGCACAATGATAGTGCCACACAACATGATGGAGGATATTCTCAGTGTGAAGGCGGGACTTTGTCTCCACAAGGACAGTGTGGTGGTCATTCTTGCCAATTACTGTCATGGACAGATGCATTTGCAACTGGCGTATTTGTTAGGATGAGGTCTAATGTTTTTCTCTCTTAATACCTGCCGCAATCCCAGCCTAGCAGCTATATCCTTTTGGACCTGACCAGCTCAATTAATAGTGATGCTGCTCAGCCACCCTTGGTGTTGGACATTAGAATCCTCCATCAATTGTACATTTTGCGCCCTTGCCACCCTCTGCTTCCTCCCAAGAGTTGCTCAACATAGAGTACTGACTCATCAGCCAAGGATGGACGATACGTGGTATTCAGCAGGAGTTTTCCTTGCCCATGTTTAACCTGAAGTAATGTGACTTCATGGAGTCAGGGTTCAATGTTGAGGACTTGAAGGGCTACTCCCTTCCACCTGTGTACCACTGAGCTGCCCCCTCTGCCAGTTCTGCCCTGATGGTGAGCCAGGGCATATCCAAGGTTGATGATGACAGTGTCTGTAAGGTATGATTCCGTGGGTATGACTATGTCATGCTGTTGCTTGACTATCTGTGAGACAGCTCTCCCAGTTATGGCACTAGCCCCTAGATGTTAGTAAGGAGTACTTTGCAGGGTCAACAGGGCTGTTTCTTCCATTGTCTTTCCTGATTCCGGGCGGTCCGTTTGGTTTCATTTCTTTGTTGTGAGTTTGTAATCATTGGTACAACTGAGTGGCTTATTCTGCCATTTCAGATAGTAGTTGAGAGTCAACCACATTTCTGTGGCAGACCAAATGTAGGCAGACCAGGTGACGAGCCTGAGTGTCATTAATAAGCCAGACTGATGATTGTCAGAAAAACCAAGCATTGTTAAATTCTTAATTCCAGTCTTTTTTTTTAAAATTGAATTCAGATTCCACCATCTGGCACGGTGGAATTTGAACCTGGGTCCCCAAAACGTTAGCTGGGTTTCTGGATTAATAGTTAGCAATAATATCACTTGGTCATTGCCTTCTCTTGTCTGAGCTTCCTTTTGCTGATATTTTCAGTGCAGTACTGATGGCAGAAGTTATGCTTTTGTTGTTCTTTGAACAGCAAAATCTGAGCCACAGTTGACAGTTTTGGTTGTATTATTAAGATTAGTGCATATGGATGATTTCCCACTCAGCATGACAGAATATTATTTCAATGTCAACTTTAGAATAATGCTCGGAACAAGACTTGTGGAATAAAGAAAATAGTAGGTATAGGGTTAGGTACAAAATATATGAACTACTATATCTGTTATTTATAAAGAAATAGGAAATTTGGCCTCATGAGCCTGTTTTCCCTCTTCAATAAGATCATGACTGATTTGATCATGGCCTCAACACCATCTTATTCTCTGCTCCCATATCACCCAATTGCCTTGTAAGTCAAAACTTTAACAAAATCAGCCTTGAATATATGTAGTGTCAGAGACTCCTTTGCTTTTGTGATGAAGAGGATTTCAAATATTCATGACCTTCATTTGGTTGCTTACCATCACATCCTCAATGGCAACTAGGCATGGGCTGGACCATGAATGAATGAAGGAAGATACAGAAATGTCGGAGAAACGCAGCAGATGTAGCAGCATCCGTGGAAAGAAAATCAGACCGAACATTTCGAGT
This sequence comes from Ginglymostoma cirratum, assembly GCA_024137785.1. NCBI lineage: Eukaryota > Metazoa > Chordata > Chondrichthyes > Orectolobiformes > Ginglymostomatidae > Ginglymostoma > Ginglymostoma cirratum. The sequence continues at coordinate 37,366,847 of JAHRHZ010000018.1, read as the reverse complement.
CCTGTGTCCTCCACCCCACCCCCAGCCCCATCAGTTTTATCGTAATGACTAAATGATGTTCAATTTGTTCAAAATCAATCCATTTCATACAGTGGTAGTGCCACACATGATGGATGGTCTCCCACAATGACAAGATGGGGCTTTGTCTTCACAAGGACTGTGTGGTGTTCATTCCTAGAATTATTGTCATAGACAAAAGCATACTGCAGATCTTGTTTAGTGAGGACAAAATCAAGACCAGTTGTACTGCATGTTTACATCCTCAACACTTGCCACAGTCCCATTCTAGCAACGGTGTCTATTAGGATTTTACCCGTTTGGTTAGTATTGGTGCTACTTTCTTGGCAATAGGCATTAATGTGTCTCTTGTGGAGTCTTTGCCCTTTTCCCTCTGCTCTCTAAATGATCCTCAACATGAATTATGAGCTGAGACATGGTGAGGGTGGGAAGAGTTAAGCATCAACATGACGTTCCCTTGCACATTTTTGACCTGATGCAGTGAAATTGGTCAGAAGTCAATGTTAGGTATTCAACAAGAAACTCTTTCCCAACTCTATTGTACTGCGCTGTCCATAGCCAAGCTGTTCTAGCAGGGCCACAACACTGGTATTGATTAGGTATTATCCGCATTGGTATGTGTGAGGAAAATTGTCTCTCAAACTTTATTTGAATTTTTTTAATAAAGTAACCAAAAAGATCGAGGGCAGAGCAGTAGATGTTCTTTACTTGGACTTTGTAAAGCCTTTGACATGGTTCTGCATGGTAGATTAATAAGTAAATTTGAATCACATGGGATTCAGGGTGAGCTTGCCAATTGGATCTAAAATTGGCTTTATGGCAGGAGTCAGAGGGTGGTTGTGGAGCATTGTTTTTCAGATGTTGTTCCACAGGGATTGGTATTGGGTCCGCTTTTGTTTGTCATTCATATAAATCATTCAGATGAGAATATAGGAGACATAGTAAATTTGCAGATGACATCAAAATTGTTGGTATAGTGGTCAGTGAAGACTATTATCTATTATTACAAAGAGATCTTGATCAGTTAGGTCAATGGGCTGAAGAGTGGCAGATGGAGTTTAATTTAGATAAATGTGCAGTATTGCATTTTGGTAATAGAAACAAACACAGGACTTATATAATTAATAGTAGGCCTCAGGTAGTGTTGCAGAACAGAAATACCCAGGGGTTCAGGTACATATTTCTTTGAAATTTGCATCAAAAGTAGACAGGATGGTTAAGAAGGCAGTTAGCACACTTGCCTTCATTGTTCAAACCTTTGAGCATAGGAGGTGGGACATCATGTTGAGGTTGTACAGAATGTTGGTGAGGCCTGTTCTGGAGTACTGGGTGGAGTTCTGGTCGCCCTGTTAGAGGAAAGAGATTATTAAACTGGAGTGGACTCAGAAAAGATTTACCAGGATGTTGCTGGATATGGAGGATTTGAGATATAAGAATAGACTGGAAAGACTGGGACATTTTTCACTGGAGCGTGGGAGGTTGAGAGGTGACCGTATTGAGGTTTATGAAATCATTGAAGGGCATAAATAAGGTGAATGACATCTGTCGTTTACCTAGGGTAGGAGAGTTCAAAACTAAGGTGAGAGGAGGCATAGATAAAAAGGACACGTGGGGCAGATTTTTAGAGTGGTTTGTGTGTGGTTTGTGTGTGGAATGAACTGCCAGAGAAAGTGGTAGATACAGGTGCAATTACAACATTTAAAAGACGTTTGGATAAGTTCATGGTTGGAAAAGGTTTGGAGGGATATAGGCCAAATGCAGGCAAGTGGGACTAGTTTATATTGGTAACATGATCGGTGTGGTCTAGTTGGACAAAGGGTCTGTTTCCATGCTGTGTGACTCTGGTTCGATGAGACATTTGTCCTTGTATCCATCTCAATCGGAAAGTCCTTTTTCTGAAATTGTCCCCTGTTTAAACTCCCTTACAAGGGAAATGTCGTCTTTGTTTCCACGTTTGTAAATCTCCTTCAGAGTCTAATAGGTTACCTCATTCTTATAAACTCCAAAATCTAGGGACCTAACATGCTCAACCTCTCTTTATAACATGATCACTTCATTCCATGTATCAACCTAGCGAGTTCTGAATTGTCCCAATGTAAGTTTAGCCCTCCTTAAATATAAAGTCCAGACTGTGCTCTAGGTCTCTCAGCAGTTATGGCAACACTTCCCTCCTGTTGTACTTCAGTCCCTTTTTCTATAAAGGTCAAAATTCCATTTGTATATCTGAGTGTGCTGTACCTGGATTCTGATTTTCCTGTCTTATAATCTTAATGGTCTCCTCCTATGATGAAGGGAAAACTTAATTGGACAAGAGGGAGGTTGAGATGGCAGGTACTTGCCACTCAGGAAACTTGAAAAGCAATCTCCATCAGAGTTCAGCAGGCTACAGCACTTGCTGCTGTTTGGAAGCATTTGATGTGAAGGTTTTACTGGAAAGAGGTGACATGGTGGTCTCCAGCCAGTGGACAAGATCCCCATCAACCCCATATTAAATTCTGTACTTCTGTTCTCGCCACTTACTTTCCCATTTGTCTTTGCATCGTCAGTAAATTTGGATTCTGGATATTTGTCTTCAAAATATCCTGTTTTACCATTTTTCCGAACTGTGTTTTCTAATGGTTGGCCAATCCTCCTAATCATAATAAGATTGCTCCTGCAACACCATGAGTCCTTTTTATCAATGCGTGCTTTTTCATTCAATTTGATAACATCCTTAGCCTTCTTATGTAGCTGTGAATAGTTTGCCCTTCTCAGCATTGATTTCTCAATGGAATACATCTCTGTTGGGAGTGATGAACTGATCTCTTAACATGTCTACAATAACTTAACCATCTTAAATCTTAACTTACTTTTCATCGTCTACATGCACAGTCCATCTTTTATCCTATTGTAATTCATTTATTTAAGTTTAAGCCATGAGTTTCAGACCTAAATTTCACATCTCAAACTGAACATGAAATTCTATTATATTATGATCACTCGTGCTTCGAGGATCCTTTATATGAACATAAAAATTAGCAGCACAAATAGACAATTCAGCCCCTAGAGGGTGCTCCACCATTTAATATGATCCTGGCTGATCTCATCTTGTCCTCACTTCCACTTTCTTGCCTGCTGTCCATAACCCTTCAACCGATTCCTCATTAAAAATCTGTTTATCGCCTCCTTAAATTTACTCGATGCCTAGCATCCACTACACTCTGGGGCAATGGATTCCACAAAGTCACTGGATTTTGAAAGAAGTAATTTGTCCTCATCGTTTTTTAAATCTGCTACCCCTTATACTGAAATTATGACCTGTCATTCTAGATTGCCCCATCAGAGGAAACATCGTATCTTTGTCTACATTGTCAATCCCCTTTAGCATCAATTAAATTTTTTCTGATTCATCTAAACTCCAAAGAATGTAGACCTAAACTTGTCAATTTTTCTTAAGACAAACTCCTCCTCTGTGGAATCTAATCTAGTGAACCTCCTCTGAACTGCCTCCAATGCAGCTATGTCTCTCTTTAAGGAGACCAAAATTGTATGCGATACTCAACGTGCAGGCTCACTAATTCTATATACAGTTGCAGTAATACATCCATACTTTATTTCTTTAACGATAAATGCTAAAATTCAATTTACCTTCCTTACTACTTGCTGTACCTGCATACCAGTTTTCTGTGGTTTATGCATGTGGGCACCCAGATCCCTCTGCAATGCAGCACTCAGATCTTTGACTCCACTCGGTTAACAAGTTGCTTTTCTATTCCTCTGAACAAAATGGATAATTTCACGCTCTTCCATGTTAAACTTACCTGCCAAATTTTGGCCCATATACCTAAGCTATCCATATTCACTTGTAAATTTCTTATTTCTTAATTGCAATCCACTTTCCCACCTATTTTTAGTGTTATCTGCAAAGTTTGCTACAGTACTTTCTATCCCTGCATTCAAGCCATGAATGTAGAGTCTAAGTATTTGGGGCCCAAACACTGAACCCTTTAGTACCCCACTGATTACATCTGGCCAACCAGAAAAAGACCCATTTATCCTGACTCTGCTTTCCGTTGATTACTCAATCTTCTATCCAAGTGAATAAATTATCCATGCCCGTATGACCTTACCTTGTGTATTACCTTTTGTGCGGCACCTTATCAAATGCCTTCTGACAGTCCAGATATACCACATCTGCAGTGTCCCCACTATCCACCTTGCTTGTTACATGTTCAAGAACTTAAGTAAATTAGTCAAAACACAACTTATCCTTCATGAAACCATGCTGACTCTGACGAAGTGTGTTTTGACTTTCTAAATGTCTTATTATTGCTTTGATTCTGACAATTTCCCAATGGTACATTAAACTAACTGGTCTGTAATTTCCTATTATCTGCCTTCCCCTCCCTGTTCTTTCCAATCCACTGGGACATTTCCTGTATCCAGGGAAATTTTGGGATATTATAACTGATGGATCCATTATCTCTGTTACTTTTTTTAGTAATCCTTTGTTAATCTTTTAAGTTCCACAGTCTTCCAGCTGCCACTAGTCTCTGACATATGGTATTCCTTAGTTTTTGACTTTATATTATCTTTAACTAGCTTGTTTAGTCATGGATGTTTCTTCTCACCTTACAATCTTTCTTCCTTTCTGGAGCATATTTTGGGAACAATTGAGTATCTACTTAAACAGTTGACACGACAATTGGTTGCAGTACCTTTTGCTCTTCCTGCCCAATTTATTCGGCCCAAATCTGTCCTCATGCCTGTTCCAAAACACGTTGTTCCAAGAAACAATTTCTCATACATTCAATGAACATTCCCTCTCAGCTACCTTTTATCAATTTGATTAATCCAGTTCTAAATGCTGAATAAAATCACCCATGATTATTTGTTTCTCGCAAGCCCCTAGTATTTCCTGGTTTATACCATGTCTCACTGCGCGACTGTTTTTGGGGATCTCTCGATTACTTCCACCAGGAACTTCTTTCCCGTGCTATTCCTTATCTCTACCCAGGCGGATTCCAGGTCTTCATCACGAATGCTGATTTCATTTTTCATTATGGTACTCATGTAACGCTTTACTAACAAAGCTACACCACCACCTTTTTCTTCCTGCCTGTTCTTCTGAAATACTTGGAAATTCAACTCCCGAAAGTGGCCTCCTTGCAACTACATTTCTGTAATTGCCACCAAATCATATTCCTTTGTCTCTTTGTGCTGTTAACTTGCTAATTTTACTCCAAATTCCAAATGCTTCCAGATACAAAGCCTTTCGGTTTAATCTATTACCAAATTCCCAACTCTTTTATGATTATTACTATGGATTAATGAATCTCATTATACATTAACAGATGTAAAGTAGTTTGTTCCGTGGCTTCCAAATGGGCTCGGGTGTGGAGCAGGGGGTGTTTGGGTTAGATCATTAAGGTGGGTGGGGGTGTGTGTAAGGTAAGTATGGGCCTGTTAAATAGCTATTTATGAGTTAGACCATACATTAAATATTCTGACTTTTCCTGAGTAATTAGTTTACTTAATTTCATTGGAACAGTCTGAACTCTCCAATTTAAATGGAGACTTTCAGAGAGAACTAGGTTTAGAGAAATTGCCCAGCAAAAAAACCTAACATCCTCTGCAATTCCTTTTGGAGTGTGCTACAGATGGGATTCCTTAAAGTTGCCGTGTGCAACTCTTATCTATACTGGAATAAACACAGCCTGGCCATTTGAAAATACAGGCTTTTGTATTTGCTGGGAAAGTGCAAGGGGTGAGGCTTCTCAAATGGGTCACCATATCTGCCTCATTCACAGTCACATTCTCCTGTCCCTTAATTCAAACTAGATCTCTTCCTTTCTGAAACACCAGTGTCCAAAGCCTGGACTACAGTTCTTCGTCTCTCAAATTTCCTTAAAATACAGAAACTTGCTGCAGGTATGATTGTTGTGAATCTGACTAGTGTTGCCAGCCCCACATGCTCCTACAGGTACTCTAAAAATTATACTCTGGTGAACTAACTCGTGTTTGTAAATTTCATGAAAAATGCAATTTCATTTAACAGTGATGTGGTAGATTTCTTTAGTGTACATACGGCATGTGTAAAATTGTATAAGAAAGGACATACTTATAACTTTAATTATGACATACCAAGGAAATCCCCCTTCTCCAAAATGCGGTAGACATGAATGGTTTTAACTCTATTGCAAGATCATTTTCATTTGTTTTGTCTTGAGTATTGATTTATGGACAAAGTAATTGCTTTTGATTTCTGCATCCCTTTTCTCTTTTTAGGTAAGAACAGTTCTCAGGAAGCTGAGATAAAAAGTCTACAACACAAACTAGATGAACAAAGCAAGTCAATGTGTATAAATATGGAAAACCTTGAACGACAAATTTCTCATCTGAAGCAGCAATTTGACTCTGCTTGTAAGGATATGAAAGAGAAAGAAGAAAGCATGGAACAGCTAAATATCAAAGGTCAAAAAATGACAAATGAAATTGAAGAACTGGAAAAAAATATACAATTAAAAGAAAAGGCATTTCAAGAACTGAAAGAGGAAAGTAATTCCCTGGCTCAGTGGAAGATGGAAAATATGCATGTTCTAAATACTTTTCAATGTGAAAAGGAGGTGATGACTAATAAAATTAAAGAATTAGAACAAAATCTTGAAATGAGTTTGAAAAAAAATCAAGAACAGGAGCAGAGTCTAGAAGTTTATCAGCATATAAATGAAAAGCTTAGGTCAGTTGAGGATGAAAAAGAGAATTTGCATCGCCTGACTGATGATCTCAAGCAAATTCTAGGCAACAAAACTTCTGAGTTAGAAACACAGAAGCAGACCTTTGAAGAATTCATGAGTTCTTCAAAGCAACAAGAGCAAAAGCATGGAAAGGAAATAGAAAACCTGAACTTGAACATTTCTCAGCTCACAGCACAGATAGCTGAACTGGAGAAAAAATTGCAACAAGAAACTAACAAAGTTGTGAAACTTGAAGAGTCTCAGCATATATTGATTGCTGATTATGAAAATGTCAGTAATCTGGTAAAGTCAAAAGAGTGCTTAATTGAACTTAAAGAAACGGAAATTTTGAATTTGAAGGACAACATTTTGCAGATCACAAATAATCTTGAAGAACAGCTCGCTAAAGTTGAAGCAGAGAAAAAACATATAATGCAGGAGTATGAAAAAGTTTTACTTGACAGTCTTGAAATTGAAAATACAAAGTCAACGTTAGAAATTTACCAACATGATATCTCCATCCTCAAGGAGCAGATTATTTCTCAAGAATCTTTACTGAAGCTTGAAAGACAACAACGATCTGAGATTGAGAACAAGTGTGAAGCTCTATTAAAACAAACAGAAGAATTTGAAGAAAAAATTGAGAAGAGAGAAAAGAAATATGTTGACTTGCAAATAGAAATGGAACAAGAAATTCATCAAATGAAACTGCAACATGATGAAGCATTGCAAGCTATCTTAGATGAGAAAAATAAATCTACTGAAAACATTGCGCGAGAACTTGAGACCAATGCAAATAATTTGAAATGTTTGCAGGTAGCCAATGAAGAGTTAGAAGCAAAGCTGGAAGCTTGTCTTTTGTCTGAGAAGTGCATCCAGGAAAAAGACGAGTTAATTAGTTTGAAGGAAGAAGAACTCCTACAGCTTTCTAAGAGAAATGAAGAACTGAAAAACTCCAACAATACTTTGATGCAGGAAAATATAGAGTTGAACAAAGTGAATTCTAGTTTCGCTAATGAAATGAAAAGAAATGAAACAATGTTGCAGGAACAGACTAAAAAATATGAAGAAGAAGCTGCTACCAAAGAAAACTCACTCAAAGATCTTAAAACTCTGTGTGAAGAACTAAGTGCAAATCAAAGATTTCTGCAGAACACAGTAGCAGACAAAGAAAGTGACATTAAGAAATTGCTGGAAAAGATGAATGAGAAGGAAACAAGGGAAGATGGGTTAATGCATCAGTATGCTGCATTAGAAGAAGAATTGAAACATCTTCGTGAAAAATGCAGTGCTTTGGAAGAAAACAAAGATTTCTTGCAAATGCAGTTGCATGAGAGCTCACAGGAATTATTGGTGAGAAATACAGAAGCTGAGGAGCTGCAAAGAAAACATACTGAGTGTTCTACAGAATATAATGCCAAAATTCTAGACTATGAGGAAAGAATTAAAACAATGCTTGAGGAAATAGATAGTTTCAAGTTACAGCTGCAGAAGGTGGAAGAAATTGATCATTTAAAAAAGGAACTTTCTGAATCATATGCAAGACAAAACAAAATACTGGAAGATCACAATGAATTGCTCCAGGAAAAAGAACAATTAACACTCCTGTTAACAAAGAAAACTGAAAAAGAAACCATTTTTGCAACAGAATTAGAAAAGCTTGAAAGTGATTTGATAAGAGTGCAGTCTGAAAATATTAACCACAGTAAATTAATTACTGAGAAAAATACTATTTCAGAACAATTGAAAGACACCATCATAACAAAAGAAATTGAATTTCAGAAAATTCAAGCTCGACTTCAGCTTCTCCAGATGGACCTTGAAGATAAAGAGGCTTCTTTAGAGTCTTATATTTCCCAAGTAGAACAAATGCAAAGTGAGATTAGCAGTGTGGAGAGTAAGTTTCAAACTAGTGAGGAGAAGAGGATTCTTCTGGAGAAGGAATTAACTTCAATGCAGACAGAGATGGAAAATATGCATTTGAAATTTAATGAAAGTAGGAACCAAGAATCAGCTTTGCTGGAACAAATAACACTACAAAGACAAACAATTGAAGAGCTGCAGAGTAAATTTGATGAACAAAAAATGAATTTTGATCATCTCCATTCCTTGGAAATCCAGTTTGCTGAAAGCCAAGAATTGGAGAGGCAATGCAGACTAAAAGAAGAGGCGATAAAGGAACTTCAGAAGAAGCTGTGTCAGTCTGAACTTCGTATAAATGAATTAATGAGTCAAAATAGTGATATTGCATCTAAAATGGCTTCTCAAGAGCAGGAGCTAAAAGCACAAATGCAAATTACTTTGAGAAGTATGGAGGTTGCACTGCAGCAGAGTGAGGAGCAAAGAGCTCTTGCGCAGAAAGACTTGAGTAAGGTGCAGTCTGAATTATCAGCTATGAACTTGCATGTCATCGAAAGTAAAAGCCATAATAAAACTTTGATGGAAGAAATAACTCTGCAAAGGAAAACTGGTGAGGAACTGAAGAGTGAACTTGAAAAATGTAAAGAACAGGAAACACATCTCACCTCAATCGTGTCTGAGTTACAGTCTCTTATTGCAGCTTTGGAAACTGAAAAAGCATTGCTGTTGAGTAAAGTAGATTTAACAAACAATATTGCTATCCATGATACTCAAGAGTGCAAAGTTGTAAAAGAAGTAATGATTGCATCCCTAGAAACTAGGCATCAAAACATTTCAGAAGAGAAAGAGATGGCTGATATTGTTAAAAATGATTCATCAGAAGATAAGAAGAATCTTTTGAACGCAATTGAAAATTCACCCAACTTGACTGTAAATGACCAAACAACCTTTTCTGTTGAAGATGTTCACCTGATAATGAAGCCCATGGAACTGGAAACTTGGCCTGTGACTTCTGAGCAGTCTATTACATTGCTCAGAGAAAAATTTCAAAAACAACAAGATGCTGCAGATCAAGAAACCTGGGATTTGCATCAAACCTTAACTGCAACAAGACAAGAACTTGAATTTCTGAAGCAACAGCATTCATCAGAAATTGAACAATGGCAGTTGAAGTTGACCAGTCTAACAACTGAGATGGAAATAAAGTTGGCTGCACAGAGGCAGCAAACTGAATTGCTGTCTACAGAGTTAGAAGGTGCGAGAGTCCAACTTCAGTCTCTGGACCTCAGTTCCCAGTCGTTGCTGTTTACTAGCTATCATCATGAAGAGAGTACTCTGCATAAGGTGAATAATAAAAATCAATATCATAGTAATGAAATATTGTAATATATAGTATATGGTTTACTGGTGAATAAATGTTAGTGTGGGGACCTGGTAAATTGAGTAAATGCCATAGCTCTTGAAAAATGTTTTATTGGTTCATGAAGCAATCTTGAACCAGACCCTCTAAACATGTCTTTCCTTGCAGCAGTACCAATCAAATGGCATTCAGAAATAGCAATCATAGCTTTATAAACCTTCCCTCTCAAGCGATCACAGTTAATTAGTCCCATTTGTGGTACTTTTTCCGTCACTGAATCTGAAATCAGTGAATCACAGCCTGTGAACTTGTCTTCAGTACAATACAGAATGTGTCTCTAACAATCTGAAATTTCATAGAATTTTTTTTGTTTTGGCAAGCTATTGACTGGTTCCATATTTTCTACTCATCCTGCACTCAATATTGAAAAATCTTCTTAATTGACATTCAACCCAAATAATACATACATTACTGAACTCATTTTAAAAACCTTTGCCTTGGTTTTGCATGGAATTGTAACATTTTAAACACATGTACCGGTTTCAAAAGTACTGCCAATGTATGTATTTTAGAAGGAACATGATTACCTTTCATAGTACCCATCACTCATTCAGGACATCTCAAAATTACTTTCTAATATTTTAGAACCAAATTTTGTCTAAAGTGTAATAATATTAAAAACCTAAAATGGTAGGCATAATTTAGTTCTGTTGCTTCTTATGGGATCATTTTCTGTCTTTTTTTTTAATGATTTGTATGTTGCTATATAATTGCATATATCAAGTTTGGCATTACATACTTGAAACCGACAATTGACTATATTTTGTTTATAAGGATTGATTGTGTTTAAATTACAACTATTTTTATTTTTCAATTAAAGCTTATTGATTCAAAGAAAAACCAAACAGAAGTGATGATCATCACTGATCAATTGGGATCTGTTAGCAGACAAAATGTGTCCCCTGATTCTAATGTACAAAGGGAGAAACAACCCAGTTTACAATCTGGAACAATAGGAGAAAGCCCTGTATTTTCCAAGGACTACACCATTTACTTTGATAATACTAAGAATGTAAGCAAGGACGTTGATAATGAACGGAATGAAAGCAACACAAAAGAACAGTGCATCGCTCAATCAACACATTTAGGTAATGATGAAGTTAGTGGCCCAGTGGAATGCCAATCAATCCATGAAACCTTTGTTGGATCTCTGTTACAATTGGATCAGGAGTCTGGCCAAATACTTCATCTGCTTCCAAATGAAGAAAATAAGAAAATAACTGAAGAGCTACTCAGTGAGATGGAGAATTTGCACAGCAAGCTAGATACCAATCAAAAAGAACTATTTAACAAAAATGCTGCTTACACTGAATTAGAAAAGAAAATGCTCATCTTTGAAGAAAAGAAGCTCCAACTATGTAATGAATTGAAGTCTTCTACTCATGAAAATCAAAATCTTCGAGACAAAGTAAATGATTTGGAAGAACAGCTCAAAAATATTACATTACAGTTGAAAGTTGATAAAGTTGATAAATTGCCTGAGGTGACCAAGGTGTTGGAAAGCCCAGAAATGAATAAAACAGACAGGAATGAACAATTCCTTCAACTAGAGAATGAACTGAAGCGTGCAAAATCAGATAAAGCTAACCTGGAAAAACACATTCTTGAAATGGAAGTTGATCTGGATGAGTTGCAGATTAGAAAGCAGTTGTTAGAAAAAGAACATGAATCAAGTCAAAGGACCATTTCCATTCAGGCAGAAAAGCTGAATGAGCTTGAAACAGAAAATAATGGAGTCATTCAGGAGATTAGTACTCTAGCTGAGACAAATAATGAATTGGAGCAAACTAGTAAAAAGTTGAAGAAAAAAGTTCAAGATCTTGAAGCAGAGAAAATCTACAATGTTAATACAATCCGGATGCTTGAAGCTGAAGTAAAGAAACTAACCAATCAGCGACAAGCTCTTGCTGAACAAATGGAGAAGAATTCAAAGGAAAAGGAAAGTATAATCCAGGAAATTGATTGTTTGGAAAATAATTCAGTGTTGGATAGAGAAGGAAAGGAGAAATTAGAACAAGAACTAAATCTGTTGAAGAAGGAAAACTTATCCATCCTAGAGCAAACTGAAGCTCTGCGGAGCAAGTTTAATGCAGTAGAGCTTGAAAAGTTGAAACTACTCCAGTCTTTGGAGTTCTCTAAATCAGAAAAAAGTGAAATTGCAGCAAGGTTGAATTCTACCAAGGCAGAAGTAGCTGAAATGCGGCATGCTATTGAGAAACTTAAAGTACGCATTGAAGCAGATCATAATAAACATCAACAAATGGCTGAAAAACTTAAAATTAGTGAACGAAAAACAGACTGCCTTCAAGACAAGGTTGAGGCACTTGAACGGGAGCTTCAGGCCTCTGAAGAAAATATGGAGCAAATGGTATTAGAAGCTGAAACTGCAAAGGAACAGGTTGAAATATTAAAGGAAGAGAAGGAAATGATTACTGAAAATCTGAAGCGATTGAAAATGGACCTCAATTCCCTCAACTCTGAGAAACAAGCTTTAGAGAAGCAACTGCAACAAAGTCAGGAAAAATTAGAAACTCAGTGCTCACATGTGGCAAGAAATTCTGAAGCAGCTGAAAATGAAAAAGTCAAAATGACAGAAGCCTATGAAAATTCTGTTAGTGAGCTACAGTCTCTCATTTGCCATTTAAAAGAAGAGATGAAAATCTGCCAAGAAGAGTTGGAAAAATTGAGAGAAAATGAGAAAAATTACCTCAATCAAAATTCACATTTGGAATGTGAAAATATTCAGCTATCCAACCAACTTTGTAAAACTGATGAGCTAAATGTGGAGCTAAAATCTACAAATACAGTACTAAGTAAAGATCTTCAAATAATTCAACAGCAGTTGAATTTGCATACAGAAGAGAAAGAGAAACTTCAACAACAGATTATAGATCTGGAGCAATTGAAGCAGAACAATTCTATGGCTTTGAGTAATTTGCATATTGAGGTGGAGAATTTAAAGAGAGAAAGGAACAACTTACAGACCGCAGTAGTGGAATCTCAGCAAGAAGCGCAAGATTTGACATCCAGGCTAACGATAATGCAAAACATGAAGGAAAATTCTGAGAATAGACTACAAAATGAACTACAGGTTGCACAGGTGCAAACTACTACACTTCTTGATCAGGTATAATAATTTCAACAAAATACTTTATTAGCTCTTTGGTTTAGATGATTTTGTTGTTAATCACAAACATTACATCCACATTTAATGTTCTTTTCCAGATTCTTTTCAAAATCCTTTTGAATTAACATGTCCACTTTAACTTTAACTTTGTCTTCACTGCATCCTGCATTTGAATACCAATTTTTGACTCCATGTTAGCATTATAGAGTCACGAAAGCAGATTCTTTGGAACTATGGAATCACGGAAACGGACTCTTTTGGCCCTACTCATCCATACTGATCAGCTTTCCTAAATTGAACTAGTCCTGTTTGCCTGTATTTGGCCCTATTCCAACTAAAACTTTTCCTATCCATCCACTTGTACAAATGTCTTTTAAACGGTGCAATTGTACCAGCCCTATCACTTCCTCTGGCAGCTCGTTCCACATATGCATGACTCCCTGTGTGGAAAAAGTTACTAGTCAGAGCCCTTTTACATCTCTCCCCTCTCACCTTAAACCTATGCTATCTAGTTTTGGACTTTCCTACCCTGAGGTAAAGACTTTGGCCATATCTATGCTCTTCATGATTTTATAAACCTCCATTACGTCACCCCTCAGCCTGTAATGCTTCAGGGAAAAAAGTCCCAGCCTATCCAGCCTCTCCTTATAACTCAACAAATCTTCCAGTCTTGGGAGCATCCTGTAAATCTTTTTTGCATGATTTCCAGTTTAATAAAATCCTTCCTATTAGCAGGTTGACCACAATTGTACCCAGTACTCCAAATGTAGCCTTACGAATGTCTTGTACAGCCGTAACATGATGTCCCAACTACTGTACTCAGTGCTGTGACCAATGAAGACAAGCCCGCCAAATGCCTTCTTCACCACCCTGTCTACATATGAAGCCACTTTCAAGCTACTATATACCTGCACCGTAGGTCTCTCTGTGTGCCAACATTCCCCAGGGCCCTACCATTAAGTGTGTAAATCCTGCCCGATTTATCTTGCCAAATAAATTTCACATTTATTTAAATTTTACCAGCCCACTGGCCCAGTTGATTGAGATTGTTCTTTCAGAATTTATATTATCTTTATTCTTCAACTACCCTGCAACTTTCAACATAGATTTATCAATTTAAATGGAGTTTAATTTTTAAATCTTTGTATTTATTTTATATTTTACTTGATAATATTAATTTACTGCATCCCTGTAAAAATGTTACAGGAGATAATAGTACAAATATCTCCTAGTGTTGCTGTTAACTAAGATGTTTTCAAATTTTACATTTTTGAATATTGAATGGCCTGCAATGTTTTCAGTGTTATTTAGTTATCATTGCCAAATTCTGGAGTCGCAATTTTTCTTTGACAAAAATGCTTACAAATTAAGGAAATCACCATTAAGTGAATCAGCAAATATTGTAAGCAACATCAATACAAATATTAATAATCATATTCTTACAACATCAGCATTTTGAGTTAAGTATTGGTTTGCCATATACTTTTAAAGCACCTTGGAACATGATTGCTACTTACCTCCTAAGTTCTCAGTTTTTGCCCATCACCTGCAAGCCATGTGCCAGGAGTGTGATGGAATACTTGCACAGATGAGTGCAGCTCAAACAACACTCAAAAGGGGGTGCAAATCAAACAAAGCAGCTTGTTTGATTTGCACCCCCATGAACGACCTTCAATATTCACTCTCCACCACTGATACACAATGGCAGCAGTATGTACCATCTACAAGATATACTACACTAACTCCCCAAGTCTCCTCCAACAGCATCTTCCAGACCTGCTTCCTCTATCACCTAGACAGGCACAGACAGCCAATGCATGGGAATGCCATCATCTGCAAGTTCCCTTTGAAGCCACACATCGTTCTGACTTGGAATTAGATCGCGTTCCTTCATTGTGCTGGGTCACAATCTTGGAACCACCTCCCTAACAACATAGTTGATGTACCTATTCCCAAAGCTCTGCAGCAGTTCAAGAAAGGAGCTCAGTACCACTTTTGTAAGGTCACTTAAGGATTGGCAATAAATGCTAACCTAGCCAACCACACCCACATTCTATCAGTGAAGAAATTTTAAAAAAATGAGAACTTATGTTTTGATAAAGGAGGACGTAACAACAGTGCTTGGAGAGAATATTCTTAAGGGGTCACAAATGAGGCCATATGGTTAGAATTTAGAAGCAAGAAGAGGATGCTCACACTGTTGGGACTGTATTATAGACCCCCAAATAGCTAGTGGATACAAGAGGAGCAGATGTGTAGAGAGATTGCAGATACCTATAGGAATAATAGAGTACTATTGGTTGGAGATTTTAATTTTCCCTATACTGACTGGGCCACCCAGAGTGTAAAAGGCTCGGATGGGGTAGAATTTGTCAAATGTGTCCAAGAAAGTTTCTTAAATCAATATGTAGAGGGCCCTACTAGGTCTAGTGTTGCACCTTGCCTCCTCTTAGGAAACGAGTTCGGGCAAATGATTGAAGTGCCAGTCGGAGAGCACTTTGGGTCCAGTGACCGTAACACTCTCAGTTTTAACATAGTTATGGAAAAAGATAGGACAGGTCCACAGATTAAGGTGCTGAACTGGAGCTGGGCCAATTTTGGGGCCATTAGACAGGATTAGCAGAGGTCGATTGGGTGAGTCTGTTTGAAGGAAAAGGAACGACTAGCAAAAGGGAGGCTTTTAAAAGTGTGATATCAAGAGTCCAGGGACCGTATGTCCCTGTGATGATAAAGGGAAAAGCTGGCAGGTTTAGGGATCCCTAACTGACGAGTGATCTTGAGACTCTGGTCAGGAAAAAGAAGGCATACATTGCGTTTAAGCTATTGTGCTCAAGTGAATCCCTAGATGACTGTAAAAAGTGTAGGAGTACACTTAAGAGGGAAATCCAAAGAGCAAAAAGAGGGCATGAGATGGATAAGACAGATAAAGTTAAAGATAATTCCAAGAGGTTCTGTAGCTACTCTAAGAGTAAGAGAGTGGCTAGGGAGAGAATAGGTCCCCTTATAGATCAGCGTGGCTGCCTGTGTGTGGAGCCACAGGAAATGGGGGTAGATTTTTAATGAATATTTCTCCTCGGTGTTTATTGAGGAGAGAATCATGGATGCTAAGGAAATAAGGGAAACAAGTAGGGATGTTTTGGACTGCATACATATTACCAGAGCATAGATATATGCGCGGGAAGTCTTATCTGACAAATCTTTTATAGTTTTTCGAAGATGAAACCAAGAGGATAGATGAGGGTAGCACAGTGGATGTTGTCTTTATGGACTTTAGCAAAGCCTTTGACAAGGTCCCACATGGCAGACTAGTCATGAAGGTTAGGTTGCATGGGATCCAGAGAGAGCTAGCTAACTGAATTCAAAATTGGCTTGGTGGTAGGAAGCAGAGGATGATGGTTGAAGGTTGTTTCTCAGACTAGAGGCCTGGTGACTGTAAACTGTGACAACTGGTGTGCCACAGTGGTCGGTGCTTCGACCTTTGTAATTTGTTAGTACATAAACGATGTGGATGTGAATGTACAAAGTATGATTATTAAGTTTGCGGATGATACAAAATTAGGTATCATTAATAGCAAGGAGTGTTATCAAAAATTAGAGGGTTCTTGCTCAGATGGGGAAGTTGGCTGAGGATTAACAAATGCAGTTCAGTATAGATAAGGGTGAGGTGTTGCACTTTGGAAAGTCAAACCAAGGTAGGACTTGCGCAGTAAATGGTAAGGTCCTAAGGAGTGTTGTGGAACAGTGGGACCTAGGAGTACAAGTATATGTTTCATTGAAAGTGGCATCACAGGTGGACAGGGTGGTGAAGAAGGCATCTAGCATGCTGGCCTTCATTGGTTGAGGCATTGAATATAGGAGTTGGGACATTATGTTACAATTGTATAAGTCGTTGGTGAGGTTGCACTTGGAGTATTGTGTACAGTTGTGGTCACCCTGTTATAGGAAAGACATAGTTAGACTGGAAAGTATGCAAAGACAATTTATGAGGATGTTGCCAGGACAAGTAGGCCTGAGGTATAGGGAGAGGTTGGCCAGGAAAGGACTTTACTCCTTGGAACGTAGGAGAATGAGGGGTGACATTACTGAAGTGTATAAAATCATGAGGGGCAGAATAGGATGAGTGCATATAGTCTTTTAAGAATTAAGAAGGACGTGAGGGGCAATTTCTTCACGCAGAGAGTGGTGCGTTTTTGGAATGGGCTGCCAGAGAAAGTGGTTGAGGCAGGTACAATAGCGACATTTAAAAAACATTTGGATAGGTACATGGGTGGGAAGGGTTTAGAGAGGTGTGGACCAAATGCGGGCATTGGAACTAGCTGAGTGGGCACCATGGTCAGCATTGATTAGTTTGGGCCGAAGGGCCTGTTTCCATGCTGTATTACTCTGATTCTGTGTGCAAAGGGGCTTTAAAACTAGAATGAAAACTAGAGTGCAAAAGGGAGCGATTAAGAGGGTGATCAATCAAACAGATCTAGAAATTGGTCGTCATAACAAGGCTGTAGACCCCATAATCTGGGGTACAACTGACTATATCATTTAGACAGAGAAATATACTCTGTACCCCTATGGTCATGAATTTATTAGGGTAGTTTTTAAAAGGGGAGAAAGGGAAAGAAAATTGGTTAGATGTGGAAATTTAGAGAGGGAATGTGGGCAGTTAAATACTTAATGGGCAGATTTTTCCCTTGCTAGAGACAGTGAGAAGGGGAGATAATTGTTCAACTGTGCCCTGGAATCCCACTCCTTCTAACCACCTCTGCAATTAGGTGATCAGAAAAAAGGTCCATGGCTGGTTTTTTGGACTTGCTAACAATTAAGAGCTTCAACTTGCCACCTCCATCAGCTGCCTTCCCAACTGAGAAATCATGGCAATCTGTCTACTGATTTGGTGAGGGGCCTCCCATAGACCTGATCTGGGGTCAATTGGAGACATGATGGCATTCAAGGGGGTAGTTTCTGAAAGCCGCTTGCCTTTCCTTGCTCAAAGTCCCCTCTCTCCATACCCCACCCCACAAGAAGTAAACTTACCTTCTCACTGCTAGTCAATAGTGTAGAGGCCTGTGGTTGAGTGAAATACTCAACCTCATTTGCTTTGGTGAGTTGAATGGCAGGCAGTCTGAGTTATCTCACTAGTTTGGGGTGGCATGTTAGTCATCACTTAACATGTTACCCCATACTTCAAAAGAAAATGGAAACTTCCAACCAATGCTATAATAACCAACTAAAATAATTTTGAGAGATGCATGAGAGCATTTGTTGTTCCCTGACTATGTGAAAACAGAATTTACAGTTTGTAACATAGTTTACTTTTTGAACATGAGTGAGCATAAAAAAAATGCCATTATCGGCCTCCTGCAAAACAGACCCATAATGTCAATGTTCCCATTTAACTGTTTTGCGAAATATAAAAGCAGTTCATTCATCCTTGTTTTCACCCCTTTTAAGTCTTAATTTTCTCTACATGACAGACAAAGATTAAGGAATTAGTTTTATAAATATTCTGATTTGCTGGTTTTTAGAATGGAAATGGGAATTCATTAGCCCAGATATTACATTTGTATTGACTGCAAAGAAAACTGTTGCCACTCGCCATTATTGCGTTGTAAAAGTGACAGTTGCTTCTGCTGTCCACATGTACAGTTAAATGAAATCAAAAAAATGGTAGCCCATTTTACCCCTCCTCCTTTGCAGGATACCCTTTTAAAGTGTGGCTGTTGTGGCATAGTGGTTGTGTTTTTATCTCTGAACCAGGAGGCCTGGGTTCAAGTTCCACCTGCTCCAGAGGTGTGTAATAACATCTCTAAACAGGTTAATTAGATTAATAGTGTACTAACTAATAACAGATGCTGGATAGAGATAAAAGGTACTGCAGATGCTGGAGAATCCGAGATAACAAAGTGTGGGGCTGGATGAACACAGCAGGCCAAGCAGCAGCATAGGAGCAGGAAAGAAAGCTTTCCTGCTGTGTTCATCCAGCCCCACACCTTGTTATCACAGGTGCTGGATATCCTGTTTTCCCTAATTTTATAATGTGTAATGCCAAATCTTTCCATTAGATTAATTCCATAATTTTCAATATTATCACATGTCACTGGAGTAGCATACTGGAAATCAAGCCCTGATATTCCTGCAGAAGTAAAAATCTTATCAAAATGCCCAGAATTTCTCAATTTGCATGTCTTTAGACCGCGGTTGACAAAAGGCACAGGCAGAATTCTGTACTTAACATGAATTACTAGTTATTGAAAATAAATTATAGGTATAGGTGAACAATTGTGCACTGTCGATACATAACTCCACAGGTAAAAGTTTAATTACCATATAAAACTCCCCTTACATGCACGCTACAGGCACACACAAAATAAATTGGTGTTATGTGTGAGGGAAAATCTGGGAAGGCAATTCAGTCATCCCTGTCCACAGTGTTTGCTGAGGTGATCCTTTTGGCTTGCCAGGACACGCTGCTCCATGATCTCCCTTTTCTAGGTACTTTCACTTGATTACAGGAGGCACAAATGGCTGATTAACAACTTGTAAAGCTTTGACTTATTGCTTAAATGCAACAGCATACAGTAACTGGTAAGGAGAATAAACTGGCTTTCCTCAGGTTTCAGGTGTTTCTTTTACTGCTGAGAAAAAGGCACCACTTCCCCTACTGGAGGTCCAAAGGATTCTGGGCATACTATTAATTCCCATAAGTTGTTCAGCTACTTTAGAGCCAATCGCACAGTTATGGGCAGGCAGAAGGCCTTTGTTGTCAACAATTGGTTGCAGCACGAAAAACCAATCAGCTATTTGCTGGCCGAATCTCACTTTGTATGCATCCTCTGGTGCTGGTTTGCTAGCAAAATTAAAAGATGCAGTATTTACAACATTTTTAAATTTATGATATTTCAGTCTCTGATATGAAGTACTCTTGGTTTAGCTTCTTTAAAATTGATGTAAATTAAAGGCTATTTGGTCCATTATACTTCCTGTGTGATAATTCTCCAGTCTGATTGGTAATATTGATGTTGGTAGATGCTTAGTGATTTGAAATTTGATCAACGGTGAAGTTAACTGTTTCACACCGCCACCAGGCAGGAGCAACATAAGAGGTGTTCACAACTAACAGAATGGTGCTGTCAAGCCAAAATAACGTTTTGGCTATCACTTATTTAAGTACCATATCAAACACATGTCTTTAACATAATGTATCCTTTCTCAACAATTTTGATATTAGTGCAAATTATGTATCATTGATATATTATCAGTTGGAAAACCAATCAATAAGCGTCTGCAAATGTTATAACATTTAATTTAATAACCAACCATGTCTTGTAGGTTCGTGATCTTACAGAGAATAACCGTAAGCTGCAGGATGACTTCTCTGTGGCCAGTGAAAAGATTCAGAAAATGCAGCAGGAATTTGATGCAGAGAAGAATTTGATCTCGGCACAACTTGAAGAATTCAGGAATCAGACAGAAAACTTTAAGGTTCCGTATAAGAAAAAGTTCAAGAATTTGTCATTTGCCAAAGATCAATATTTTCACAATTTTAATCAGCAAAACGTGTAAAAAGTCTCACTATGCTTTGTGAAGCTATTTAGCTACATTGTTGCAGATAGATGAGAGAAAATTGTTGAAACCCCTATTCCTTTCCAAACTATCCGCAATCAATAATCTTTGGAAAGGAGGGTGCGTGTGTTCTTAACTGATGTGTGTGGATAATTTGTGACCCGGCAGCAAGCTTTTTACGTGTTTAGAGTTATAAGATTGTTTGTTTGTAAGTTCATTCCGGCATCTAACGCTACAACACTCACTCAAAATCTCACACACACAAGGAGAGTACAGTCGATGAGAATAGTGCACTTTTACAGGTTATAAGCAAAAGAATAGTTAATTATTCACATGATTGTCTTGTTCTGGAAAACACACATTGCAGGCCTGATGAAGAAGACGTCTTCATTCCTAAAGCGTAGTTTAGGTGAATTCAACAGCCGAAACCACGTGCCAAACTCGTTTCAGGATTCTGTCGAAGGGATGGACTTACTGCAGGTCTCGAAGTTAGTTGCTTGTAGTCTTGTTACTGGGGTCAGTTTACTGGATTGGTGGACCCATAAAGGGTGCACGGACGTTCTTGCCCTTTCTGCTGCTGCTGTATCTTATGTTCTGCAGTCAGCATTTAAAGATTGAAAAGGGATAAACGTAGCTGCCTTATTATGACAATCTCTCAACTTCAGTTTCTTTTCCAAATAGAGTGTAGTCTTTGGTTGATTAGCCATCTTTTTTATTTTTAAAGACGCTCACCCTGAGGGAGATTATGTTGATCAGCACCTTTGTTTTGAAGGAGACCCATTCAATTTGGGAATGCTTTTTCATGTTTTCAGAATATGTGTGATTAATATCCTTTCATTTTGGATGTTCTCTTCTCTATTGGACAGTGAGTCAGTTTTTAAATACATGAGTCAGGTGATCCGATCTTCAGTGACCATAGAAACGGAGTAGGAATAAGCCATTCGGCTCTTCAAGCTTGCCCCGCCATTCAGTATGATCATGGCTGATTATTTACTTTAGTATACTGTTCCCACTTTCCCACTTACTCCCCATTCGCTTTGATCACTGTAGCCCTAAGAACTATATCTAATTCCTTCTTGAAAACATCCAAAGTTTTTTGGCTTTGGCTGCTTTCTGTGTTGATAATGCCCCAGGCTTACTACTTTCCATGTGAAGAAATCTCAAATCTCACTCCATCTTTGCATCTCATTGTCCACTTGTTAAAGGAAAAGTCAATTTCAAGGAATCTACATTGAAAGTTAGGAGTATGACATCTTTATTGGGCATAAGAGCAAAGATAATTTTGGCTCAAGAGGTTCTTCAACTTAGTCAAAATGGCATCCGTGGCCCAATTGCAGAAGTCCAACCCCCAAAGTCATATCCACTAATTTGCAGATCCATAGTTCACAGAAGCTGCTACCTATGGGAAAAAGTCTTCACTGAGATATAATTTTTGCCACCCAGGTTTCTGTGATGCAACTTAAGCGTTTCTTTTCAGGAGAAGATCTAAACTTACTGGAGTTCTTTGGGAGGTAGGGTACCCTTTTAAAGAGATGAGGCCTTATTGTATAGGTCCAGGGAAACGTTTGGAAAGGTCAGTTTCCCCTTGTAGATTGTTAAAAGTTGGTATGAAAATTTGTGAAAAGTAGATAGTTATTTAAGCTGGCAAGGTATTTAAATCCCATTGGAATTGTCAAGCCATTGAGGCATTAAAGTCTCTTGTCCTCTAAATTGAAACATCTGCAATTTTAAAATAAAAATGAATGCTTTCTTTAACACTGTCTGTTGATATAAATCTGAGGGATATTTTTATAGGTTTTATGCTTCAACTAATTTCACAACCTATCATTAAAGTTTGGTACTTGTCAGTTCACAGTTTGATTGTTCAAAAGTGTTTATGTGCAGGGTTATGGGTACAAATGTTTTTATACATTTTTATGTTCTGATAAAAGATGATGTACTTGAATGAAATGTTGTGAATTTTGGAAGGGATTAGATAGTTTAAATAATTTGCATGTAGTGAATGAAATTTTATCACTGTAAGGAAAGCTTAGAATGTGCCAAATTTAGCATGTCTCCTGAATTCTGCCTGTGGTGGATGCTGGGTTGGCGTGGATGATGTCAGGGTAAATGTATTTATGATTGTCTATAGGTTGATATAAGGGTCATGAAAAGTGGGCAGAGGGACATAGGTTAGCATAGGGAGTGTGAGGGGTCATTCTGGGGTGGGTAGGGGCCTAAGTTTGCACCAGGAGTACAACAGGCAGTGAGGTGGTTGCAGCATGAGTTGTTTATAGATGGAGAATGTGGAGACATGCGAAAGGTGTGCAGGCTGTTTTTGTTTTTTGTTTCATCTTCTCCTACAACTGGATTTTTTCCATGCATCTAGGAGTCACATTGCTATGGCTGCCTGTGCACTATTGTTGGGGGAGGTGTGTTCGATTTCTCTTAATCATCTGCCCATCCAGTGTGAAATTCAGAGCATCAAGGTCATTTTCTCCTGAGTCGGGTTTGTGGAATCAGGAATTTTTCCAACTTTAGGAGTAAAAATTGAGCCCTCTTTGCAAATTTATTTTTCTCTATTCAAAAGAGATAAATGAGCACAAGTATTATCTTATTATGAGCACAAGTATTATCTTATTATAATACAGAATGTGGCTTGAAATGTACAAAAGCAACATTTTTTGTGATAACAAGCATGGGGCTGGATGAACACAGCAGGTCAAGCAGCATCATAGGAGCAGGAAAACTTGACGTTTCGGG
>JAHRHZ010000018.1:37318121-37343007 GCA_024137785.1 Ginglymostoma cirratum | reverse complement strand
TGGATGAACACAGCAGGTCAAGCAGCATCATAGGAGCAGCAAAACTTCACATTTCGGGCCTCCCGAAACGTCAAGTTTTCCTGCTCCTATGATGCTGCTTGACCTGCTGTGTTCATCCAGCCCCATGCTTGTTATCTCGGATTCTCCAGCATCTGCAGTACCTTTTATCTCTGATACAATTTTTTGTGATAAATTAGTCATGCCATATATTTAGGGGAACAGGAAAGCTTTGAGTCCATGGTCATTAACATGAACAACATTCCTTTTTTGTGACAGGAGAAAAATATCTTTTTTTTTGTATCATGAAAAAATCAATTAAAATATGGGATGTAATTATAGACAATAATGTGGACATTAGTTTTGGAAGTGATGATTTAATTGTGATTGTTTTTATTTTAAAATTGATTTTATCTCTAGTTGCAGCTAGAAATCTGTGAATCAGAAAAATACAAGTTAGAAAACGAGGTTGAATATTTTCAGAATGAACTACAGATCACTGATGTCCTTAAACAGGAACTGGATGAACATAAACTAAACCTAAAATGCATTCAAGGAGAACATGAAGCAGTGCTTAAAGATTTACAGGATCAGGTAATTTCTTGCACCAGATCAGTTTTAATAAAAAGGTTTCGTGCTAAGACAAAGATCAAACTATTAATTGTGTGTTCAGTATTGGAAATCTTTCAAAATAAAACCCTTTGTCCGATCATCCCAGTGCTTAAGATCTCAAATTGCCTTTAGAACATAAATACTGTCAGATTCAAATTTAGAACTATTTTGTATGAGCAAAGTCCTATAAAATGTAACGAGAGGAATGAACTTACCATATCTGATTGCTATCAAATATAATTATGATGTAAGGTGACCCCCAAATATCATAATACATGGAATCTACCCTTCTCCAGAACAATGAAGTTAGTCAATGCTATTGAATTTCTTCCGCTTTCTATTTACACTCAGAGTCTTCCAGTCTTTAATTGTCCTTCCTCTCAAGCCCTCTAACATTTGGTTTTCTTTTTGTATCTCAATGATAATCACCAAACCGAAGTTTGTTGTGGAATGCTGAGCACATAATCCAAGCTGGCACCTCAGTGGAGTGTGGAGGAAATGGTGCACAGATAAGTTAATTCAGAGGCCTAGTCAGTAGTTCATTGGAGAGGATGCGATCTCGTAGCACTATTCGGGGAAGCGCATGGGAGCTTTCCCTGTTTCCAGCCAAATATTTATTCTCATAGACTTGTACAGCACAGAGATAGACCCTTCGGTCCAACCAGTCCATATCGACCATAATCCCAAGCTAAACCAGCCCTACTTACCTGCCCTTGACCGATGTCCCTCCAAACATTTCTTAATAACTGAGAAATCTAGAAATAAGCCTGAATCTCAGGAGCAACTGCATGATCCTTGCTACTCTCAGTCCACCATTTGTGTTCATATATATCTCTCTGATTTGTGGGCACATTTCTGTGTGACCATGTAAAAAAACTGCAAGATACAATTACATGGGTCATGGTTGGAAGTAGAACATGGTCTGGATTTTATGCCAAAAAAGGTTTTAACGGTAGGGGTATCAACCAACAGCAGAAGAGGCCCCCACTAACAGCTGGCAGTCAGCAGTGGATTACGCTCCTTAAATGGGCCCCTTGGTTCCATCAGAGTGCCCCTCCCAAAGTTTTTTTATCTCCCCACACAAGACCTTCCCTCAATGGCATCTCAAACTTCAGCTCTCCATCCTCTCTACCATCCTGAGAGGATCCTGCCATCTTGACAACTGACAAGATACTGCAGGTTTCTGATAAAAATTCTGGGGAGTTGCTGATCTCTAATTGCCTGCCAACTCTGCCTTAGATAGGACTTGCTCTCACCAGGTACAAGTTGTCCACCTCAAATCTATTAATAGCTGATTAGCAATCATCTTGGCATTCTTCACCCCAATCCTTTAGCTAGGGTAGGGGTGCCAGGGAATCTGGTACATTGTGAAGAGGCTCTGCTTATTGCTGTACTTGTTGAATGTGGACTTCAGGCATAAGATTGTAATCCATTTCTAGAATGCAAAACTATCTGTTTGAATACAGTGAGTATGAATTTGCATTCCACACTCTGGAATGAATTGGCAAAGTAGTGAATTATTTGCTGCACCTGAAACTTTGAATGCAATAGACTGAGGTAGAGGTTTTAAAATTGCCTCCTGAACTTTGCAGGGTCAGGAATAAGCTTATCTTCTGTTCGTCAAATGAATACACTAATTTCATACTCGTTCTTCATTAGACATTCAGGCTGGTAGTTTCTTGTTTGCCTCCTTCCTGTGATACATTGAGCATGCTACAGGAGTTTTCAGTTCCTGCTTACACCTGACCACTTAGTTAGTCATGAATACTCTGAATTAAATGCTGCTTCAGACTGACTGACTGGATTTTAAGTATTTATTTGAGAAATTCTTTGAAATAATATTGCTCCTGCATACAGTTTTGCTGGTTCCCAGTGTGATGTATCAGTTCTCATTCTTTGAAATGAAGTGGACAAGCTCCTTTCTCATAGAAGATGTGAATTCTGAGTTGTCTAAGAAAATAAATAAGCTTTTGGTTGGTGAGGATACTGAAAGCCCAAAGAAAAATATTTTTCTTAATAGTTTATTCAATGTCCTATTTATGTGAGATATAACTATTTATTTTTAGTTAATTAGCAATCAAAATTATTCTGGTGTAATCATTTATTGAAATTTGTTGAGATTTAATTGTAATAATCATTTAAAATGTTTTGGACTTTTCCAAGATAAATGCTTGTTTGCTATTATTTTTTAATTATATTACTTTATCAGCTTTAGTATTAATGTCAGAGTACTTTGTACATGCTTAGACTAAACAATTTGATGGATATTTCCTTACCAAGTGCTGTCTCTAATTTGTTAGCATGAAGTTCAAGTACAGTCGTACCAAAAGAAAATAGTCGAAATGGAATTACAGCTCACTGCACATGACGTGGAAATCAACAAAATAAAGGCTGCAAAAGAAGAAATCAGTGTTGCCTTTAAAGATGCCATCTGCAAGGTAAAACGCAACATACTTCTGTTAATGTAAACTGACCTCTGTTAGGAGTGGTTAAACTGACTAGGGCTTTTTTGGTGCACAAATTCTGAGTTTCTTGCATTTGTGCACATGTCCATATCAAACTGTGATAGCTAACCAAAGAGTACAATGTTAACTAGACATTCTTGTCAATTTTTGGGAAATTAAGTTATAAACCTAGCATATTGGTTTCAAACCACATTCAGCTCAGTCCTTTGGAAAATTGTGTGAATATATTTCGTGTATTAAACAAACCCTTAAATGCACACACACCCGGTGCCTCCACTGTTGTGCATCAAATCTGGCTAACTATTTCTTAGATTCCTAGTACACTGCAACATTCAAAGTAGACATTCAACAGATTTGTGTTAATTACATGTTGAACTAGACAATTAATAGGTTGGCAGCAGCTCAGGTACAATCATTTCAGCAGAACCATTACACCAGCTCTTTGATTTAGATGGTTCTTTTGTTTAATCATAGCTATTATATTTACATTTAATGCTCTTCACCATTACATACACAAGTCTACATTTCATTTTTCAATTTTAGCTTAGATAAAACAGAACCTTTTCTGATCTTCGCTTCCTCCAGTTCAGCAGATCTGGGCATCACCCCTTGGGAAAGATATCTTGGCCTTAGTGGGGTACAATGTAGGTTTACAAGAATGATACTTGGACTTCAGGGATTAAGCTATAAAGAGAGATTATGTAAATCAGGCCTCTAGAATTTAAAAGATTAGCAGGTGATCTGATTGAAGTCTTTAAAATATTAATAGGAAAAGACAAGGTAAACTATTTCCACTAGCTAGAGATTCTAGAACTAGGGGGCATAGTCTACAAATTAGGGCAAGATCATTCAGGACAGATGTCAGAAAGCATACACATTCTGCATACACAGGGTGGTAGAGGTCTGGAACTTTCTTTCATAATCGACACTTGGTGGTAGATCAGATGTTAATTTTAAATCTGAGATAAAGAAATTTTTGTTAAGCAAAGGTATCAAGGGATATGGGCCAAAGATGGGTATTTGGCCAGAGATTAGCCATGATCTCATTGAATGGTGGAACGGGCTCGATGGGCTGAATGATCTACCCCTGTTCCTATGTTCCTTTAGCTCCCAAACTTGCATCAGTGCGATCATTCTTTCGTGATTTACTCTCTTTGTTTTATTATTATTATTATTATTATTATTATTATTATTGTCATATGTACCAAGGTACAGTGAATAGTATTGTTTTGCGTGGAAGAGTGTAACTGGGGTGGGAGAGGTTTTTGATTATGTCAGCTGCTTTCCTGAGGAAGTGAGACGTGTAGACGAAGTCATTGCAAGGAAGGGTGGCTTGCATGATTCACTGGTCTACATTTACAACTGTCTGTAATTCCTTGCAGTCTTGAAATGAGCAGTTGCCGTACCAAACTGTGATGCATCCAGATAGGATGCTTTCTATGATAACAAGCATGGGGCTGGATGAACACAGCAGGTCAAGCAGCATCATAGGAGCAGGCAAACTTGACGTTTCGGGCCTAAACCCTCCTTCAGAAATGGGGGAGGGGAAGAGGGTTCTGAAATAAATAGGGAGAGAGGGGGAGGCGGATAGAGGATGGATAGAGGAGAGGATAGGTGGAGAGGAGGCAGACAAGTCGAAGAGGCGGGGATGGAGCCAGTAAAGGTGAGTGTAGGTAGGGGGGTAGGGAGGAGATAGGTCAGTCCAGGGAGGATGGACAGGTCAAGGGGGCGGGATGATGTTAGTAGATAGGAGATGGGGGTGTGGCTTGAGGTGAGAGGGAAGAACAGGTTAGGGAGGTGGAGATGAGCTGGGCTGGTTTTGGGATGTGGTTGGGGGAGGGGAGATTTTGAAGCTTGTGAAATCCACATTGATGCCATTGGGCTGCAGGGTTTCCAGGCTGAATATGATTTGCTGTTCCTTCAGCCTTCGGGTGGCATCACTGTGGCATTGCAGGAGGCCCAGGATGGACATGTATGGTGTATTTATGAAAATTAGTAACAGTTGTTGTGGACATGCCAAATTTCCTTAGCCTTCTGAGGAAGCAGAGGTGTTGGTGTGCTTTCTTGACTGAAGCATCAACATAGCTGGACCAGGACGGATTGTTGGTGATATTTTACTCCTAGGAACGTTAAGCTCTCAACTACCTCTAGCACATCACCATTGATATAGATGGCCGTGTCCTCCACTCTGCCTCCTGAAATGAACGACCAGCTCCTTCATTTTACGGACATTGAGGGAGAGATTGTTGTTGTTACACCATTCCACTAAGCTTTCTATCTCAATCCTGCACTCTGTCTCGTCATTGTTTGAGATCCAACCCACCACGGTGGTGTCACCAGCAAATTTGTAAATGGAGTTAGGCTGAATTTGGCCACACAGTTGTGGGTGTATAAGATGTATAGCAAGGGGCTAAATATACAGCCTATATGATTATTCTGGCCCTATCGTACTAGGTTTGTCAATTTACAAGGAAGTTTGTTTTGTAGACCTTTGATGTATTTACTCTGTGTGGAAGCTTTCTAGCCATGAATGATGTGGGATTTGGCGAGAAACTTGAGAAAATCTAGTGAGGTGATTTTTATTTTGAGACCAATAAGTCAGATTTTCTAACCAAGTATTGAATGTTGAGGTAAGATTCTGACTAGTGAAGAGGCAAGAGTGGATTATTATCACTCATTATCACCCTCCTTACTATTTAATCATGCCTCATTAGTATACAGTCTCCTATTCTCCCATCTGCTGTATAGACAGTAGACACTAGACGGTCATGAATGTTGGAGCAGGTATGGTTTTTCCTCTGGACATCAATCCCCAACTTCTCAGAGTATGTACCATGAGTACTCCATTTCCATGGAAACTTGAATCCATCAAGTACCAGCTTCTCCATACTGTAAAATGGGTTGTGGCTAAGGACAGGTAAACTGTGTGACCTGATACTCAAACACCAACAAGAGTAGGAATGTACAGGTGTTTGTGCAGTGAACTGTCAGCTGTGCCATGCATGTGCAATGAGAAACATTGGATTGTGGATTCAGACTCTCAGAATGTATGGTGAAGGGCAAATCCAGACTGCCAGCATTTGACTGGGGACATGGCTGAGGTTCAAAGATGGCACCGGTACAAGAGATCGCAAGTAGCGAGTATTTGTGTCTATGGCGAGTGAGGGAGTTGGGCTGGCATGGATAAATATATTAATAATGGAGTGAATTTATAGGGGAAAGTATTCCTTTCATGCTGTTTGAAAAATTACTTGGCACCTTGCTGACTTTAAATCTGGCTGTCCTGCAATAAGAATGCTATGTTGGTGACCTTAATGACTTGAGATTGTATCCTCTTGAGGGTGCAGGGATGTCCCTGCTGGCCATGGAGTCTTACCAAAAGACATTCCCCCTTCCTATCTGGTGTTAGACTGGCTGAATGTCCGCCAGGTGCATATTTTACAGCCACTGAGGTGGAATGAGGTTTTGAAGTGGCCAGTTCCCCATCCACGGTTATATGGGAATCGAGAGTTGATGGGAAGGTGGTGCATCGACCATCTGCTTAATTGTACGTGACTTCACTCTGAAACCTTCACGTGCTGGGGAGGGGGCATAAAATTTACCCCAATATTTCAGTTTCCAGTGTGTATTTTTGCTGAAATAAACTTAGAGAGAGCATTATAAATAAACTTTAGTGTCTGCTTTATCATTCATGAGAATTTTCATGTGGTTGACTACTCATGTTGTTTAGTTGACATCAGTGTCATCCGGAGCTGTCCCTAACTTAGCATTAGATTCGCATTAATGATGGAAATATGAAATTCATTATTGGCTGGGGTCAAGAGATGTATTTAGTTTTCTATGAACTTCTAGTACGTCCAGCAGTGGTCATTTCTGTGTTCTGGCGCTGCTGGAACTACAGAGTCTTTAGCCAACCAGCTCATGATTTGAGTAATTCACTACGTTGCTGGCTGCAAAATCTGGCTGGTGTTGACAAAGGCTTCTTAAACCAATTATGTCAATATTAAAACATGAAACGTTTTTTTCCCAGGGTAACCTTTGGTATTGTCACATCAAATGCGTGACAAGATTTTGACCCTCGGTAAAATGATCAAACTACTGTAATGTTTTTAGTAACCAACCAAATGGCTATCTTTTAGATAAATGATCAGACAGAGAATTACCATAAACTGCAGGATGACTTAACCGTAGCCAATGAAAAGATTTTGAAAATGCAGCAGGACTTTGATGTGGAGAAGAATTTGATTTCAGCGCAAGTTGAAGAGTTCAGACGTCTGTCAGAAAGTTTGAAGGTTCAGTATCATAAAATTCCAACAATCTGTCATTTGCAAAAATCAAAGTTTTTTTTTTCCAATGTGATCAACAATAAAGTATAAGAAGTATGGATGTATTTTTAGTGCAAGCAATTTGGTATTTGTCTATGAAAATGTGACATTAGTAAATAGTTACAAAATAACAGTAGCATTGATTTTGTAGGAATGGGTTTTGTAAAGTTTAAAAAAAAATTTATTATGAATTAGCAAACTACACTTCTTGGTATCAAGAAATTAGTTGCGACTGCAGCCTTGTATCTAACAAGAACAGCATTTCTATTTTTATTAAAACCGAGGCAAGCGGAGGATAATTATTCATTGATTCCTTGAAAAGTTAGTTAAAAATCCAATACAAGAATGAAAAATAGTAATGAAAGTAATATTTTAGATATGGTTGTCTCCATTTTTAAAGTTGCCTTTAACTTTAGTTTCAGCTAGAAATTTCTCAATCAGAAAAAAACAAGTTAGAAAAGGATGTTGGATATTTTCAAAACGAACTTCAGATCACTGATGTCCTCAAAAAGGATCTAGATGAACATAAACACAGACTAAAGTGCATCCAAGAAGAGCATCAAGCTGTGCTTAAAGGTTTACAAGATCAGGTAATATACTGTACCAAATCAAGGCTGATAATAGATTCATCCAGAGCTAAGACAGAAACTAGATAATTAGTTTCGTGTTTAATATTGGAAATTTTGCAAAAGTCAAGAACTGTCAAAACCGTGTTTCGCAGCATTACAGTACATAATATGGTGAATTAACTTTAGAATGTAATGACTATCACATGACAAAATGGAAGCAATTTGTACAAGTAAACGCCTATTATATGTAATGGGATGAATGGCAGGTAGTTCCTGTTTTTAGATAACAGGATGGAGCTGGAAGAATGCAGCAGGCCAGGCAGCACCAGAGGAGCAG
Organism: Ginglymostoma cirratum; assembly: GCA_024137785.1. Classification (NCBI taxonomy): domain Eukaryota; kingdom Metazoa; phylum Chordata; class Chondrichthyes; order Orectolobiformes; family Ginglymostomatidae; genus Ginglymostoma; species Ginglymostoma cirratum. Next base: position 37,334,702 of record JAHRHZ010000018.1, on the reverse strand, counting down.
GAAAGTTGGTCTAAACTATGGCACTCACCTATCACCATTCCACCTACCTTCCACAGCTCCACCCCTCCTGTCTCTAATTATTTCTGAGCTTCCCTTACCCCTCCCCATTTCTGAAGAAGTGTCCTGACCCGAAACGTCAACTTTCCTGCTCTTCTGACTCTAGCATCTGCAGTTCTTGCTATCTCTGAGTTCCTGTTTTTAGTTATGTTTAAGATGATCTCAAGCATAATACAACTTCCTTTTATACCCAAATAATTGCACTACTTTCTGCTAAGATGAGAGTCAACATTATGAAACCCTTTTCTCTTTCTTCCTGCTGTCTGACTGTTCCAGTATTTAATTGCTCTGTTTTCAAGCACCCAGATGTGTAGGTTGCTTGTCGTGCTTCAACTATAGCAGTCTCACTTCAGTGACAGAAGTTGGTAAATTTAAAATCAATTTAGAGGAGTACATAATCCATCTTAGCACCTCAGCAGTGTATGGACTGAATGTTTTCGTTTTGGAGGGGCCATATTTTTGAAGAGAATTTAAATCAAGGCCCATTTGCTCAGTACGTAGAAATAAACAATATTTAGAATTATTTGCAGGAGAGTATGCAAGCTGTCTCTGTCGTTTTGCCACTATTTATCCAGCAAACAACATTGCTAAAATCGATTACCTCGTTGCTGTGTGATTGTGGGAAGGAAATTAACCTTTAGCTTATATCTGAATTTGCCTATTCCTGAAGGTTGTTCTAGTTGGCAGTAATTATTGGTGATGGTCCTGGCAATAACTGCACATAAACATACAATTTTAGTGGTTTCCCAGGGTGAAGTTATGTTTCCTATTCTTTGATAGACAGTAAGCTTTCCCATATGGAAGATGTGTATTTTGAGTTTTAAATGCTTTTAGGAGTTAAGCTGCATGTTAGTGAGATTTTGTTGAAAGGTACAAAAACACACTTTAAAGTCATGGCCAAAGAAAGAGATCTTCCTTAAATAGCACATTTAAAGTGTTTGTTAAATGACAATATAAAGATTCACAGTTAGATGATTATCAAAATTAAATAATTATAATAATTGATTCATTGATTGCATTACTGATTTGAAATGCATTGCATTGTCAATAAAGATTAGTGCCCAAATTCCACACAATAAGGTAGTAATCACGCGTCAAGCCATTTTTCAATGAAGAGATTCTGCATCCTGCAGACAATACTGCCCACGCTATTTTTGTGATTCAGGAGGCAGGCTGGAGTCAGGGACTCCATCTGATAAAGCAGTCCTGGGGAAGAAATGTCAGGTTTGACCTACCTCAATTCCCTGTGACATCTGTCCAGATAGGTCGATGAGTGTGAAGCCACTAACCTTGCTTCCCCTGCCATCCTGTCCATACCACTCAACCACATCCTCCCACCCATAAACCATCATTTTGACAGCCACTCACTCTGCGTCCACTATATACAGAACCTTTGAGCCCGACAGTGCCATTAGAAAGTCTTTGTAATGCTCTTAAACTATGAAAACAAAATCATTCAGTAATATGTGGTGCTAAAACCGTTGAGGTAAACAAATGGTATTTCATAAACTATTCCAAGACACAGAATCCTATAAAGTAGACTTAAACCTATCAAGCTGAATAAACTTGCAGTTTCCTTAAGAGCTGTGACAACATCCCTAATGAGCTGAATCCTTTTCTGATATTTAGAATCCAGCCGACCACTCATAATAGGATTGCATAGCTCATATTTATAAACAAAACTTCTAGAGTTGAATACACTAAGCCTTTCAAATTCATTTACAGAATTGAACCATCTGGTCAAAGTACAAAGTGGGTGAAGCAGATGACTGGAAAAGCTCAGTCAGCTGCTAACAGTTTAAAGCAGAAGCTGAGATGTCAGAGCTGTCAAATAACAAAAACTTTAAATCACAGGGAACAGTTGATAGTCAAATCTGAATATCACCACTGTCCAATGTACTTTTTATATAATAAATAATGTAATCTAAAGCATTTGTTTTTTTTTTTCGACTCTCATCATGCAGATCAGATTAATGGTCATTTATCTTTTAAGAGCATCATCAATTGCTGCATTCTAAACAGCTACAACATACAAAATTATGACATGTGAAATTTGCAATACTTTTGGAATTTACTTGTTAAAGGAGACCCTGCACCAGACTGAATATCCTTTAGCGTTCACAACTTCTCTGAGCTGCCATGACCACATCTTCAAGAGTTGGCTTGACTTCCATTAAAATTTAGGGCCCGAAACGCCCACGCTCACAATGGAGCTGCCAAGGTTAGGAATGCTATGTTTAGGGTTTATTCCTGTACCCTTATTCTGTGTAGCTAATAATTGTCGATGTGGGGGGAAAAAAAACCATGAAATGGGTCCTGACTACCATTTTTAAAGCTCACTGGTATCCATTCCGCCATGGACAGCGCCATGAAAATCTTGTTATAAGTACCTGTTTTCTAGTATTTTTGCTTTTACTTTTATCAGTGTTTATTTCAGAAATTTTTTTGTTAGTATTTACCTCAAAATCTTAATACTTCTTTGATAATTGTGAACATTGCATTTAATTTGTTAGCATAATGTTCAAGTACAGCTGGACCAAGCAAAATTGGCTGGAATGCAGAAACAGCTAACTGAACAAGAAATGGAAATTGGCAACCTAAAGACAGCAAAAGAAGAAGTAAATGTTACCTTAAAAGAAGCTATCTGCAAGGTAAAACTTACGTGAAATCTGGATAGCAGCTAATTTCTACACTTAACGCTCCTCCTGTTAATGTAAACAAATTACTGATAAGAGTGTTCAAATTGTTCAAGGCTTTAGTGCTGCACAAATTCTGAGAGATATATATCTATAGTTTAATTTGCATGCTGCCAATAAAAAAAATACAATAGTCTAACTCAAGGGTATGACTTCAACTGGATTTTCTCATTAGTAGTATGCTGTTTATTTAGTAAACAGGAACAGAAGAGAAACACAAAAGAGTTTAATTTTAATGTTTGCAATAGTAAAGAGCAGAAAGTATTATCAGATTTACTAGATGATTAGAATGATATGTGATAGTACAAAGGAATGAAAGTCCTCCCTTCCACAAATCACAGAATTGTCCTGCTTTGTCAAAATTTTTTTTCCAGTTGCATTCTATTTTGAAGCCTATAGAAGCTCACATTTGCAGGGATTTTTAGAAATAAAAATCTGACTGCCTGTCTGTGACTTTATCTGTCTCTTTAATTTTCCTCTGCTCACAATTAGAGGAAAAGGCTTATGCTAAGTAATCCTTCTTAGTGCCCATGATCATGCATATCCCATCGCAGTGAATGTGACATGTTTACAAACGAGCAGACAGGCTAATTAATTGCAATTTTTGGACAAAGAACTTAAAAGCTTAGCACATTAGCTTTTGAGCCAATGCTCATTTCAGTATTTCCTTTGTAAACTTTTAGAAATACTGCTGTTAAACCCTGAATTGTAGCACTTCATAATCATCATCATAGAACCCCATTGTATGGAAACAGGCCATTCGGGCCTACAAGTGCACACTGACCTTCTGAAGAGCATCCCACCGAGACCCATTTCCCCCAAAGCCTGCATTTCCCATAGCCAATGGACCCAACCTGCACATCCTTGAACACTATGGATAATTTAGCATGGCCAATCCACCTATCTTGCCCATCTTTGGACTGTGGGAGGAAGCTGGAGCATGCAGCAGAAATCCAGTGATGCGGGGAGAATGTGCAAACTCCATACAGAGAGTTGACCAAGGCTGAAATTGAACCTGGGTCCCTGGTGCTGTGAGGCAGCAGTGTTAACTACTGAACCACTGTACTGCCCTATGTCCCACACCCCCATGAACTAATTGTAATTAATTGTATACAGTTGTATGCAACAGTGTGCATTAACTGGAGACTACTTTACGCTTCCATGAACAGGAACAGATTGAAAGAAACTGATAGTTGGGATGGAAGTTGTGTTGAGACACACAAATGGAACCATTGAGACTTTGAATTTTCAAGTCAAAATATTTGTGATGTATTTTTTACAAATTTTAGGAACAAAGTTTACATGGGGAAAGAGTTCTACCTAGATGCCTTTTAAGTGTGTTAAGATTAGTTCTACTTCTATCCTTCAACTCCTGACTTCCTCGATCCAGGAAGGAGAGAAATTTTTAAAAATCGAAGAGGACATTAAAATGGTTTACAAACTTGAATGAGCACATTTATTTGGAAAGTAATAGTATCTAAACAATTATTGAAGAATTTTTTTATCAATAAAAACTTTTTTCAGGCAGAAGACCTGCAAAAATCTATGGCTAAGCTAAAAGGGGACAAGGATTGTGCTCAAAATAAACTGCTACTTTGGATGAAAAGCTGTAAACAGCTTGAACATGAAAAGGAGTCACTGAAGAAACACGTTCAGCAACAAGAGGAGCTACTTGCACAGCTACAGAAAAACCCAAAACTGGGTAAGTAGTCAGTAGATTAATCCAGCATTTGAATAAAAGAAACGTGTCAAATTTAAAAGTAATGCAGATGGTTTAGTTAGTCCTTTGAACTAGTTAACTTATTTTGGACTTATTCAACATCTGTTAACTTCAGCCTGATTCCTTCCTAGTCTTAACTTGTAAATCTTTTCTGTTGGTATTTGCTTTAATGAACAATATTTTTCATAATTGGGAAAACTTCTAATAGTTCACAATGATATCCATTTTTCCAAAGAAACTTTGAGCTTAAAAGTTAAATTATATATTGTATTAAGTAACAGCAGAAAACTAGCCAAAATTTGTCACACGTTGACTCTACATGGACTATTCTAGTAGCAATCACTCGTGGCTGATTGAGATGCAAAAATTTACACTGCTGCAATTTGGAAAGCTTTCCTGACATTGTATTCGAGGAACAAAGGGTATATTATGCATGTTATTCCTTCAAATGTTTTCTTAAAAAAAAGCTTTTAAAAAGTTGTACTGCATTCTTTTTCTTTAGCACCTTTCCCATTTCAGGTGCCTTTTGAATCATGTCAGGTGCCTTTTGAATCATGTCAGTATTTCTATCCTTAGTAACAAAAGATTGCAAAATGAATCTGTTTTGAAGTCCTTCATCTTGCTGCTTGAAAATTCATTAATCTATACCTTAACCGTTGTTATATACATTCTCAACAACAATTTTTAATAGCTTATAACTATTTGAATTTTTATTTTGAATTTTAAGTTTGATTAGTGGCAACTGCATCATACAGACACATTTTCTTCTTTATTTCCTATATGAACGTAAGTTTTAAAATAGAAATATTTACTTGTTCACCATCGCAAGTATATTTTCCTGAACCAGCACTGTACCAAATGATTAAGATGAGATTATAACAGGGCCTGACCTGTTTATGGAGGAGAGGTATGAATGGTAAAATTTAGGCATATCAAATTTAACAGTGGTTATAAAATCCACTTAGCTTGTCATAACCCTGAATTTATCCAACCTTTGCAAGGCTTTCATAGATTAATAATTTTAATGTCTTGTCCAGATTCACAGACAGATGAACTAACTGCTGAGGTGGAGGATCTAAAGGAGGCACTGGAGGAAAAAACAAAAGAAGCTGATGAAAATATGGAGAAATATTGGAACCTGATTAAAAGCAGCCATAAATTGGAGGAGGAAAATGAAATGTTAAAGAGCAGGGTGGTCTTCTTGAGCAATAAATTACAACAGTCAAATGCTCAAGAAGAGAATGGTGTTGCAGAACAAGTTGCTGCACCAAGATCAGTTGTACACAAGTGTGAAAAGAAGTCACCTGGTCAGTCCAACAGTCAGCAAAAATCTCTGAAGTCTCCAGGTGTGAACTATATTGCAGAACAGCCTATGGATGCTCCACTGGAATTAGCTGGAAAGAAAAGTCACCAAAAGCGCCCAGATGCTCCATCAAATCTTACTGCAAAGAGAGTAAGGGGAGCTGAATCTAAGGAGGAACGAGATAAATTGAAATCAGAAGCTTTGCAGAATTCTGCAAAGAGGACAAGAAATGATAAAGAGCATGAGATTATTTTAAGGCCTGCTGCAAAAGATGAAACTTCATCTGAACCAGAGGGTCTTCCACATATTGTTAAAAAAGGTGAGTTTATTCAATCACACACCAATGGAATAAGTGAAAAGATTGAGATCATTATAAATGCAAACTTGCTTCTGTGGTTTTATCAATCACTGAAACCTGGAAAATAATTTCCTGACTTAACTTTTGCATTGATGGTACAGCTTATTAATGTCCAAAGACAAGAATTGCAAAAAATCAGTCAAGTTTCCAGTTTGATTGTAAGTGAAAAGATCTGCCTCCCTCTCTCTCTAAACCACTACCGCTGGTATCACACAAACACCTCCTTGCCCAGTCAAATGATAATGCTTACTTGAGACCAATTTAATAACAAATTGGCTATTTAGCTTAGGGAGGACACCAAAGTTTGCCAGGACTGAAACAATAAGCCTAATTCTAACTTGTAGCAGCAACAAAAGATATGCAATACCTGATTGATCATCCATTTTTATGCTGTGCCAGGTTTTCATCTATGTTGACTTTAATGGAGAAGGGAATTTTTTTTATATTCTCTCACGGGACGTAGGTGTCACTGGCTCGCCAGTGTTTATTGCCCATCCCTAGATGCCTTTCAGAAGTTGGTGGTGACCTGTCTTCTTGAATCAGTGTGGTAAGTAAACCCACAATGTGTTAGGGAGGAAATTCCAGGTTTTTGACCCAGTGACAGTGATACATTTCCAAGTCAGAATGGTGAGTGGCATGGAAGGGAACTTGCAGATGGTGATGTTCCCATGTATCTGCTGCCCTTGACTTTCTGCTGGAAGTGGTTGCGAATTTGGAAGGTGCTGTCTAAAGATCTCTGGTGAATTTCTGCAGTGTATCTTGGAAGTGGTACACACTGCTGCCACTGAGTGTCATTGGTGGAGAAAGTGAATGTTTGTGGATGTGGCGCCAATCAAGCAGGCTGCTTTGTCCTGGATGCTGTCAAGCTTCTTGAATGTTGTTGGAACTGCACTCATCCAGGCAAGTGGAGAGTATTCCATCACTGACTCGTGCCTTGTATATGGTGGGCAGGCTTTGGGGAGTTAGGTGAGCAGGTTGTTGCTAAGCAGGTGCTGCTTAATACCGCTGTTGATGACACCTTTCATCACTTTAGTAATGTTTGAGAGGGGGCAGTAATTAGCCAAGTTTGACCTGCTTTTCATGTACAGGATATACTTGAGCAATTTTCCATATTGTTGGGTAGATGCTAGTATTGCATACTAACTGATTAATTATCATTGGTTCCTTTCCACACATACTGCATCTCCTACCCGCCACCGCCATTGTAAGCCCTTATCAAGTTATTTCTTTTCGAGGTAAAATGGAGATAGATGATGAGGTTGGGTTTGTAAAACATGCTGTTAATGAGACTTTTACTAATGAGATTAAGAATAACAGCAGCTGAAGGATTTCTTTTTTTAAAAAAAAAAATACATTTTACTTCTCAAAATAGAGTATTAATTGCTGATCAGTAATGTTATCATTTTGAGATTAAAAGGTTGAACTGAATAAAACGGACAGGCTAGCTACATTGCCTCTGAACGGACATGCAATGGGGGGATGTGGAAAATACAGAATTCCTTCCACTCCAGTCAAATTTAACAGAGGTTTTTGCTAACTTTTGTTTCTTCATTTCCAAGCTGCAGATAGACTAAGGAACTGACTGATGAGCAGGTGGGCTGTTTGCACTAGGATGTAGCTGAGAAGCAGAAGGATAGGAGGCCTCACTGTGAGAAATAGATTGGATGATGATTATCAGATCAGTAATGATTTCATTGAACGGCAGAGCAGACCATGTCTATTGCTGTTCCTACCTCTTTTTGTCTTGGGAATGTGAGGGTGTTGGGGAGAGATTGGAAGTGTTAGTGGTGGGAGCGATTGGAGGTCTCCTGGTCATAGTGAGGTATGAGCATGGACACTGGAAGATTGGGCAGATCAAAGAGATTGTAAGGGTTGGGGGTGTCTGATCATGGCTATGGTTGCATGAAGCAGGTATAATAGTAAATGGAAAGGTACTTAAGGTCCTGAGTACGGAAGTCTCTTTCTTTTAGTATGAGTCTCCCAATGTCTAAAAAACCCAACTGAGCTGGATATAATTTAAGTCTATATTTGTGGTCAATGCCATTGCAAGGTGGAGTCAACCATGCATACATATGCAATAGCTCCTTTTGGCTCAATGTTTATTTATTTCTGATTCATAGAATCACAGAAAGGTGCAATTTGACCCTTGCGTCTGCACTGACCCTCTAAAGAGCAGCCTCCCCCAACCACCATCCCTGTAACAAGCATGGGGCTGGATGAACACAGCAGGTCAAGCAGCATCATAGGAGCAGGAAAACTTGACGTTTCGGGCCTAAACCCTTCATCAGAAAACCATCCCTGTAATCCTGCATTTACCATGGCTAATCTACCTAACCTGCACATCTTTGGACTGTGGGAGGAAACTGGAGCTCTCAGCAGAAACCTGTGCAGACACAGAAGGTGCTGCCTGATTCTACGTCTGTGAAGTTCTTTGGGATGTTTCCGGCATCAAATATGATATATAAAGATTGTGCAAAGGAATAAATGAGATTCTGTACCTTTGCATAAAGCTGAAATACAATAAGATAAATAGCTGAGAACGCCAATCATGTTGGTGATTATTCATGAATAAACTTCTGCTGCTGCTGCTGCTTATGTACTAAGTCACCTTGATGTTTCTGGTAAATAGAAAGTTTGTCTTTCTCTCTTGCTAAATTGAAATTAATGAGTTAAACGTTTTGAGTAAAAAGCTTAACTGGCCAGAAAGAAAGGAATTATCCTGACTACATGGGTGCAAATGCACACGCACAGGTTGATCAATATATCATATTTGCGTTGGGAATATATCCTCTGTAAATTTAAAGTGGTAGTTTATTCTGAAGCAGACACACTCATTGTAATATTTTAAATTGGTAATTTGTGTTCTGCAAGCAGGTTAATTGTCTGACCTCTGAGACCTTTAGACTTGTATGGTGCACCCGACCCATGGTTAAAATTCCCACAGCATCCTTGTAAGAAGAGTACAAGTCAGGTGGCTCCAGAAGCTGATGCCCAGTGAAGTTTTCAACCAAATGAAACATCTAGCAGTGTCTGTAATCCTTTTGCCTGAGGGTCCTAATAATCCTGCAAGTCAGTGTCTTTAATGAGAAAGGTGAAATTGAATGCAAAATGTTGCATCTGTCGAAGCATATTTTCAAAAACCAATTGATTAATTGATTTAGGGGTTTTTATTCATGAGCAGGTTGAACAACTGTCGACACAATACATATTTATGTAATTCTGGAATTTATGCAATGATTGTGTTTAATGATCTTTTTTTTTCCTTCAGGTTTTGCAGACATACCCACTGTATCCCATAGCCCCTACGTACTGCGTAGGACAACCTTACTCAACAGGGCTAGTTCCAGCCTTGCAGTTCAGAGCAGGATATCTCCCCATAGGCAGATGCAAGATAAGGGAGTTGTGCAAACTTGCAACAAGTCGGAGACAACAGCAGGAAGCAGTCCTGTCCAGCAGGTAACTTTATTCAGCAGGCGCATTGCTTCCTGTGATGATATAATTGATATAGAGTGATACAGCATGAAACATACCCTTTGATCCTGATATAGAAGTGTTGGCCCACTTGTAGACTGTGAAGAAATAAACATGACAAAATTTATTGAGACTGTATCCTTCAGAAATGTTATACTATCTTTAAGAAGTAGTTTTGTCGAGTGAGTGGGGGTAATAAATTACCTTGGCCTAGACATTAAGGCTAATGAAGAAAGGCCTGGTCTTTAGTTCAGGGGTCTTTGTCTGGCACAAGGATGGGCATGGGGCTCTGATAGTGGGGAGCTTGGAGGAGTGGAGAAAGGACTTTTGCATCACTTTGCTCACATATAGTGTCATAAAGTTTCTTGCTTCCTCTCCAAAGCTCTCTTCGAAGTGCTTCAGCTGCTAGGTTTCCTAACTGGCTCCTACAAAACCTCAATGCAGGTTAAATTAGAGGCTGCCCAGCTTTCCTTAAATATTTAAATTAACCAATTCAGCACCTGGGGTTTGCTTTCCATCCCTTGTTCCACATCCATTCAATCTGGCTTGTTGAGGAAGAATTGAGATTTTTCTGTTTAACTTCTTACCAAATCTCATCTCAACCACTTTTAGTCACTAATCTTCATCCCTTTGTCTCTATATAAAAATTGATAAAAGTATTTATTTTGTTTTTCTCATTTCATTGTGTTTCAATTCAGTTTAGGCTGCGTTTAGTTTATTTAGTTTCAAATTATATTTTATCTTGAATTTTCTCTACTCTCCCTTTTATGGACTAATTATTCTTGAACTCTAACAAAGCATTTTATTTGTTCATGGGAGATGGGCATTGCTGGTTAAGCCAGCATTTATGCATATCCCTTATTACCCTTGAACTTTTTAGAGAGGGCAGTTAAGAGTCAAACAAGTTGCTATGGGTTTTGAGTCCCATATAGGCCAGACCAGAGAAGGTTGAATATTTACAACAATGTACTGCAGCTATATGGTCATCACTAACTCGTTTCTAATTTGCTGAAGTCAAATTTTACCATTTGCCATAGAGGTATTCAAATCCAAGTCCTCAAAATATTAATTTTGAATTCCAGATTAATGACATTACCAGTATTATACTAGAACCTTGCTGCAGAATGTTTAGAAAAAAAAAATGACAAAAGCTTTTCCTAAAAGTACATTTACAAATTATTAAATCCTTTTAATGTATAGCACAGCAACAAAGCAAATATGGATATGGAATTTTCTCCTGTCTGTTGGACTAGTTTCCTATTCATGTTTGTACCTGTTTGATTGCATTCCCTCATAATAAACAGAAAATAATTCATGATATTTGCTCATATCATTTGACATAATTTCATGTTTTGACATCTATCTTCATTGTGTTCCTTAGCACTCAGCTGAATTTCCAGCATTACATCCGGATTCAGTACCAGCAATGACAGAGCCACCTCTATCATCTTTAACAAACAGTGCAAACAAAATGGGCTTTAATACTTCTGATGGGAAGCAATCAGAAAAAAGTAGGTGCCCATTGAATACAAAGAAATTTGTGGAACAAAAGAAACATTACACCAAACAGATTACTGTGACAGATGAAAATGAAAATTGCAAAGTACAGTAAACAAATATAGTAGAAACAGCACAGTACTAACAGGTGAACTCTATTGTAAAATCTTCTGCAGTAGTTCTCGAGGTGCAAAAAGGAAGTACCAAAGCTGATTGTAAAGTGTACAAAGTACAGTGATTTACAGAGAGTAAATGATTGTAAGTTTCTAGTAATAATGCCAACTATCATATGTAAAACAGCTTTAAAGTAGTAAAGTATCCTCTGTAAAAGATGCAACTTAGTAATATTACAAAATGGTTAAGATTACTGTTTGCAGAAAACTGACACTTTTGTACATTATTTCTTTTCTAAACGATTCTATTAACCCTAAATTACAATTTTCTGTAAAATATTGGCAGCATCCTTAATATCTCACAAGTGATTTTTTTTTGGAGGGTCTCATTCTGTCATAAAGCACCATCCCAAAAGCCGTTAATTTGAATAATTCAGAAAAATCTTTAAATGTGCTGTAACAAGTCAGTTTTTTCATAAGCTTAAATTTGAGTTCTAAGCTGCCAGAGGTTTCAGTCTCTGTTTGTGGGGTAAGGTTTCATAACTAGTAACAACCTGTATTCAGTACATGAGAAGATATTAATTTGCAATGATATAAAATTGTTTTTTTTTGTAAAAGGCAAATAAACGTTTTTTTTAAAAAAGTATAATATTTTACTCGTATTAGAGTAGGAATGTTATACGTGTGCTTGTTTTGTCTTTTCTAGCATTTTGTATACAATTGTACAGAAAATAATTAAAATTAATCAAATTTCAATTAAGATTGTGACTGGTTTTAACTAAGCTTTAGTTTCAATTTTTCTTAATGGCATTATCATCCATGTGATAGCAAATAAATTATATTACTGGATTATTAATTCAAAAACCTGAAAGAAGACTTTGGGGATAGATCCTAGTGAGATATTCAGTTGTATCAAATTGCTGCTATAAAATATGAAACTAGGTGGACCACCTTGCATCAACCAAGACAGCAGACACAAAGGCACATTCAGCTCAATCAACCCTGAAGTGTCCTTGCCATGAACATTTTGGGGGCTTGTGCCAAAATTGGGAGAGCAAAATGGGGACATTTTAACATGTGACTCTCAGAATCGTACATTTCAGGTAACCTTCCAAATTCCTCCTCAACCAACTCTGGGGTAAGTCCTGACCCACTACAGATGATGGCACAATGGTATAAAACTAGACAGTCTTTAACACTGACTTGGAGCCAACTTCCATGAGGTAGCATGGTATCAAACATGAATCAGGAAACTTGCTGATTAGGGGTGAGACAGCAGCAGGTTCTAATGTATCAGTATTCCTCCATGTTGATCACAACTTTGCACTGGTATTAAGGGCAGAAAGGGCACAGAATGTACTCTGGTTGGGAAATTCAATGCCCATTAACTAGAGTGACTCGTTAGCATTATTATTGCTCTAATGCTGAGATGTAGCTTAATTGACCTTATCCTCCTCAATTATCTGTGTCAAAGACATCTTTCCATAACGGTATTTACAGAATTAGCTGTCACGGTCCTTGAGGAGACCATGCCCTGTCTTCACACTGCGGATACCGTTTATTGTGTTGTGTAGGACCGCCACATATTTAGAACTTGAAACTGGGCATCCACAAGTCATTGGGATAAACAGCTGCAATTGTATTCCATCCAATTCTATAACCTCATGGCCTAGCATATCTTTCAGTGTAGCATTACCATCAAGGCTGTAATAACTTCAAAGCTTTGCTTTGATTTGCACTGACTTAATACAACCAAAACACTTTACTTACAGAATATACTATACGTTCAAATGCTGGGAAAGTCCCCATATCATCCCTGATTGGACTAGCATGTCACATGATTCTTCAGAGCTCATCCTTAAAGGGACCAATGACTACAAAGGGGAACAAACCTGGTTCAGTAAGGAGTGTCAAATATATGCCATAGCCAGGCATGCCTAAAAATGAGGTGTCAATCTGGTGAATCTAAAACACAGGTTAAACAACAAAAGCAGCATGCTATAGACAGTCTCAGTATCAATGTATCACAGAATTCTTAGTGTGCAAGCAGGCCATTCAGCCCATCTGACTGACCCTGCCCCAAACAGCATTCCACCCAGACCCACCCCCTACCATATTCCTGTAACCCTGCATTTCCTATGGCTAATCCACCTAGACTGCAGATCTTTGTCAGATCAAAACTTTGTAATCTTGCCACATCCAGTTGTGAATCATAGTGGAAAATCAAATAACTAACAAGAGTAGGAGGTTTTATTGACATCTTAATCCTCAGAGATGATACAGCCTGGCATTGAGCATTTAAATATAAAGCTGAAGCATTCATAATCATCTTCAGCCAGGTGAAGTCAATCTTCACCTCTCCTAAAGGTTCTCCAAATCACAAGCTAAACTTACAAATGGATTCACTCCACTCCGTATCAAAAAGAGTCTGAACACAGTGATACAGCAAAGGTCATGGGTCACAACAACATCCTGGCTGTATTACTGAATACTTGTGTTTTATGTCTAATCCTGCTGTCCCTACCTAAGTATAACATGACTATCGACTGTATAATGTGGAAAACTGCCTGGATTACGTACTGTCCTGTCCACCAAAAAGAAGCAGAAACTATCTCATCTTGTCTGTCAGCCTATTCTCAATCATTAGCAAAGTAAATAAATGTGTTGGCAATAGTGGTATCAAACAGTACTTGCAACTAAGTTGCTCACCAAAGCTTAGTTTGGGTTCTGTCAGAACCTCTCAGTTCCATACCTCAGTCTTGATCAAAACAAAAGAACTGAATTTCAAAGATGAGAAGACTTCAACAAAACATTCACTTGGGTGTGGCATCAAGAAACTCTAGTAAAATTGAAGCCGATGAGAATTGGAGTAAAACTTCCCTTCAACATATAATCAGAAATGAGACTGTTGACTGGTAGTTTCAGCCTTCAGTTCCCACCACAATCCCTTGGATAATGAAGCAGCCTTCACCTGCATGCAAGCAGCAGGACATACATAATATTCAATCCAATCAATAAATGGGTTGATAAGTGACAGGTAATGTGCTTACAACAAAGATATTAAGCATTGACCATTTCCAACAAAACAGTCTAATCATATCCCTGACATTCAACAGTGATGGGTAGTAACCATGACCAGGAACTTAACTGCATCAGTTAAAAAAATCATTGTGATTAATAGTAGGTTAGAGGCTATGTAAGATGGAAAAATAGGCTGGGAAAGTTAATGACGATATTCGACAGCTGCATGACCTTGAGTGAGTCCTATGAACAGTCTTTTATGGGCCAAAGACGGCACCAACAGCTTGTTTTCTGTACTAGCAAGCAGTTTTGTCTTCTGTATCTGCATTCTCTGTGCTGGCTGTGTTACACTGTATACAAGAGAGAGAGTTTTGTTCTGAGAGTTGGACTTTGCCTCGGACCAGGATTGTGAATGGTACCAGGAACGAACCTAAGCCTCCAGAACAGCTTTTGATTGAGGGGTCCTTGACGGGCAGAAGGGCGTGAGACTTATTGTTTTTTCTTTCCTTTCCAATTTTTACTCATTATTATCATTGTTATTGCTTAATAAACACCCATATTTAAGCAAATTGCTGTTGTTGACTCTTCTCTTAATTATATTTAACTGAATCCGAGCGAACTGCTTGGATAAACCCTGTGATCCAAGACAGAGATCAGGTGTTCTGCAACAAATAACTCGCATCTTGACTGTCCCAAGATTTCCCACTTTTTACAGGGTACATACCCAAGGTGTGATGTAATACCTTTGATCAGATAACTGCAACTCCTAACAACACTATTCACAACGAAGCAAACTGCTTGAATGGCAGAAAAAAACAGAAAATGTTGGAAAATCTCAGCAGTTGTGGCAGCATTTGTGGAATGTTTCAAGTCTAATGCTTTTAAGGTGTTATTGGACTTACAATATTAGCTCTACCTTTCTCCACAGATGCAGCCAAACTTGCTGAGATTTTCCAGCACTTTCTGTCTTTATTTCAGATCTTCTGTGTTTACAATATTTTACTTATTATTTTACAGTTTGATTGGCACCCCATCAATCAACTTAACATTTAACTCCTTGCACCATCTGTTCACAATGGCAAGAATGTGTACCATCTGTAAGATGCATTGCAGCAACTCATCATGTTTTCTTTGACAGTAACTTCTAAATCCCCAACCTCCACATCATTAGACTATGCTTTCTTGCAATGCACTACCAGGCTGGTAGTGGATGAAAAGAAACGGAATTCATGGAGTGACGATGAGATGGCTTTTCGGAGCAGCTAGCAGTGGAGCACACTGGGGAACAAGTAATACTGGATTTAGTGTTGTGCAATGAGGCAGACTTAATAAGGGAGCTTAAGGTGAAGGAACCCTTAGAAGGCAGTGATCATAATATGATTGAATTTAGTCTGCAATTTGAGAGGAAGAAGAAAGAACATAGACGAACATAAAATGTTCTTCTTCAGCCCATGATGTTGTGCTGACCTATAATCCTACAAAGACCAATCTACACTGCATACCCTACATTTTTCTATCCTCCATGTGCCTATCCAAGAGTCGCGTAAAAGTCTCTAAAGAATCTGACTCCACTACCACTGCCGGCAGCGCATTCCACACACCCACCACTCTCTGTGTAAAGAACCTACCTCTGACATCTCCCCTATACCTTCCTCCAATCGCCTTAAAATTATGCCCCCTCGTAATAGTCATTTCCGCCCTGGGAAGAAGTCTCTGACTATCCACTCTATCTATGCCTCTCATCATCTTGTATACATCCATCAAGTCACCTCTCATCCTTCTTCGCTCCAATGAAAAAAGCCCTAGCTCCCACAACCTTTCCTCATAAGATCTGCCCTCCAGTCCAGGCAGCATCCTGGTAAATCTCCTCTGCACCCTTTCTAAAGTTTCCACATCTTTCCAATAATGAGGTGACCAGAGCTGAACACAATATTTCAAGTGTGGTCTCACCAGAGTTTTATCGAGCTGCAGCATAACCTCACGGGTCTTAAACTCAATTCCCCTGCCAATGAAAGCCAACACACCATACGCCTTCTTTACAACCCTCTCAACTTGGGTGGGAACTGTGAGGGATCTATGGACGTGGACCCCAAGATCCCTCTGGTCCTCTACACTGCCGAGAATCCTGCCATTAACCACGTACTCTGCATTCAAATTCGACCTTCCAAAATGAATCACTTCACGCTTTTCTGGATTGAATTCCATCTGCCATTTCTTGGCCCAGCTCTGTATCCTGTCAAGAGATAACAAGGTGTGGGGCTGGATGAACACAGCAGGCCAAGCAGCATCATAGGAGCAGGAAAGCTTGACGTTTCGGGCCTAGACCCTTCATCAGAAATGAAGCA
>JAHRHZ010000018.1:37280271-37317721 GCA_024137785.1 Ginglymostoma cirratum | reverse complement strand
TGCTTCATTTCTGATGAAGGGTCTAGGCCCGAAACGTCAAGCTTTCCTGCTCCTATGATGCTGCTTGTCCTGCTGTGTTCATCCGGCCCCACACTTTGTTATCTCGGATTCTCCAGCATCTGCAGTACCTTTTATCTCTGTATCCTGTGAATGTCCCTTTGCAACCTACAACAGCCATCCATGCTGTCCACAACTCCATCAACCTTCGTGTCATTGGCAAACTTACTAACCCATCCTTCCACTTCCTCATCCAAGTAATTTATAAAGATCACAAGGAGCAGAGGTCCCAGAACAGATCACTGGAACATCGCTGCTCACCGAGCTCCAAGCTGAATACTTTCCATCTTCTACCACCCTCTGTCTTCTTTTGGACAGCCAGTTTTGTATCCAGACAGCCAAATTTCCCTGAATCCCATGCCTCCTTACTTTCTGAATGACCCTACCATGTGGAACCTTATCAAGATAGAATCAGAGGTAATGGTATTACAGCTGAATAAGAGCAGCTACTGAGGCATGAGGGAGGAGCTGGGCAGAATTGAATGGGAGAAGAGCCTAGCAGGGAAGACAGTGGGACAGCAACGGCAGGAGTTTCTAGGAGTAATTCAGGAGACGCAGCAAAAATTCACCCCTAGGAAAAAGAAGCATAGTACAGGGACAATGAGGAAACTATGGCTGACTAGGGAAGTCAGGGATAGCATAAAGGCAAAAGAGAAAGCATATAATGTGGTGAAGGGCAGTGGGAAACCAGAGGATTGGGAAGCTTACAAAGACCAACAGAGGGCAACAAGAAAGAAATAAGGAGGGAGAAGATTAAATATGAGGGTAACCTAGCCAGTCATATAAAGGAGGACTGTAAAAGTTTTGTTTGGTATACAAAGGGCAAAACAGAGGCAAAAGTGGACATTGGACTGCTAGAAAATGACGCTGGAGTGATAATAGTGGGGAACAAGGAAATGGCTGAGGACCTGATTCATTACTTTGCATCAGTCTTCACAGTGGAAGACATGAGTAATGTCCCAAAAATTCGACAGGCAGGGGACAGAGTTGAGTATGGTGGCCATCACCAAGGAGAGGGTGCTAGAAAAACTGAAGGAACTGAAGGTGGATAAATCACCAAGACCAGATGAACTACACCACAGAGTTCTTAAGGAGAGAACCAATGGATGTTATCTACCTTGACTTCAAGAAGACCTTTGACAAGGTGCTGCACAGGAGGCTGCTGAGTAAGATAAGGGCCCATGGTGTTCGAGGCAAGGTGCTAGCTGGGGGCGGCATGATGGCTCAGTGGTTAGCACGGCTGCCTTACAGCACCAGGGGCCTGGGTTTGATTCCACCCTCAGACGACCGTCTGTGTGGAGTTTGCACATTCTCCCCGTGCCAACATGGGTTTTCTCTGGGTGCTCCAGTTTCCTCCCACAGTCCAAAGATGTGCAGGTTAGGTGGATTGGCCATGTGAAATTGTCCGTAGTGTTCAGGAGTGTGTAGATTAGATGGGTCATAGAAGGCTGGGTCTAGGTGGGATGTTCTGAGGGTCAGTGTGGACTTATTGGGCCGAAGGGCCTGTTTCCACACTGTTGGGATTCTATGAAAAGATTGGCTGTCTGGCAGAAAGCAGAGAGGGGTTAAAAGGGTCTGTCTCAGGATGTTCGCCAGTGACAAGTGGTGTTCCACAAGGGTCAGTGTTGGGACCATAACTTCTCACTTTATACATTAATGATCTAGATGAAGGAACTGAGGGCATTCTGGCTAAGTTTGCAGATGATACAAAGATAGAGAGAGGGACAGGTAGTATTGAGGAAGCAGAGAGGCTGCAGAAGGATTTGACAGGTTAGGAGAGTGGGCAAAGAAGTGGCAGAAGGAGTACAATGTGGGAAAGTGTGAGGTCATGTACTTTGGTAAGAAGAATAAAAGCATGGACTATTTTCTAAATGGGGAGAAAATTCTGAAGTCTGAAGTGCAAAGAGACTTGGGAGTTCTAGTCCAGGATTCTCTCAAGGTAAACTTGCTGGTTGAGTCAGTAGTCAAGAAGGCAAATGCAACTTTGGTATTTATTTTAAGAGGATTTCAATATAAAAGCAGGGATGTACTTCTGAGGCTCTGGTCAGGCCAAGTTTGGAGTATTGCGCACAGTTTTGTGTGCCATATCTCAGGAAAGATGTACTGGCCCTCGAGCGGGTTCAGAGGAGGTTCACGAGAATGGTCCCAGGAAGAAAAGCTTAACATATGAGGAACGTTTAAGGATTCTGGGTCTATACTCGATGAGGTTTAGAAGGATGAGGGGGGAATCTAATTGAAACTTACAGAATACTGAATGACCTGGATGAAGTGGATGTTGGGAAGATGTTTCCATTGGTAGGAAAGACTCGGACCTGAGGGCACAGCCTTAAAGTAAAGGGAAGACCTTTTAGAACAGAGGCTTCTTCAGCCAGAGGTCGATGAATCTATGGAATCCACTGCTACAGAAGGCTGTGGAGGCCAGATCTTTGAGTATATTTAAGATGGAGATAGATAGATTCTTGATTGTCAAGGGGATCAAGGGTTACAGGGAGAAAGAGAGAGAATGGGGTTGAGAAACATATCAGCCATGATTGAATAGCGAAGCAGACTAAATGGGCAGAATGGCCTAATTTCTGCTCCTATGTCTTATGGTCTTTCCCCTCATAAAGCTTATCTTAGTCAAGGTGGCTGGGTTGGGAACATGTATTTCTTTGAATGTGCGTCCAACTTGGGGCACTTTGCTGGCATGTTCATACTTTGTTATGGAGCAGTTTATTTCCAGTTTCTTTCAGCTGGGAAGGTAAAGGGCTGCTGAACACGTCTTGCAGAGGGAAAATGCTTTCTTCATTGTGGTACAAAGGGTTTCTAGTCGAAACTTATGTTAGCCATTTATCTGTTTGACTGGTAAGTAGAGAGGCTATTGATCTGGGAAAGCTGGTATGCAATTATCAGCCATCAACGACCTAAAATATCCTTGCACCCCTATCCTCCAACAAACAATCTTCACAGATCAAATGAATTGAAGACATTTTTAGGATTTTCTTTTGCTTCATTATGTGGTGCATAATAAGATAATAAAGTTGAAGTTGTCCCTCAATAATAACAAAATCCCAACTTCGCTTCCACAATAAAAAGGAAGCTATCTACCTGGAAGAAAAATAATTTTTGTCATTTAATAGAACATTTGGATTATCTTTTCAGAGTAATATGAGTGGAGCAGGAAGTTGCACCATCTACTCATTACTGGAGATTGATAAATTACAAGTAAGTTTGAAATCTAAAGGATAGAAAAATGATAATGACAGGTGTCAATGCTTTAAGTAAACTTTACTTCAGTACCTCCTGAAACTGGTGTAAGAACATTACTGGTCACCTAAGTATCTATTATGAACACTGA
This sequence comes from Ginglymostoma cirratum, assembly GCA_024137785.1. NCBI lineage: Eukaryota > Metazoa > Chordata > Chondrichthyes > Orectolobiformes > Ginglymostomatidae > Ginglymostoma > Ginglymostoma cirratum. Next base: position 37,314,327 of record JAHRHZ010000018.1, on the reverse strand, counting down.
TCTTGATAGGTGAAATGTCCTTGCCACTTTTCTTCAGAATGAATATGTTACTGGAAGTCTTGATCTGTTGTAGAAAGCCGTGTGGCAAGTCTCTTCCTCAAGTTTTCAATCCCATTCTGTTTTTGCCATTTTCTTGGATATATGTTCTCATTTTCAGTCAGGTCTGAGTTCTCTTTTGGTTTCTTCCAATCATGTTTTCCTTTGTCATCATCTTTAAATTGGATTGGTTCCTTGTCTGCGGTTCTATGTGTTCTGTCGAATGTTTTGCCAAGAAGCAGAGTTTTCTGTACTGCTGCTGCATTGTATTCAGAGGAGCTAACAGCTAGATCTGTTTGCAACTCATGTCTCAGGTTTTGCAGGATATTTTTCAACCTGTCCTGTAGAGAGGTAAAGAAATGTTTAATTAGTTTTTACTATTATTTAAAATAGCATGACTGCATGATGAAAACACAATATTCTATTAATTTGGGGAAAGGATACCGAAAACACAATATTCCATTAATTTGGGGAAAGGATACTGAAAAGTTTGAAATATCAAGTTAGTTTTGCAAATCAACATTGTTATTTTTCATGGTATTCTATGAATTTAGACCATAAGATGTAGGAGTAGAAGTAGACCATTCAGTCCATCAGGCTTGTTTCACCATGCAATGAGATCATGGCTGCTCTGGCAATCGTCAACTTTTCCCTGAATGCTTGATTTCCTTACTGATTAAAAATCTAACTCAGCCTTGAATGTCTTTATTACACAGCCTCTACAACCCTCCGCGGTAAAGAATTCTACAGATTCATTACCTGCTGAGAGAACAAATTCCTCTCATCTCGGTCTTAAATTAGTGACCCCTTATTCTAAGTCAGAAGTCACACGACAACTGGTGCAGCGCATCTGACAAAGGAGCAGCACTCCGAAAGCTTGTGACCAAATAAATCTGTTAGACTATAACCTGGTGTCATGTGATTTCCGACTTTGTCCACCACAGTCCAACACCGGCACCTCCACATCATGGCCACCTTATTCTGAGATCATGCCCTCTGGTCCTACACACTGTGCTCAATTTTACCAACTCCCAAGGAGGCAGATTTAGGTGCTGGAAATGATAAGGAGCCAATTCAGATTGGTCCCCCAGTGTGCTCTGGGAGTGTAGGTCACTCCAAAGAGGCAGCCAGCCAATATTCATACACAAAGACCAATTAGGAAATTAAAACCAATATGTAAAGACCACAGTGGATCAACGCAGTGCTGCATGAGGCTTTGAACCAGGAGCCTTCTGGGAGGGGGATGATTTAATGAAACCAGGACGGGTCTTGGAAAGGGAAGGTAGGGTGGGCTGGGATGATTCTGCTCTGCAAGAGCCATGGCTGTGTTTTATGCACTGGAACCAACTGTTCCCAAGAATTGCCAATTTAATCAGAGGCAGCTCAGCAGCATCACTGAGAATAGTGGTCACTGCTGAGACAGGCAGGAGACCTAGGGCCTACAGCAGGGATCTTCTGACCCCAGGCCAAGGGCAAGATGAGGAAATATTGGGGTCATCATTGAGAAAATCATTGGACCTTCAGCCAATGTTTCTATTAGAATCTTTTCAGTTACACAATGCTTCCTAACACCACCTCTATCGGATATAGAAATCTTTGGATTCTGATAAAGGGCTTTTTAGAATCAAAACTTATATTTCAAACTCAGTTTATAAAGTTAATGTAACACTAATCAGGAATTAAAATAAGGCAATGTGTTCTCTCTTCTAAGAAAACAATTATTATGTAAAGGATGAAGAAAAACAGAATGCATTAAAGTAAGTCAGTGCTTCATTTATGAAGAAATTATGTGGTGCAATAATAGTCTAATGGAGCTTCTTTCTTACATTGTGAATCATTCTGAAATGCTTTTAGAAACAAAGATCTTTGCTTGCATTAGTTAAATGGTATAGCCAGTTCGAAGACATTCATTGAACATTTTGTAACATAATGCCATATGACTATGGGACATATTATCAAGGTATTTTGTGTTATTTTTACTTATTGGTATTGTGATAAAAGGTATATAATATGTAATTATCATTTGGCGTTTGAACTTTAAATTAGAAGCAGATGGATTTTATATGGTAACAAAAAAAGAAATTGCTAGAAAAACTCAGCAGGTCTAGTAGCATCTGTGGAGAGGGATTGGAGTTAACATTTCGGGTCCAGTGGTCCTCCTTCAGAACTGATGGTAGCTACGAAAATGTTCTTTTTAATGCAGAAAATAGGGTGGAGGAGGACATAATAAGTAAACGATGGGTGGAGTTAGAGACCAAAGAGAGAAAAAAACAGTTGAATAGACAAAGGAGTGGATAACGGTCAGCCTCAGAGAATGAACAGCTACTTATGGGGATTATTAGTGGTTAACAATGGGTTGTGCATAAAAGCAGACTGTGATAACAAGGCCTGGTGTGTGGAGGTGGGTGTAAGCGTGGGGAAGTTGCTCAAGCGCCTCTAATTTCCACCATCTGTAGTTCTTTGTATTTTTTTAGATTTTATTCAGTTCTGTGAAGAGTTTCTTGAAAAGGTCAGAAAGTCATTTGGAACATGGACCAAAGAGACCCTGAAAGCTTATGACTTCTGTTGCTAAAGAATATCTGCAATCTTGTGTGAATAGGTTTTGGCGACTAATCGTATGATAATGAATAAAAAAGTTAGCAAATTATATAGGAAAATAAATTAAAACTCATTTAATTTTCTCATGCTTTTCTTCTACTGTTCTCAAGTCATAAACACTTTTCTTCCGCTGATCTGGCTGTCAGGGACGTTTTCTCTATGAGGTCTTCTGTGAGGACTCTTAGCTGGAACTGCCATGGTAGGTTTTATGGATAGATGGCACTTTCTTAGAGAGCTTAGTGAATCCTTGAGAGAGCTAGATGCTTATTTCTCAGATGGTGGTTCGCTCTCACACCGATTTTCAAAAACCGTCTCCTTATATACCTTGGATGACATATCAAATTTTCTTACAATAGCATTGGCCCGAGGTTGTCAAAACCATCTGATTTAAATTCAGTTGGCTTTCAATCACCAAGTGCTTGGTTTGAATTAATTGGCTAATTCCAGCTAGTTGCCGAAACATCAAAACAAGCCTGAGGTTTCCAGGCACACTGCAAATTGATAGATGTTTCAATTTCAGAACTGGTTGTCCATCTTTAGCTACATACAGACACATTTTTTTCTGTATAAATCTCTGAGCCTAGAAAAGTACTTTACCTCTTAAAGGAGACATGCACTATTCTTTTTTTCACAAATTCTAGCTTCCTGCCTTGCAATTAATGATTACTCTACACAACTTCGTAACAATGACTCAACAGGCATATTGAGATTTGTTTCTTTGTAAGGGTAAATTGTGACATTTAATTAGTTACTGAACATGAAATCAGTTGCTCTGCCAATCAGAGAACTGACTGACAGACCCAAATTGTCACGTTATGAAAAGCTCAGAACCAGTACTTAGTTACAAATTTTTACTTCTTGATATACGTTCTAACTAACATAATGAAGCTTTGCTCATTGGCAATGTTTGTGCCTCAGCGTGGCTTTGCTGCGTAACTGCCAAAATAGAAGTGGTGTGCACTATGGCCTTTGAAAGATGGTGCAGGCATTAGGGATGAAGGTGTTATGGCACATATCCAGTGAGTATTGAGTTGTGGTGGGAAATCCTTCAGGCCTCAAGAATCTGTCCAAAAAATTTGACATAACTTCCACTTAGCCAAAACAACATAAGACTCAACACTTTTTGTTAGAAATGAAGTCGGCTTACCAAGGCACAAACCAATTTTTCTATTTCCTTCCTCTAGATTTGTCTGAGGGGGAAACAGTATCTAATAAGTCAGACTGTGCAGCATCAATTGCCATATGAACTAAGCTCTAGCTTTAGATAAATCAATCCTAGTGGATTCACAGGATGAACCAGAAGGGTGTAAACGTGACACTAGTAAGCAGACTTGGAAAAACGGTAGCTCTTGATGTTGAGCAGACTGATGTCAGGATCAACTGCCTGAGTACACTCAACCCACGCTGTGGCTTGTAGCACATGCCCCAACTGATCGTGGTGCCTTTCTAGTGGGGGCAGGACTAACAGCATTAGTCTAAATGGAGTAATGGTCCAGAACACCAAAATGTCCCCCATACATATGTAGACAAGGTAATCAAGCTGGGATGAGGATGCCGGAGAGGCTGAGGGTAAGGGGGAATCACAGAATAGCAAGTTGGGGCTGTTGAAGAGAAGCTTCCTCTCCACAGCACTGTCTGTGGATTCGGTCTCCTCTGTTGTAGCTCCTTTGCCTCACTGACTCAGCTCTCTCCAGCACCCAGCTGGGGAAGGGTTCTTCCTGCTACTGCAGTGATCCATCCATTCATCCAAACTCCAAAATGGCTGATCAAATGCCTGGAAGCAAACACACAGATTGAGCCAATGACAAAAGCTGGTCGCAGCATTGCTTTTCTGCTTGAGATGCTTGTTGCTCCACCTAGTGGTGACATTCACTATAGATGCACTTACTCCAAATCCAATTCCCACAGAGCTTGCCTCGTGCAGTTTTAGCGAATGGAGCTCTTAATCCAATGGTCTTTGTCTCAAACCCTATGGTAAATGAAGGCTTTTTCTTTAATCCTCTCAAATTTTGGTGAATAATGGTGAATAAATGCCCTTGTCACAGATGGAAAAATTATAAACTGTCACCAAGGGTTTCAGGGATAGCCCCATTACGAATGCATTCATTTATAGAAAGTAGCAAATGTTCAGAATTAATGCAAATTGAGTCGGTCATAATTTTGATGCTTTTCAAGGATTTTTGGTAGCATCTACAAAAAGTCATGTTAAACACACATCACTCAATGCATTTCTGATGAGAATTGCAATAATAAAGACTGGCAAAATATTTTTGGAATAGAACAGTCAATACTGACATGATTCTGTTTTAATTTACTCTCTAATAACAGTTTTTGGTTTACATCTCAAAACTTAATTTAAGCTGTCTGTCTAGTTGCAAATGAGTTATAAGACACCAGCTGCACATAAAAGCATCTCTTAAGTATTGCGCCCGGCATTGCCTCTGAGCATTTTCAGGAAGTGTTCCTCCTGGTGTTGCAGTACAAATAAACACACCAATTAGGATAAGGAGACACAGGCTCAAAATTGAAAACTGATGTCAGGATACTTTTACACAAGTGGAGTTCACACATGGCATAGACTTACTTATAGATTACTGGAGTTAAGAATTCTGGAATAATTTAAGATGCTGCACTTAGGAAATGCAGGACCTTTCTGGATGGATTAACCAAGAATTTGCTCCCTCACTGGCAATTATCATGTGATAAGGATTGGAAATGTGACTGCTTTCTGTCAAACAATGATATTTTTAGAGTATGATTGAATATAGATATTGGGTTTTGCAGCTACACCTGTGCTAAGGATTTATAGTGGATGAATAAGTGCCTTTGGACTTGAAATGTTAATTCAGTTTCTCTGTCTACAGATGCTGCTAAGGCTGTTGAATTTCTTAAACACTTAGTGTCTATATTTAAGATTTCCAGCATCTGCAGTATTTCACTTTTATTTATAGTGTATGAAGGTGACATGCTCCTGCTTTCATTCTCTTGGCTGATTTTGCAAGAAGCTTAGAATGAAGATGATCCATGAAATCTTGTGATTTTGACAGCTATACCACGGGGCAAAGCGAACAGGCAATCCCCAAAAGCTAGCTCAGTTGGACTATGGCTTGAACCTGAGTATCTAGTATAAACCAATAAAAATGTAACAAAGTCAGCCTTATTGGAAAATGTCAATCATTCTTGCCCAAATGCTTCCAGCATCAGCAGTATAGGAGTACAGCAAGAGGAATAGTGATATAATGTACATCTAGGTAAATAATGGGCATGGAAGTAAAGTGACAGGCTCCCAGGCAATTCTCCCAGAACAAGAAAGCCTTGAAGTGGTTCTTTGCTCTTCTCCAATATTCTGTGGGTGGCACTCCTGTTGGCAATTCCTTGGGGCATATTTGAGACCAAACATTTGTTTACATTACTTTTGTTTTTCTTTGTTTGTTAGGTCTAAAAGCAGTAAAAAAAAATTGTTTAGTTCTGTTCATTGGGAGTTGGGATTAATACATCAACATGCCTTTATATATAGTAGCATATTTAATACTGGGGGCCTTTCAGAGTCAAACTCCTTAAAATATGGAACATAAGGTAAAGCAAGAAATGCTACAATGTCTAAGCAATCTCTTAAGGAGTAAATCCTCTGCAGTCCCCAAAATCACAAATTGCAAATTTGCTTGTCTGCGCCAAAAAATAAGTAACAACAAAGATCAACATCTTCAGGCAATAATCATGCAACTACAATTTTTAAACTATTTTAAAACAAGCTCTGCAATCACAAATTTCAACATTCGTTGGGGTTCTCAGGAACAGAACTCTTGCAGATACGGTGGAATGACTACATCTTAAAGGAGGGTAATGATGGTAGGATGAGTGTTTTCTTGCACTGCTTACATTGCTGAAGGCACAGGAAATAATGATGGGCATGGAGAAATGGGAAATCCATATTTTGAAGAATGGAGAGTAGAATGTACCAGATTAATAGAAATTGGAGGAAAATTAGCAGAAGCTATGAACAGATTTAATTAGGATATGAATTATTTTTCATTTGAGATGTAAGGGTAGAATCTAATTTAGTTTATACAAGGTAGCAGCAGAAGTTTTGCCATGCTTAAATTTACAATGATTAGATGACAGTTGATTGGACAGGACAGTGGCGGAACAGTTCAGCATAGGGATGAGAAGGCATAAATGAATATTTCAGCAACAGGTGGGATAGGTGGGAACAAAGACAGATGATGTTACAGAGTTGAAATTTAGTGGTCATTTGGTCGAGAGGTTATGGGGTCAGATGTTCAGCTCAAGATCTGAGAGGATGATGAGGTAGTGGTCACTCCTCTTTAGCTTGGCTTCACTAGGGAAGGGTGTTGAATTGGTGGCAATGGAATTTAGTTTATGGGAGGGCCAAAGACGATGCCTTTAGCCTTCCTAATGCTTAACAGAAAGAAATTACAGCTCATCTAATACTAGATATCAGACAGCTTGACAACATAAAAACAATGGAGGAGTTGAGGATGATGATGGGTAGGTGAGAATAATTACAGGAAGAAGAATAGATTTTAGGAGCACTCTGGAGTTAATACAGCAGGGTGGGGAAGAGAACACAGTGTTATAGATGCTCTCACTAAGATCGTATAGGTGGTAGTGAGACCAAGTGAGGGCAATTTTATTGAGCTGGTCAGTGAAGGGAAGGCATTGAAAAGCAATGGTGTGGTTTACTGGATCAAAATCTGCAGAAAGGGCAAAGTCAAAACAGAGACACAATTCATTATAGTCACAATCATAGAGGATTTCACTCTTGACTGATTTAAGCGTAGCTGATCTGACATTCTGGTTGTGGAGATTTAAGCATTAATTTATGGGGCAAAGGCAGGAAATGGAAAGAGATAGCAGTGGCAGAGGTATGATATGTTGAACGCGTCCTTCTGTGCAGCATTTTTTGTGATTCAATAATAAATCAAATATTAAAAAACAGCAGGTCTATTACAAAGAGCAGGTCAATTATAGTTATACCATCTTTCTAAAACTGATCTCCAATATTTAAAAACAACTGCATTGCCAATGTTAGTGTTCTACCTGAAGTGAACTTGCTGCTTAGCTTATTTTATATTTTAGTGAAATTCATCAATTTTAAGTAGGCAATTCAAATGTAGTCTTCATTGGAAAAGTCATCCACTGTAGCTCCCCAATAAAGTACTTCATGCCTCAAAATCAAGTCTGTCCATTTCTAAAATTAACTTCTGCAAATTATACAGTGTAATTTATACAATATGATTATACCCTGCTGATCATAGTATGACTTGCAGTAATAAATGGCAATAGGATCATTAAATCAGTTGTTTTGTTAGCATAGAAGTCAAATATTCCGTCGTAAATCATAAAAAATCAAGCATTTATTTTTAACCCCTGCTGTTTCAATTGTGCATTAAAACTTTAACACGACCCAGATGGCAAAATTCAGACAAGTGGATAGTTAATGCACAGGTTATTTACCAACTTGGAATTTAACACTATGCTTGCTGTATTTGATCCTAACCTGCAGGATATGACAGTCAGATGAAGTGCCTGCACAAAGCAGGTTGGAACCTTGCAAATATAAATATGAGTGTCAATGCTCAATGATATAATCAATCCCTGATAGCATTTTTAACTGAGGCCAGTCAAGGCAAGCCATTTCCTGCCATGTGAACTCATGAGTTGAGGAGCTGGACACAGAGAAGGCCTATATCGGTAAAACAATTTATCTTTTGCGTGAAACTTGGAGGAACAAGAATAGTCTTCTTTAGACTTATTTTGCTTGAGTTTCTCCTCCTCTTTGGTGAGATGCCCCAATCTCTCTTGTGATGTATCTGTTTCCCTGTGAAATGGCTGGCAGGATAGTTCACATCCACCTTCTAGTCACCTCTCACTTTCTGTTATCTGACTGATTCCTCTTAATCTTGGGGCATTAGTGCCTTTCTTTTAGTCAATGAGTACATATTTGAAAGGAATCTCAAGAATAATGCTTAATGTCCATTAACATTTTCCATTAACAATCATCAAAGATGGAGTAAAAAAAAAGAGGACTGTGAAGCAGCTTTTGAGATCCCAGATCAACTAAGCGGACTTCAATGTGAAAACTAAGATTTCCTACAATAAATTGGGCAACAGATTAATAGATAACTTGAAAGGAGGTCAAAGAAGAGTTTAAAATGATACGAACTAGTTAATACCCTAAGAGTTCCACTTGCCAGAAGGCAGGCATAGATGACTAATTTGTAAGCAACCACACAAAATGAAAAGAAAAAGCATACAGAAATGCAGAATATGGCAGACTTTGGCAATTAAGAAGGATACAAAGAGCTGCCAAAAACAGACACCAAGCCTGAATCCTACATTTTTGGCTAAGTCTGAGATGCATCGAGTTTTTAGGAGGGCTTCTTGCTGCAACGACTAATGAATTTTCTTGTTCTAGCTTACAAAGCTTGCCTCATTAATTCCCTGTAATGTCACTATGGTGTCTCCCATGGCTCAATTTTTGCCTCAACTTACCATGGTCCCTGTTTGGAACAACTCACCGCTCAGTGGATATCTGCTGAAACAGCACGACCCTTTGCATCCGTGTGATGTTTAAAAGCTTGTTGTGCATCCAGACAAGCACTGTCAATTGAAAGGTGCCTCGTATTTGCCCTAGACATGGCAGACAGGTGGAAATTGGTGCTCCACTTAGTGGGCGGAGGCCCTGCTTTTCCACCAGGACCAGCAGTGGACGTCAGAACGCTAGATCATGCCAGCCTGGTTCAAAGTTACCAACCGGATTAAAGCAGTTTCAACCATCTGAAGGATTGCCTGGCATGGTACAAAGAAGGCCAATGTCCTTCACTCTACCAGGGTAAGTGCCACCATCTTTTCTCTGATATCTCAGCCTTCATCTCTGCTACTGCACCCACCTCCCACCAAGGCTCATACTCTCCCACTCACATTATTGCCTGCAACATCTTCTCCTCTTGCTCTCACCCAAACAATGCCCCGATGTCACTCACCCTGCATGCCCTTTACTCTGCCCACTCACATATTCACGCCACGTCCCTGCCTGTACCAATAGGAACATCTAGCCAATCACTTTCATCTCCCTTCATACCTGCCTGTCTTTCAGTCCAGAAGGAAAGCAGCCAACAACAGGCCAGTAAGAGTCAAGACAGGTTGTGTGCTGCCCATCATTCAGCATCTCCACACTTATAAGGTGAGGATCCTGACTTTGGCCACCTTGAGCAGGCTGCGGACCAGTATCTGAGGCTGCCCTCAACTTACTTTACTGGGACCCACTGAGCAAAGGCCATCCTCCTTGACTTGACTGAGACCTTTTGACAACCATGATAAACTTCCTGGCTTTGTGTCTGTGCTAAACTACACAGTCAGATAGCAATAGTTAAAGCTTGGCATCTCTGGCAGACAGAGCAAAGTACAGAAAGGAAAGGCAAGGAAATGAATGCTGTGAGCATCCAGGTAGGCTCAGAGTGAGTTAGTGCTATGACAGTAAATGAACAGCCCGATGATGCAGCCATTGATTCTGGGTGCATGTCCCTGAGCACAAAGTATCCTTGCTGCAGCATTACAATCATTGTTCGGCATGGCCTTCAATCAGCAGAAACATCCTTTAAATAGGTCTTTGACGTGCAATGAAGGTTCTTAGTGGCTGGCACATATCAGATGCCAATCTCTGCAGATGTGGGATGCATGTGCCTGGTGCCCACGGAATTTGCCCTAAAATGCCCTATAAGTTCCACCCCAACAGTCATAAAAAGACTACGTGAAAGAAGCTTGCAAGCACAATCAAAATCAACAGAAAAGATTTCTGTAATTATGTTAAGAAATAAAGAGTGTACAAGAGCAATCTGTCCTCTTTTCCACTGCCATCAGGATATGGTGAAAATGTTGTGTAAATACTTTCCAATAGTATTTCTGGTAGAGGGAGAGTTCAGAATGCCAGACATCTCAAGGGAGCCAATATTAAACAAGAGATAAACACTCAACAAAACTAACATAAGCAATATAACAGTAGCATTGAAGCTAATGGGCTGAATTCCTCCCCTATCCCCCCCTCCCCACCCAATATTTTGTATAACTGTCGATTCCGAGGCGTTTCATGGACAGTTTCTCTAATGGGCTGCGGTGACATATCTCATGAAAACTTCTTTTGCTCACCTCATTAATTATACATTCATGCTCCACGGTGCTCTACTCATTGAATCACGCACTCTCAGAAACAGAAAAGTTTGCTGCTGATGGGACCTTACAGTGTAGGGGCTGTGGGCACCATACGTAAACCCCTTTTATGCACTATTTCAAGTGCTGCAGCATGGTCATTCCAAATGTGTTGCTGCATTATATTTCAAAAAGAGATGGCTAGCAAAGGGATGCTGGCATCCCCGATTCACAGACAGGGACCTGGAGGTCCTTATGGATGGAGTAATTGATAGCACAGTTGCTCTCTTCCCTCAGGACTGCCAACAGACACTTTGGCACCAAACCCTGCTAGTCTGGTAAGGGATAGTCTCCCAGATCAGTGGTGTTTCTTTGCTCAGAAGGAATGCGCAGCAGTGATGTAATCACCCAGTCACCCAACTCAGATCTTCTGGAAGAGGGTATCAGTTAGGTATTGCCTGGCTTGTTGTGCCAAATGTAACATTGCTCTATTGTGGTGAAAGTGATGTTTCTCCCATTTAATGTCTTCATCTTTCTCCTCAGAAGACTGCTACTGCTCTCTCAGTTCCTCAGCGTCCGTGTCATCCGTGTCATCTATCATCCCAGGTTGATAGTGCTGTTAAGAAGGCATACGGTGTGTTAGGTTTCATTGGTAGAGGGATTGAGTTCCGGAGCCGTGATGTCATGCTGCAACTGTACAAAACGCTCGTGCGGCCTCACTTGTAATATTGTGTACAGTTCTGGTCGCCCCATTACAGGAAGGATGTGGAAGCATTGGAAAAGGTGCAGAGGAGATTTACCAGGATGTTGCCTGGTCTGGAGCAAAGGTCTTATGAGGAAAGGCTGAGGGACTTGGGTCTGTTCTCATTGGAGAGAAGAAGGCTAAGAGGGGATTTAATAGAGACATACAAAATGATCAGAGGATTAGATAGGGTGGACAGTGAGAGTCTTTTTCCTAGGATGATGACGTCGGCTAGTACGAGGGGGCATAGCTGCAAATTGAGGGGTGATAGATTTAAGACAGATGTCAGAGGCAGGTTCTTTACTCAGAGAGTGGTAAGGGCGTGGAATGCTCTGCCTGCCAATGTAGTTAACTCAGCCACATTAGGGGCATTTAAACAGTCCTTGGATAAGCATATGGATGATGATGGGATAGTGTAGGGGGTGGGCTTAGATTAGTTCACAGGTTGGCGCAACATCGAGGGCCGAAGGGCCTGTTCTGCGCTGTATTGTTCTATGTTCTATGTTCTATCTGCTCTTTGCCTGCTCCGGTTGTGCAGAGTACAGCAGGATTATCCAGCACATTCTATCTGTAGTGAATTGCAGCTTGATCAATCCCAGCACTGGAACCTCATTTTGAGGATCCCTATTGTTTGCTCCAAAAGTCCTGGTGGAAGAGTGAACTGCATTGTACCTGCATTCTTCCAGCCACAGGTTCCTTAAAGAAGATATCAGATTGGAGAGGACAGTCCTTGTCTCCCAGCAGTCCTTCGTCTCTGGCATTTGGCCCTTGGAATGAGGCAGGAACTTATGAGTTAGCAAGAGTGCAGACATCATGGCTACTTCCAGGATATCTGGCACAGATTTCTAAGGTGTAATAGCAAAGATTACCAATGAATTGGGCACTGATTGATTGGAACTTTTTCCTATTAATTAATTCAGCCACATTATAAAATGACATTGTTAATGTGTGCCCAGTCTGTACCACCCTGCACCTGGGGAAGTCAGAGGATGTTGTAAAATCCCACTGCCTGGGCTGCAGCACTGATCTCGACACAGGGAAAGGAAATGAAGGGGTAAGGTCTTGCACAAATGACACATGTAACGTCCTTACTACATTTGTATGTTGAGGATTGGCAGATTGCATTCAGGCCCCAAGGTGATGCCTGGAATGAGCCAGTCACATAACAATCAAGTGCTGATGTTACCTTGAGAGTCACTGGGATGAGTTGGCCACTCGCTCCTTCAGACAACAAGTCCTGCTTGAGTAGATGGTACGGTTCTGGTAAAGTGTCCTGGGCCATCCTCACTCTGTGCCTGCACTAGGCTTTGGTCATTCAATGGAAATGATAGTACACTCATTACATTCAGGCCCTTCTAAACCTCCTCCGCATCCTGGGGATTTAATTTGGCTGTGGCTTCCTCACGTCAAGGGTGTACAGCATTTGCTGGAGGCACGTCAATGGTGTACTGCATCTGCTAGAAGTACCTGTTGGTCCTGGGCTTGATGACACCTTTATATTGCCTCAATTTGTCCACACTGTCATCCTCTGACTGTGACAATGATGATAGCAGCCGTTGTTGCTGGATCCATTCGGGATGGACGCATGAAAATGTGTGGAAAATGGCAAATACATAATACCGAATGAGTGATGTGATTCCTGAGAAGTCATAACAAACACAAATGAGGCTCTAATGTAGGTTGTGATACAGTAGGACATAGAGGCCTCCCTAAAGGAGAATTGTGAAATGCCTCAAAAGTAGACCCCTGAGATTTCACACCTTATACAGAAGCATATATCACAAGCTCTGTCGTGCAAATACAATGGGATATCGTAACTGTGGTAGGAGCACTAATAGTTTGCAAATCTCCCCACCTCACCCCCACATCAGCTATGAAATGCAACATTGAATACAAGCGTCCATATTATAAAACATTCTTTGAGCTCATTGTAAGAGGAAAGCAGTGTAGCTATGGAACCTTTGGAATATGTTGGAGAACTCACAAACATATGTGGCACTTTTTAGGTCAGTTGTGATCACCGTTGCTTCACAAAGGTTAGTTGGAATAATTTGTGACATTGCCTTGACTGTTTGTGACCAAGGTTTGTAACATATATGGTTGGTCAATCCATGAACTGCATAGGCAGAGTGATTTGATGCTATATGTGTGTCATTATTGAATCTATTGATGCTTGACTAATATAACCATCCTGAAAACCACCTTAATCATCCATAAGTGCAAACCAACCCCGCACACAAATCAAAACAAACTTAATCCACCCACCATGAGTGCGCTGACAACCACTTTTTATCCTCATTGCACAGTTAAGATTTGGTGGAAGATGGAATGGCATTCAGTTCATGATTCTCTGAGTGAATTACACGTTCTGCCTGAAAGTCAAGATTCAACCCCAACTTTTCATGTATTCTTTTGTTTAGCTGTCCCAGTCAACCCAATTAGCTTTGAGGCTCCCCATGTTCCAAACTAACCTTTTGGTTTCACTAGACAAAAGAAAAACACAAGCGCGGATGCTGGAAATCAGAATCAAAAACATAAATTGCTGGGAAAACTCAGCAGGTCTGGCAGCATCTGCATAGGGAGATAGCACAGTTAACATTTTGGGTTCAGTGACCCTTCTTCAGAATGATTTAACAACTAATATCTCCACTTTATTTCCAATTTAGTCCCAAGCCTACTGAGTCTCATACTCATATTCACAATACACTGACCACACCCCCAACCCCCCACCCATTGAAACCAAATGGAGGTGATTTGCAAAAACCCTCATTGCCACCATATCCCATACCCTCCCATGCTATAAAAGATCCCACTCTTATTTTCGGAGTTGGCCCCTTCTCAGTCATTACTCTTGTTATTCCCAGTGTAATGGCTCCAAAACCACACTTGAGTTTCCCACTTTCCCCAGCTCAGCTTAAAACAACATTGATAAGCCTCTTGATTTCTACTGCCCAAATAACCCAGCACTGATCATGATCGATCCCCAAGACTGACAGTTGACAAAAGCCCTGCCTGAGAGCAGACCAGACCCTGACTGATGTCTCTACAGCTCCCCAGTTGACTGATCTATTCTTTCCGGCTGGTTGATCTGACCTGCAAGGTTGACGGTGGCCCAATTCTCAGATTGGAAGGATATGCAATCCTGCACCCTGGTCACACCAAGTGCTTAACTGACTGTGGTGAACTCCCTGGACTGAGATCAGATGATGCCCTTGATTGAGCATGGCGGCATTCCCCAATTGACCATACTCCCTCTTCAGTCAACTATGGACTACTTGATACAGTGAAGGTCCAAAAAAACTTGAATACTAAAATGTTCTGAACCGGTACAAAATGTCACGAAATGCTAGCCTTTATATTTAGGGGACTAGAATCCAAACATTTGCTCTGTTTCAGCTGGAGAAAAGCCCTGGTTTGACCAGACCTGGAGTAATGTGAACATTTCTGGGCACCATACTTTTGGAAAGATACATTGATCTTGAAAAGGGTACAGCATCGCTTACCAAAATAATATTTATACTCCAAGCATCAAATTACTATATCACAAATAAAAATTACACAAATGTAGGGTCGTACACCTGAGAATGTATGAAATTTTAGCTATTTGATTGAAATTTTTATGTTTTTAAGGAGAAAGAGTAAATTGGAAAAAGCTATTTTTGATAGTTGAGGAGCCAAAGAAAATGAAGCAGAGTATAAAATGAGGAGAACATCTTTCAGGAATGAAACTGGGAAAAACTTCTGCACACAAAGAGCAACATTTTATGTCAATGACGGGGATCCTGCCAGCTGAGTGGAGAGGCAGCAAGAGCCCATGTTGCCTGACTTTGGGATCATGCACTGAATTAAGTGTCCATCAAGCACTTGACTAAACAGTGGTAAACCTTCCCTGAGATGAAGGCCATTGTTATCCTGTTTTCAAGGAGAGCTGACCAACAGAGGCTGGCTGCTATAGATTGTTCACCAGTGCCACCAAGGAAGCAGTGCCTACTGCCAGTAAAGCATCCGCCAGAGTTATTCATTTGTTACTTTTCACTTTCTGAAACAAAATTTATTTTACTGTAAGCCAATAAAAGTGTTAAACATCCAGGTCCTTTAAAATATCAATAGCTGAAACCACAAGCAATTGAAACCTCAATATTGTATAAACAAACATTATGAATTTAACAGATGAGATCAGCAACCCAAAGTATCAAGCAAGGGATGCTTTCCCCTGTAACTCAGGTATTTGAACAAAGTAATGGACTTTTAGGATCTTAACCAAGTCACATTATGTATTTTTGGCCAGGGGGAGGTGGTGCGGCAGGACCATTCATAGGGATTGGATGGGAGGGGAATTGCTTGGCATGGAGGCATGAGGAGCCATGGGTGTTGAGTTGGGGTCATGGCTAGGCATTGCTAACATTGGTTGCAAATCCAATGTCCCTCTCCTGATTGGCCTTATCAGTAGTGAAGTGGATTTAAAGGGCAAATTTGGCATTGACAGATGACTTATGCATAGTAGATTGTGAGATTCTCCAGATCTCTGGAAGGAGCTGCACGAGAACAATTTCAGAGCCATGGTGACCTTGACTGCCAATGACAGTGTGTGTCTGCTGAGTCCACTTGGCAGAAAGTCTCCTTCCAGGAGTCTGCATATGTCAGCAATGACATTTAAACTTACAATTGAAAAGGGACACTCTTGCAGACTGAGATGCTGTGTGTTCTACAAGATACTCAATGAAAGGATAACTGACATAAAAAAAACTTTGTCTATCAGGATATAAAGGACCGTTACTGGGAGGAGCTAACCATCTGGTGTAGTGGTGTTGAAAGACAAATTCAGTGCTTAGTACCACATAGCTAACAGTGATGTGCTCTATTTAGTCAAGCCTGATATCTGAGAAATGGTTCCATTTACAGGATTTCCAACCTCATTCTTGACTTCCTGATCTTTCAAATGTGATATAAGTAGCTATTGAGTACTATGTAATAAACCTGGTCAGTATCAGCTCATCCCTTCACTCTGAGACTGTGCCCTCAGGTCCTAGTCTCTCCCACAAGTAGCAACATCTTCTCCACGGCTGCCTCACAGCTCCAGGGACCTAGGTTCGATTCCAGCTTTGGGCGACTGTCTGTGTAGAGTTTGCACATTCTCCCCGTGTCTGCGTGTGTTTCCAATGGGTGCTCTGGTTTCCTCCCACAGTCCAAAGATGTGCAGGTTAGGTGGATTGGTCATGCTAAATTGCCCGTAGTGTTCAGAGATGTGTAGAGTAGGTGGGTTACAAGGGGACAGGTCTGGGTGGGATGCTCTGAGGTTTGGTGTGGACTTGTTGGGCCAAAGGGCCTGTTTCCACACTGTAGGGATTCTATGATATCCACTTTATGCAGGCCTCTCAGTATTCTGTAAGTTTCAGTGTGATCCCTGTCATCCTTCTAAACTTCATGCAGTACAGACCCACAGTCTTTGACCGTTCCTCATATGACAAGTCCTTCATCTCCAGAATCATTCTGGTGAACTTCCTCTGGAACCCTTCCAAGGCCAACACATCCTTCTTTAGATACAGGGTCCAAAACTGCTTACATTATTCCAAATGCTGTCTGAGCAGAGCCTTACACAGCCTCTGCAGTACTTCTCTGCTGTAGGCCTCTTGAAATGAATGTTAACATTACATTTACCTTAACTGCCAAGTGAATTTGCATGTTAAGCATAAGAGAATTCTGAGCTAAGACTCCTATGTCCCTTTTGCTTCAAATTTCTGAAGCTTTTCCCCATTTAGAAAACAATCTGTCCCTCTATTCTTCCTACCAAAGAGTGTAACCTCACATTTTCTCAGATTTTATTCCATCTGCCACATCTTTCCCTACTCTCCCAGCCTGTCCTTCTGCAGCCTCCCTGTTTTCTCAACATTACCTGCCCATCCACCTATCTTTGTGTCATCTGCAAACTTAGCAACAATGCCCTCAGTTCCTTCCTCCAGATCGTTAATGTATAACATGAATAGTTGTAGTCCCAACACTGACCCCTGTGGAACTCCACTAGTCACCAGCTGCTATCCTTGCATGGCATGGTAACTCAGTGCTTAGCACTGCTGCCTCATGATACCAGGGACCTAGGTTCAATTCCACCCTTGGGTGACTGTCTGTGTGGAGTTTGCACATTTTCCCCATGTCTGCTTGCGTTTTATCCAGGCGCTCTGGTTTCCTCCCACAGTCTAAAGATGTGCAGGGTAGTTGGACTGGCCATGCTAAATTGCCCATAGTGTCCAGGGATGTGTTGGTCAGGTAGATTGACATGGGAAATGTAGGGTTACCAGGATTGGGGGAGGTTTGGGTGGGATGGTCTACGGAGGTTTGGTGTAAGCTTAATGGGCTGAATGGCCTACTTCCACATTGTAGTGATTCTATGATCCTGATAAAGACCCTTTCATCCCTACTCTCTACCTTCTCCTAGTCAGCCAATCCTTTATCCATGTCAGTGCCTTTCCCTGAACAATATGGACTCTTAACCTGTTTAGCAGCCTCCATTGCGGCACCTTGTCAAAGGCTTCCGGAAATCCAAACAGGTCATGTCCATTGCCTGTCCTTTATCTGACTTACTCTTTAACCCCAGCCACCAAGGTCTAACTGGCCTATTGATGTCTGTCTTCAGCTTCCCTCCCTTCTTACACAAGAGGTGTTATGTTATTCATTTTCCAGTTCCTGGGGTCCTCTCTGACTCCAGTGATTCCAGAAAGATTACCACTGATGCCTCCACAATCTCCTCAGCTATCTCTTCAGAACTCTACGGTGTGGTTCATCTTGTCTGGGTGATTTATCCAACTTCAACCTTCCAGCTTCCCTGGCACCTTCTTTTTAGTGATTGCCACTACACTCATTTTCTACCTCATTTTCCAGCTGTACAATGTCCACCCTTGCCTCTCTCTTACCTTTTAGATATCTAAAAAAACTTGTGATCTTCTTTCATATTACTAGCCAGCTCACTCTCATATTTCATCCTCTCCCCTCCCACTTATTGCTTTTTTTAGTTATTCTCTGCTGGTTTTTAAAGGTTTCGGACTAATCTTCACCACATTGTAGGCTTTTTCTTTTGCTTTTATGCTGTCCCTTGACTTCCCTTGAGAGCTTTGGTGCCTCACCCTCCCTTTAGTATGTTTCTTCGCCATTGGGATGAATTTCTGCTGTGCGTCCTGAATTACCCCAGAAACTCCTGCCATTGTTGCTCCAAAAAATTCCCTGCTAGGCTGCCTTCCCAATCAAGTCCAGCCAATTCCTCCCTTATGCCTCTGTAGTTACCTTTACTCGACTGTAATACTGTTACATCTGCTTTAATGTTCTCCCATTCAAACTGCAGGGTGAATTCTCTCATATAATGGTCACTGCTCCCCAGGGGCTCCTTCACCCTAAGCTCTCTAATCAGTCTGCCTCATTACACATGCTTGCCATTTATCTCGGGCTCTTGTGCCATTCTGAATCAGCAAAAAAGCCAGACTAATATAATCAAATAATAGAACAGGCTGGAGGAGCCAGATGGCCTATTCTTGTTCCTACATTCCTACGGAGGGTATAAATTTGATTTTGGGCTACAACATTGAATGGGGATAACTGGAAAAAACAGCCAGTATATATTTGATTACTACCAATAAAAATGAAAATCCAGAAATGTTCAGCTGATTCAATATTGTCCATTTCACATTACTGCCCAAAATCAAAATGATCCTCAAAGTGACTAGTGCTGTATTGGTACATAAATTGAACATTTAGAGAAACTGCAATTAAGTCTCAAACAAATTCCCAAATTGGGATTTTGTTCAATTAATTTACAAAAACCCAAATGATCTCTACAAGTAAAATTCAGTACAATAAATGCAAAATACTGTGGATGTTGGAAATTTGAAACAAACAGAGAAAATGCTTGAGAAACTCAACAGGTCTGGCAAGACCTGCAAGGAGAGAAAAGAGTTAACATTTCAAGTCTACTGTGGAATTTCTTCAAATTCAGTATGTTGTGTTCACAGAATAGTTTGATTGATTGTGAAGTTCTATGGAAAACACTAAAATGTTTGGAATATACATTCTTTCCCCTAATTTTAATTTTGGAAAATCATATTTAAGATGTAATTTTACCACATGCACATTTACAATGTACCTGGAGATAAAGTCCTTTTATCCATTTTGCTCTTTAAACTGTAGTCTGCAGTAAAACACATTGCACTTACATATTGATATTAGGGCAGAATTAATCACAAATCAAAATGTTGTAGTTTGTTGATTACTTCTTGTGTATATTCAGCAAAGTGAGTAAAGTGTGCACCATGCAAAATGTGATTGCCCTTTGAGAAAATGCTACGAATTGCACAAACAATTTCACCCAACAAACATATTGCAAGTTGGAACAGTGGATCTGAAATTTTACATATCATGTACTTCTGTTCAGGAAGTAAATACAGAACTTATCATTAAAGATACATTATCTTCATAAAGAAATGTTTGCAACACCATTTGTTTTAGGAGGGAGGAAATCAAATACAACAGATATATTGAGATTGTTAGAATTGGTTTGACTTTGCATTTTAAGACTATGTGGTAAATACTTATTCGCAAAGGTGATTCCCTATTAAGTTGCAATGAAAACCTTATTATATGCAGATTTCTATTGCATGAAAGCCAGAATTAGACAAGCAGAACAATAATTAGAAAAGTGGATTACTTAACCTAACAATGTTTGACAAAGTAAGGACATGTTTCATGATTTTAATTTCAGCCAAAATGGAGGGTTTAATGAAAATCATTATAATTTTACCAAATAAAGCCAATTCAAGCATTCCATATCAGATACTTTAAGTGTTTACACTTGCTTGAGTACTTTTGTACATTACCCATCTGCTACAATTTAAGGGTTAGTAGATTTTATCATGGAAGTTATTGTCCATCTGTTACATTTGGAGGAAATCCATATTAAATGCAGGCATCTGCCTGAGATCCTTCATCAGAAATTATGCCTGCTTGAGTAAGCTGATTCCCACAGGACATTTCATGTATCTGTGTAGCAAAACACCAGAGTACACCGTTTATGACATACTGGGCTTGACCTTCACCCTTCACGTGGCAGAAGCTGTTAAAAAAGGGGAAGAAAATTACCTCCTTTGACCCTGCTACTTTCCTGTTGCCTACTGATGTAACCTTTTGATGAAGGGCGATTGATATAGATATATGCTAGAGCTTGGATTTTAAAATAGTATCGTATGGTGCAGTTAATTTTCTGAAGTTTAAAAAACACTTGGTCAGAGGTTTAACAAACACTTTCTGGAACAGTTAACTCATTCAATATATGTTAGACGGTAAGGGAGTCCTCAACTGTTAACGGAAGTTTGTTACTGTGCTGGTTTACAACAAGGATTGCAAATACTGGAGGCCATTATCCTGCTTTTGCATCAGAATAATCAAGGGTTGACATTATCTAAGGAAACCCAGAGATTATAAGAATTTGGGTAGTTCGGCAAAGACCTGACTGGGGTCAGAAGCAAATATTGTTCTCTCCTAAAAAAGGAGCACAAACTAATTCAGAATAAGCACAACTACCGCAGTAGAAAAATTTAGTTTGTACAATTTTGGAACTCCTGGCCACAGAGAACTGTGGGGGCACAGTCCTTGTGTATATTTAAGGTTGAGATAGATAGATCCTTAATCCAAGTGTTACAAGAAAAGGGCAGGAAAATGGGCTTGAGGAATTTTGGATCAACCATGATCCAATTGAATGGCAGAGCAGGCTCAAGAG
Source organism: Ginglymostoma cirratum (assembly GCA_024137785.1). Lineage (NCBI taxonomy): Eukaryota > Metazoa > Chordata > Chondrichthyes > Orectolobiformes > Ginglymostomatidae > Ginglymostoma > Ginglymostoma cirratum. Next base: position 37,293,025 of record JAHRHZ010000018.1, on the reverse strand, counting down.
GCCAAATGGCCTACTCCTGTTCTTATTTCTTATGGTCTAAGGTCTAACTTCCAGGATAGGACTGTTTGGCTAGAAATCTGCAGGTTATTAAAAAGTTCAGAAATTTTAAGCTCTCTGTTTTGTGAATATTCATGCAAGATAACATCATGTAAGTTCACAGGAAAGAACTGGAGAGAATCAGCTATGTTGACCATAAAGGTCTGATACAGAGGAATAGTTTCTCTGGATATAAATCACTGTAAAGTGATAATGTTGGGGAATAGATTGAAACTTTGTCTTGCTAGGAGTTTTAAAAATGTTTTCTAACTATGTTTTATATCCAGGTAGCTTGGTTTGTTTTGTTTGTATCATCTTATGTTTAATAAACTCCTGTTATTTTGTTAAAGAAACTCTGCAGCTTAACATGACTGTGTTTCAGCGAATGACCACCTTATTAACTGAAATCAAACAAAAACTATCAGGCCAAATTTAATTTGAGATCTGACTTATCCTGTAGTGCCATTAGTTGAGATCATAACACCTGCCTTTTTAAACAGGCAAGCAGAAAATCATGCAGTAATATAGCAAGTCCTTTCGTACAAATACTGATTAGGTCTTGATGGTGTCATCTGGTGATTTTAGTGGAAGGACTGAATGATCAATCTCCACTCTTGTGTTTATGTGGCTTCGATTGTAACTTTTTTTGTGTGTCAGTTTTCGAACCTCTTAAAGGTGTCATTAGCCATGTCCTTACACTGTAGCTGTTGTCTCCAAGAGCAGACTCAGTTTGGAGGTGTGAATATATGTGGGCATCTTGACTGGCACAGGATAAAGAGAACATTGTTGAATCCTGGGTATCCTGTACAGATGTGCATTATAATCTCTAGATGGGTGCATAACAGTTGAACATTGACGGAGTAGAATCCCTTTTGATCGATGTATATTGCTGGTTCACCTGAGGGGGCTTTGATTGTCACATGCATGTGACCTATGACTCCCTGTGAAGCACATCAGCAAAGCCAAAGCTTTCTGGCTGGCGTTATCATTTGAGAAGTGGATGTAAGTGGTCACCCAAGAGATGACTTGTACACTGCAGACTGCGAGATTCTACAAATCCCTTGAATTAGCTGGAGGCTAAGAAATTCAGCACTGTGGTCACCTTAAATTCCCTGCTGACCTCTCACCTTGTTTAACATGGCAGGTTGAAGAAGGTCCACGAAAACTGTGCTCTGACAGTTTAAACAAAGAACTCATGGTTAAAAATGCAGTGAAGTTCCTTGCAGCAAACCTTGTCCTATTAGGATTTCCAACATGCTCGCAACTAAGCCTGCTTGAGTTAAATGTGGAAGTTGGAAGGATCATATTGGCTTCTTGCAATGTTTGCTCTTTTATCCATTTGCATGCACTGACATGCACCCATATTAGCAAGTTAAATTTCATTCCCCTGTAGAACATATTATTTACAATTAAAAAGAATATGGAATGACTAAAGGGCACTGCTAGAACTTTGTTTCTACGGTTTGAATTGGTAGTTCATTCTCTTAATCGATTTGCTACTTTGCAATTGCTTATTATCTATAAATTTCAGTATATATTCATTACCTTGTGACATTTAGCAGATTTTCAAAATGTCGCATGTGCTTCTTCCACACTTATGTTTAAGGATCCTGCCGTGCACTAGCAGATTGTATTGACTTCAGCAACTGAAAAGAATATGTTCCTTACGTCTTCGTATTACATCTGACTGGCTATTTCTAGTTATCCGTCATATGCCAACTGTTCTGCTTGTTTCAGTTCCAAGGAAAGAAAATTATCAGAGAGATTTGTCACACATTGGAAAAACAGATTTAGCTTCAGTAAGAAAATTAGTTTGGCTCAATGTTCATACTTGCCATCTGGGAGTAACATTAGTAATTGTTAATTTGTCTCCTAGAGTCAAAAACACTTTTATTAGAATCACTACTAGTTTTATGGTTATGGCTTATGGCATACTAGGAGGAGTTCCTATAAGGTAAATGGTAGAAAAATGTTACCTTATAATAATATTAATATGGCAGTTTGGAGAAGCTTTCTACAATCGGCTAGTTTACACGCTGCGGAATTACATGGGCTAGTAATGATTTTGCTGTAGCTGATGACATATCCTCTAGACCCATTTTTTTTTGTGTATTTATCTCAATTACAAACCCTTTTGCTCTCCACCATAATCTCAGTCAGCAATTTCTGCCTCTGTCCTGCAAGACCATAAGATACACGAGTAGAATTAGGTCATTGAGTCTGCTCCCCATTCAATCATGGCTGACATATTTCTCAAACCCACTCTCATGCCTTCTCCCCATAACCCTTCATCCCCTTACCAATCAAATACCTATCTCTGTCTTAAAGACTCAATGTCTTGACCTCCACATCTCTCTGCGGCAATGAATTCCACAGAATGACCACCCTCCAGCTGAAGACGTTCCTCCATATCTCAGTTTTAAAGGTTTGTCCCTTCTCTCTGAGGTAGTACGTTTGTGTCCAATTCTCTTCTATAATACGAAGCATCTTTTCCATGTCGACTCTATCCAGGCCTCTCAGTAAGTTTCAATGAGACCCCCAACCTCCACACCCACCACCACCACCCCCCCACCCCCGCCTCAATCCTTCTAAACTCCACTAAGTACAGACACAGAGTCCTCAAAGACTCGTCATTTGACAAGCCCTTCATTCTTGGGATCATCCTTTTAAACCTCCTCTGGAACCACTCCAACATCCTTCCTTAGATACGCAGACTTATCACGCACCTTCCTTTTATTCTTTCCTCCCCCCTTTCCCCTGATTCTGGACTTGCTTACAAACTATTAAATACCTAATTACTTCCAGTTCTAATGAAAAGTTATCAACCTGAAATGCTGGCCACAATATCCCTGGGGAGATGGGAAAGGAGCATGGTATAAGATTGCTGGGACAAGCATGAATTTGGACATTACAGGAACATGGCTTTAATAGAGAACCTCATTATCACAGAGCAATACGGTACAGAAACAGGCCGTTTAGTTCACTGCCCCAGTGCCAGCTCCTTCGCTAAGCTATTAATTAATCTCACTCCCTCATTCTTTTGCCAATCACATCCTTTAATTTCTTTCCCTTCAAATACTCATCCAATTTCTTTTGAAATTTTCTATCAAACCCAATTCTGTTTTCTGTTGACCTTTTTTAAAGATAGTTAATACTGATTATTGCTATTTTTATATCACTGCTTTTTTTTTGCAGTTGTTTAAGAAAAAACAGGAAGTGACAAACTAAGCCATTACAGGCCAGTCAGAATAACATCAGCACTGGAAAAATTAATGTGATTGGGGGACAGAGTAAATTATCATTTCAAAAAGCTTTGGTTTTCAAAGACAGTCGGCATGACCTTTTTTCTATTTATTTCATGCATCGTGGGTGCTGCTGGCAAAGTCAGCACTTGATTTCCATCCAAAATTGCAATTGAATTAAGTCGATTTCAGAGAGTAGTTAAGAATCCATTGTATTTCTGTGGGCCAGGAGTCACAACGTTAGGATGGCAAACCTCCTTCCCCAGAGTATACTGAACCAACTGGGTTTTTACAACGACCAACAATAGCCTCACTAAGGATAGTCATAAGACTATCTTTATATGCCAGATTTATTCATTGAATTCAAGTTTCAGCCACCATGGTGGGATTGGAACCCATATACCCAGAATTAACCTGGACCCTGGGATTACTAGCCCAGTGACATGAGCACTATGTCATCTACACTCCATTATCTACAAGGCACAAGTCAGAAGTATGATGGAATACTCCCCGCTTGCCTGGACAAGTGCAGCTCCAACAATACTCATGAAGCTTGACACCATCCAGGACAAAGCAGCTCCCTTGATTGGCACTACATCCACAAACATCCACTGACTCCACCACTGTTGCTCAGTAGCAGCAGTGTGTACCATCTACACGGCGCACTGCAGAAATTCACCAAAGATGCTCAGACACACCTTCCAAATGCACGACCGCTTCCATCTAGAAAGACAACGGTAGTAGAAATATGAGAACACTATCGCCTTTAAGTTCCCCTCCAAGCCACTCATCATCCTGACTTGGAAATATATTACTGTGCCTTCACTGTCGTTGGGTCAAAATCCTGGAATTGCCTCCCTAATGGCATTGTGGATCGATCCACATCAGGTAGACTGCAGCAGTTCAAGAAGGCAGCTCACCACCACCTTCTCAAGGGCTACGAGGGATGGGCAATAAATGATGGCCAGCCAGCGACACCCACATCCCACAAATGAATAAATAAAAAAAAGTACACCACCAACTCACCTTAAAGTAGGCAAAATGTCATGTTTATCTAATTTGATTGAATATTTTGAGGAGGGTCGAAAATGGTACCCAGGGTCTGCAATTTATCAAGGCATTGAGATTCTTGTGTGTTGGTTAGAAAGCTGAAGAGAGGTCTGCGTTGCCACTTCTATTCAGGAAGTGGATATTTCTCAAGATCAAGGACCTAGGATTGGAAATTCTACCTACCAAGAGCTGCTGCCCAATCATAGGCTGCCAAATCTTTTAATTGACGGTAACACTGGTGAGGCTTTGGCTCTTGCTGGATCAATACTTAACAGAGGGTCAGAATCAAACAGTGACCCTGACAACAGGTAAGGAACGGTGCAAATGGTTTGGGGAGAGTTTGCGTTGTGGGAAGAAGATTTGTAGCGGGTTAGCAGCACAAGCAGAGGATGGGTCTCAGCAGAATACTATGTATGGCTCAAGTCACCACATTACAGGAAGAACATGATCATAAGAGAACAGACAGAGGGCACTGACAAAGATGTTGCCAGGAATAAAAATTTAAGCCATGAGGAAAGATTCATTAGGTCAGGCATCTTTTCCTTCAACAGTAGAGGCTGTGGGAACTTTAATTGAAATAAGCAATGGAAATGCTGGACAAACTCAGCAGGTTTGTCACCATCTGCGTACAGAGAGTTCATTTTGAGTTTAATGTGACTCTCTTCATCCTGTCTAGGTCTACTTCCTAAGTGGTGAGAGTGCCAGGGAATTTGCAGAGCTAGCTGCCCAAAAATGGTGGGTAATTAATTGAGCTCCCTACAGGCCTATTTGCACAATGACAGACAATGATCTCTATTGCAGCAAAATACTGGAAAACATCAGGAATCTAAAGCCATGTTCCAAAAGTCAATGTTATCCATAGAATCCCTACAGTGTGGAAAAAGGCCCTTCGGCCCAACAAGTCCACACTGACCCTCAGAGCATCCGACCCAGACCCATTCCCCAAACCCACCTAATCTACACATCCCTGAACACTATGGGCAATTTAGCATGGCCAATCCACCTAGCCTGCACAACTTTGGACTGTGGGAGGAAACTGCAGCACCCAGAGGAAACCCACGCAGTCACCCGAGGGTGGAATCAAACCCAGGTTCCTGTTGCTGTGAGGCAGCAGTGCTAACCACTGAGCCATCGTGCCACCTATAAACATGCTTCTCGTTTTCATGTGAGCGGGATTGGGAGGTGGGTGCTAGCTTGCACGTGGAAGGTTCCCAAAGGCAGACAGTAATGGAATTAACTGGCTGTTCTATTAAAATTGGATTTTGGAATCCAGAACACAAAGTGTAGAGATTAGACAGGTAAGAGCAAGCCCATTCTCAGTGCATTCCTTTTGGATAGCTTTTGGAGAACTGAGGTACCCAGATGGATATGATCCCAAGTCATTTTTGGTGTAGAGGCCAAGGAGTCTTTAAGGAGTGGGTATTGTGTTTTTAGTTCACTAGAACCAGAAATAGAACATGAGGGAAGACAGAGGGTAAATGTGAACAGGGAATACTTTATTGTGCATCCTCTCAGCTTCACAGTCGGCCTTAGATTGCCTCCCTTAGATCCCATGCCTGTTCACCTGACACACACTCTTAAAGGGGCAACACCACACAACTACATACATAACATACAGCATCAGATGTTCTTTCTGAAGGGGGTCCAGGATCTTTTGGCAGAGGTCAGGTGCAATATTGCTCTGTTAAAATTGGGGAAGTTTGTGTGTAAATGGTGCATACACCCTTGGAACTGTCAAACTTTTCAAGACCTATCAACAAATGTAAATATGTTAAAGAGTGCACACACCTTTTAAAAATTGAGATTTGTAAACATTGGAGTGGAGTGAGGGTGTCTCCATTTTGGAGCAATCTCACACTTACTCTGAATGGCATGTGGATTTCACTCCTATATTATGAACATGCATAGCATTAATGCATGCAATATAATTTATGTAACAATAAATCCTGTGGACAGGGACTGTTGAACTATCTTCTCATCTTTCCCTCCAGCCATAACACCATGTTTGTTTGAGACTGTTTGTATATATGTGTAGGGGGACTTTTATAAAAGTGGCTGGAGTTTTAACTATTTGATTTATATGTCAATGTGCATAATTGTGTGCCTGTAGCTAGAATCTACTGATTTGTAGTAAATAGTAATCTTTGTTAAGTACAGAAATGTAGATTGTGTTTTTCTGTCAACCTGGCTTCAAAACAGAGGTAAACTGGGGATTTTTTTGCATATTTTTAAAAATCTTTAACTTTTGTGATGACCCCAGAAACAGTGGAGCTTGATTTCCAGTGCACTACTCCATTTGAGGCATAATACTGGAACCAAATTGAAATGATCAAGAAACCCGATCAACTGTTAGGTAGCAATGGCAGCTTTTTCAAGGACAGATATGAAGACATAATCAGTGTAGAAATGCACATCCTAATCAGGTCTGTGCAAGATCAATATTTTGTAAGCCTAGGCCAGTTTTGTATTTTCTCAAACTTTAGGTTTTCATGCCAGAAAGTATGGAGAGAAATCTAAAAAAAAGTACTTACTTTTTTATTTTTTGTGTTTAAATTCTGTTCCTTTGAAAATGCACAATCTTTCTGAACTCATAATGACACAAAGTTGGACAGCATTGCAGACAATGTTGATGACAGCTTAAATTACAGCAGGTAATTGATAAAATTAGGTGAACGGGCAAAGCTGTGGCAGATAGATTTTAATATATGTAAATGTGAGGTTACCCATTTCGGACGGAAAAAGGATAGATCAGGGTTTCTTTGGAAGGCACAAAGTTAAATACAATGGATGTCCAACAACATGTGAAGGTTCAGGTGCATTGCTCTTTAAACAAACAGATACAAACAGGTGCTGAAAATAGTCCAGAAGGCTAATGGAATGCTGGCCTTCATATCTAAAGGGCTGGAGTATAAGGATGCAGACGTTAAACTGCGGTAATACAAAACCCCACTTAGACCTCACTTAGAGTATTGTGAACAGATTTGGGCACCACACCTCAGGAAGGATGTTTTGGCCTTGGAGGGAGTTCAATGCAGGTTTACAAGGATGACACCTGGTCTTCAGGGCAGCATAGTGGCTCAAAGCACTAGAGACCCAGGGTCGATGCCAGCCTTGGGCAACTGTCTGTGTGGGGGGTTGCACATTCTCCCTGTGTCTGTGTGGGTTTCCTCCCTCAGTCCAAAGATATGCAGGTTAAGTGTATTGGCCATGGAAAATGCAGGGTTACAGGGATAGGGTAGGAGATGGGTCTGGGGGGATGATCTTCAGAGGGTCGGTGTACATTCGATGGGCCGAATGGCCTGCTTCCACACTGTAGGGATTCTGTGATTCAGGAGTTAAGCTATGAGGAGAAATTAACCAAATTAGATCTTTATATACCAGAATTTAGAAGGCTAAGGGATGATCTAATTGAGATTTTAAGGATATTAACAGGGAAATACAGGTTAGGTAAAGATAAACTATTTCCACAGCCATGGTGGAGCAGACACAATAGCCTGAATAGACTAATTCTGCTCCCTTGTCTTATGGTCTTACGGAGTGGATGGAGTAGTGACACAATTCCCTCATGCTTTGAATATTTTGTTAATAAATCTTATCTTTGATTTCATCTCAAAGAATTCTGCTATGTGTTTGTTTAAAAAATAATTGTAATACAAAAACCAGGATTTGGGAAACATGCTTCAGCCTACCTCAATAATGTATGGGAATAAAAAAAATGAAAGAAATATATCAAATAATACCTTGCTATCTCAAGCTTGAGATGGGAACAGTAATCATAACTGAAATTTATCCCTGTTTTCCTTTTGTCAGTGACATTAAAGCATTGATCAGTCATATTACAGAAGAGAAAGCATATCAACCATGTGCGTGTACTCTCACCAAGAATCAATACAACTAAGCACAGATAGGATAGAAGGTGCTTGGAGCCATCTTCAGTGTCAAAATGTTTCACAAATTTTTGTTGAATAATAAGATCATACTTGTAATAGATCATAAGTATGTAATAGCTATTCTAGGGCCACAGTCTGCAATTTTGATGATGGCTGCGTCAAAGATGCAATAAATGTGCAGCTAGAAAAGCACAGCAGGTCAGACAGCATCTGAGGAGCAGGAAAGTCAACATTTTGGCCTGAAACATTGACTTTCCTGCTCCTCAGATGTTGTCTGACCTGCTGTGCTTTTCCACCTCCACATTTATTGACTCTGGCTTCCAGCATCTACAGTCCTTACTGTCTCAAAGATGCAATGGTGTGCTGTACATCTCTCTCAGTGTGATCTCAAAGTTATAATCATATTTCAAAAGAGAAGGTATTCGTTGAAGCATGTGGAATTTGCCGTATGAGGACTTAATGTAGGTTGTGCAGGTTCACTGTTTACAATATTGGCAAATAGATCACTTTCCTGAAATTGCAGGAAACTGAAATTGCAGCTGAAGATCAGGAAGACTCAATTCAGAAAATATTCTATGAAAAGGCACTGAAAGGATGATCAAAATTTGACCAGTGATTAGTTGAGGAACTGAAAACATTCCACAATGAAATGTCAAGTTAGCAGGGCTGTGTCAAGCAGAGTCTTAGATATACTGAACACATAAGAATTGTCAGTATAAAATTCATAGGAAGATGTACGTTCATTGGTCTAGAGACAGACCTAGAATCATCGGTAAGCAAATGTATTACCTGCCAAAGCTGCAGAAATAAGCCACCAGAAAACCCCAATGCAATTGTGATCATGGTCCACAGGGTCATTTCAAAGAAATGTGATTTTTGTCAAAAGGAAAACGACAGTTCCTTGGCTCTCAGTGAAAGGCAGTCGAAGTGAATCGAAGTAAAGGAAATAGGTCAAAACCTCAATACTGAATGAATAATTGTTATTGTCTATTTTTACTTGTCATGGATTACCAATTGGTATCAGATAATGATCATCAAATTCATTCTGCGACATTCCAAAATTTCATGAAGAAAATTTGTATTGACATCCCACACTCCGCCTTACCTTTTGGCATTAATGGAATCAGCTGAAAGATTAATTAGACTAGTTGACAAAGTACTGTAGAAATGAAGTGCTGACTGAGTTTTGTTAGGCAGGACAATCAAGGGTTATCGGGTGTAGATGAGAATGTGGAGTTAACAATGCAACAAGATAGCCCTGACCCTATTAAATGACCGAGTAGGTTCAAGGAGCGCAGTGGTCTCCTTCTGCTCCTATTTTGTATGTCTGTATGTATATTTGTATGAAAACTCAATATGCAACTGTAACTGGCTAAGTTTCTATTGAAGTATAGACCAAATATGCAGTCCATTACAGGAAATGCATCAGCTGAGCTTTTGATGGGGGGACATTTATAGGCACTTTTGAATGTGTTCCTACCAAATATTACTGCTAATATTGAAAACAAACAGTTCAGTCAAAAACATCAGTGTGACAGAAACAAAACAGAATATAGTTTCAGGCAAAAAACTGCCAGATAAAATTATGCATGGTATGCATATCCATAAAAATGTCTTTACTTGCATCACACTGTTGAAGTTGTATAATTTGTTAAACAGGTAATAGTTATTTGAAGAGAGGCACAAATACTTTTTTTTTAGAAGGGTTTCTTCAGAATAAGAAGAATCATAGCAAACATGAAACGTTAATCCTTTCCAAAGATGTTGCCAGATCTGTTGAGTTTCTTCAGCATTCTCTGTGTTTGCTCCTTTGTTAGAGCCATGTGGTATGTCATAATATTCTGCCATTGCTTTCAAGCTGAGCACCCCCTACTGGGCTGTCAGCTTTGAGAGTCAACTTGCTGTCTTTAATTGGTCGATGAACCAGCTTTCAGGCCATTGTTTGGCTAATTTAGGGAAAATCACTTTGAGTGACTATTTCTCACACAATGCTAGCTTCTGCCTATACTGATTCCTGTGAGGGAGGCCAGCAGGGGTTGTAGTGAGGGAGGAAAACTTGCAACCGAAGTGGCTGCTGTTCTGTGACACACCAATCCCCCAGTTTGTTTCTGATATCAATCCTTCACTATTTCCTTGGAAGAGGAAACCTGTCTACAATGCCACACGTATCCAAGAGGGTTTGACAGTCAGTTTCCCTGGATGGTGAATCCTATGGCAGCAGGACAAAGCTATTATAGCCACTCAAGGGCCTGAATTGGCCTCTAGGTGGATAAGATGGCCACAAGCTTTCCTATCTTGGACTTAATTGGAGGGAGATAGGATAGTGTTGGGATCTCTACCATGTACACCAACTCCAACCCACCCCACCATCCTGCTGTAGATCATAAGTCAGCCGTATTTCCAGGGACTGGAAAACTTTCGTGTCTTTTGGAAACCTTCAGTGCCTCTTGCGTGTCTTCCAGAATTTGACTATTCAGTAGACTTTTCCTGGCTTCAATGAAAATGGGAGACATGTATAATGGTCAACTGATTGGATTTCTTTTGCTTTATAGTTATCTAAATTCAAGATTATTTTCCAAGTCTTTTTCAGAAGTTTAGGATATATGTCCTCTGTCCTATTGAACTTAATACCTTTATTAATCTCTTTGAATTAACAGGACCTGCCACGTATCTTTACTTCTGTGGAAGACTCTGACCGATTGATTGATTTATTTTCACTTGTACCGAAATACAGTGAAAAGCTTTGTTTACGAGTGGTACAGGCAGATCACAGCAAGCAAAGGATGTATAGATCAGAAAGACTTAGAGGCATACAGATTACATTATTTGAGGCTAGAGTCCATTCAACAGCCTGATAACAGCCAGAAAGAAGCTGTTCCTGAACATGCTTTGCGTGTGTTCAGGCTTTTGTATCTTCTACCTGATGGAAGAGATTGTAGGAGGTCACATACTCAATTGTTTAACTTCCTGAAATACATCCAATTAATTTTCCAAAGTACCAAGTCATAAGCCAAATGCTCACCGCATTTCTAAGTGAAGAACATTTATTTTATTGTAAGTTAAGTGAATGCAGATTCTTATCTGTGAGGTAGAGTTTTTGATCTAACTTGTGTAGTTTTAATGACTTCATAATATTTAATGCCATTAACAGTAACACAACAAACAGAGAGGAGACCTAGTGAACAACCTTCAAAAAAGCACATTGAGTAGCTCAAGTGTATCAGTTACCTATTTGGCCTCGAGCCATGTTGATAAATGCCTTGGCCTGAGTCTTGCTCATTCACCAGATGGTTCTCAGCGATTGCTTTGTGAACTTTACAACTCTGATGTACCCTGGTTAATTAATATAAAATCCTTTGGAAATATAACATCAATCTATTGGTTAAGTATTCAATATGAGTTGATAAGAACTCTTACTGCTATACAAAAGGCAGAAATCATGTACAGCAGTAATAATACTATGTATCTTATAACTTCAGAATTCTCAATTTAATTTTCATATTGTGGTAAAAGTGAAATATATGTGCACTCATGGTTACTCGTTAGCGCACTGAACCCTAACCCTCCAATACTGGTGCACTTCATGATTATAGGCTTGCCCCTTATCCATAGTGCATGCTGTTTCCCTAGATTGGAAAAGTGCCAGCTGCAAGCTTTCTTTAGCTGCTATTATTCACTAATGTGACATGGTTCTCAGAATGGTGCGGGAGATGTGTCAGTCTGGTATGTACATGAGTTGACATTGTATAATGACCCCTACTATATGAGTTGGTTAGTCTTCTGTTATGATATTAATGATGCAAGTCACATTCTATTTTTTACTTAATGTTCGCCTTCTGTATATGCATTCATAGTGTCTTATGTGTAATTATAAAATATAGGTCAATTCTATCATAATGTTGACTTTTCTAAATGTGGCTAATGTATAATTGTGCTTGTCCTAAAGGAAACTGTTCTGAAACTGAGTATGTGTTTGAGTTTACTTTTTCATTTTCTGTACAGCCCAGTGAACTATTAAACCACCAATTCTAATGAATGTTTGCTGCCAAATAGGTAATGACATAATGCAACAGATTCTATCATTGAAAGAAAAATATCTGATTAAATATTACTGTGAAATTACTAAAGACGAATACCATAAACTAATTTTTATTCAAATCAATATATATATAGGATGAGAGATAAAAGGTGCTGCAGATGCTGGAGAATCCGAGATAACAAGCATGGGGCTGGATGAACACAGCAGGTCAAGCAGCATCATAGGAGCAGGAAAACTTGACGTTTCGGACCGAGACCCTTCATCAGAAATGGGGGAGGGGAAGAGGATTCTGAAATAAATAGGGAGAGAGGGGGAGGCGGATAGAGGATGGATAGAGGAGAGGATAGGTGGAGAGAAGGCAGACAAGTCGAAGAGGCGGGGATGGAGCCAGTAAAGGTGAGTGTAGGTAGGGGGGTAGGGAGGAGATAGGTCAGTCCAGGGAGGGCGGTAAGGTCAAGGGGGCAGGATGATGTTAGTAGATAGGAGATAGGGTATCT
>JAHRHZ010000018.1:37222727-37280171 GCA_024137785.1 Ginglymostoma cirratum | reverse complement strand
CACTTGTCTGCCTCCTCTCCACCTATCCTCTCCTCTATCCATCCTCTATCCGCCTCCCCCTCTCTCCCTATTTATTTCAGAACCCTCTTCCCCTCCCCCATTTCTGATGAAGGGTCTAGGTCCGAAATGTCAAGTTTTCCTGCTCCTATGATGCTGCTTGACCTGCTGTGTTCATCCAGCCCCATGCTTGTTATCTCACTATATATAGGATGAAATAGTTCCAGGCAAAAATAACTATAGTTCTATCCGGTGATTTTAGATTTAAACATTCTTAAACACTTCACAATTAACACATTAATTTGATCTTATACTGTAGCTAACTACTTGAGTTTTTGCAGTCTAATACAAGAACATTCTTCCAAGTCAAAATATAAGAATAATTACAATAAATAAGATATTTCGAGCATTCTCTTTAACAGAGGAATGTATAGGAGCGCTTGTTCTGTTGGACAATCAGCTTTGCAATATCATTAATTACAGTATATACTTGAATGAAAATCATAACTTATTCCAATCAGAATAATCATTAATATTTGCCTAAAGCTTTGTTTCAAGGAAACGCAGCTTTAGGCATTGAATCCTCAATGTCCAACCAAACTGGTAGATTATCTTCCTGAGAAACATGGAACTAAGTAAAGTAAAGAATAAATGCATATTGTGATCTACAACTAAGTGAATGCAATTGAACTTCAACTTCCCTCCTACCTCTTCTGTCTAGTAAAATCTTTATAGTATTGCTTTGCTATATCATATCGAAGGCATTAATTTCCCTAATCTAAAATAACTTGGAGAGTACATTCCTGCAGGGGTTCTCCTGCTTGTATGTCATGACTTCAGTCTTTATAAAATTCCTTTGTCATTTTCAGCTGTTCCATTAAAATTGCATACATGAATTAGAAGAGCACTGCAAAAATTCACCTATAGTACTTTTTTTATTTAAGGGGAATCGTTAAACATACACAATTAGTTATTGCAGCTGTAACATTAACCACTATGGCATTATCTATTCTTGATCCAAAATGATTGTAAGAGTCATCCATCTTGAAAAATAAATTATTTACATCATTTGAATGAACATTCTATGTCTAAAGATAGCTTTTAAAAATCTCCAAGTAAGAAAGAATGTGTCTTTGATCCTGATAAATCCAGAAAAATATTGAAATGAATCTAAAACTTTTTATGGTTTTAGGCTATTAAGACTCATCTCCTCTGAATTCAATCTGCAATGGTAATCTGCATATCTTGGACATGAGCCGATTGAATCCTATTATACAATTTTTCATTTCTAGCTCATTGACATGTTATTAGTTTCTCTCTAGTTTAATTCTTTACTTTGGAATTATTAGTCCACAAGGCTTTTGCTAATTCTCTCTCTTATTTACACTTACCAGCCTATGTACATGTCATTCTGTTGAATTACTCTCTAATTGAAATATGCTCTAGGTACCATCATAGTAGTTATAAAAATTGAATGACCTTTTTTTTCAAACAATCAAGCATAAAATTGGCATCTTGGCTGCTACTACTCCAACACAACTCTCACTTATAAAATGCCTTAAATATAACAAATGGTCTTAAGGCATTTTAGAAAAGGGAGGAGGGGTTAAATAATTGAAAAGTTAGAAGTGGTGACAAAAAGAGTGATTAAACAGACAAGGCTTTCGAGGGATTTTAGAATATATAATGAGATGGGTATTTGTTAGAAGGAAGGAAAAAAGCCAACTGAAGATTTTACCACCGACAGTGGAACAGAGTTCGGGGAATATATACATTCAATTCAGAAGAGCAAAGGATCTGAATGGACAAGCATAGGACAGCACAAAATCATGAGTGATTGATGGATTAAGATGAGAGCCCTGAAATCCATTCAAAAGGAATGGGAGTTCAAAGTGGTTGACAAGGACAGATATACCAGTCAGATATGTCCTATTAATAGGTAATGGGCAATGACAATCAAATTGCAACTCTGCTCTTTCCTCTTACCTTGCCCTTGAGCTCTGTGCTTCTGGTCTGTATTTCTAGTTCAGTCCTCTTGAAATTTGGTTATGAATGAGTGCAGCAGGTTTTTTTTTGAACTTCTTCAATCTTAAGAAGCATTCCCAAGAAAAAAACAAAAATCACCCCATATGAGGTGCTCTCAGTCCTCTCAGCTCCGTGGGAAATACTGTAGACCATTGCCAGCAAGTCTTATTGCTGGGACAATCCCTCCCACTTTTCCTTTTCTTTTCTCCCTTTCCACATCCTATGAGTCTAAGTGGAAAGGCTGTTTTCTCTTGTCGTTGAGTCCAGAGCTAGAGGGCACTGTTTTTAAAATTAGGGATTGTGGTTTTTGGACAAGGGTGCAGAGATTATTTTTCTCAGGGTTGTGTAAATATGGAATGTTCTGCTTCAGAAAGTACTGAAGTGGGTGAATTAAATATTTTTAAGGCAGGGGTGGATGGAAGCAAAGGTTCTTGGAGGTTGCTGGGAAAATGGAATTCAAAACACCAAG
This sequence comes from Ginglymostoma cirratum, assembly GCA_024137785.1. Classification (NCBI taxonomy): domain Eukaryota; kingdom Metazoa; phylum Chordata; class Chondrichthyes; order Orectolobiformes; family Ginglymostomatidae; genus Ginglymostoma; species Ginglymostoma cirratum. The sequence continues at coordinate 37,277,680 of JAHRHZ010000018.1, read as the reverse complement.
AAATTAGCCAAGATCTTATTAAATGGAGCAGCAGGCTTGTAGGGCCAGAAGATCTACTTCTACATTTATTTTATATGTTCTTACTATGGGCTAGTGTTACATGACTGATTACACAATGATCCATTATCACGGTGAGGTGCCTGCCACTTCACATTTCAATCAATAGCTCCAACTCACAGCAGACTCTTTGAATCAGGGTGACAAATAAAACCAAATCCTCTTGTTATAACAGATTGTGAACTTGAATGAAATCTTTGTTCTGATTGGTATTCTCAAGTGGGTCTGGCAGGGATCCATAAAGCCAACCAGTACTAGGGAACAGATGGTAGTTATATGTTAATTGCGTGAGACATTGACTGATTTATAAGTGTATATATGTGGGGAAGAAGTGGTTTTGGAGTTGATAATGCATGATTTGGAATGCAACTCTGACTAGAAAAGCAAATGCGTGGACTCTATCAAGCTCTTTTCTGAACAAATATCAGAAGTGCAAAAAAATTTCTTTGAAAGCATTACTTCTCAGCGGCATTCATTGTGCAAATGTCAAAATTGGTTACGGAACAGAAAATGGAGGACACCATGTTAATGGTTTGGCAAGACCATTGAGATACAGGTCACAGATGACATTGTGAAATAAGAATTTAATGAAGAGAAATTAGATTAGAAATGTTTTTGAAAACTTTGAGAAGTGAAGTAAGTTTGAGACTTACAATAAAAGGGAAAACGCCAGAAATACCAAGATGTGATTGAAAGTACCATTGCACATGAACTGTCCCAAAATGTACAATACAGTATTTGAAGTTAAACACAAGATGGAAGATTCAGAGGCAGATGGTGGAGATTTGGATCATACAGAGACCATTTTAGTGTTCATATTTGAGGATGACGATGCACTAAAATCTATTTTAAAAGTAGTTATTCTTTGTTAAAAAAAAGCTAGAATCAATCATTTTATCAGTGCAGTAACATGCAGAGAAATGTCTTTGTTATTAGGTATAAAGTTGGTTCTGCTATAACGCAATAGCTACGTTCCTGTGCAACATGGTGTTATAGAAAATTGCGCTACAGAAATAATAGGGAAAAGTGGGGTTAGGGTCAGACCGTCAAAAAAATCACTTGAAATTGCTCAAAAGTCACTTAAAAGCCTAACATAAAGGATAGCACAATTTGAATAAATGTTTAATTCATATCTAATAATGAAATAACTGTAAATTTGAACATGTTAACTTGAAAAAATGTCAAGTTGACTTGGTGGGGGAGGAGGTTGTACTGTACCTCTCACAGAAAGCACTTCATGATAAAACCCATGAAATGATCACATGATGCCAGCACAGAGATTCTTTTGGCGCTAACATCGTACATAATAATGGGAAAGCCCATGAAACGATCACGTGATATCAATGCGTACTCCTCCACACACTAATGGAATCGTGTCAGAGCCAACACAAGTTCACGTTTTAGAAACAGCGTTCCCCTATTCGTCCATCATGTTACAGTCAATTTGCGTTGATGGAACATGTGTTATAACAGAACTGACTGTACCATCAATGAAAAAGGCACAAATGAAACTGACTATGTAAAACATAAAAGCTATTTGGAAAATCTGTGAATTTATAACAGATTTTCCAAATACATTATCTTTGGTGTTTCACATATTCACTACTGTATTCTTTTAGAGGTACATGGCCTCTCCACTAAAGAAATTAATGAAATGCTGTTCAAAATAGAGGGCAAAAAGTTAGAAAACAAAAAAGAAAAATTTGAATGCACTGCCTGCAGGCAGAAAGGCATTAATTAAAGCCAATGTCTCAGAAAGAAACCAGTGAGTCTTAATTGATAATGTCAGGTTACTAGAAACCAGTTTAAATTAGGGAGGAAAATCAAAGAACTGCTGATGCTGGAAATGAGAAATAAAACAGAAATTGCCGAAAAAATTCAGCAGGTCTGGCAGCATCAGTGGAGAGAAAGCGCAGTTAATGTTTTGGGTCCAGTGACTCTTCTTCAGAACTGTTCTGGAAACATGGTTTATTATAAAAGAGAGGGACTTAGAGTTCAGAGCTCAGGGAAGATTAATATAGATGGAAAAACAATAATTGTAATGCACAGGAATAACACTGTTCAAGTACACTCTTTAAGATTGCTTCATATGGATTACAAAATTGCAGATTCTAAATGAGTTATAAAGTGTAACAAGGAACCAGATACTTCTCATAACCAAATATTATGCTTTTCTGGGGATCAGACTGTTGCAATTGACAGTTCATTTGATGAAGGATAGATCAACTCTGATGATCTAAATGAGACCATTGGTCCCAAAAGACAACTACCTAAAGTTGATACTAAAGTCAAATATCTACAAGATGGGGCTAGTCAGTAATGAAATGCAACTAATACAAGTAGATTGGGGAAGACCACTGAAAACATAACAACTGGGTGAATGTACAGAATGACATGCAAGAGGTTGGGCCCAAGAATTCGGAACATGAAGTACAAAAATGGAAGGCAGGAAAACACAGTATAACCTTGTACAATGTCTCTGAAAGTGACTAAATGCCTAGAAAGAGATCATGAATTGTTGAAAGGAATCCTATTAGTACCTATTAAGTGCTCAATTATGGATCCCGTCCCATGCCTGCAGTTATTTTATTGATGTTGGGAGGTGAGCAGTTGCGTGGAGAGAGCAAAAATGATTTGAGGATGGGGGTCTCTCCTTTATGGCTCACTGACAACAGCAATAGAGTCACCAATGAAGACTGCATCCCTCCAAACATCAGAGCTTGTCCCAGCGTGATTAAAAACTTAGCTGGTCTTCAACAACACTTATGCAGGGATTTGCCTTCCTACAGCATCAACAGCCACATCTATTGGCAGCTCTGGATGCAGGCTTGCCAATCCCAATTTGACAGAGGTCCTGGCTATGCCCTCTCAATCAACTGTTGATGGTTAAATGCCATACACAGTCCTGCTGTGCTCCTGCTTTTAGTCCTGGTAGTGGTACGATTTATCATTGCATAACATTCAGCCTGTCGATTCTGAAGAAATACCACATAGAAGCAGGCCATTCGGTTTGTCATGTCCTTGCTGAGTCTCCACAATTGTAACACAGCTAGATCCACTCCTGTTTCCCCTGTGGCCCTGGATATTTTATGTTCCAAATAAAAATAAATCTGCCTTCTAACTGTGTACACTATTCATTGTCCAAGTAAATTAGTTGACCCATATCTACAATGCCTGTGCCTCTGCTTTATAATATTTATTTCTCACATTTCATTGCACTGCAATACACAGCATGAATAATTGCAGTATGGTTCAGTTTAGGATGCTTAATTAAAAGAAATGGTTAACTTTTTTTTCCTTTTCATTAAACTCTGCTTTTCCACATCTAGCTTCATTCTTAGTGGTTTTCACATTAATTTGGTTAAAAGCTTTTATCAGGCAGCACTGCACATTCTTAAATGCAAAAAAAAAACAGGGGGGACAGATGCCAGATGACTTTCAAAATTCAATGTGTCTTTCTGTTTAGGAAAAATAATGCTTTTCATTAAGGTTTAGAAAGATAATTAAAGTTCTACAGATCAACTGATAAGGTTATTCACATATCAGATGAAATAGTTAAGCTATTAATTTTAGATCTACGCTATTTTTTCAGAGTAGTGGGTTGGTGCGTTTCAGGGTAGTCAGGTTGGATCAGGGTTGTCAAGTCGGAGGTTAGTCACGAGTTCGAGGTAGTCAGGAAGTTAGCATGCTCAGGAAAGGCAGTCAAGACCAATACTCTTATTATTTTTTTGGTATGTGACCCTCTGAGGTCTGTGTGCAGTATCAACCTCTGAAACCAGAAGACAATGTATTGGCACGAGGGAACCCCGAGGAACCTTGCAGCAGCTCTGCTTATAGTTAGGTTTAATTCAAACCAAGAGTTCCTGGGTGTCCATGGTAGCTGTGAGGTCAGGGAAGTGGTTGGGAGATTGTCGAGGAACAGTTGGGCATATTGGTGTGAGTGATTGCGGTGTGATGTCAGTTTTGTGGTTACCCAGGAGTAAAACTCTGTTTTCTCTACGTAACATTTCCTGGATAACTGACGGAACTGTCTGGATTCTTCCACTCTAGGCTTTTGTGGAGGATCCTGGGAAGTAGAGGAATTGTCCATCACAAGTTCAAATTGCCATGGAGGTCAGCATGCTGGGATTTCCACAGGGTCTTATTGCACACCTTGAGTCGTACATTCAGTACCTGATGATCCAGAGATGGAAGAATTGGGCAATTAAATTATTGATCAACATGCGTTGCAATTATCAAACAAACTCTCCTTCAAGAAACAAGAATCAAGTTAGCTGAAGGGGCTAAACATGCAGTGTCATTTCACAGTGTTTGAGTCATAGCAGTGCTGAGCCTGTACGACAAGATAATAATCTTGTCCACAAACTTTTGTTAGACTTCAATAAGCACACAACTGATACACAGGCCTTTCAAATTCCAGATGTTTCCCTACTATACTAGCCTGTGTTAAGAACAAAGTGTAGGCATTACTTTAATCTAGGACTGGATTAAAAGTCGTTGGAGCCCTGAGTATGAAGAATATTTGGGTTCATACACTCAGTGTCACTTGTACAATGGCCCTCATTCGTGATTCATTAGAAGGCAGATATATAGTAAAATGCATGATGGAATACACTCAAAATAATTCATATTAAAACACACAATATATAAATGAGATCATCCAGTTGTAACAGTCCAATTTATAGATCTAATTATTCGAGCAGCTTTATCTGTCTCACAATCAAAATCAGAAATGCAATACCAATGTCCAAAATTACTTTCCTTAGCTCTATCCTTTTTCAACTTCTGCTGTGGCTGCAGTATGCAAGTGTAATCCTTTGTGTAGTGTGAGGAATGCCTTTCTAAATAAGTGCTATTGCAGCATATCTCATAATCTGCTGCTGCACAGGAACTCTGCTTCAATCACTGCCCAGACAGCAGTTAAGAGCCACCCACAAAGCTGTGGGTCTGAATTCACATGGAAGCCAGACAAGATAAAGATGGCAGATTTCCTCCCCAGGAAGACATTAATGAACCAGATGTGTTTTTATTACAAATGTCTAGTTTTTTGTTCCAGATTTTTAATGAATTCAAATTTCAAATATGATGGATCCAAGACAGTTCCTTCTAATCGAGCAACATTAGCACTATGGCACTGCCTCCTGGCTAGTCCAGTTTAGTTTCTGGTCTGTGGTAACCAGCACGATGCTATTTACGTGGGATTTGGTGATTAATGCGATTAGTGCTCATTAGATGAAAAAGAAATTCCTCCAAATTAATATTGAGAAGACCAAAGCCATTGTCTTTAAACTTCATCATAAATTCAATCCCTCCCACTAACTCCATCCCTATCCCTTACCTATTGCCTGAGGCTCAACTCGACTTTTCACAATCTTGGTGACCTATTTCACTCTAAATTGATCTTCTTGAAACTATATTCTTTTCACCAGTATGAAAACATTCATCCCACCCTGTAAAGTCACGCATCTCTATTCCCACGTCAGGAACTGAAACTGTCATCAATGTACTAGTTAACTTTGGACTTAAGTATTCCAATGTTCTCCTAGCTAGCCTCCCTCCCTACTTGAAGTGATTTAAGCTTCATTTGCTCATATCATAACTCACATCATCTCATTTATCCTTCACTCCTGTTCTTGTTGCCTAATATTGGCTGCAGGTCTGGCAATGTCTCAATTTTAATATTTTTATTCTTGTTTGCAAATTCCTCCATAGTTCTACCACTTCCTTTGTCCAAAATCGTCTCTGTGCTCTGCCAAATCTGGTTTATCGTGAAACTCCAATTTTGATATCCTCACAATTGACAGTTGCCTGAACCCTAAGATAGGGAATTTCCTCCTTCAACCTCTCTACATCTCCTCTTTTAACATACTCTCTCAAATCTAGCTGTTTTATCTAGCTTTTAGTTTCCTTTTCCAAAATTTGTTTTCTTAATATCTCCTTACGTGGTTCAGTGTCAATATATATTTTGACAATTCTCCTGTACAGTGCCTTGCAATGCTTCACTACATTAAGTAAGTATTTTCAAACTTATATACTCTTTAGATACAAATTCCAATGCACAATTGTGATGCAGTGAGATGGAATTTCAGAGACAGTGGGAACTTGGATTAGGATATACTTTATAGGAATACTTAAGGGAACATGCAATCAGTAAGATAATATTGAGGCAGACTTCCTGCGCAGCAGCAGAATATAAACTCTGTTACAATAGGATTTCTTTAGAGGGACAAGCCTGACACTACATTTGGGATTACATTTTCATGCAGCAGCCACAGCAGAAATTGAAAAATGAAGGAGCTAAGGAGAGTAATTTTGGCTGTCAGAAGCTGCTCAAATAATTAGTTCTATAAATTGGACTGTTACCAGTGGACAATCTCATTTATGCATTGCATATTGTATTATGAATTATTTTATTTTAAGTGTATTCCTTCATGCATTTTACTGTGCACCTGTTTGAATGATACAAGTGACAGCGAATGTATGAACTGAAATATTCTTCATACTCAGGGCTCCAACAACTTTCAATCCAGTCCTGGGTTAATGTAACTCCTACATCACATTGTTCATAACACAGGCTAATATAGTAGGGAAGCATCTGGAATTTAGAAGGCATGTGCATCAGTGTGCACTTACTGAACTCTGCAAAGATTGTTGATAAGATTATTATCTTGTGGAACAGTCTTGGCTATTCAGCACAGCTATTCAAACACTGTGAAATGACACTGCATGATTAGCCCTTCAGCTAACTTGATTCCTATTCTTTGAAGGAGACTTTGTTTGATAATGCACATTGATCAATAATTTAATTGGCCCAAGATCTGGTGATCTTCTTGATCACCAGATACTGAATGTACGACTCAAGATGCTCATTAAGACCCTGTGGAAATCACTGCATGCTGACCTCCATGGCAATTTGAACTTGTGATGGACAATTCCTCTACTTCCCAGGATCCTCCACAAAAGCCTAGGGTGGAAGAATTAAAACAGTTCTGTCAGTTATCCAGGAAATGTTACACAGAGAAAACTGTGTTTTACTTCTGGGTAATCACACCCCTATCACTCACACCGATACAGCCAACTGTTCCTCGACAATCTCCCAACCACTTCCCTGACCTCCCATCTATCTTGGGCACCCAGGAACACTTGGCTTGAATTAACCCCAACTATATACAGAGCTGCTGCAAGGGTCAACAGCGACCTCCCACATTTCATGAATGAATAAATAAAAACTACAGCTACAAGAACAGGTCAGAGGTTAGGAAGCCTGCAGTAACTCATATCCTAATTTGCCAAAGCCTGTCCAACATCTACAAGTACAAGGCAGGAGTGTGATGGAACACTCTTCACTTGCCTGGATGAGTGTAGCTCCAACAACACTCAAGAAATGTAACACCATCCACGACAAAGCATCGTGCTTGACTGGCATCACATCCACAAATCTCCACTCCCTCCACCACCGACACTCATTAGCAGCAGTATGTACCACCTGCAAGCCGCACTGCAGAAATGCACCAATGTTCCTTAGACCACACCTTCCAAACCCATGACCACTACTATCTGGAAGGACAGGGGCACCAGATACATGGGAACACTGCCGCCTGCAAGTTTCCCTCCAAGCCATCTACCACCCTGACTTGGAAATATATCGCCATTCCTTCAGTATCACTCAGTCAAAATCCTGGAATTCCTCCCTCTCAGCATTTTAAGTGGACTACAATTGTTCAAGATGGCAAGTCACCACCACCTTGTCAAGATTATTAAATATTAGCAATAAATGCTGGCTCAGTTGGTGATGCCACATCCCCTGAATGAATTAAAAAAAAGTTGAGCAATATGATATGGAATACAGTCACTAATGGAATGCAAATCAGCGACTGTTAATAGTTGTATGGAATGTTAAATTATTTAACAAATTAAATTGATTATTTGGTATTGATAATTATTTCAATGTTGTGGCCAATAGGACACTATGATGAGGAGATAGGATTGTTCCACTGCTTCTACAATCAGATGAACTGATTGCAGATAGCCAACTAGAAAGAAGGCGCTGGCTTTCTCTTCACTACTTCCACCGTTTCTTTTTTATTCTTCTCATCCCCTTGTTTCTGCTCTTTAGCTGCTTGCTATATACCAAGCAACAAGGGGTTGTGCTGTTCTGATAGCAAGGTACTGCAACATTTAGCAAATAATAGTAAATTACAATATAATTCCTGCAAGTTTCTTGCAATACCTTCAGAATGGTCCAAGCAGCTTGACTGTTTTTTCCATAATTCAATGAGCTTCTTGGTCCATTTCATGTTGTAGTATGACCTCCATTCTATCCAGGATGCTCAAATATGCAGAGTCATGAGCCAGTGGTCAGTGACTATTCCTTACCACCCAGTAGTAATCCTCTGGTTTGACCTTTTAGGAGAATGCTCTGCCAACAGAATGACTTTTGCCAGGAAAATGACCTTTGTCTCGCATATGCCTTGATCATGGGCGCATAAGAACTAGAAATGGAGTAAGTGCAAAACATCTTAGAACTTGAATGCAGAGCATGGATGGGTTAGTGAATGGAGTCAATAGCACTCTGCACCATGAGTAAATGTGCAACAGTGGCTAAGCCATGTCTGTGCTCTGTCTGTTCATCTTTGGCAAGAAACAAGACAATATACTCAGCTTTCTTTGCGTGTACAGTCTCTGTGACCTCCCATTAATGAAAGTGGATGGTTAACTGGGAAATGTTAACATTGCCTGTTGCATTCTGAAGGATATTTGATGCATATATGCTCATGGTCACAGTAACCTACAAAGCCACTGACAATATTGTCATTGCCCAGCTCTAAGGATGTGATTTTGACTGAAACACTACATTTCAGTGAGCACCTCCTTGAAGCAGCAGACAGCCTGACACCATGTTCCTCACTATTGTTGAGATCAAAAAATTGTTTCCTGAACATGCTGAGTAGATTTGGGCTTTTGCTTAGAGCCATCCTCATCCTACTCTTTCAATCTCCTTGTTCTCCACTGTATTAACTTATCTCATTCACGCAACCTTGTTTCAGGCCATGTGGACATAGCCTTTATAATGTGTTGCTGTTCATTTTGTAAAGGGCAATTCTGGCTTGTAGTGTTTAAACTGGTACACAGAAATGTCACCAATGCTCATCAAAGGAAACCATTCATGAAACTCTGCAAAATTGACACTTTACCAAAATATGGGAGCATTCACTCCACAGGGTTACTATAAAGGTTCAACAAGACTTTTATTTATAGAGTGCTTTCAACATAGCATAATATCCAAAGGAGCTTCCCAGTGGTGTTATCAAACAATATTTTGACACAAAGTCACACTAAAACCCTAACAATAGGTGATATGGGTTTTAAGGAGCAGTTTGAAAGGAGGAAAGAGAAATAGACAAATGGGGTTTAGAGGGAAATTCTGGGTGACAAAACCAATTCCAGAACAATTAAAGTCAGTGCTGATAGAGACATACAGCATGGAAACAGACCTTTTGGTCCAACTCATCCATGCTGATCAGATGTCCTAAATTAATCCAGTACCATTTGCTAACTTTTGGCCCATATCCCTCTAAACACTTCCTATTCATGTACCCATCCAGATGCCTTTTAAATGTTGTAATTGTACCAGCCTCCAACACTTACTCTGGCGATTCATTCCATACATGCACCACCCTCTGTGTGTAAAAGTTGCCCTTAGGTCCCTTTTCAATCTTTCCCCTCTCCCCTTAAACCTATGCCCTCTAGTTTTGGACTCAGCTAGTTTGGGGAAAAGACCTTGGTATTCACCCTATCCATGCTCCTCATGATTTTATAAACTCCTATAAGGTCATCCCTCAGCCTCCGATGCTCCAGGGAAAATAGCCCCAGCCTATTCGGCCCCTCTTGATAGCTCAAAACCTCCAACCGAAATATGATGCGTGTAGATAACTTGGAGGGCTACGGACAGACACGGAAGGGGGGGGGGTTAGAGGGATAACATAAAAATATTTAAAAACAGGGATGAGAAATTAAATACATAATGCTGCTTCAGCAGAAGCCAACATAGGTCACAAGCACTGTGGTGATGTGTGATTGCAATGGTGTGAGTTAGGACATGGACAGCTAGTTCTGGATGACATCATACATTTTTTTCATCCCACTAGAGCATTTAATTGCTCATCCTTACAAAGGCTAAAATGAGGAGTTCAGCCAGGAGTCAGAATCAATTAGAGTATGTGATTGAACTTGGGACAGAACACCATCGGAAATTCACAGTTTAAAGAGGGGGTTGTAAGGCACTGGGATTGAGTGCAAGAATAGAAAAATATAAATCCAAGGAAAGTGGGAAAGTGATTGGTTGATCAGTACATCTATTTTTCTCTTTCTAAACTAGAGTATCATCCAAAATTGAAAGAAAACAATCCTGTGATTATAATGGCATTGAGTATAAATACAGAGAGTCGCAGTAGGTTTCTTGGGGAGCTGCACAGAGATCAGTCAGGGGTCTAGTGAGTCACCAGTTGGGACTCTGTCCAAGATGGTCAGGAGGATGGGCCATGATCAGTCTGGGGATCTGCTCAATGAAAATCAAGGAATTGTAATGGGCCACCACTGTGGTAGCAAAGTTGGTAAGTCACTTGTGTGGATTGGTGGGAGCATGCTGGGTTACAGAAGGGATAATAAAAGTGAAAAGACAATAACGTTGAAAGAGGGAAACTCAACATATAAAGGGAATGATAATGCACTGGAGGACCTGGATTTCTTCCGGATGGGGAAACATCAATAGTCACAACCATCCTGGCTTCAATGTGGAATACTGCAGCACGATGGTTAGTGTGACTAAGCTGTAGGTTATATTGAACACAAGGGAAGAGTAACACTCCCTTACACAGGATTCTAAACTGAGGTGCGGCTAAGGACAGATAATCTGTGCAGCTCGGTTTTTAAATGACAGTACAATTTGGAGTATGCTCTTGCATTTGCCATTAAATGCCAGCCACACCCTTTGTGTTCCCCGAGAAGTGTTTCTCTTTGGTTCCCTTTCCACGAGGTGAATGATGAAGAGGAACTCCTGATTGGCAGCACTTGACTGGATGCATGCCTGGGCTTTAAAAATTGCACCAGTGCCAGGAATCCCAGGGTGTTTTGGCAGTGTTGAGTATGTCCACCTCTGGCAAGTGGGAAAATATGACAAGCAGGGTGCTTTACAGGCTTGGTGCTCAGCTAACAAGGCAAGTTTCCGAAAATAGGCTGAGAAGTTATGCTCAGGTTCATTGAGAGAAACCTTCTATGAAACTTGTTAAAATTGATACTTAGGTGATTTCTGGTAAAATTCAGCCATATCTTTCTTTTCTTTTTTACTACCAAAATGGACAATTTCACATTTTCCCACATTATACTCCATTGCAGTCAGGTCCAATAACTTAATCTACATCTACCCCATTGTTGCCTCCTTATGTGCTCTTCGCATCTTATTTTTCTACCTGTCTTTGTGTCACCAGATAAGTAACAACTATACCTTCAGTATAGTTCACATCATCCAAGTCATTTATACAATCTTAAAAAATGTTGAGGACCCAGCACTGATCTCTGTGGTACACACCAATTGTTGCATCTTTCCAAGCAGAAAATGATCACTTCTGTCTACTCTTCGCTTCCTGTTAGCCATCCAATCTTCTATCCATACTGACATGTTACCTTCAATATAATGAGCTTCTATTTTCATCAACAACTTTTAATGTCATCTTATGCAGTTCTTTTGGATCAAGACTTTCTTTCTTCCACTCTGGCATTGTAGGTCTCGAGGTAATTAAACAGTGACTGAATAAATAAGTAACCCTTATCAAGTGCCTGAAAATTTAAGTACAGTAAATCCACAGGTTCTGCTTTATCCATACATGTTACTTCCTCAAAGAGCTTCAATAAGTCTGTTAAATATGATTTCCCTTTCACAAAACCATGTTCATTCTGCTTAATTACCCCAAATGTCTTGAAATTCCCTGCTATAATATCTTTAATAATAGTTTCTAAAGTCTTCCTCATGCCACATATTAAGCTATCTGGTATTTAGCTTTCTGTTTTCTGTCTCCCTCCTTTTTTGATTGAAGGAGTTACATTAAGGATGAAGTCCAATGGAACCTTGAGACCTATCACCTGCAGCTCCAACAATTTGCCCAATAGCACTTCTCTAACGATTATAATTTTCTTGAATAACTCCCTCCCCTCTATTTCCTGACTTATAGCTAATTTTGTATCTTCTGTTGTGTAAACTGATGAAAAATACCTGTTCAATTCATCAACCAGCTCTTTATTTTGCAATATTACTTTTCTAGATCACATTTTATTGGACCAATGCTCATTTTGTTAACTCTTTACTTTTTAAGTATTCAAGTATTTTAAGTAATAGAAACTCTTACTTTCTGTTTTCATGTTTCTAGTTAGCATCTTCTCATACTTTAATATTTCCCTTATTATTCTTCTAGTCATTCGTTTTTTTTATATATTACATCCCATCTTCCAGCCTATTCATGCGTCATTATCTGCTTTCTCTCTAAGCTACATTTAACTTTTTTAGTTAACCATGGATGGTAGGTCCTCCGCCTGGAACTTTTCTTTCTTGTTGGAAAATGTTTATTCTGTGTAATCTGGAATATCCCCTTAAATGTCTGCCATTGTACCTTTGTTAACCTTTCCCTTAATTTAATTTGCCAGCTCACCCTAGCTACTTCTACTTTCAGCCTTCTTAATTGTTCTTATTTATGTTTAAATAATAGTCTTGGACCCACTCTTCTGTACTTCAAAATGAATGTAAATTTTAATGAGTACTGAAATTTAGGGATACCTTCACCATGATGAATTAATTAATTCCATCTCACTGCAATATACCAGGATACTACAGATTGTTCTCTGATTGGGTCCAGAACATGCTCTTCCAAAAAACTATCCCAAAAACATTCTGTGAGCTCTTCATCCAACTACAATTATTCATTTGATTTTTCCAACCTATATGTAGATTTAAATGCACATTGATATTGCCATGTCTTTCGGACAAGGTCCCGTTGCTTGATCCTTTATTACAAGCTTTACCATGTGGTTACTGTTCTGGGACTTGTACACCACGCCTGCAAGTGACTTCTTCCTTGTATCATTTTTCATCTCTACTAAAACCACTTGTATATCTCAGTTTCCTGAATTTAGGTCATCGATCTCTGTTGTGCTAATACCATAACTAATTAACAGAACTATTCTTCCACCTTTTCCTATCCCTCCTATCCTTCAACATGTATGTGCTGATTTCTGTTGGATAGACAAGAATGGAAACAGGAAATGCAATCCTACAGCTGGATAATGGTGTAGTGGAATTAGAACAGGATGCTACGTTGAACTATTTCGAAAGGCTCAGACATGTTGAGAAGGACGTGTAGATTGTAGAGTGGGATGAGAGGTAGTGCTCAAAGATTTTTTCTTATGAGAAGAATGGGGAGGCAGCAGATTTAAAAAAAGAGCGGGACTGTACAATAAGAAAGATAATCATTAATACTATCAGCTAACATGAGGGCCAAGTAGGGAGATAAATGCTGAACAGTTTTGTGGAAATAAGATTTAAAGGGCAGAACTTTACTTCTCAACAATCTAAGTTACTGCAATAAGAAGTACATCATGTGTATCCTGTCCATTTATAGCCAGCACAATTTCTGCAGTTCCTTTTAATGTCACACTCTAGTTAAACTTGGAAATTAGTGTACAGCACCAAAAGGAGAATGATGCAATACTTTGGTCACAAAATTAGAATAAAGGTAAACAGAGACAAGATCTGGACAATATCCAGGTTTGGGCTGACAAGTGGCAAGTGACATTTGTGCCACACAAACGCCAGGCTATGACCATCACCAATAAGAGATAATCTAACCAACACCCCTTGGCATTCAATGGTGTTTACCACTGTGTTTATCTGGTGAGTCCAGTTGAGTTTCTGGTCAGTGAAAACCCCCAGAATGTTGATAGTGGGGGAGTCCTACCACCATTGAATCCCCCACTATCAACATTCTGGGGTTTTTCAGTGGCTACAAGAGCAGGTCAGAAGCTAGGAATATTGTGGCGAGTAACTCACCTCCTGACTCCTCAAAGCCTGTCCACCATCTACAAGGCACAAGTCAGGAGTGTGATGGAATACTCCCCACTTGCCTGAATGGGTGCAGCTTCAACAACACTTAAGAAGCTTGACACTATCCAGGACAAAGCAACCCACTTGATTGGCACTACATCCACAAGCATCCACTCCCTCCATCACCGATGCTCAGTAGCAGCAGTGTGTACTATCTATAAGATGCACTGCAGAAATTCACCAATGCTCCTCAGACAGCACCTTCCAAACCTGTGACCACTTCCATCTAGAAGGACAAGGGTAGCAGACATATGGGAACATGACCACCTCCAAGTTCCCCTCCAAGCCACTCATCATCCTGACTTGGAAATATATCACCATTCCTTCCCAGTCAAAATCCTGGAATTCCCTCCCTAATGGCATTGTTGGTCAACCCACAGCAGATGGACTACAGCGGTTCAAGAAGGCAGCTCACCACCACCTTCTCAAGGGCAACTAGGAATGGGCAATAAATGCTGGGCATCCAGCGACGCTCACATCCTACAAATGAATAGACAGTAATCGGAGGGAAAGATAGACAAAAAATATAGAAAAAGAAATCAGAGGAGAAAATGGATGATGTAGATAATGGGTTGGGTGTTTCTGACATCTACAAAACTTGTAAGAGCAGTGCAGAACAGACAGAACTGCAGATCTACGGCAATCAACAGTATAGGAAAAACATGATTCCAACAAACAACAAAGCATCGAATTACTCAACATGTATATCTTTTTTGCATATATCTTCAGTTTTATCTTGATGTTATGCTAACTAACACATTCAAATAAATATAGAATCTTCTTCTGTATATGTATCATTTTCTTAGGTCCTGGCTGCATCAGTAAATGTGGCATACCACTAACAGAGAAAGCTATACATCTCATTTGCACTGGCTGTAATTTGTAAATTGCACCTCTGTTTATGTCAAGTAGTAAATTACCTTTTTAATTCCAGTGTAAACTGTTTTCAGGCATTAGTCAAGTCTAATAACCAACAGACAAAATCAACATGCTCATAGTTTGGTAGTGTGAATGCACTGATTAACTAAAGAAGCAAAGTCATGATGAGTAGCACATTTGCAACACTGCAGGAATACTAATGGAATTTTTATTCCACAAACCGACCTTGTAGGTGTAAGTGGCATTTATTCTTGAAAAAGTGATTCTGAACTGGATTACTAGACATGGAGATGCCAACCAATTAAAAAAAACCAATATAACATATCTGGGTGAATTTATATTTTGGTATTGTTTCTTCAAGTGTAAGTAACTCACTTCTTTTGAATATGATTAAGTTTACATGTTGTCCACCACTAGCCTGGTTAATTGAAAGTTTGTCTTCTTGCTGTTCTCACAGTTGGTTCATGCGTGCTGGACTCCAAGGCGAAACAGTCAGACTACTCTGTGCTGTATATATGGCAGGTTCCTGCTTACCACCAAGCCAACTTCTGGCAGTCACTCATTTGCATACTACTCGATTATTTCACAAACCACCAGAACAAGGCACAGGAACAGGAGTTAACCACTTAGCCTGTCAAGTCTGCTCCGCCATTCAATATGATCATGGATGATTTTTGGCTTTACCTCCATTTCCTGCTATATCCCCATATTGCTTGATTCCTAGACACCAAAAATCTGTTGGAAATTCTCCACCTGACCCAATTTGAAACACATTTTCTTAAACTATAGCATTTAAATCATCTAAAGTTCTCAATGGCATAACAGGAGAAGACCGTGAATTTCACTAGCTGTGAAGGTAGTCATCATGATTCAACACATCACCAAAATTTGCCCAACATCGATATTGTGTGGACAATCATGATTCCCACGTTAATCAAAGTTTCATGCAGCTTTCCACCAAGGTCCATTTGCCAAATCCTTCGGCGCTGAAGAACTAACAACAGTGGCAGGGCTGTGAATTGTAAAGCCCCTAATCAAGAAGCTGCACACAAGTGGCAGATGCATGAAGGTTGCTGGGTACCTGCATTAGGAGGAAACCCAATGATAACATTTTCTACAAACACACAAATCTGGCAGAGTATTGGTCTTATCAGTCACTTCCTGATTTGGTTCAATTATGCCAAGCATTAATGTTCTGATAAGTCAAAACCTTACGTAGTTATGGCTGAGTGCACTGGATACAACATTGACTGTGTAAATTCCTAGCTATAGCACTGAAGACTTGTGTTCCATAACTAGCAGCACTCCAAGCCAAAGTGTTCCAGTATAGTTACAAAACTGGCATTTGTCTGACAATGTGTAAAATTGGCCCGTTAGTTCTGAACACAAAACACAGTAGAAACTTAATGCATTAAATTATTGCCCCATCAATCTACCACTTTAATTCATCAACAAATTGATGCAAGGTGTCAATGCTTTCAGGTGCAACCTACTAACTAATAACTTGACTTTCACACAAACCTGATGCTCTCTTGCCACCATTATGATTGCAGCACAAACCCTGCATTGAAATACTCTTGGGTAATGAGTACCTTCACATGGGTCTGGTGGTGATGTGGTAGCATCTCTACCTCTGGGTCACGAGGCCCAAGATAAAGTTACACCTGCCCCAGAGTTGTGTAATAACATCACTGAACAGGTTGATTAGGAAAGTATCTGACTACCTTCACCCCTGTGCATGGAATCCAAAATTGTGGCAAGCTAGCACAACTTAAAGCCAAGCTGTACTTGAAGGGGTAGTGCACTGGGGATTAAGCAGATACTGGAGGACATTTTAAAAGCCATTCTGTTCTCAGAAATGGCACAATACTGGAGATAAAAGACTCCAAATACTTCCAATGAGGTCATTAGAGAGAGAGGCAGAAGAGAAGAGATTCATTTTATCTACAAGGGACCTGAAATTGGCCAGAATTCCCTGGGGCTTAAAGGGAGTCAAAACTCAAAGAGTTTTAGCAAAAAGGTTCAATTACTTCAGACAAGTGGTGAATGTCAATGAAGGCAATCTTCCAGTAACATATCTCACCAATTGCAGCACTAGACTCACTCCCTGACTCAAAACACTACATTTCCCTGCATTCACTTCTCAACAATTGTTATCAATCAGGACTCATACCTAACATTCACAGCTTTATCTCCCCCTCGCATATTTTGTACTGATGCTAGTCAGTCATGACAGCTATGTTATCCTAATATATTACATCACACTCACTTTCACACTCCCTTTTCTCTTGTAGGGCAATCAGAGGAAGCAGGTGCTAAGCAGTGGAAGTTGGGCCTAGCTGCAAATTATAGAAGAGAAACTTTTTTAGATCTGGGTGCCAACATTAGTCAGACAAAAAATAAAATAAAGAAGCTCTTGGATATTCATCCTACCAATAATTTTTGAAACATCTTTAAAAACCAAGTTGTGAATAGGTAAACACACATTTAACTAACAGTATATTTATTTTCTGCTATACAAAGTTGGCTTTACATATTCTTATGTAACTATTATAAACTGGTTGTTTTTAAGGCCATATATTCTTATACTTGCAGACTAACACTATAGTTTTTTTTCTCGGATCACAAGAAAATTCTCCCCTGATGCTGGATTTATGCATTTGTGTAGAATAGAATCCTGGAACAATCTGAGAAGAATTGCTGGGTAACAGCAGAAGGTTTTTTTTGTCAGCTAACACTTAAACGTGGGAATAAAATCAAAACCTCTGGCCATTAGTATCAAGCTCTGACAGTTGCCTTATATGCTCATGTCACTGTTCATACAATAATTACTGCATGGATCATCAAACATGATCCATAGTTTACCTCATTAAGATGGTATTTGCTCCTTTCAACGTGTATTTGGAAAATGTTTTCCAAGATCCTATAAAAGATGTAGAAACAAATTAAGCAGAATGAATTTTTTTTTACATAGGATGGCAATATTTATGTATCAAAATATTTAAATAATTTTAGTTGTACAAAGTTGAGAAGGCTGTTAAAGTTACATATTTACAACTCTCCCAGAGCTCAGCAGGCAAATCCAAAGCTTTGTATCGCATTGAATCACAGAGAAAAGATAGATTCCAAGTTCAATCTCCAGTCTACACTATATTAGCCAATCTTAATTGGGGTATTAGAAGGTGTACTACAATTGGACTTGGCTATAGCTTCTATTCTTGACTACTGTATAGCCAAGTATGCATTTGATGATGACTGGATTGTGCTTTGGTTATAATAATACTCATAAGGGCATTAGATTTATGGCTACTTCAGAGTTACAGACACAACTTCAGTCAAAAGATATCCTTATGCTCATATATTATGATATATTACATAATAAAATGTAAACAAATCTGTTGAAAACAGTGATGCTCCTCCATTATACACATATCAACCCTGAACATCCAGGCTTACTCATAAAATATGGTCACTTGGTGAAGTGCTGGATAGGTTAGTCAGTACTTGAAACCGCATTTCATACTCCCATACAAGGAAATCAACGAACAGAAAGAAAAATTGAGTAGGCTTGTCAGTATAATATCACCCAGACTGCTTCACCATCCTAAATTAATATTACCACACACTGAAATGCACTGTTCAGCAATGGTAGGCAGGATTTTGGAAACACATCATTATTTTCTCTCATGGCAGCAAGGTACCTTACCAGGAGCTGCCCATTGGAAAGTTAAAGATGTTAGGTACAAATGCACGTGCTCTATGCACCCAGATTGTCATTTTTGTTCTTGATGATTAAGACCTTCAATGTGAAAATTATGACCTGTTATGATCCCGCATCAGACGGCCTGATTTATGTTATGATCTGGCATGGGGCCAGAAACTTTTAACTGTAAAACAGACAATGTGTGAGATCCAGGGATCTCGCTAAGAGAATAAAGCCACAAGATACATCACAGCTTTGAATAAACATCAACTTTCCTATACAATTTTAGAACAGGAAGACAATCTACAATACATTTTCAACTTATTTCTATCACCCAGCATTTACATGTGGCGATATGAGTTAACAAGCTAATCAAACAGATATAACAGGAACTGCAGATGCTGGAGAATCCGAGATAACAAGGTGTGGAGCTGGATGAACACAGCAGGCCAAGCAGCATCATAGGAGCAGGAAAACTTGACGTTTCGGGAAAGTTAATCAAACAGATGACAGTCCACATCAAATAGCAAATGCAATCAATATAGATCCAATGGAATTCCCAGCAATTCTCCCCAGACACTAATACCACAGTGGGTCAATAAATCTTATTAAACTTTACAAGGAATTACAATTCTTCACTTCTGCTGATCTGGTCTTGAAACTCTCTCAACAAGCATTCTGTCATTGACTGCCTCAACGATTCCTTCTTGTCTGATTGATCACTTTCCTTTTCTGATTCGAGGCTCTCTGGATTCTGAAAGTGCACTCCCCAGCACTCATTCACAAACATTACTGGAGCTGCTTATCCATAGAAAGCTTCACCCACCTAGTCAATTCCTGTTTCTTTCCCCACACATGAATTCAGTTGCATCAAGCAAAAACTACTGGTTAGCTTTTCAACCAGCACTCTCTTGACTATACAATGAAGTTTTAATGTTCACATGCTTCCTCTGAGTCCCTCATGGCTTCTCCAACACAGGGCCAGCGACCTCATACTTTCTGATCTCCTTAGGACCTCTTTTCAGTCCCAATTCCAACAATGAGCTGCTTCCTAATTTCAAGAACTTTTTCCCAAATTCATTCTAATAGCACAGAGCTATCCAACTTCTCTTGATTCCTAAGCTGAGTCCTAAGCTTTCACAAAATCTGCACAGTTCAGCTGCCTTCCCAGCAGTAAAGCTAACTGCAGCACCTCTAAACATGGAGTTTACTTCTGTCTATCTAACACATTCACCGCCTTTCCCCTTTGAACTCCTCTTCTGTGATGCTCAAACTGTCCTGAATAACCTAATGAAAACCTTGAAACTGGTTCCACCCTTATTTCTGGGCAGAATTGAATGTTGCTACCTAGCATTTCTTGGAATAGTCTGTTTCATAAACGTTCCCACTTATAGATTGCTGGTTGCTCTGCAAACAGATGTAGATAAATAAAGAATTTCATCCATTTATCATTATCAATCACTTCTCCATGCACCCAAAATTGCCATATTTGTTCTTAGTGTGTGAGACCCTGTAGCTTCAACATGAAAATTATCACCACAAAAATAACTTACAGTAAATAAATATACTTGTAAAATACGACAGTTCTGGGAAATGTTCTATTTCCTCTAATTTACCTGTTAGAATGGAAACCTCTGAGCAATATATCATCTGTTACTTCTTTGAGAAACCGTAAATATTTCATTTCATTTTCCCTGGAGAAACATGATATAAAACAGCAGTATTACCATTCTGTTTGATGTTTCTTTTATTCAGTCATGAAATGAGGACATTGCTGGCTGGATGAGCATTTTTTGCTTATCCCTAGCTGCCTTTGAGAAGGCGATAGTGAGCAGCTTCCTTCAATTGCTGCAGTCCATGATCTGTAGGGAGACCCACAGTGCCCTTATGAGGGACATCTAGGATTATGACCCAATGATAGGGAAGGAATGGCAATATATTTCCAAGTCAGGATGGTAAATGGCTTGGAGGGGAACTGCTGCACTTGTCATTCTAGTTGGTAGTGATCATGGGTTTTCAAGGAGCTGTCGAAGGATGTTTAGTGAATTTCTACGGTCCTGGAGATAGTATACACAGCTACTGCTGAGTTTCTGTAAGGGAGGGACTGGATGCTTGTGGATGTGGTGCCAATAAAATGGGCTGCTTTGTCCTAGATGGTGTCAAGTTTCTTGAGTGTTGTTGGAGCTGCATTCATTCAGGCAAGTGGAAAGTCCTCCACCACATTCCTGACTTGTGCCTTGTAGATAGTTGACAGGCTTTGGAGAGTTCGTCTCTACCCTGTTTTTGTTGCTACTCTATTTATGTAACTCATCCAATTAGTTTCTTGACAATAGTTACCCCAGAACATTGAGAGTAGGGAATTCAGTGATAATAATACCATCAAACATCACCGAGCAATGGTTGGATTGTCCATTAGTTGACATGGTCATTGCCTGGCATTTGTGTGGCATGAATTTTACTTGCCATGTTTCAGCCCAAGCCTCAATATTGTCCAGGTCTTGCTTCTTCTGGCCATGGACTGCTTCAGTAACTGAGGGTTCATGAATTGTGCTGCATATTGTGCAGTCATCGGTGAGCATCCCCACCTCTGACCTTATGATGGACATAAGGTCATTGATGAAGTAGCTGAGGATAGTTGAAATTAGAAGACTACCTGAAGAACACCTGCAGAGATGTTCTGGAGCTGAGGTGACTGATTTCCAGCAACCATAACCATCTTCCTTTGTGCCAGGTAGGACTCCAGCCAAAGGAGAGATTTCACCTGATTCCAATATTGCTGGGGCTCCTTGATGCCACACTTGGTCAAATGTGGCCTTGATGTCACCTCTCCTCTGGAATTCAGCAATTTTGTCCATGTTTGAACCAAGGCTGCAATGATGTCAGAAGCTGAATGTCCCTGGTGAAGACAAACTGGGCAGATTATTGCTGAGCAGGTGCTACTTAGTAGCACCATTGATGACACCTTCCATCACTTTAGTGATGATTGAGAGCAGGCTGATGGGGTGGTAATTGGCTGTGTTCAATTTGTCTAGCATTCTGTGCACAGGACATAACCTGGGCAATTTTCCACGCTGTTGGGTAGATGTGTTGTAGCTGTACCACAAGATCTTGCCTTGGGGTAAGTCAAGTTCTGGAGCACATGTCTTCAGTACTGTTGCTAGAACATTGTCAGGACCCCTGCCCTTTGCAGTATCCAGTGCCTCCAACCATTTCTTGTTATCTCATGGAGTGAACTGAATTGGCTGAAGTCCGGCATCTGTGATGCTGGGGTTCTCTGGAGGAGGCAAAATGGATCATCCACTCGGCACTTCTGACTGAAGATTTTGTGAATGTTTCAGCCTTATCTTTTGCAGTGAAGTGCTGAGCTCCCCCATTACTGAGGATGGGGATTCTTGGGGAGTCTTCTTCTCCGGTGAGTTGTTTAATTGTCCACTACCATTCACAATAGAATGTGGCAGGACTGCAGAATTTTAATATGATCTGTTGGTTGTGGAATCATTTAGTTCTATGTACCATTTGTTGCTTATGCTGTTTAGCATGCAAGTCGCCCTGTTTGGTAGCTTCACCAGGTTGATGCTTCATTTTTAGATATGTCCGGTGCTGCTCCCGGCATGCCCTCCTGCACCCTGCACTGAACCAGGGTTGACCCCTGGCTTGATGGTAATGATTGATTGGGGGATATGCCGGGCCATGAGGTTGCAGATTGTGTTGGAGTATGACCTTGCTGCTGCTGTCGGCCCACAGTGTCTCATGGATGCCCAGTCTCAAGCTGCCAGATCTGCTCGAAGTCTGTCCATTTAGCACAGTGATAGTGCCACACAACACGATGCAAGGTACACTCAATGTGAAGGCAAGTCTTTGCCTCTAGAAGGATTGTGCGGTGGTCACTCTTACCTTACGCTTACTCATGGCCGATTAGTGGGGTTGGAAATACGTTTGTTGCTTCCTTCACCACCTAGCGCAGTTCTCTTCTAGCAATAATTTTCTTTAGGCCCCTTCCACCTCGATGAGTAGTGCTGCTGTCAAGCCGCTCTTGGTACTGAATATTGAAATCTCTGACCCAGAGTACATTTAGAGCCCTGGACACGCTCATTGCTTCATCGAAGCATCATTCAATGTGGAGGCATACTGATTCATCAGTAGAGGGAAGCTGGTAGGTAGTAATCAGCTGGAGGCTTCCTTGCCCATATTTCACCTGATGCCATAATACTTTATGATATTAGGAGTCAATGTTCAGGACGCCCAGGCAACTCCCACCAGACTGTATATCACTGTGCCACCATCTTTGCTGGGACTGTGCTGCTAATAGGAAAGGATATATCCAGGGATGGATATGGTAGTGTCAGGGACATTGTTTGTAAGGTATGATTTCATGCGTATGACTAGTCAGGCTGTTGCTTGACTAGTCTGTGAGACATTTTGGTACTAACCCCAGATGTTGTTGCAGAGGACTTTGCAGGATCTTTTGGGCTGTTTTTACCATTGTTGCTTCTGCTGCCCAAGTGATCCATCCAGTTTCATTTCTTAGTTGAGATTTCGTAATGATTGATATGAGTGGCGTGCTAGACCATTTCATATGACAGTTAAGAATTATCCATGTTGCTGTGGGCATGGAGTCACATGTTCACTAGGATGGCAGTTTCCTAGCTCAGTAGTGAACCAGAGATAGTAGGAACTGCAGATGCTGGAGAATCTGAGATAACAAGGTGTAGAGCTGGATGAACACAGCAGGCCAAGCAGCATCAGAGGAGCAGGAAAACTTGACGTTTCGGGCCTAGACCCTTCATCAGAAATGGGGGAGGGGAAGAGGGTTCTGTACTAAATAGGGAGAGAGGGGGAGGCGGATAGAGGATGGATAGAGGAGAGGATAGGTGGAGAGAAGGCAGACCCAAGTCGGAGAGGCAGGGATGGAGCCAGTAAAGGTGAGTGTAGGTAGGGGGGTAGGGAGGAGATAGGTCAGTCCAGGGAAGACAGACAGGTCAAGGGGGCGGGATGATGTTAGTAGATAGGAGATGGGGGTGGGGCTTGAGGTGGGAGGAGGGGATAGGTGAGAGGAAAAACAGGTTAGGGAGGTGGAGATGAGCTGGGCTGGTTTTGGGATGCGGTTGGGGGAGGGGAGATTTTGAAGCTTGTGAAATCCACATTGATACCATTGGGCTGCAGGGTTCCCAGGCTGAATATGATTTGCTGTTCCTGTCGCCTTCGGGTGGCATCACTGTGGCATTGCAGGAGGCCCAGGATGGACATGTTGTCTAAGGAATGGGAGGGGGAGTTGAAATGGTTCGCGACTGGGATGTGCAGTTGTTTCGTGTGAGCTGAGTGTAGGTGTTCTGCAAAGTGGTCCCCAAGCCTCCGCTTGGTTTCTCCGATGTAGAGGAGGCCACATCTGGAACAGCGGATACAGTATACCACATTAGCAGATGTGCAGGTGAACATCTGCTTGATGTGGTAGGTCTTCTTGGGGCCTGGGATGGGGCTGAGGGGGGAGGTGTAGGGGCAGGTGTAGCACTTCCTGCGATTGCAAGGAAAAGTGCCGGGTGTGGTGGGGCTGGAGGGGAGTGTGGAGCAGACAAGGGAGTCACTGAGAGAGTGGTTCCTCCGGAAAGCAGATAAGGGTGGGGAGGGAAAAATGTCTTTGGTGGTGGGGTCGGATTGCAGATGGCAGAAGTGTCGGAGGATGATGTGTTGGATACAGAGGTTGGTGGGGTGGTACGTGAAGACAAGGGGGATTCTGTTTTAGTTGTTGCGGGGACGGAGTGTGAGGGATGAGTTGCAGGAAATGCAGGAGACACGGTCGAGGGCGTTTCGACCACCGAGGGGAGAAGTCGCAGTCCTTGAAAAACGAGGACATCTGAGATATTCCGGAGTAGAGTGCCTCATCCCCTTTCCCTCCCCCATTTCTGAAGAAGGGTCTAGGCCCGAAGCGTCAGCTTTCCTGCTCCTCAGATGCTGCTTGGCCTGCTGTGTTCATCCAGCCCCACACCTTGTTATCTTAGTCGTGAACCAGATGTTTTTTTTCCACTGACAATCGACACCAGTTTCATATACATCACTAGTCTCTTAATTCCACATTTGTATTAAATTCAAAATCCCCCATCTGCCATTAACCCAGGTCCCAGCAACATTTCTGGGTCTTCGTAATAGCTTACCAATAACAGGACGAGGCCATCTCCTATCCTTTATTTAGCAAAAATACCAGCATCTCTGGTCACCTACTGAGAAACAATTTTAAAAGAAACTAGCCTTTCCTTTGTGCGCAAAAAGCTTGCTGCTGGGATATTTAAAAAGGGACTCTCTCACATTAGAAGGATAAAAAATACACACATCCCTATTTAGAAATATTGATCTCAGGTGACTTTGGGGAAATACCTCAAAACTATTCATGAGATGCGACACTATTCTCAATCAACTGGATTTACTAACCACTTTTGCATTTCCTTAAAAAGGCACAACATTATGATGTAAACATCAAGCACATTAGATTTTCCTTGCGTTCCAGAAGTGGATTCAATATTGAAATCAGGAAAATATTATAGGGAAGATTATATAGAAAAGTGAGTCAAGTTGGAATCTCTGTTGAGTTAAAGGTAAGGTCTGGTGATATATTTTCCTGAAAAAAAATCTAGCCTGTGATGGTTTTATTGATCTTTGTAACCAAGCAAGACAAAAATACAGATGCTGATTCCTTAGGTAGGCGCCTTTCATGATTCTCGTATCGGGTATTGGTGAGACATTCATGAGGCTACAGAATCTGATTTTATAACCTATTATTTTAAATGGACTAAAAGGTTAACAGTAGAAATCTGTGTCTACCTGACAAGTGTCTTCTTCCCTTGAGCCCTCTTCAGGGTATGCCCAGTAGAAAAATCAGTAGTGGTAGATTATTCATTAAACACAATTACACACTTCACATTAGTAACATATGCATAAACTTCAGCTTTACCATAATTGAAGTATTTGTAATATTTGAAGGACAAGGAAGTGAAATTGAAATTTGCTTTGATTCATACGATAAATATTTAATGATGTCTAGATAGATGAATCATGCATTACCATGCCATCAGCTTTGATTTCACTGTAGTGGAACTGTGTTCTTTTCTGGTCAAACTTCTAGTATTCAACTTCTGCATTTCCTGCAAAAGGAGGACAAATATGTCTAATTCGCTTTAAAAACACAAGCAGTTTTACACTGGTGAAAATTGAGTAAGCAGTTTGCAAGGAGACTATGCTAGGAATAGTCAAAAAGATTGATAGAAATCTACCTTAGTTTGTGGAGACATTATGTGCTGAACAATCATGAATTAGCAAATAGGCGGTTGTATACATAGTAACCTGCTGCAGCATTATATTAGTTCATTGTATAAAGTCTATGGCGTTCTAATGAACCATTGTAACCTGAAACTTAATTTAAAACATTTACTTATCACTAATTCATTCAAAACTATATCTGAGGATTTGGATAAGTAGGATAGCAGCATTGGGAGGAAACATATCATTTGAACAGTGTCAACCCTGACCAGGTAGCAATCTATCTTTTTCATTTCAAACTCCACGTACACATGAGAAATCTACCAAAGTAATGCAGGCTTAGGAACGTCAAGCTCTCACTAGGAGCAGCAATAACAGCTTCCAAGACCTTAAAACAAAGGTATTGTCACATTCTGCAGTTATAACCAGATAACATATGTTACAATTAGAATCTAACTGAGGGAAAGCACCACAAAATTAAAATACGCTTTAGGCTTCATTCCTACATCAAATCATAACATCACAGATTGCATAATTCAGTTCTGTGATGTCTGGATTCATGGCGCAGCAGAAGTTGTTTAGTCTACAAAAGCCAACCTCTAGTGTTAGCCATACTGAACATTGTTTTGACCACTTGAACTAACAGCATACAGTAAACATATATCAGAAGTATGCAAAGTAAAAAGACTATGTTAAGGTGTGTATTAACCAATTCCTCAGTAGCAGAAAGGTCTGGCCCACTGGTGTTTTATTGAAAGGATCAAATGATTTTGCACAAACCACTTGATGCCAGCATGGATACAACAGCAGGCACGGTGCTCAAAGATAGGTGAAGGTAGAATGTCTCTCAGCATGTGACCATATAACCTTAGTTTTTCAGAGAGCAACTTTTGTACTTCAACCTCAGTAGGGAACAGTGGATTGTGAAGCATTACAAACCTACCTACCATCTGCAATTGGACCGCAATTGACAAAGTGGATGTGCCAGTGGATCACTTCTCACTTAAGATGCCCATTTAGGCCTGAAGTTCACAACAGGGTCTTGTTCAAAGTATTTGGGATATCTGGCTATCATGGTTGAAGTGTACAAGCTGTAAAGATGTCTGCGTGTTGTGAGACTTGCAGCAATGTTAGATGTGTGAGGGTGACAGGACATTATGAATGTTGAGTATGAGTTACGATCAATAGAAAGTTTTGGTAGTTGTTGTACTGAGCAGTATGTGAACATTGTGCTGAGGCTGGTTGGATATGGCATTTGAAGGTACATTCACTGGCCTTGCAACTCTTGTGAGGTCAATGAACTCTTGCAGCACCACATCCAAGTCCTTGGGATTAGATTTATGGCATTGACAGCTGTGGCTATCTGGTTCCACTGCCATCACTAAGTTCAGCTCAGGGACCTGCACATCCTATGTAGATAGCTGACATCTCCCATAGGGGAGGTGATGGTCTAGTGGTAGTGTCACTAGAATATTAATCCGGAAACCCAGGGAATGGTCTGGGTACTTAGGTTCAAACCTCACAGTAGCAAGTGGTGGAATTTGAATTCAATAAAAATAAACTGTAATTAAGTGTCTAATGGTGCTGATTGTCAAA
Organism: Ginglymostoma cirratum; assembly: GCA_024137785.1. Taxonomy (NCBI): domain Eukaryota; kingdom Metazoa; phylum Chordata; class Chondrichthyes; order Orectolobiformes; family Ginglymostomatidae; genus Ginglymostoma; species Ginglymostoma cirratum. The sequence goes on along the minus strand of JAHRHZ010000018.1, from coordinate 37,250,048 downwards.
AAAAATGGTTCACTGATGTTCTTCAGGAAAGGAAATCTGCCAGCCTTACCTGGTTTGGCCTATATGTGACTCCACCCCACAGCAATGTTGTGAATAATCGCCAGTGAAGAAGATTATCTAATATTATACAGCGATCTTGATCATTTGGGCCAATGGGCTGAGGAGTGGCAGATGGAGTCTAATTCAAATAAATGCAAGGTATTGTTTTGGTAAAGCTAACAGTTAATGGTATGGCCCTGGGTAGTGATGCCAAATAGAGAGACCTAGGGGTTTATGTACGTAGTTCTTTGAAAGTTGCGTCACAGTAATGCAAGGGAGGTTAAGAAGACATTTAGCATGTTTTCCTTCATTGCTACGAACATTCATTACAGGAGTTGAAATGTCATGTTGAGGTTGTACAGGATGTTAGTGAGGCCACATCTGGAATACTGTGTGCAGTACTGGTTATGCTACGATAGGAAGGAATTATTAAATTGGAGAGGATGCAGAAAGGATTTACCAGAATGTCACCAGGACTGAAGGGTTAGAGTTATAAGGAGAGGCTGGGTAAGCTGGGATTTTTTTCACTGGAGCGTATGAGGTGAAGGGTGACCTTCTAGAGGTTTATAAAATCGTGAGGGGCATAGATAAGGTGAGTAGCAAATTTCTTTTCCCTATGGTGGGGAGTGTAAAACCATGGGGCATTTTTTAAGGTGAGAGGGGCAAGATTTTAAAAGGACCTGAGGAGCAACTTCTTCACATACAGGGTGGTTCATATGTGGAATGAACTGTCAGAAGAAGTGGTAGATGCAGGTATAGTTACAACATTTAAAAGACATTTGGACAGGTACATGAATGGTTTAGAGGAATATGGGCGAAATGCAGGCAAGTGAGACTAGTTTAAGTTGGGAATCTTGGTTGGCAAGGGCAAGTTGGATCAAAGGGTCTGTTTCCATGCTGTATGACTCTATGACTCCAAATGCCCACTGGGCAAATAGGGATGGGCAATAAATACTGGCCTACTGATGTCCACATCCCACAAATGAATAAAAAAAAATCCAGCACCAAGGCTTCCAAAGCAGATTTATAAAAGCTTGGAGCCTCTTCTTTGAAATGTCTTGTCATTTTTGTGACTTTTCAAAGTCAGGTTCAGTTGTACAATAGCTTCCAGCATCCCCTGTTACCATGCCATGTCTTCCCTTTAAAAGGCTTGAACTATGCTAGTCTCTTGCAATTTTTGAGTCACGGGCCCACTCAAAAGTATACTTACTGCTGGCTTGTGTATTAATCATTAAATAATTATGTTTGCATATTGCCTATATCAAATGCAATAGGTATACAGTAAATCTGTATCACAATTCCCATTCATATTTTTATGCACTGTCCAATTTCATGATTACAGGATTATAGAATAATACAGCATGATAGAAAGTTATACACCCCAGGAATCTGATCTGGCTTGTTTGAAGCACAATTTATTGCATCTTATTCCCTCACAGTTTCTAAAATAACATAAGTTCCAACATTTTAACTTGTATGCTAAGAGTACATTTTACATTGTCTATTTTCCAACCCATTGTAATTTCTTTATTTTGTTTGATTTTAAGTCAATGCACAAGTGTCTCTATTACACTCCTTGTAGGTATGCAATGTGAACGAACTAAACAAATCAGGGGTAGCAATTTAACATAGCAAACGTCATAATTTCAGGAAAAAAACAATCAATATGGCCTTTGGGAATGCAGATTATTTATGTTCAATTATCATGCGCCATTTAGTTTTCAGTAAAGCTTCTGTTCTCAGTTGGTCTTTTTTTCCTATATGTACGTAAGTATATTCTGAGATACAATTTTTTATTCATGACTATTTACTGATTATGCTGTTTAATATACACAACCTTTTGTACCAAGCAAAATGTCATTACCTGTGATTGATACCATATTGGACAGTCTGTCTCCAGATGAAATGGAACAGAAGACTTTTCTGTAAAGCTGAGGAACAGAAATATGAATAAAATGTACAGATTTAATTCTAAAAAGACACTTGTTATGAAAATTAAGCACAAGGGCCAAAGTTTTGATGGAGCACTGCACAATACACATGTGGTTGTTGGCCACCAGTCTTCCCTGGCTCTGGTCTGGTCACAAATTCTAGGACATGGTAAGTTGCATAAAGGTTAGATGCACCACAACAGTTATGAGACTCCCTGGAAATCTCCCCTGCCAGATGTCAAACATTCTGCGAGATACCTTGCTGCTCATTTGGTAGTCTGACTAAATTGGGTCAAAGATCTCTGTATATCTGAAATAAGAATCGCTGCAGCTAAATCTGTTTTTCAATAACCATCAATTTACCGCCACACTGGCAGAATAGTGTGATTAGTTCTATTACTATTAGTTTTATTAGTAATGATAAAGCAAACCAATCATATTACTCAAAATATTTGCAGAAAATTCAGAAGAAGAATCTGTCAGCCTTGAAACATTAGCCCCTTTTCTCTCTCCAAAGATGCTGCCAGGCCTGCTGAGTTTTTCCAGAACTTCCTGTTTCTATCTTAGATCTTCAGCACTTGCAGTATTTCGTTTCACTAGCTGGCTACACGTTGGCAAATTAGTCCTAAATTGCAGCATTCCTGCCATTGCCTGGGCTGATAAAGCTGTTAAGCTGGAGGAAGATTTCTAGTAACAAGTATATGCACATCTTCACCCTCTAATAGTAACAGTTGCATGGCTATACTCCCAGAATCTCACTGTATTCTACCCATTTGTAAAGTCTGTCTCATGCTACACTTCTGGAACTATATCTGGATTTTACTCCTTTTCCTTTCCTAAATTGATCCACTTTCACAACGTTGAACTCTGTTACCTATTAACCCCATTGTTACTCTAGCTCTCGGCACTGGGTTTCACTATAACCACAATAATTTGCATTTATATATTACCTTTAACATAGCAAAGTGTCTCAAGGTGGTTCAAAGGAGCATTATCAAACAACATTTGATGTTAAGTCATACAAGAAGCTATTCAGACAGAGGATGAAAAGCTTGATCAATATCTTAAAGAGGAAAGAAAGGTAGCCTGTCCAGATGTTTTAAAAGAGAATTCCTCAGTCTATGATTTCAGCAGCTGCTGTAAAATAGGGAATGTTTAAAAGGTCAGAATTAGTGGAACACAGATATTGCAGAGTGTATAGTGTTGGGAAAGAGCATAGAGGTAGGAAGGAAGTCAATGTAGGTCAGCAAATACCTGGGTGATGGATGAATTAATTTGGCGTGTGTTTGGATAGGGCAACAAAATCTTGGATAACCTGAGGTTCAGAAAGTGTACAACATGGGATGCTTGTCTACAGGCAACAAAGGCATGAATAAGGACAGGTGCAAAAAACCCTGTTCCACATCAAACAGCTTTCAGTTAAAGGAACAGAACTGGGGGCTTGAGAATGGAGTTTCTAGTAGTTGGAAGACAATAGCTTTGATCTTTCCAATACTTCATTGAGGGAAACATTTTCTGCATGCAATACTGGAAGTTGGAGAAGCAGACATATATCTTAGTTACAGCCGAGGGATCGAGAGAGGTGGTGGAGAGGTAGAGCTGGTATGGTCAACATTTAGACAGAGTATGAGAATATATGGCAGTCAATAAATAAAACAAGTCAAAAGTCTTCTACTGGCATGTAAATAGCAAATGGGTCGTACGTGATACAGAGGCTCTTCTCTTGGAAAAAAAAGAGGGTGATATGTGCTTAGAGACCCATGATAAGGCAAGAATACTTTTATCAGTGTTTACTTAAGAAGAGAAATCTACATGGATGTGGAAATAGTAGAGGCAATGGATTGGGTAAAATGTTTGAGGGGAGGTATTTTAAAAGCAGGTGCTTAGAATAAATAAATCCTGATGACTTGCACCCCTGGTTGCTGAGGGAAGTGTGAGTGCTGATAGTGGAAGGGCTTGCCATGATCTTTCAATCTGCTCTTGATAAGAAAGAGGGGCCAGACGCTTGGCAAATGTGACATCCTTATACAAGAATAGGCATGGAGCAGTCCTCGTAACTACAGACAAAATAGTTTAACATCAGTGGTGTGCGAGATTTTAGTAAAAAAACGATCAGGGAATAAAAATCAATAAGGATTTGAAGAGCTTTGAATTAATTGCAGTTAGTCAGCACAGATTTGGATAAGAAAAGACCTACTTCCACTAGCAAATGATACAAGGACTAAATTACGCAGAATGAAAGTCTTGCGCAAGGGATGCAGAGAGAATATGAGGGAGAACACTTCATGCAGTGACTGGTAATGACCAGAAGTTCACTGCCACAAAGGTGATGGATGATCAATGATTTCGAAAACAAATTGGATGTGCACGTGAAGTAAGTAATCTTCAAGGGTTACATGGGTTGCATGGGAGAGTGACATTCACAATGAGGTTATTGGGGAACTGTAGAAACGGAAGGAGATGGTCAGACATTTGTTTCTCCAGATGGCCTCATTATGAATATTTGGTTGCACTCTAATGGAATCAGCTCTGCAGGGGTCTTTTTTCACAGGTTGAAGTTTTGCAAAATTGATAACTTTATGAAGTTATTATAGTTTATTGTTTCTGGGATGTGATTTTTCATTATCTATGTTTATTTGGACAGGAATAAAAGGTATGAATTGGGGGTAAAGCTTCTCTTATTGATAGAATGATTGACATTTTTATAAGGCCGAAACAGCAGCAGTTTTTTTTCAAAAGAGATTTTTGAATGGGTTTTCTTTTTACCAGCATTTTGAAGAATTTTCATTATTATTATGTAGTTTGTAGGTTTCGTACATAGCACATGTACAGTGAATGGAAATTGAGATGCAGGAAGCATTAAAGAGGTATGGGATAATGGAAGGCACATGGAAAGAGCATGGGAAATATAATTTTTAAAATGTATTCTTTCATAGGATGTAGACATCGCTAACAAGGCCAGAATTTGATGGCCATTTATAATTTCCCGTTGACCGAGTGCCTGGCTAGCTCATTTCAGAGGGCAGTTAAGAGTCAGTCACATTGCTGTGGTCTGCAGTCACACGTAGACCAGATCAGGCAAGGATGGCAGATATCCCTCCCTAAAGGACAATATTGAACCAGACTGGGTCTCTGTGACAATCAATGATTGTTTCATGGTTTCACTATTGAGACGGTAAGGTGCCATGAACCATGTCTCCTACCAGAATGGCTTTGATACCAAAAGAATAGTGGTACATCAGAAATGCCCATTTCTGCAATGGTATAGTCTAAGGTGGGATTTCTGAGTGTGGGCTCACTATCCACAGTTTTATCCTGACATTGTAAATATCAGGCACTCTGGGAATGGGGTGGGAACTCTGTAACTGGATGCTGCCTAACTGCCACAATCCACTTTGACACGAATGTAGACCTAAAGATCTGGCTACAGAGTCTAAAGCAGGAAGCGTAAGTTAAAAAAATCTAACATCATATAGATAAAACAAAATTAAAGAGAAAGGAAGAAATGTGTAAGTGCAAGAAAGATAAAAGAGACAGAAAGAAAATGTTACAAACAGGTTGTTCATATTTGAATGGATATCTGGTGGGTAACTCTATGGTGTTACATATTTGTGCATACCAATTTTCTCACTAACATATTGGTGCAACAAAGTATGCTTAAAAGCAAAGTAACTTGGGTAGCAATTTCCTGCTTTTTGGTTTAACTGCACATACTTAAATGCTTTACGTTGCTGCCTGATTTACTCATTCATAACAGTGAATGCTAGTGGATACACTGTTACGTGCACCACAAAAATGTCGTCCAATATATTTAGTTATTTCCAGTGTCTGAAAGTTTCTATTTTCATGAGAAGCTTACAAGATGAAGTGAACATGAATTTGGCAATGTGATAATGGGGCTCCCTGGGCAGGTACTGGGGACATCAAAAATGAAGGCCACCCTCAAAGCCAGCCCCGTAGAAAGAAGTGAGAAAGACCTGTTGTATCACTTTGTTGACCCTGCTCATTGTCAATCAATGCTTGATAAACAGTGATGGCCTATCCACGGTTGACAATGTCAGAAACTCAGTAAGAATTGGCCTTTCTTGGCTTCACGTCTCTGCACCTGTCATTCTGGGTGTTTTCAACATTTTTGTTTTTGTTTCAAGTGATTAAAAAGCTCAGTGTAATCTCCTGGCAGCAGATGCTAAAGAAGACAGAACAGAGAATTACAGAAAACTTCGGTAAGAATATTTAATAGATCACTGGAGATTGTAAGCCATGACAGAGTGATGCCTTGCAGGGAGGATAGATTAGGAAACTATGGCTGTGATAGACAGACTTTTTGAGATTGTAGAAGTGCAGTACAGTTGTGGAACACAGGTTATTGCTACACTATTTGGGAACATAGGAATAGGAGGGGGCTATTCAGCCCATTGAGCCTGCGCTACTATTTTGTACAGTCATGGTGGATTGAACACTTCAATGCCTTACCCCCATTACCCTGTACACTGTTGGTAATCAGAAATCATTCAATTTCTACTTTAAACATCGTCAAGGACTGGGCTTCCACAGCCCTCTGTGCTAGAGTATGCTAAAAGCTCACAACCCTCTGAATAAAAGTTTTTCTCCTTATCTTGGACCTAAGCGGCATTGCCCCTATTTTTAAACTGTGTCCATTGGTTCTAGACTCTCAGAACAGGAGAAACATCTTACTTGCATCTGCCCTTTCTATCCCTTTAAGTATTTTGTAACTTTCAATGAGATAACCTGACTATGATCAAGAGGAATTTTGCCTGAGGCATATTTCTGAGAAAACATGAAAACAGAGCATCGGAAATACTCTGGAGTATAAAGCATTTTAAAGTATTTTAATTGCTACAATGTCACAAAATTTTACGATTGGATCAAATTTCACAGTCATTAGAATGCAACATGTAGAAAACAGTTGTTTCACATTCCTTCCTGAAAAGACAAACTCACAAATTCCATGTTTTGAACCACATCAAGTCAGTTTAAGAACCAATTTCTTCTGAGCTGCGGGCATAGTTCTTCTCACCATTACCTGCCTGCCTCCCCATTTACTTATATTGTACCCTCTCACTTTAGTCTGTCATTCCAACCCAAACTTGATAGAAGGGAATATCAAACAGGATCATAGTGGTGATTGAACTGACAGTTGTGCGTGTAAGCCTGATCAGCAGAGGCTTTGTCAACCTAGCCAGTTAAAGAACCAATGCAGGGCCATCTCCCTGGGCTGCTGGCAATCACATGGCAAAGCCGGTGGTTGCCTGAAGATGGCTTTTCTTCAGTGTCTTGCAGTGGCAGGGGCGAGGTGAGGGTCCAGTCCCCCTCCACTGACACCCTCATCCGCTTAGCTGAACTCGTCCTCACCCTCAACAACTTCTCTTTCAATTCCTCCCACTTCCTACAGACAAAGGGAGTGGCCATGGGTACCCGCATGGGCCCAAGCTATGCCTGCCTCTTTGTAGGTTACGTGGAACAATCCCTCTTCCGTACCTACACTGGCCCTAACCCTGCAGCCCAATGATATCAATGTGGACTGACCTATCTCTATCTCTACAAGCGGCAAGAGGGGTGTATTAAGTGACTATTAAGTGACCAAAGATGGGTGGACCATAGAATATGTACTTCCCATGGGTAAAATCTTAGCAGAGGTGGGTAGGGCACATCACCCTGCCATGGCACCTGATTTAAGCCCCCACTACCTGCCTATCTATTCCCAATAGGGAGGAAAGAGGGGGGACTGACGAAAATTTCTGGCTCAAAAATGGAATTGGGAAGGAATCAATTCTGGGAGAAGAGCTTGCCAAGTCTTGTACCTATTTGATTTGTAGAACCTTAAGACAGCTTCTGAATTACTCAGAAGTATTATTGTAGTTCAATTGTTATGTCAGAAAGACATTTTTAAAAGGATGCTGAAGAATCATTAACTGGTTAGATGTGCTTATCTGAGATAGATAGATGCCTAAAGATCAGAAATAAATAGCTAAGCATTTTGCTGAAACAGTAAAAGCCATCTTATTAAATGAAAAATACACACAGGTTATTTATTCATTTTTTTTGTAGCAGTTAATTTTTTTGTTGACCAGAAATATGCTAAAATATAATCGTCATTAGTTAAACCTACATACTAGAATTTATTTTTACGTTTCATGTTATTTTACAATGTGAACAAAAATACCTTTCAATGTTAGCATCAGTGCTTCTCCTGTTGCATGTTGGAGTTACATTTGAATTGTCTTGCATCTTTTTCGGTGCCGTATAATATTTGTACTTCAAAAGGAATGACTTTGCTCTATTCTTCAATATTCTTGGAGTGAAAGCCTGTCTTTCTTCTGTGAACCATTTGGAATGTTTATCAAGGAGGTCTCCACTAAATGTTTTCTTTTGAGGATCTTGAAAAGGTCTCTTCGTCAGGTTCTTGTTCCTGAACTGGATTGACCCAAAATAATAATGAATAGTCAGCATGGTTGTTAAGTACGTAGGAACAGGAACAGGTCATATCACCTTTGAGTCTATTCTGCCATTCGATGACATCCTGTCTGATCTGTGATTTAAATGTATAGACTTACTTACGTTCCAGAAAACTATCAATCTTAGTTTTAGAATTATCAATTGATCTTGAATCAATTGCTTTTTGCAAAACAGAGTTCAAAATATCCTTCAATTCCAGTGGATAGTAATAAAATATGGACAGTTCATTTTGGAATTACATCATATGATTTTAATATCTGATTTGAAATGGTTTTAAAAGGGAAAAGCACTGATGGCCACAACAGTTAGCTGAACTTATAGGTTAACCATGCTTCATGAAACAAATATAGAATAAACAACATAATCTGAACTGGAATGAACATATTATCAAAAGACACTGAAACCACACAAACCAATTTTGAGTGATATGTGATATATATATAATATGTTAATATATAATAATTAATAATACATATTAAAATATAAACATATTAAATACAATAAAATCTAAACTGTAAAAATTATTTCAAAGTAGCGGCACATGCGGTTGATTACTTTGCCAAAGTGTTTACAAAAGTATCTAGGTGAGACAGTCCTTCCAGAACAGTGACTTAATTCAGTGAGTATCAGGAAGCAGGCACTCTCTGGGCTACTAATTCAGAATTGCTTTTACTGCAATGGTTTATATCAGGGAGTGCAAACATTGAAGGCACCTAGCCTTCAACACCTAAGGGTTGATTTTAGCTTAGAAAATCCCTCAGAAAAATTTCAGGGAGTATTTGGGGAGATCTGACTGGGGTGAGATGCAAGTATAGGCTTCCTCCTATAATTGAGTATAGGACAGTTCAGGGAAGGCCCAGTCATCTGAATAGAAAAGTTGAATTTGTGGAACTTCCAGACCAAGAGTGTTTGGTTAGAAATCTGCAGTCTGTTGGAGAAGGTGACTGTCTATGCTCTGAGTTTTTTTTAATGTATTTGTGTAAGAAGGCTTGACAATTCACCAGAAAGAATCAAAAAGAATCAATTAAGTTGAAGTTGTTAAGAGTAAGATTGTTAAAAGGGGTCATTTCTACAGATTTGACTCTCTAACGGATAGTATCAGGAAATGAATTGAGACTTTGTTTTGCGATGTTTCATGAATATTTTGCACTATTTTCTATGTTTATATAGCATGGTTTGTTGTTTCCCATTTGTGTAATAAGTGTCTGTCTTGTTATTAAAGACACTTCAAAGCCTCATGTGACTGTTTCAGTGACTATCATTTGGCTTTTAAAAAATCTATCAGGCCAAATTTATTCTAGTATCTCACTTCACAGTGGTACCATCAGCTGGGAATCATAACATCTTTCAGATGTGAAAAGACCCTCATCTTTTTTGATTTGCACCTGGGTAATAAGTTTAAAATACTGGAGATGAAAGACAGCATGTGCAATTTTCAAGCTTGAAAATAACAAACTCAGATGCTGAACTACACAAACCAGCTTATATTTCAGGGAACCAGTTTTGGCAGAGCAGGAAGATAGATTTTTGACTGGCAAAGTGGAAGCAACTGAAGAACCATCTTTCACTGGGCTTCTGAAGGAAAAGTGTGCAATGATAGCACTGATTTTAAAACATCAGAACACCGAGAGCTCAAAGGACAACCGAAATATTGACTTCGGCTGATTATTATAAAATTGGAGAGGGTGCAGAAAAGATTTACAAGGACGTTAACAGGACCGGAGGGTTTGAGTTATAAGGAAAGGCTGCATAAGCTGGAACGTTTTTCATTGGAGTGTTTGAGTTGAGGGGTTGATCTTATAGAGTTTTATAAAGTCATGAGAGGCATAGATAAATTGAATGGCAGAAGTCTTTCCCTGGGGTTGGGGAGTTCAAAACTAGAGGGCATAATTTTAAGGCGAGAGGAGAAAAATTTAAAAGGAACAGAGAGGCAACCTTTCCACACAGAGGGTGGTTCGTATGTGAAATGAACTACCAGAGGAAGTGGTGGATACAGGTACAGTTACAACATTTAAAAGACATTTATAACTCAAACCCACCGGTCCTGGTAACATCCTTGTAAATCTTTTCTGCACCCTCTCCGATTTAATAATAATCAGCCAAAGTCAATATTTCGGTTGTCCTTTGAGCTCTCGGTGTTCTGATGTTTTAAAATTGACGATAAGAATATCTATTACTATTTTCACCATTTTATGGTTCCCTTAACACCTGGTACAAATACAATCTGGCAGATATGTCCTTCAAGACAACCATATAGGATGAATAGGAATGGTTTAGAGGAATATGAGCCAACTGCAGGCAAGTGGGACTAGTTTAGTTTGGGAAACTCGGTCAGCATGGACAAGTTGGATCAAAGGCTCTGTTTCTGCGCTGTATCATTTACATGACTCTATCAAAGTGGGTGGTGCTTAAGGTGTTCTTCAGCATTAATCCCTTCAGAACCTTATAATACAGAATAATTTAGGTGCTAATGAGGTGAAGAGGTGGCTGTGACAGGGGTTGAAGTTGGAAAACTAGAATCCCGTTTGTTCACCATAAGATACTATCTTGTGAAAGGAGTTAAAGCTTGTATTAAGAACAGTTGCCCAGTGGATCATTACGGGATTGATTGACAGTTAAATTGCCTGGTCGCAGTCAATAAAGAGACTGCAAGCCGCCTTTGTGGGTGATGCTTTATTTAAAGGCTAGCTGATAGGGAGTAAACAAATGTTCACTGAGAAGTTTGAATGACACATTGAAGGTACATTAATTTTTACATTTCACTGGCTGCTGAGAAGTTGAAATGAATCAGGTGACTTTCTGGATCATGTGGTCAAGACTTCAGCAACTCTTTATTGACTTTTATTCTTGAAATTCTCAGGATTCCACCTAAGAATAGTAAACAGCTATTAGGAGAAATGGAGTATTTACTCACCAACACCATAGGTAACACTCTTGGTTTGCAAGATGAAGGGAGGAGGAAAGAAGTCTTGGGAAGTAGCACCAGCTGTTACGGGAGTGAGGGATGGGAGGTACAGAAGGACGAGGTGAATTGCTTCCTGCTTTCCTCCCCTGTGGGTACAAGACATCTCTCCTCCTCTGGACCTACTCCACCAAGACCTGCAGGACAGTGTCCAAGAATCTGTGCGGTCTTCTCAGGTGATCCCTGTCCTGTCCAGAGATGAGCTGCTGCACATCAGCCAGCATGCTCTATACTTTGGTGGGAATATGTTTGTGAAGCTCCCATATACTGCTCCACAAAAATTGCATCTCATTAATACTTTAGTGTTAAACTGCAGATGCCCCCAATATAGCGCCTCCAGGCAACTCAAATTAGCAATTCAGACTGAAGTTGCATACTAAAACCAGATATTCAAATAGACATTCATTATTACCATTGCACCATTTTGCATCTGTTTTCACCCTTTCACTGACATAGGCTCTTTTCCATCTTGGTCATTTCCTGTTGTCTATTTTTAAAAATTCTTGCATGGGATGTGGGCTTCGCTGGTAAGGTGCGCATTCTCTGACTTATAGCTGAGTCACAGCAATCCGCCGAGTGAAGATATACCTACAGTGCTACCAGGGGTTTAATCCTGCAACAGTGATGGAATAGCAATGTAATTCCAATTCTGGATGGTGTGTGACAGCAGGGGAACTTGTATGTGGTGGTGTTCTCATGCATCTGCTGTCCTTGACCTGGTAGAGGTCATAGGTTTACAATGTACTGTTAAAGAAGCCTTGCTGAGTTGCTGCAATGCATCTTGTATATACATGGGCTGCTTTGTCCTGGATCATGTCATGTTTTTTGCAAGTTGTTGAAGCTGCACACATCCAGAAAAATGGGGAGCATTCCATTATACTCTTGATTTGTCCCTTCTAGATGATGGACTGGGAAGACAGGAGATGAATTACTTGCCTCAGAATTCCCAGCATCTTCTAGCTACAATATTTATATGGCTTGTCTTGTTTGGCTTTGGGTCAATAGTAAACCCTGCCCAAGGAAACTGATTGCAATGCCAATCAATGCCAAGGGGGTGTCATGTCAATGATAGTCATTGCCTGCTACTTGCATGCTTTGAATTTTGCCGCTGATCAGCCCACGAACGTTGTTCAGGTCTTGCTGCATACAGGCACCGACTGCATCAGTATCTGGGGAGTTGAAAATAGTACCGAACATTGTGTAATCATCAGTAAACATCAGTGAGCAGATTATTACTGTGTAAGTACCAGTCGACAGCCCTGTTGACAACACATTGCATTACTCTGATGATGATTGAGAGAAGAACGATGAGGTTATATTTGATTCAATCAGATGTCCTGACTTTTATAGCAAAGGGAAATTTTCAATATATTGCAGGAAATACCAACATTGTAGCTCTACTGGAGTAACATGGCTAGAGGTTCATTGAGTTCTGGTGTACAGTGTTATTCAGTATTGTCTTCAGTATTATTGCCAGATTGTAGTCAGGGCTTTTGTATTAAATATCGTCTGCAGATGTAACTTGATAAATGTGGGGTGAATCGAGTTGGCTGAAAGTTGACATTTATTCTGAGCTGCTTGGTCCATTCGAGCTCTATCTCATTTAACACAGTGGTGGTGGTGATGTATAGCCCAATGGAGGGTAGGCTCAGTGTGAATACTGGACGTTGTTTTCAAAAGGACACTGTGGTGATCACTCCTACCTAATACTGTCATGAACAGATGCACCTTTGATGGGAACATTGACGATGAGAATATCTATTACTATTCTCACCTTTTTATGGTTCCCTTAACACCTGGTACAAATCCAATCTGGCAGATATGTCCTTCAAGACAACCATATGCTGCCTCTAAGTGGTGTTCAACATAGAGGAATACTGATTCATCAGCCGAAGGGGAACAGTCAGTAGTAATCAGCAAAGAGATTTCCTTGCTTGTGTTTGTCCTGATGACATGAGATGGCAAGGTCCTCAGTTACTGATGAGACCCAGGGCAACTCCCTTGAAACTGTATATCACCGTGCTACCAACCCTTCTGTTGGGTCTGTTGTGCCTGTAGGATAGAATATAGCCAGGGATGGTGATGATGGTGTCTGGGCCATTATATGGTACAGTTTGGAAAGTATGGCTTTGTCAGGCTGTTGCTTAATTAGTTAATGAGATGGATCTCCCAGTTTTGGCACAATCCCCTGCATGCTCATTAGGAGGACATTGCAGCATTGACAGCTGGGTGTGGTGTTGTGGTTTCTAGTGTCTACTTCGATGCCAGGTGATCTGTTTGGTTGTGTTCCTTTTTGACTTTGCTGTAATGGCTTGTTGAACTGAATAGCTATTAGGCTGTTATGGCTGTTTATGCTGTTGAGCTCTTTCACAGGGTCTTAAGACTCTAGTGCTAGATGGCTTTTTTCTTACAACAGTCAGTGATAGTATCATGGCACCATCACTGAAACTAGCTTTCAATTCCAGATGTTTAAAATTAACTAATTAATTAATTGAATTTGGATTCTACCAGATGCACTGGTGCTGCAGCATTAGCTTTGACCTCTGGATCACTAGTCCAGCGACATGACCATCAAGATCAGTGAAGTCCTATAGATACTATATGCTTACCTACAACAGTTCAAATTAGAAAAGTGAACCGGCTCTAATCTTGCACCTAAGACTCATTTGGCAGTAATTTAAACATCAATAAAAGGGCTACTGCACTGATGAAGAACCATTTATTAGATAACATGTTAAATGAAGGCTCCAGCTGTGTTCTCAGATCCATGTAAGAGATCCCTTGGTACAAGTTGAGAACAGAAAGAAGGTTATCCTGGCCAAGATTTATCCTGAATCAATTTACATGTTATAATGTATAAATTGCATGAGTAATTTAACATCTATTGTAATGAGGCCTATTGTTGGAACAGCTCTGAGTTCCATGGTTTTACACTGTCAAGGCACTTAGGATAACTTTCACTAGAATTAAAATGCACAGTTGGTGCTGGCATTAGCTAATCCAGTTGGAGTCTATACTTTGAAAAGTTTACAAATTCAGTGGCAATCTCTGAAGCTGTGAATTTTTTTTTGTCTTTCTCCCTTCACTGATCTGGACTTGCTACCTACTGTTTCTGATGGAGTAATGCCACTAGAAAATCTGCTGCCTGTCACCTCTTCACCACTCCATTGTCAGGAGCACATATGGTGTGCCATATGGGCATGACTTTGTAAAGACAATGAATTCCAACTGATATTTTCCCACAGAATATATACGTAACAGAGAGACCATTTATGAATATTAACACCCAAGGGGATATGCAGAAGATGAGTTTGTTCACCAAAGTGGCAATGGGATAGCACTTTCATCTACTGCATGAAGACTTGCTATAAATCCTACAGCTTTCCCTGTGGCTGTGAAGGTGATGAGTGCACTTAACATTTATACCACAGGCCCAGTTCAGGCAGCCACAAGATTTATGAAAGAACAGTCAAAATGCAACCAAATACAGCCTGGATATGACTTAATTAGAAGGCAATAAATGTGTCTTCTAATTTCCCACAGTACAATAGTGACTACAATTTAATTTGTTGTAAAGTACTTTAAGACATGCTGCGGTCATGACAGGAGACATGATAATTGCAAGTCTCACTTTTAGTTGTACAGAACTTGAACACTACTGATTGTAGAATCACATAAATAGTAAATTTTTGTTTTGGCTTTTGAGAATAATTGGTTAATACTTGCTGAATAAGGCTGAGTGTATTAATAGCCATACTAAAATCAATTTAAGATAATTTGTAGAGGCTCAATTACATTTCCTGTATGAGCCATACATTTATATGCAGGAACCCATAGTTTCGCAAACAAAAGGAACATAAAGAAGCCTCATACTTTTTTGAATTACCCAGAATTTGGCAAACATTTAGTTGCCAGTATTTTCTCCATGAAAATACCTTGGCTAAACAGAGTCAACCTGCTGATCAATCAGCACCCTTTTCCTGCACTTTAAATTGTTACAATCATTTAACATGTGAGACCCTTGCATTTGTCCTGATGAGTGTAACATGAAAAATGTTGTCAACATGTTGCTCTTTTCAGCGTTATTCAATTTTTTCTTCTTTCTTTTAAGGAGGAAAGTTCAGCTAGCATCAAAGCAAAGCAGAAGTAAGCTTAGAAAATGTTATGCATCTGTTACTTCTTCTAAGGTCCAGTGTGGAAGAGTCGGTATACACATTGTAAGTTCCTATAGAAAATTTCCTCAAGTCACTTGACATGAAAGACTGTCGAACCAAGTTTTGCTATAGTTTAATGCCAGTAAAGCCAAAGGCGTCCTGTTTAGCTCTCAATGGCAATGTGCACATTGTGCATGACAAAATGTAAAGATCTGATAATAGTATGTGAAATATGCTGGAGTACAATATATTCACTCTTTACTCTTCTTCAGGACGGAAACGCTAGTTTTTTCAAACAACCAGAAAAATACATTTTACACAATCCTTAAAAATTTAAGTCTTCTAAACAAAATTAAAAATAAATTGTGAAGTTCTTGTGAAGCGCATTTGAATTGTTTTTCATTTGATGTGTTATGTATGTATAACACTGTTGACATTGTGACCATTTAAATGCTTTTAGGGAAGTGTTGTACGATGAATCGTCATCACCGCTCACTACGTTGTGTGAGCTAAATCATAGGTTTGCTGCCTCTGTTGTCTTTCATGGTAGGATCTACAGAACTTAATGGTGTAGAGGAAAATTATTTAGCTTTCTAATGAGAGAGGCTCTTGACTTAAACAAAATGGAGTTTATTGCATGGCAGTAATCAATATACAAGTTATATGTGATGGGAATTATTACAGAGACTATGAGGAAGACCCAGCTAGTAAGTCTTTCTCCTTCGAGACCCTAAAAGCCTCCTATCATGTCTGAATGACATCGAAAAAGGTGGCATTTGAGGCACTTACTAGCATGAAGCCTTTCAGACCTTTGCACCCTCGTATGATAGGAAATGAAATAGGAAATTGAATAGTAGTTGCTATTCCTACCTGAGACTGCAGGCCAAAAGCAATGTGGTTGACTCTTAACTGTCTGTTGCAAATGACTAGTGAGTCTATCAGTTTAGGGCAATAATAGATGAGAAATAAATACTGACCAGGCCACGAACAGCCAAGTCCTGTGAACGAATTTTTTATTTTAAAAAAGCAATTGAGTGTATCCAAGTCTGAGACTGATTGATTGATTTTGGACACTAAAGAAATCAATAAATATCGGGACAGGGTGGGAAAGAGCAGTTCTGGTAGATTAGTCATGAAGTTGTTGATCAATTTTGCCAGCATGAGGACCAGATGGCCTACACTTGCTCCTAGCTCTTACATACTTAAAATTGAAAGAACAATTCGTCAAAGTAAATTTCCTTTGCACATTATGAGAACAAACCTCTACTCTTGCTCATAAAATTAATCCAGTCAAGTAGCATCATACTTTCTTCAGAACTGGAATTCAAGGTATTGATTTAAAGATCTTTTTTCTGGACAATTTTCCACTTCAAGATCTCAGATTACTGATTCCATCGTCGTTCCTCTCAACAAGCTGGACATTATCAAAATTGACTGAATTCACTTTTAACCAGTTTTTATGAAATGTCAGCATCTAACTTTTTACTACACTGCAACTCATGGTGATGTTTTTACTTTCTCACAAAGTACTTCGGCAATTCAGCTGTAACCTGATCCAATAAGAATAGAATCACATCTCAGCGATGGGCTGCTCCCTTAGAAATTCTTCTGCCCAAATTATATAAAGCACAAGTGGCATGAGTTTCTGCAGGACCTCTCCTGCTGTCACTCAGTGGGGGTTGTTTTAGGGAAAAAGTAAAAAACAGGCACTAAATGAGTACTGTGATAATAATATGTATCTGTTTGGAAGTTTAGTTTTATCATAGTTCCAATTACTTGTTACCATAATTTAAACTTATTAAGCAATGCTAAAACATATGCAGGTTTAACACATATAGACCTTTGTGAAGCAGTACATGTGGGTTTAGTCAGCCACCTCTATCGAGAATGTGGAGTATTGTGGATGACAAACATTTCGGATGCCTTGGGACTAAGAGGTGCAGTACTGGAGATCTGGTTGGCAGTGGCCCAGAGTAGGAAGGATGTTTAAGGCTTAAAGATTTCCTTTTTGAGCACCCTATCTTGCAACAGCCTATGTAGTTCTGCCTGGTCACCCCCATTACTCCTGTAGACAATGTAAAATACATATGATCAAACATACTCCTAATGACTTCCATAAGATGTCAACCAAGATACTGGACAGCATTTATCCTTTTTGGGTAAAAGCCTCAGAAATGTTCAGGGAAAAAAAGTTGATACAGTGTTGGAAAAAGCTAGCGGAAGTGACCCCTAGTCTCTCCTGATTTCTTTCAAAAACCTTTTTCAAACATACTGCAGCAAACGAATAGTAAAAGATCATAAGGATGATACCTTTAAGTAGTGCTCAAATCTTCTGCAACAAGTTGTTTACTTCCAATCAGCTAACCATTGTTAGGAGAGAGCAGTAGTTGAAGCATTATTCACCAGTGTCATACAATGTCCTTAACATTGAAAGGCAAACTAATTGTTAATTATCTCTTTAACAAACATCTGGTTTATTGTTCCTAAGAGTGGTGTCAACTCCTTTACCATGAAGGTACCTTTGCACTAAAGATCAGCTCCCACATCCACTTATTCAGCAGTAACTTCTGTATTCTGTGGTTTAAAGGTCCTTAAGTCACTTTGAAAACTACTGAGAAGAGTGTAAGGTAAGTGGTATGGTGTCAGTGGGCGGGGTGTTAGGGTGCCAGCTGGGGTGAAGGGTGCAGTGCCATGTGAGTGAAGTGGATAGGATAGCAGTTAAGTGAAGGACATATGTGAGAAGAGGGGTATAGGCCTCAAGGTGGATGATGGAGTACAGGTCCAGGCCAGTGAGGGTTGGGAATCAGTTGGGTGGTGGATTCAGGTGCACTTGGGGTGATGGAGTTTGGGTGGCAGGTAACTGGGTGAAGGAGTCAGGGCACTAGTTCGAGGCAGGGAATGGAGAGTTGGGGGGTCCTGGGGTGAGCCTGATCTTCTGGAGGAGTGGGAAGAAGGAACTGGGGGAGCATCTAGTCAGGTCAGGATGGTGATGGGGAGTTGGTGGGGTGAAGAAATCGGCTTCATGGTGAGTTAGGTCAGTGGGGGTTTGGTCGGAATGGGTAGGAGGGGTACCAGGGGCAGTTGGAGTCCCAAGGGTTTAAGTTGGGGTATCAGATTTGGGGAGTTTGAGTGTAGGTTGTCAGGTCTTTTGGGGTTTGGGGGTTAGGTCCGAGTTGAAGTGGGAGTGTGGGGTGTGTTTGTGGGAGTTGTGGTTGAGTTGATGGTGAGTCCTTCCTATGGTTAAAATTTAATGTCCTTCCCCAAGCCCTTTGGAAGTGGGAGGACAGGTTGGAAAGTGGTGGGTGTGGATCAAGCTGCTTTTCTAACTCTTCCCTGATTGGGTTTGGAGTGAGAAAGCGTTTGATAGTATTTCTGTATTAATGCCAACTGAGGTCCTTGTGATTCTGCTATCATCGCTCTTTAATAGAGTTATACAGTGAGCACAAAAGCAAATCCCTGTCAGGTTTTCTTGTCACTCTCAGATGTGGGGGCAGGGGCTGGGGTGGATCTCCTCTTGTTAAGCACTCAATACTTGATTGAGGGACCTGGCACGAGAAAGAGATTCAGGGTGGATGCTGCTCCTGAAAGCCAACCTGGGAATGCCTGTCACCGATTACTCAAGTGCTTGATTAGCAATTAATATGAAGGGTCTTCACCAGAAGAGGCAAGGTGGGACTTTCATCAGGTCTCCAGCCAGCTGGCAAGACTCCCAAAGTCTGGACTAAATTCCTCCCTTTATTGTGGTATTGCTATTTAGCATGTACTAAACCCCGGAAAGATGTTAGTCTTATCTTTCCTTCTTTTCAGGGTAAGGAGAAAGAATTAAATAATATTCAACCAAAGCTTCACAGGGAACTGTTAGTTCTAAACTGAAAGCAATAAAAGTTCTCAGTGCCAGTTCTCAGCTGACAAGAGTTTTAGTACAGGTTACTCATGAGAACATACCGCATCAAATTCTTGGACGTTTTGACATTCCTATGATACAGAAATGTCCTACTCCACGAAGCAAATTCTAACAGAGAAACTGAATTCCACTCCTACTTTCATTTCCCAAAAGGCAAATCTTTTTTGATTTGTAACCAGAGTTCAATACTATTTTAAGACCAAGAAATTTATGAGATAACATCTTTGAGCCTAACACTCTGGGAGTCCTGTTCTGCCCACAAAAATGTATGTCATCTTCTAACTCTTTTGTGGTGATAAGAAGTCATGTGGTACCTGAAAAATGGACGCTAGGTGGCCAATTTATTTCCTGTCATATTTTTGACAAGTTTATTAGATTTTATTGCGACTGTGGCCAAGTAAAACACCAATCCGTAAGACGTGGCATGTATGAAGATTCAGAAGGCATTACATTTGATACAAATTTCAGGAATTTATTAATATATTTTTAAACTGGTTGATGAACAGAAAAGGTTTAAGTTTGATCAAATGTTAGGAGTGGTATATCCCAGAGGTCCGTGCTTAGTGTATCTTTTAAGGAGAAACATGGAATACAGTATGTACAGCTTAAAGTGCTGAAAGATATTGATGACTGATTAGATGTGGATATGAAATAAATAATTTCCTAAAATTGTAAGTACTTGTAAATGAAACGTCCATTCTTGATTTTATAAATGGGCCATAACGTACAAATAATTAAAATGATGCTAAATTTGTTCAAGGTAATGATTATGCCACAAATGGAGTACTGAAACTGAATGATTTCTTGTACAAATTTTTATTCAGAGAGAGTTCATTATGGTCACAGCGAGCACAGTGTAGATGCACAAGGTGCTACCTAGGACAGGAAATTATGATGGAAGAAGAACTTGAGATAATAAAATTATCTCCATTGGAACAGAAAAGGACAAATGAAGATTTAAAACTGAGTTTTGCTCAATGCAGGGTTTTGATAAGGTGCATAGAGAAAGATGATTTCCTCTAGTTGGAGATGCAGTGCTCGGGCAAGAAATTTCCTTTGAGATCATAAGAACGTGTAAAAGGGAGCTATTGGACCATGGAATTTTACCACAGAAGTATTTGAAGCAGATATCAGAACATCTTTTAATATGTGGAGGTAAGTACAGATACCATGGAGAGCGAGTGGTGGAATCATAATACCTGTGAACTACTTTAGCAAAGAACTGGAATATAAACAATAGGTCAAACAGTTATTTGGAAGTGTTAATAATTTTAAGGAATGTTTAAATTTTGAAATCTTCAGTTCTGAACTCAAAAGGGCAAATTTTGTATATGTGTACTGCTAGAAGTGCTGTGGGATAAATTCACTAATGTAGCATATCCACCAAGGACTTGCTCTCAAAGGTGCTGCATCTAAAAGAATTGTCCCCTCCATGTTGCATCCCATCTTTGATTAACTTCTGCTTTAAAGCATAACTCCTGGCTGGGACCACTGGATATTTGAATGGATAGTGTGAGTTGCTTCCAGCCTTGAACAGTGAGAAAAGTCCACAGCAGGGAGAAAAAGATGAAAGAACTATAGCATGTTGACAATATATTTTTTGTGATGAACCTACAATGATAACTGTTGAGTGTTTTCAATGTAAGCAATAAGGAATCAATTATAAGGTGTTCTTGAGGAAATGAAAGAGCAATTTTGTTACCTGCTAACCTCAAGAAGGATTATAAAGATTCAGTGTAAAGCATATGACCTCTCTGAAGTCCACTAGGCGGACGCACGCACACATGAACAAAAGAACATACAATTTAGGGTTAACACAGTGTAGAGCTGGAGGAACACAGCAGGCCAGGCAGCATCAGAGGAGCAGGAAAGCTGATGTTTCGGGTTGGGAACTTGAAACGTCGGCTTTCCGGCTCCTCTGATGCTGCCTGGCCTGCTGCGTTCCTCCAGCTCCACACTGTGCTATCTCTGAATCCAACATTGGCAGTTCTTAATATCTCTGATATAACTTAGGGTGCCTTGGGTGTATTTGAGGCAGAAGATTTTAACCTGAGACAACATTAGTTAACAAGCATGGGGCTGGATGAACACAGCAGGTCAAGCAGCATCATAGGAGCAGGAAAACTTGACGTTTCGGGCCTAAACGGTGATAAGCTAGCCGAGAGGTTAAGGCGATGGTCTGCTACAACATTAGTTAGTTGGGTTCTCAGACTCAAAGCAGGTGCAAATGTTGCATGAGAAAATGAGCAAATCTTTTGAGTCTTTGCTTTTCTGATGTTTCTTTCTAGTCAGTGTTGTCACTAGGCTCTTCTTTTTGAGATGTGAGAGAGTTCAGCCTGTTTCAGTTCTGCTGCCTAAAATGCATCCCCACTGCTATGCCAAAGAAGCTACTTGAAAATACAACAGGTTGCATATTTCCTGGCTGTTTTAGGGTTCAGTATTTGCAGGTAAAGTTCCATTTTCCAACCTATGAATGTATTCATAATGCCATAAATCACAGAGAATATTAGAGTCTTCTCATTGGAGGAATTGGGGATCTAATCTAGGTTTATGAAACTTGGCTAACCTGTTAAGAGTCAATGCTTTTGGTCTCTTTTTAAAACCATTTCAGTTTGTGAAAGCCACAGTATTAAATCTGACAATGGAATTCAAAAAGTAGTCATCCATATTTTGTACCCTCATGACAGTATCACCACTACAAGTTTTATGAGCTCAACTGTTATTCTATAGACATGAGCTCATAACCAAGGCTGGCAACCACAACACAATATTGAGAAAGTGCTATGCTGTGATTTCATCTGAATGCAAAAGATTACGTGGTACTATTTGGTGTCCTGGCCAGTATTAATACCTAAATCAACAACAGTACAACAGATTAGGAGAGAAACTGAGCTTAGTATATCATTCAGATGCTACTTGATTTCTTAGCAATAAAATATTGGATCCAAGATGTTTGCATATTTCTGAAGGATTTATGTGCCTGGGAACATGTGCCTAGTGAGCGCTGGCAACATGCAGAACAGGTAGATCATGATGTTAATCACTATGTAATGCTGATTTGATGCCAGTGCTGCCATTTTCAAATGCCATGTTCCAGCTTTGAAAAGGTGAACACAATACTAAAAGCATGCAGAAGAATACCCCTAACCCTTCATCACCTTACTTCCACAACGAGCATTATTTAAATGGATCTTGACTACCTAACAGTTAGGTGCTACATTATTTGTTCTAGCTGCTGGTGCAATTGATGACATTTTTTGTAGTTTTTCAATACTTGCCCAAAGTTTAAATAATTTACAGAGACTAAGCTGGCTGGTGCTGATGCACCCTTCTGTTCATTTAGAGGCTGTGCTAAAACAAGTTACTTCCAGACATGGATGACTTGTAGGGGTTGTTTCAGGAATTGAGTATAACTGGAAGAATTAAGAGAGATCATGTACAGCAGGACAAATTGCAAGAAAGAAGAGGGCAGAGAAGGGCTCAGAACAAGAGTTCATAATCTCTCAGGATATTTAGGAAGCAATTCTTTCATTTCAATTTCATGTGGACGTAGTCTTGAGACATCTTTGGTTCAGTAAACAGATCGTGTCTAAAATCTGCTAAATGCTGCAGCCACATGTAAAACATCAAAAAAACACGTTTGCGGTTCTTAGCCTAACAGTTACATGTCTGCCTCCTTCCAAACATCTCACTACTTGCAGTACATTGTTGCACAAAAGATCATTGAGGCTCCCTGCATAGATAGACAGTTTAATCTCATTCTATTTTGCTGCTTTTGACTACTTACACCTCATCTGAAAGCAGCCACTTTAATAAACTGAATCAAATTCTATTCATTGAATATGTAGTTAAAATATCACTAGAGACAGAATATCATGCAGAGGATTGCATATTATCCTGACAATAGACACAGTTTCTTCATTCAACAGTAATACTTTATGCCATTGACCATGACTCTGGTCATGAACTCATGGGCATGTGCACAGCAGGTGTGTTACAGAAATAATATAATCAAGGCATCAGAGTCCTTATGCAATACCTCTACTTCCTGAACATCTCTGGAATAGGCCCGCAGTACTGAGTTGAAAAAGTAACAGTGCTACTGATAAAATGTTACATGTTGCACAAATCAAGCACTATGAGGGAAAACCCCAAGTACCATCTATGAGGTGAGAAGCTGAGGTGTAAACAGCATGAAATAAGAGTAGAGAATGAGGAAGAAGTTCAATAGGAAGTGGAGCAAATGGAAAGGGCATGGAGGCTACACGATGAAATAATGAATGATAACTGCTAAATCTTCCTAGTCATCAACACTGCCCACACGTCTCTGAAAAATCATTGTGTTTTATATTTTAGTTTAAAATGTAGTTCATCTAGCCATTTTTAGAGGTTTATTTTTACAAATCAGTGCATTTTGCTAGTCTAACAGGAGAAAAAAAAACCCTTATGTATGAATACAAGAACCATTCTGATCATGCCTCACTTAATCTCAAAATACCGACAAAGCTAGTTATCATCCAGAAACCAATGATTAATTAGAGAAAGCACCTCAACTAACTGTAATTGACCAATAATCAATCAATAATAAATGAAATCTGTAGTTTTATTCTTTTTTTCTAATGCAACTTAATAACTGTTCATATTTTAAAATGGAGCTTATCTGCACTGTGGAGGGCAGATAAGCTCTGGAATGAAGGGAACCAGACACCTCAGGTTATTGTCAGCTAACAAAGCCTTTACTATATGCAACATATCTCTATTCTAAGAGACAAGTAGTCAGACTAAAATGCTTCACTGCCTTGTATTTAAGTGTTGGAAGTTATTCTGATTGATCTAAAGCTGAAGAACAATAGCCAGGGACTTTTCTGCCTAGGTTTGGCAATATTGAAAGGTAATTAGAGATGTTTTCTGCTGTTGTGAAAATTTGGAAGTGTTTTATCCTGAGGAAGTAAGGCATTTCCTGTCCAAGAGCTGGGTTTTGGATCCGGATGGAGGTCTGCCCTGTATTTCTCATAAATATAATTTTTGTTTGTTATTTAAATAGTCCTTGTTTCTTAGACGAATATATTGTCTGGTTTGATTATATGCAATAAACCTTGATTCATTAACTCAGTGTCCTAGGTATTACCTTATAGTACAACTCTGTTGAACATGCATTTGAACCAAATACTTTCAAGGGGTAAAGTTGAGATTTTTAACTAGGTGAGTTAACCAAGTTGAACTAGTTTTATATTAGTTATTCCATAATACTGAATGTGAATATTGTTAAAAAAAATCTATTTTGTCGAAGCTTTTTGTCTTGCACACACCAGGACAATTCACTAGAAAACTAATTTAATACGTTGGTCAACAGGTATACTGTACGATAAGAAAGTGCTGACTGATGATTGAAAGTTAATGGCCAGGTTTTGATTAAATTTTACACAAGGCATGATGACTCTGATTAGTCAAACTATTGTTCTGTCAAATGAACCAGCGAATGGCTGACAATTATGTCGTTGCATTGAAACAGGCACAATGCATGATCGTGTCCTTTCTGTCAGCAAAGAATAGGGCCCGGTGTATTGATATGTAATTTTGAGTACACACAAAATGTGCCACACTGTGAGGCCAATCCGAAACCAGTTGTTAGTATAATTCTTTGTAAACTCAGGATTAACCTACGAATGTCGTCTAATTGTGGAATCAGATCTAATGATGGACACTGTGCTTCAAGTTTCACAAGAGCAGCATGGTATCTCGTTTATGGTGGACAATGGAAGGAAAATGCTATTTCAACTCAACAAAGTATCACCCTTGTGGCAATGATCTATCTGGTTCACTAATATCCTTTCGGAAAGGAAATCTAGTGTCCTTATCTGATCTAGCCTAAGCATAACTCCATACTAACAGTAATGTTTTGTACTCTTAATCACTCTATGAAATGGCTTAGCAAGATACTTAGTTCAAAGGCAATTAGGGATAGGCATCAAATGCTGGCCTTGCCAATGATGCCCACATCACATCAAAGAATAAAAATATAATTGATTCTCAAATTGTCCTCTTTTCAAAACACATAAAGGTCAAACCATCAGAAAATGTACATTCCAATTCAAACTTATTCACTCAAACATAACAAAATGCATACACAATTATATTAATCACCATTTGCCTTCCGTTGTTGACTATCTTCTAACAGCTTTTGACTCTGCCAATACAGCTACATCATGCCTTTTCAGTTGCAGATGGAAGACCACCAGCCTCCAATTGAAGAAACTGCTGATGGACCTGGCTGGATGGGTTTGCATAGCTTTCAGCCTAGAAGCTTTTGAGCTGGTTTCAGACTACATAATTTCAGCATGGACTGTAGTATCTCACTGGCTGGCTGAATGGTAACAACAAGGCTATTGGCAGCGCAGAAGGGATGGGAGCCCTAAAGCCTTAATCCTGAAAGAGAGGACAATATGTTTGTGATCCAAGGAGCTGCCACTATTCTCACATGGCAGTACCAGCAATCTTAATGTTTTTGTTTTGGAGAATTGAGGGAAAGATTACTCTGATGTCCTGAGCAACTCTTCTGTAGAACTGTATTTGGATCATGATGATAGCAGTATAAGCTTCAAATGTAGTAAGCTGACCTTTGATAAATGCTGTTTACACTGCGGTGGAAGCTGTAGCACAGCCATCAGACATAGTATCACAGTGGACTTGGCAAATGTTGATGGAGTCAGCCACCGTTTCTATGCTGGAAAGGTTGGGTTCCAAGCTCTGCACGGAGCTTTGTGCCAAATTTGGGTTGGACTTGACTATGCTGCTTGATGCTGAGGGCTGACTTTCTAGTTCCCCACGTATTTGACTATGTACAACTAGCAGCCTTCTTCTGTAGTCCAGTACACTGAAGTGCTCATTTGAGTCCTCTACAGCAGACCCGGTGTGTGCATTTGCCTTCCAGCAAGCAGGACTTGCACTATTCTTAATCCTCATCCTGGCTCCTGCACACTTATGTCCATTATCTCACCATGTAAAGGTCCCACCTTGATCTGACCTGGTGGCTGTAATTGTTCAGTTGTTAATCTTCATTGTCTCTTTCTTTTCCACCAATGAACATGAGCCTCCAACTCTTAGTTATTTGAAAGGAAATGGGGGGCAGGAGTTTGGTAATAAAGAGGGGATGGGAGGAAGTAAGAAGTGCAGGCTTACACAATCTATAACTTGGAAGCCAAAGAGATTATTGGATGATAGAAAAGTATACTGTAAGAAGATTAATTATGTAGATACCCTCATTATTAATGGCTTCAGCTCTGCCAACGGAAATAGCCTTAGCAATAACCCTTCCCAAGATGGTCAGAATGCTTCAATATTGGTGTTGAAACATATTAAAACATGGAGACACGGTTGGTTTCCTCCAGCTCTTTGTTGTGTCATGCTTTAAGCATCATCTTCTGTGAGAAAGAGCGTGCTGTGCAAATGTGCATCCTGCAAAATCTTTGGGTGATGTAACTTTCATGGTTGAACAGCCATTCGTGTGTACTAACTGTGAGTGTTGACATGAGGTTTGTGACACTGTTATATGTGTGTGTGTATATGTCTAAGAGGTAAAGCATATAAACGTTAGAGTTCTGATTGTTAGAGATTGCTGGTATCTAATGAATTGAAGCAGTAGATGAACCTTGCGTTACAGCTGGTACAATCTTCTATGTGAAGTTGAAGTCCATTTCAGTGTCTGAAATCCCTGATGCATACTCTAACACATACTTAGCCATTGCTCAAAGTACTAGGGCATGGAGATAACAAGGTGTGGAGATGGATGAACACAGCAGGCCAAGCAGCATCATAGGAGCAGGAAAGCTTGACGTTTCGGGCCTAGACCCTTCG
>JAHRHZ010000018.1:37210810-37222327 GCA_024137785.1 Ginglymostoma cirratum | reverse complement strand
ACGTCAAACTTTCCTGCTCCTATGATGCTGCTTGGCCTGCTGTGTTCATCCAGCTCCACACCTTGTTATCTCAGATTCTCCAGCATCTGCAGTACCTATTATCTCTGATACTAGGGCATGGAAATAGTTTTTGAATGAAACCCACATCGCGTGCTGTCACAACACAGGCAATCTTTCTGTACCACTAACCAATCACAACATCTGCCAAATGCTGATGATTACTTTTAATTCAGGGCTTAGTAAGGTTGGTTGTGAAAAGAAGTAATTTAAAACCACAGGCAAAGTGTGCTAACTGTACCGCTTGCAACACAATGGATTGGTGCAAGTTTATCGTCTCTGCGACCCAACATCACATTCTGTTCTGAGCCAAATTAACCATCATTAGCTTATCATTACTACATCACTGTTTGTGACACTTTTCTGTGCACACCTTGTTTGCTGCATTTACCTCTGTAACCACAGAGAAGACATACCAAAAGTATTTAATGGGCTGTTAAACACTTTGAGATTCTTTGGATTTGAGGAAGTTGTTATCTAAATGAACTGATCCTTTCTTTAAATATAGATATACAAATATGAATAGTTCATTAATTCAAGAAACATCTGTAGTATTGATTCAAACATTTTTGTTAAAGACTATTATCATCAGTGAGGAGGGATGAATCAGCTCCCCTCTTTTTAATCCCCCTAGGTGAGAAAAAGATTTTAAATTCCCTTTCTAGATCACACTTCAATTAAAATGTAATGTTTGTCAAAATTAAGGAGCCAATCACAAGATTTTCTTAAGTGAAAGAAAGCAGAATTTATTACCTACTAATTCCAAGAAAAATAACTAAATGTACACCCAATACACACACAAAGTCCTAAAGTTTTAGAAGGGGGCTAGTGGGATGGGGAGTTGTCTAGTACAAAAGGAAATATAAATGAGTTGTCAGAATTGTTGACGTTTTATATCCTTATCAGTAGCAACATTTGTAGTATCCTTCAGTTCTTGGTGAATGAGGGTTTCTCCAATTTATTTTATCACCAGTGCTGGCCCTCTCGATGCAAAGAGGTGAGAAAACAGGTGACAAAAAGGAGACAAAGACAGATGCTCTTCCCGTTCTTCTTGTTACTCATCATTTTTTCCTTCTCCCTGTCTGATGCTCCGCCCAGCAGCTACTGAAATATGATTCCTTTGTGTATTCCTGAGTCTTTTATTGTCTTTTGAGCTGGAGTATTGCAGGCAATTTTTTTACGTCCAACTTGTTTATGATGCAAAGTAAAATAGGAGATGCAGTTTCTTGATGCCTAAATTAGTTGACTGCTTTCATTGTCTTTAGACACGGTAATAATTTCAGTTCAGACAACTTTGCTTACTCCATATCAGTTTCCTGAACATGCCTCAATTTGTAGTCAGATGATTTCCGTGACCATTTTAAGATAATGTTTTCCTCCTTTTAAAAGCTATTTTAGTCCACGAAGGTCTCAGTTATTAAAAGTGAATAATGTAAGTTAGAAGTTGATAATCCATATTGTATCACTGTGGAGGCACTATAATGATTTTACTTTGCCAACACTGAGGTGGTGGAGACAATGGAGTTCTCAGAGTGATGGAGTGAGATGGAAGTAAATAGAATGTGATTAATGTCTTTTAGTTGCTGGACCAACAGATTTCTACAAATGAACAGTGGAAACATGTATTTTTATTGCCTCTTGGGTAATCTGAGGGGATCAAAAACATGTGGATGCTTTCAATATCATGGATATATTTAAAATTTGAGTTGTATGAGACTTTTAATAGAAGGGATTATGAATGCTCATCTAGAGAATATCCAACAAACTTCTGATGTAGCTAGCCTCTGCCATAGAGACGGGATTTCCAGTTACAGAAAAGATCACCTCCTGCTTCAATCATTATGCCTGTATCTTCTTTCATTGTATTGTGTGCAATGTCAGTCAATTTGCTGTCCACACATGGATCCAGTGAACAATTGCTTGGGGCAGCACTATATTTTTCCCGCAGACTGAACAACAACATCAGAAAAACACTAATGTCTGAATTAATTTCACTGTTGCATTTTACAAAGTCCAACTAGGGCTCACTATTGGCTTCCACGTGGTCATTTGTACCAGTAAGCAATAGCATCAGTTTCTATGGACATGCACAAAATCCATAATGTGCATATTCCAATTACATGCCTTCTTAACAACTGTTAGAAACCTGGTTTATTTATCACATTTTAGAATCATAGAATGGTAACAACACAGAAGGCCTGTTGTGTCCATCCTGGCTTTCTATTTGAACTCAACAGCTCACCCTATTCTCCTGCTTATTCTCCACAGGCCTGCAAATCAAACAATGATCCAATTCCCTTTTGATAGCCACAATAGAATCTACTTACTCTGCTTGTTGCCAGGGAAACAGAGCTGTAGTTCATTTGAGATGTTGAACGATAGTGCAGAATTTCCTTCTGATGTTTTTTCACTGCTTTATTTAGCCTCTCCCTTTTCTGCTGATCCTTATCTATAAAATTAAAACATTCTTGTTAAATTATTTAGGGTTTTTTTTTAATAGTGTGATGGTGTCTAAACACTTGTATTCTTCTAGGACAACAGCTTGCATTATCAAGCGACTTTATTGAATTCCAAGGTGCTTCATACATGTATGATAAAATAAAAGACAGATTCAAAGCAGACCCTCATAATACACCACCTACCCAATGCCAGCAATGAACTTACACAGGATAACATAGGATGTAGCTTACAGCAACAGGCTATTCAGTCCAATCAGTCTATGCTAGGATTTATGCTCTGTTTGCAATTCCTCCTGTCTCTCTTCAATATATCATCGTAGCCATCTACTCCCTTATCTAGCTTGCAGATAAATGCTACTATGTTATTTGTTTTAATCACTCCCTGTGGTAGTAACTTCCACATGCTCACCACTCTTTGGTCAAGAAGTGTCATAGGTTTCTCTAAATGGAAGAAAGCGGTAATAGAGGAGTAAATCAGCAGGGAAAATCATAGAGATGCGCAAGAACTATAGAGCAGTGATAATGGAGACTTTAATTACCCAAATGTCAATTAGGCTTGTGTTGAAGGGTAAGGAGGGGGAAGAATTTGTGAAATAGATTCAAGAGAACTTTACCAATCTAGTGTGTTCTTTATCCAATGAGAAGAAATATTGCTAGATCTGGTGGTGGAGAATGAGATTGTTCACGTGTACCAAGTGTCTGTGAGACAGTGATTGTGTAAGATTGATCACCATGCTGTAAGGTTTAGATCACTGATGGAGATGAGTAAGAAACAATCTAATTTGAATACATCTAAATTGGAAAAAGCCTAACTTTAATCATATGAGTGACAGGTAAAATATTAATGAAATAATGGGTGATGTATACAGAGAGCTTTCAGGTACAGCTTAGAGACATTCAACAAAGACAAAATGTAGGGGAACCAAACCAGGTCTCTTTTGATGACAAGGGAAATAGAAAATATGATGAAACCCAAAAGGTGTGTGATACGCATCAGGAAAACTTTTCAATGAGGACCATGCCAAACATGATAAATTGAAATGTGAAGTGAAGAGTAAAATAAACTTGGCAAAGAGTAGGTGAGAGCGGAATGGCAATTAACATAAATAGAAACCCTAACACCTTCTACCAGCATGCAAATAGTAAGCAGGTAGCAAGAGGCAAGGTGGAACAAAAAAATGGTGGTGGAATTGAATAGGTTACTTTGCAACAATGTACACTGTGGAAGACACCAGTAGCATACCAGAACTTCAAGAGAGTTAGGGGCAGAAGTGGGGTAGTGGCCATCATTAGGGAGAAGGTGCTGGGGAAGCTTACAGGTCTGGTAATTGCAGATGGACAAATCATCTGGACCAGTTGGATAACACACCAATGTTCTCAAGGAGATAGCTGAGGAGATCGGCGGTGATCTTTCAGGAATCACTGGAGTTGGGGAAGTGCCCGGTTTAAGAAAGGAGGGAGGCAGAAGAAAGGAAATTATAGGCTAGTTAGCCTGACTTTGGTTGTTGGTAAGATTCCAGAGTCCATTAAGGATGATTATATTCAGAGTTCACTATCAAGAGTTGCTTGATAGCAGCACTACCGATCAAGCTGGTCATGTCCGAAAGGACATAGCTGCTAGACTCGTTCTATGGCAGGTGGTGAGGAAACCAACTAGAGGGCAAAGCATTCTTGACCCCATTCTTATCAATCTCCCAGTTACAGATCATCAGCCATGAACAGTAGAAGTGACCAAATCATACTCTTTGTGGAGACAAAGTCATGCTTTCACATTGTTTCACATGGAGAATACCTTCCATTGTGTTGCGTAACACTAACATTGTGCTAAATGGATCAGGCTTTGAACAGATCTAGCAACTCAAAACTGGTCATCCATGAGGTGCTGTGGACCATCAACAGCTGCAGAACTGTATTCCAGCACAACCTGTAAACTCATGGCCTGGCATATCCCCCACTTTGCCATTGGTTCAATGGACAATGCAGAACAGCATGCCAGAACTCTGAAGTTCTGAAGAAGGGTCACTGGACCCAAAACGTTAACTCTGATTTCTCTCCACAGATGCTGCCAAGCCTGCTGTGATTTTCCAGCAATTTCTGTTTTGGTTCTGATTTCCAGCATCCTCAGTTCTTTCGTCCTTTTGTTAAGTCTTTAGATGATTTGATTCACTCTACGTGATATCAAGAAACAGTTGGAAGCAATGGATAGTGCAAAGGCAACTTGTACTCTAGAAATTGCCATTCCCCTAGCCAAGCTCTTTCAATACAGCTACAATACTGGCATGTATCCAACAATGTGGAAAATTGCCTGCGTATGTTCTGCACACGAAAAGCAGGACAAATTTAACCCGGCCAATTGTCGCCCATTCAGCCTACTCTCAATCATCAGCAAGGTGATGGAAGGTGTCATCAACAGTGCTATCAAGCAGCACCTGCTCAGCAATAACCTGCTCAGTGACACCCAGTCTGGGTCCGGCTGGCCACTCAGCTCCTGACATCATTACAGCCTTGGTTCAAACATGGATAAAAGAGCTGAATTCCAGAGGTGAGATGAGAATGACAGCCTTTGACATCAAGGCCGTATTGGCTGAGTGTAGTGTCAAGGAGCCCTAGCAAAACTGTAATCAATTTGTATCGGAGGCAAACTCCTGCTTGTTGGAGTCAAACTTGGCATATAGGAAGATGGTAGTGGTTGTTTGAGGTCAGTCACCTCAGCTCCAGGACATCACTGCAAGAGTTTCTCAGGGTAGTGTTCTAGGCTTAATCATCTTCAGCTGCTTTAGCAATGATCTTCTGTCCATCATAAGGTTAGAGGTGGGGATGTTTGTCAATGATTGCACAATGTTTGGTACCATTCGCAACACCTCAAACATTGAAGCAGTCCACATTCAAATGCAACAAAATATCCACGCTTGGGCTGACACATTGCAACTGCCACACAAAAGCCCGGCAATGATCATCTCCAATAAGAGACAACCTAACCACCATCTGTTGACATTCAATCATATTGCCATCACTGAATACCCCACTATCAACATCATGGGGATTGCCATTGACCAAAAACTCAACTGGACTCACCATATAAACACTGTGGCTACGAGAGGAGGTCAGAGGCTAAGAGTACTGCAGCTAGTAACTCACCTGCTGACTCCCCAAAGTCTACAAGTCAGGAGTGTGATGGAATACTCCCCACTTGCCTGGATGAGTGCAGCTCCAACAACACTCAAAAAACTTGACACCATCCAGGATATAGCAACCCACTTCATTGGCACTACATCCAAAAATATCCACTCCCTCCACCACCGTCGTTTAGTAGCAGCAGTGTGTACTGCGTACAAGACTCACTGTAGAAATTCACCAAAGACCTTCGAAACATGTGAACACTTCCATATAGAATGACAAGGGCAGCAGATACATGGAAATACTACTACCTGCAAGTTCCTCTCTAAGCCATACTGAATTGGAAATATATCAGTGTTCCTTCACTGTTGCTCAGTCAAAAACCTGGAATTCCCTCCCTATTTAGGTATTGTGTGTCAACGTAGCATGTGGACTGCAACAATTCAAGAAAGCAGCTCACCATCACCTTCTAAAGGCAACTGGGGATGGGTAAAAAATGTTGGCTAGCCAGCGACACTCACGTCCCACAAATGAATAAAAAAAAATGAAATGATTTAAAAGCAAATAAAGAATTTCAGCTTTCATGCTTCTATTAAAAGCATGTTAAAATTACTTTTATAACATTCTCCTTGTTAATGTTTTAATCATAAATGATAAAAGCTAATGTTGACAGAAAAACATCTTCTGCTGTACCAAAGACAAGAAACAAAGATACCTTATTAAAATTCTACTAATATTTCACTCTATCAATAAAACAATTGATTACAGATTTTGATTAACATGTGAAAGGAAGCATGTATAGTTTGTGATTTACATACAATTGAAAAGCAAGTTGACTCCACAAGTGAGCAGGATGTTCTGGTAGGAACTAAATAAACAAAACAAATCTGATAACACGCACCATGGTTACACAACAACTTGAACTTATAAACAGAACGAAACAGTTTTAGCATTCTGCAATAGCAGAAGTCAACCATGATGCTTTGAACATTTCCAGATATCATTTAGTTACAATTGTGCTACAGCATCTTTGTTGGCTAAACAATCTTTCGTGACTGTTAGTTATAAATAATTGTACCGCACTGAACAGTTCAGTCCTAATACATAAATAACAAACAAATGGAAGTTCAGAGCTAACATTTAGTAAATAAGTAACTGTTGCTGGTAGCTGATCTATTTTTCTTCCCTTTCCTTCACTGCACTTTCATTGAAAAAGTTATTTTTCTAGTTTTCAAGATCGTCCCCCTTACCCCCTACTAACAAAGAAACATGGTTCGGGTTGAAGGAGTCTGTATAATGCCTCCAAATCTGCAACGCTGGGCAAGTGCCAGAATTTCTGACAATATTCAGCAGGTGGATGTACAGAGTATGCCACTACAGTGTTTGTTCCCTGTATTGATTAGATATCCTTTACCTAGCTTGCAAAGTCTAGTACGATGCTAAAGGGCATCTGCTGGCCCAATCTAACAGTAATTGAGCTTATGGACTGAATGCAGGAACTCTTGCTATGTGTTTATAAAACTCTTATCTCTATCAGCTGAAAATAAGGTATTAAACCAACAGCCCAGCATACTTGTATCAGCATTTTATAGGAACTCAAAATTCTGTTTTGCAGTACCTATTTCTCTACATAATAGGAATATTATTCCCAGAATGGTAACTGTAGAATCTACACAATTCTGGTGCAGGTCACATTGGACACTATGTTGAACAGTTCCAAATTTGCCGGAAGAATGCAGAATTGGCAGATTGTAATGTCAAATCAGCTGTCTGGCAATAAAACAAAGAGGTGTGGATGCTGAAGATTTGAAACAAAAACAGAAATTGCTGGAGAAACAGCAGGTCTGGCAGTATCTGTGTTTGGAAATCAGAGTTAGTATTTCAAGTCCAGCAACCCTGTAGAAGGGTATGTCAACTTTGCCATTTTGGAACTCAGGGTTTACCTAATGCCCTCTCTCAACCTCACACAGCTGAAGGGGTAAAAATTGTATCAGAGATAAAAGGTACTGCAGATGCTGGAGAATCCGAGATAACAAGCATGGGGCTGGATGAACACAGCAGGTCAAGCAGCATCATAGCAGCAGGAAAATCTGAACATAGGTTATGGAGTGGGAAGGATCTCAACTCCACCCTATACCTCTACATTAATTAAAAATCAAGAATTTTCAGGATTGTTGCTATTGATTTCTACTTGATGTTGATGAGTTTGTAGAAATGTTTGATGGTCTGTCCTATTTATTTGGCGTTGCTAAAGTGAAGGGAGTGCTAAACAGGGTGCTAAAGGCTGACTGTTCCTGACTTCAAGGTTTTTGCACAAAACACTTGGTCCCAGACATGAGTAAAATAGTTGGCATGCCACTTTGGAATACAACACACAGATGGTATGGACATGAGTGACTTAGAGGAAAATAAACTGCTGCTAACAGGAGGGCGAGATGGCTTCCCAGCATAGGCCATTTCAATCCAGTGTCTGCGCAGACTAATGCTCCTACTCTAGTTTCTGCAAGGAACAGTATTTCAGATGCGTACTGCACTGAATAAGAATAACTCATATTCAACATCAGGTACTTATTATTGAACAAGTTTTACTTATAACTTCCCATGAAAATAGCAGTAGGCAAGACAATGAAGTGCTCTGATCTTGCATTCTACTCCATCAGATCAAAAGAAAATACTGCAGGTGCTGAACAGGGTTCTGAAGAAGAGTCATACTGGACTTGAAATGCTAATACTGTTTCTCCCTCCAGAGATGCTGCCAGACCTATTGAGTTTCCCCACCAATTTCTTTTACTATGTCTTATTTCCAGCATCTGCAGTTCTTTATTTTATTTTATCACAGGCTTTAATATGTCAAACTCAACCTCCCTCATTTGACAGCAGTCCATAACTTCACAGAATATGAAGAATGAAAAATTCCATCTCTTTCAATGAACATGAAAAGATATCAGAACTAGGTTTGTTCTCAAATCTCCGCCAACAGTCAATCAACAAGTGGCTCAGATACAAATCAAGAATATGATTAATTCAGAACATCCAAATGATAAAGCAGAGATAGTAGTTGGGGAACCAATTAAGTAAGTATTAAGAATTTAAACTAAAATAACTTGGCATGTTACAAAGTAGCGTGTAGACTTGTTGATTTCTGATCATTCATTTGGAGCTAAATTAGATATCCCTGACAACAGGCACGACTGACTAAGGAGTGTTCACTAACTGCACCACAAGCAACATACAAACTTCATGCTGCATGCCATTTGGCATAAAGTCACTGCCAACCATGCCATTGACTGGCTGACAAACTGAGCAAAGAGCCAAAATAATCAGTCATTGACAACAGTTAAAAAGTAGCTTGCATGGCTTAAAACAAGCCTAAACCTCTTAAAGAAGTGCACTGTGGCTAGGGTAGGCGTTGGCAGTCCTTTAGCAGCTGGAACTGACCTAGGAAAGACAAGAATGACAGAGAGCATGGAGTTCATGTTTTCAGACTAGGATCAGGAATAGGCCATTCAGCTCCTGAAGCCTGTTCTGCCATTCAATAAGATCATAACTGATCTGTGAACTAATTCCATATACTTGCCTTTAGCCCGCATTCCTCAATACCTTTGCTTAACAAATATTTTTCTATCTCTGATTTAAAATTACCATGTGATCTAACAT
This sequence comes from Ginglymostoma cirratum, assembly GCA_024137785.1. Lineage (NCBI taxonomy): Eukaryota > Metazoa > Chordata > Chondrichthyes > Orectolobiformes > Ginglymostomatidae > Ginglymostoma > Ginglymostoma cirratum. The sequence goes on along the minus strand of JAHRHZ010000018.1, from coordinate 37,213,037 downwards.
CAGCTGCCATTTGTGGAAGGGAATTTCAGATACCCAACATCCTGCAATGTGTAGCAGTACTTCCTAACATCTCTACTGAACAGTCTGGCCCTAAGTTTTAGATTATGCTCCCTTGTTCAATCCAGTGAAATAGATTATTTTATCTCCCCCGTCTTTTCCTGTTAATTTCTGGAAGACTTTGATTAGACCACCCCTTCTAAATTCTAGAGATACAGGCCTAATTTGTATAAACACTCTTTATAACTTTACACCGAAGTCCAAGTATCATTCTTGCTAACCTATGCTGTACTCCTCAAAAGGCTGATACATCCTTCCAAAGGTGTGGTGTCCAGATCTGCTCACAGTGCTCCAAGTACAGTCTAACCAGAATTTTGTACAGCTGAAACATAACTTCTGCATCCTTCTCCTCCAGTCATCTAAATGTAATGATCAATATTCCATTAGCCTTCTTGATTATTTTCTGCACCTACTTATTGCATTTTAAAGATCTATGCACCCGAACACACAAGTCTCTTTGGACATCCACTGTTTGTAACTTCATACCACCTACAAAGTACCTTGAACTATCCTTACACTTTTCAAAATAGATAACTTGACACTTGCTGACACTGAAATTTACCTCCCACAGTTTTCCTATTCACTTAGTCTATCAATAACCCTTTGTAATTTTATGTAAGCATCTAAACAATCTACAATGCCACCTAACTTTGCATTATCAGCAAATTTTGATATAAGGCTTTCCATACCATTACAGGAGGGGATGTCACACTGTACCTTCTAGGAGGCTAGGAGATCCCCAAAACACACAGTCAGAAGAAAGTGGAAAAGATGACCATGAAGATCAGTTTCAGGACTCAAGCCCTGCAGATCTGGATACAGTGCTGTCATATGTTCAGTGACCCTTCATGAGTGGTCAGTGAATGTACCTTCGAGTATCATCTTCTGCCAACTGTACCATTAGCCTCAAAGGCTGTTCGAAACAATACAGCTCCAATTCTTATCTGTCAACCAATTCTTACCAATCAGGATGCATATTAATATGCTGCATGCAACCTCACACAAGTAGCACTGCCATCACAAGTGTAATCCATAGTTTGGACAATTTGACGCTATTCAATCACAGTAGTGAGACTGCCCAGACGAGTAACACAACACTCACTGACAAACTTTCTTCTCATACAAGACGAGATGGCACACAAAAACAAGTTTTATTTATGTAATGCCTTTAATTTATGAAAATGCTTCAAGGTGCTTCACTAGAGTATTTTCAAGCAAAAAGCTGACATCAAACCACATATTCAGGCACTTGTCCAAAAGCGGGAAGTTTTAAAGTCATAAGAGAAGAAAGAGAGTTAGAAGAACAAGGTGATTTCCTGTTAAAATTCCAGAGCTTAGGACCTATGCAACCGAAGGCACAGACAGCATTGGTGGAGCAATTAAAATCACAGAAGCTAAGAGACCAGATTTAGGCACTGATATCTTGGTGAGTTTTTAGATTGGAAGGCATTACACAGATAGGGAGATGTGAGGCCACGGAAAGATTTGAAAACAAGGATGAGAATTTAAAATTGAGGTATTTCTTAACTAGGGCACTAGGTCAGGGGTAAGATCCAAGAAGGACTGGGAGGCTCAGGCACAAAACCATAGGAGCTTTATTATGAAGATGTTCACACACAGGCAGCAAGGTTAGACAGAGCTGTTTGGATCCCCAAACAGGCTGATGACATCATCATGGCATCATGTTACCAGACTCTTAAAGTGACAGTCCACCATACTTAAACGAATACACAATATCCCTCCCCCTTCATATCAGAGGTTCCTACAATGAAAATAACATTGTTTATAATCATATATATAACAAACAGTAGGTAAGATGTTTCAGGGGATTCCTGTGTGGCTGTTGCCATACTTCAGGAATGTATTTATTTTTCTTAGATAACAAGCATGGGGCTGGATGAACACAGCAGGTCAAGCAGCATCATAGGAGCAGGAAAACTTGACGTTTCGGGCCTAAACCCTTCATCAGAAATGGGGGAGGGGAAGAGGGTTCTGAAATAAATAGGGAGAGAGGGGGAGGCGGATAGAGGATGGATAGAGGAGAGGATAGGTGGAGAGGAGGCAGACAAGTCGAAGAGGCGGGGATGGAGCCAGTAAAGGTGAGTGTAGGTAGGGGGGTAGGGAGGAGATAGGTCAGTCCAGGGAGGACGGACAGGTCAAGGGGGCGGGA
>JAHRHZ010000018.1:37126448-37195810 GCA_024137785.1 Ginglymostoma cirratum | reverse complement strand
TGCTTCATTTCTGATGAAGGGTCTAGGCCCGAAACGTCAAGCTTTCCTGCTCCTATGATGCTGCTTGGCCTGCTGTGTTCATCCAGCTCCACACCTTGTTTTCTCTGAGACTGGCTCTACTGTAATCAGGAGTATGCCAGGTTCCAAGGAATTGATTGTGATAGGGAACCCTATAGTCAGGGGCCAGACAGATGTTTCTGCAGCTGACAGTGAGACATCAAAATAGTATGTTGCGTCCCTAGTGCCAGGGTCAAGGATGTCTTGGAGAGGGTGCTAAATATTCTTAGCAGGTCATTATACATGTTGGTACCAATGACACAGGAAGAGAAAGGGATGAGGTTCTGAAGACAGAATATAGAAAAGTAGGCAAGAGGCAAATGTGGGTCCTCAAGATAGTAATATCTGGATTACTCCTGGTGCCACATGCTAGTGAGAGTTGGAATAGGAGGATAGAGCAGATGAATGCGTGGCTGAAGACTGGCAGAGATTTGCATTTTTGGATCATTGGAATCTCTACTGGGGTAGAAGTGACCTATACAAGAAGGATGGTTTGGACCTAAACTGGAAGAGGACCAATATCCTGATGGGGAGATTAACTAGTGCTACTCAGGAGACTTTAAACTAGTAAGGCGGGGGTGCATCCAAAGAGATCATGAGAAAAGAGATAAGTCTGAGACTGGTATGGTTGAGAGGAGGAGCAAGTCAAATAGTCAAGGCAGGCAACGGCAAGGCAGAAAACGGGGTAAGACTGATAAATTAAATTGCATTTACTTCCATGCAAGAGGCCTAACAGATAAGGTAGATGAACTCAGGGCATGGTTCGGAACATGGGACTGAGATATCATAGCTATTACAAAAATGCAGCTCAGGGAAGGGCAGGACTGGCAGCTTAATGTTCTGGGGTATAGATGCTATAGGGAGGATAGAGAGATAGGCAAGAGAGTGGAGGAAGTGGTACTTTTGGTTAGGGATAACATTATGGCCATACTTAGGGAGGATATTCCTGGGAGTACATCCAGTGAAGTTATTTGGGTGGAACTGAGAAATAAGAAAGGGATAATCACATTATAGGCTCACCATAATAGTCAGAGGGAAATTGAGAAGCAAATTTGTAAGGAGATTTCAGATATCTGTTACAATTATAGGGTTGTAATGGTAGGGGATTTTAAGTTTCCAAACATAGACTGGGATTGCCATAGTGTTAAGGGCTTGGGTGGAAAGGAATTTGTTAAGTGTGTACAAGAACATTTTCTTATTCAGTATGTGGATCAACCTACTAGAGAAGAAGCAAAACTTGACCTTCTCTTTGGAAACAAGGCAGGGAAAGTGACTGAGGTGTCAGTGTGGGAGCACTTTGGGGCCAATGATCATAAATCTATCAGTTTTAAAGAAATTATGGAAAAGGATAGACCTGATCTAAAAGTTAAAGCCCTAAATTGGAGTAAGGCCAATTTTGTCAGTATTAGGCAAGACCTTTCAATGGTTGATTGGGAGAGGTGATTCAAAGGTAAAAGGGTGGTTGGAAAATAGGAGGCCTTCAAAAGTGAGATAATGAGAGTCCAGAGGCATTATCTTCCTGTCAGTGTGAAGGGCAAGGCTGGTAGATGTAGGCAATATTGGATGACTAGACAAATTGTGTGGCCAAGAAAAAGAACAGGCGTATGGCAGGTATAGATGGATGAGATCAAGTGAATGCCTCAAGGGGTATAAGAGAAGTAGGAGTATACTCAAGAGGGAAATCAGGAGAGAGAAAAGGGGACATGAGATTGTTTTGGAAAATAGGTTTAAGTAGAATCCAAAGAGATTCTACAAGTACATAATGGGCAAAAGAGTAACTAGGAAGGGAATAGAGTCCCTTAAGATCAACAAGGCGGGAGATGGGTGAGGTACGAAAAGAATATTTTGCATCAGTATTTATTTTAGAAAAGGATATGGAAGAACTTGGAGAAGTAAACAGTGATATCTTGAAAATTATCCGTATCAGAGGAGGAAGTACTGGGTATCTTAAAACCTGTAAAGGTGAATAAATCTCTGGGACCTGATCAGGTGTATCCCAGATCCTTGTGGGAAGCTAGGGAAGTGATTGCTGGGCCCCTTGCTGAGACATTTGTATTATCGATAGCCACAGGTGAGGTGCCAGAAGACTGAAAGGTGGCTAATGTGGTGCCACTATTTAAGAGTGGTAGCAAGGGAAAGCCAGGGAACTGTAGACTGGTCTCTACAGTGGTGGGCAAGTTGTTGGAGGGGATTCTGAGGGACAGGATATACATGTACTTGGAAAGGCAAGGACTGATGAGGGCTAGTCAACATGGCTTTGTGCATGGGAAATAGTGTCTCACTAAGTTGATTAAGCTTTTTGAAGAAGTGACAAAGAAGATTCATGAAGACAGAGCAGTGGACATTGTCTACATGGACTTCAATGAAGCATTCAACCAGGTTCTGCATGGTAGACTCATTAGCAATGTTAGATCAGGTGGAATCCAGGTAGAGCAAGCCACTTGAATACAAAATTGACTGGAAGGTAGGAAACGGCGGGTGGTGTTGGAGGGTTGTTTCTCAGACTGAAGTCCTATGACCAGCAGTGTGCCACAAGGATCGGTGCTGGGTTCATTGCTTTTTGTCATTTATATAAATGATTTGGATGTGAATATATGTGGAATGGTAAGTAAGTTCGCAGATGACACCAGAATTGGTGGTGTAGTTCACAGTGAAGAAGGTTATCTCAGAGTACAACGGGTCCTTAATCAGCTGGACTGAGGAGTGGCAGATGGAGTTTAATTTAGATAAATGTGTGTTGCACTTTGGTAAGACAAATCAGGGCAGGACTTATACACACTTAATGGTCGGGTCCAAGGAAGTGCTGCTGAACAAAGGGACCTTGGGGTGCAGATTCATCCTTTCTTGAAGGTGGTGTCATGGGTAGACAGGTTAGTGAAGAAGATATATGATACACTTGCCTTTATTGGTCAGCGCATTGAATATAGGAATTGGACTTACATGCTGCGGTTGTACAGAACATTGGTTAGGTCACTTTTAGACTACTGCATTCAATTCTGGTCTCCCTGCTACAGGAAAGATGTTGTTAAACTTGAAAAGGTTTAGAAAAGTTTTACAAGCCTGGATTGGAGGGTTTGAGCTATGGGGAGAGGCTGAATGGGCTGGGGCTACTTTCCCTGGAGTGTCAAAGGCTGACGGGGTCACCTGATAGAGATTTGTAAAATCATGAGGAGCATGGATAGGGTGAATAGCCAAGGATTTTTTTCCCAGGGTAGCAGAGTCCAAAACCAGAGGGCTTAGGTTTAAATTGACAGGAAAAATATATAAAAGGGACCTAAGGGGCAACTTTTTCACGCAGATGGTGGTGCGTTATGGAATGAATTGTCAGAGGAAATGGTGGAGGCTGGTACAATTACATTTAAAAGGCACCTGGATGGGGACATGCGTAGAAAGACTTTAGAGGGATACGGGCCAAATTCTGGCATAAGAGACTAGATTAATTTAGGATATCTGGTCACCATGGATGATTTGGATGAAAGGTTCAGTTTCCATGCTATACAACTCTATGACTCTAATCCTTAGATTCAGTAAGAATCCTAGAGGATTGAAAAACTGCAAAGGTAACACTTTTATTCAAAAGGGAATCAAAAATAGATAACTTTAGGCTGGTAGGCTTAACATCTATCATCGGCAAAATGTTAGAGCTTGTTATAAAAGATACAATGGCAGAGCATTTGGAAATACATAATATAACCAAAGTTATAATATAACCAGAGTCAGCATGGCGTTATGAAGGAAAAAATCATACCTGATGAGTTTATTACAGTTCTTTGAGGAGGTAATAAGCAGGATAGATAATGGAGAACTAATAGATGTAATATATTTGGATTTCCAAGAGGCATTCAATTAGGTACTACACATAAGGCTCCTTAATACTAGTCCACAGTGTCAGCAGTAATATATTAGCACGAATAGAGAAATAGCTAACAGATTCAGAATGGCAACCTATAACTAGTGGAGAAGTGTTGGAGTCACAATTATTTACAATGGGTATTAATGACTTGGATGAGGAAAAGTGAATATACTACATTGCAGATGGCACAAAAATAAATGGGGAGGCAGGTAGTGAGGATGGCACAGAGAATCTACAGAGGGAGTGCTGGTAAGGATTTGGCAGATGGTATACAATTGGGAAAATATGAAGTTATGCACTTTGGCAAGAAGAATAGAAGATAAAATATTATTTCATATAAAAAAGGAAAGACTACAGAGAACTTCATCACAGAGGGATTTGGGGGTCCTCATGCATATATCACAAAATGCTAGTATCCAACTTCAGCAAGTAATATGGAAAACAAATGGAATATTGCCCTTTATTTCAAAGGGAATGACATAAAAATAGGATGGTCTTACTAAAACTGTATAAGGCACGAGTCAGACCACAGCTAGAATACTGTGGACAGTTTTGGTTCCCTTATTTAAGGAAAGATGCAATGGCTTGGGAGGCTGTTCAGAAAGGTTCATTGTTGATCCTGGGCATGGAGGGATTTTTTTAATGAGGACTTGTACTCATTGGAGTTTAGAAAAATATAAGGGACTTTTGGAAGCATTTAAGAATTTTAGGGAGCTTGAAAGGCTAGCTAGAAAGATATTGTTTTTTCTCGTGAGGCAGTCTAGGACCAGGCGGTATTAACTCAGAATAAGGGGTTACCCACTTAAGACAAAGGTGAAGAAGATTATTTTCCCTGAACCAATCTGTAGAGTTCTTTACTGCAGCATGTTGTCATAGCTGGATCATTAAATATTTTTGGGGTTGAGATAGACACCCTTTAATCAGGAGGAGAATCTAGCGTCATGGGGATAAGGTAGGAATTTTCATTGACCATTCAAAAGCCTTCCACCTCCCAGCTACAGTCACGGTGCATGCAACTCAGAAATGAACACACAAAAATAGTTTCAAAAAGTTGATTCCAATTTTTTATTGATGCAGATTAAATAGAATTGTTGGATGAAGTGATTTCTGCTATGTATTTTGTTTTGATGTTTTATTTGCAGTGGTGAGGGCAAGATTCAGACTGGAGCAATGAGAAGGAGATAGTATGTGACAGTGGTGACCAAGACTGAAGGACTGTTAATGCATTGCAGTTGGGAAGGATAATTTAGAAGACCCGTGCTTGGGTAAATGGCTTCCTGTGAGTTCTAGAGTGTCAGGTGATTCTGTAAATATTTAGCACTTGAGAAGCATGTAGGACATTAATTTTAGAAGGGTATAGCTTGTAGAGATTCAAAAGATGTGATTAAGCAATATCAAGTTGTTTAAATGACAAGAATGACCAAAGAGAGCAAAGCTTATTTCTGAAAGGATTCTCTCTTGTTTCCAACTTTCAAGGCTTCCACTAGTTTTATTTTCCTAAAACACCACTGTTTAGCTGTAATGACAGAGCTTCTTCTTTATTCCAGTGGATGGGGCCAATTCCAGCTGCTCCTCTTTTTGTGGCAGTCTTTTGCCTCTAGCTCTCAAGCTTCACCATTGAAATATGCATAATGTTTTGAGCGCTAGGAATATTACACAAATGTAGTTTTACTTAAGTTCTAACAAATACTCTCCAATTAACCTGCAATTAGCTGCAGCCTTCATTTCTCATTTATACATTAAAGAAGCTGTGGCTTGGGACGCGATAAAGGTAATAGAGTAGGTGCATCACTGAAGGATAACAATATATTGTGTTTACTAAGGGTCTCCTTTCTTCTTATATTATTTGGTAGTGATGGTGCAAGGCTGAGTTAAGTTTGCCTCATTGTTTCTGTATTTACATGAGTACTTGTACTTTCACTAATCTTATTCATCTTGCTTGGGATATTAAAATTATCTTAGGACAAAGAAAATTGTGGTGACAATGCACCTCCAACTGCACATTCTTTTTTTTATGAGCATCATTGCCTCTTTCTTTTAACTCTATCAATATCAACAATTCTAATGTAGTTTCTGAGAATCTTGGAATCTGTCATTTCAACCTCCAAAGATGATGCTCTTACTAATACAATCATTATTTTGCTTTTCAGTTAGCTCCACATTATCTCTTTCTCATGCACTTACTAAAGTTCTCATCATTTCAGCTACAGCACCCCATTGTAACTAGTTCCAACTTCTCTATCCCAGAACTAGTACACCAGTTAGCATTGGGAGCCTAGATCAAGCACATTCCACATACTCATTGAGGCCTCCCCATATACCACTTATTTAAGGAGGAGAAAGGAGAAGCAATATGAAGAAAAACGGGGATTGTAGGTATGATCTTAGAAAGAATGTGATAAGACAATGGAAAGAAATAGGGATAGTGAGATGAACAGGGATAGGAGGAGGCTCAACTGGAGTATAAACTCTAGAAGAGCACAGTTAAGCTGAATGGCCTATTGTTGTGCTGTAAATTCTACTTATTTCTATGTCATGTAAGATAAGAGGACAATTTGGCTATCTATATGATCTTTCATTTCTAATGGCTGCAGAAAACTTCTGCCTGCTAAAAAAAATTGACAACTGATTTTGTAATTGCTTATGAATTAAGCACTTACATTTAATACTGGTAGACATGCTTTTCGGCATAGACGAATCAACTGTAGCTGAAATATACACAAACAAGAAAACAGTGAAAATTGCATGAATTAATCTAATTGCGTGGTACATACTCTGTGATAGTAAATATTCATTTTCGTTATAATTCAGTTCTATGAATTGATGAAATGAAAAAAAAAATGCACACACACATTTCAGAAAGAAATGTGAATATATTTTAAATGTTTAGGTATTCAATTTATATATCTAGAGCTATGCAGACACTTCAGACCTAATAATTCAATAGCTATCATCAGCTCTGAATCTTAATGCTAAAAAATGCAGCAGAATAGTCCAGTACAAGTCATCGCACCTAGTGTGAATCAGATTTTGTTGACTCCATTGACACCTATCCAAGGAGGTAGATTTTAATGGCAGAAATGATGCGTCAGATCAGTTCATTAATTGTAGTTTATCCAACATTTTTATATTAAAATGTCTCTACCATGGAAATACGCTTTAATTACTTACCAGTTGAATTTAGATATATCACAAATAGGTTATAGCAATTTTGGCCTTTGGCAAGTTCATAGAAAAGACACTATGCAATATTGAACCACACATGTTCTGACGCTCTGAGTTCTTAAAAAAACGTCCAATTTGCCTGCTGCTATCTTATTATTTAGGAGTATATAGTTAATGATACTTTTGGATAAGCTAGAGGACACCATAAAGGCAAAAACATGATGTTAAATCTAAATAAATATAAATTGGCTAGGTTACAATTACAAAACTATGGCAGAATGTCTCCTGATTAACTAATGTAATTGTGAAAGAAGATCTAAATAGATCCAACAGAAATGCCCTAAACAGTCTTACCAAGTTTTCCATGGTTCTTCTGGTGGAAATTATAGTGGACAGCTAAGGCAACCTATGCAAAGAGTCTACTAATTCAAGGATTAGTTACAATACTTTGAGATGGCATCAAAGAGAAAAGGCTTTACTCGGAAGTAGAAATCGAGTAACTGGTCTAACGCTGGTAACTTTGAGTTCTGAAGAGGGTCACTGGACCCGCAATGTTACTCTCTCCACAGTTGCTGCCAGGCATGTTCGTGTTTTCAAGCAATTTCTGTTTTTGTACGTGGGTCTTCTTTTACTGAAAGCTCAGAACAGATGTTCAAATTTGTGGAGGTTTTGACAAAATAAATGGAAAAATATGTTTATTGGTCTAAAAGTTATCAAATAGAGAACATAAATTTCAGAAGAATGAAGCTAGAGGTTACAAGAATTTTTTTTAAGCAGTAAGTTGTAAGAACAGTGGAATATTAGGACTGGACGTAGTGGTTATAGAGAAATCCACATTAGCCTGTTGAAAAAAATTGGATAAATATACAAAGGGACAAGGATAACTGTCTAGGAAAAGGGTGGAGGGAATAGAATTAAACAAGAAGCTCTTTTAGAGGAATGGGATGTGGGCTGAAAGGTTTCTGTTGCAATATTCTATGATTCTAAAATAAATGACCGATAATCTCATTTTCAAAGTAGAGATTTTAGCCTCTGATAGAATTTTTTTAAAAAATCACCTTGTTTGTTATGTTATGTATGTTAAACCTCTGTCGCCATCACATCCTACAGTGGGACTTGAAGCCAGATGTAGGGATATAACCATGCCACAAGGCCCTGAGCACAGTCTGTTATTTTAATGTTGGCATTAATTAATTTAGAATGGATCAGTTAATAAAGGCTTCAAAATAATGTCAATCAGAAAATCATTTATAGTCTCAGTCTTATTTTCTAATAAAACCCTTTTGCCTGATTTAATGTTATGGTTGAAGGCCACTGTAGAACAAATATTTGTGGCAATTTTAAATTTCAATGGTGGTTATTAAATGTGCTTTCAATGGAGAAGAAAATGGGGAGGGTGTATAATTGGCAAATAAACTGTTTACCTACTACAACCTACTAGTCAATGTTAAAATCAATTCAGTACTCTCAAATATTCACTTACAGATGTTTAAATTTTGCATGTTGAGTTACACTACTCTTTTCTGATATGGGAAAAGATAGTACAAATAATTAAAGATATTCTTGCATCGCTCGAGCAAATACTTTATCCTTGTAGCATTAGGAATGAATATTTGTGTCACATTAGCAAAATTAAAAAAATCTTCATAATGTCTGTTATTTGCTTAATGCATAGCCACAAATGACAATTAAGCATAGACTCCTATATTTTATCTATGATACCTTTGGCTGATTGTAGACTCTTGTAATGCATAGCCAAGTGATCTTGAATGATAAACTGTGTGGATAGCTTGCAGGATGATCCCAAACAAAATGCTGAAGAAACAAAGCAATACATATTGATCATTGTTCTTCACCAATCTATTGATTGAAGGTTGCCTAATGAGATTGTTTTGAAGCCTATTTCACATAACTTGAAGCCAATTACTTTTTATTATTTTCTGCGTAGAAAGAATTATGGGCTAAACCTTCCCATATATTGGTAAACTGTCATTTTTATCAAGTTTCTTGGAGGGCTAAAGGGTTTTCTCATGCTATGATCCTAACTACACCTCAATAACTTCCTACCACACTGTTATGATGCCCTTACATCTGAAAGGGCACCACAATCTGATTTTCCCACTCGCTGGAAGTACTCATCACTGATGGGATCCCTAGTTCAGGCATCATCTTTAAAAGTACACTCAGTCAAGCACTGTCAGTCCAGCTGCCCTGCATGGTTCATACCATTTGCCCTGGACAAGGTAGATCAGGGGAAACTGACACTAGGCTTTGCAGACAGGGACCTAGGTCTTGGCAATGGATAGTGTATCAGAGGGATGTTCTCTTCCCTCAGGACCAGCAGAGAGGTCCACATCACCAGACCCTACCTGCCTGTTTCAAGGTTGTCACCTGGGTCAGTGTGGTCTCAACCATCTAGTGGAACATCCAGCAACAAAAGAGGAAAGTCAATGACCTTCTCTGTGCTGCCAAAGCAAGTGCCACCATTGTCTTTGCTACCTCAGACCCACTCTATTTCTGCTACTGCACTCACCTCCCACCAAGATTCATACTGTGCGACTCTCACTATTGCATGTAACACTTTCCCTCACTTGCTCTTCCCCACCCAATTGCCCCATAATGTTAACCCTCTGCGCTGCCAGCTCACTTATTTGGGATACCTCAACTCCCATGCTCCACCTGCAGCAGCACTGACAGCCACCCACTTTCATCTTACTCAATCCCTTCCTTTCTCTCATTCCAGGAGAATCTCGATCACAACAGAGCAAAAAGGGCCTAGATATGTGGTGGATTGCCTAGCATCTAGGTCCTCACCCCTACAAGGAGAGAAGCTTGACACTCACTGCCCTGAATTGCCGAACTGTTTGTGTTCAAGCCTCTAGACTGATAATGGAGACTGCCCTTAACGTATTGCACCAGAACCCCCTGAATTAAGTGTGATACCTGTGACTTGATTGAGGACTACTCCTGTTAGACTTTTGAAGCACATGTAACATAATGGTGCTGGCACGTTGCCATACTGCAACATGTCCAGTCCCTTGGCTGGTGACCGCTGACAACCATGACAAGCTTCCTAGCATTGTGTCTGCCCTAAAAAGCAAGTCAATATTGTGAGCCTATTGGCTCTGTCTGAGGAGGCAAAGTGCTGAAAGCAAAGCAAGCAGAGATTCAATGAGCATCCCGGTAAGTGTTAAGTGAGTGGATGCTGAAAAAGCAAGCAATTAATCCTGAGTTTCAGCTTGGTCCAATCAGTGAACTGGGACCCTGCATGCAAAGTGCCCTTACAGCAGCATTCCAATGATAGATGCCAGTGCAGTGTGGCAGTGCAGAAGCAATTATAAATGAACCGGAGATGTGCTACGATGGCGTGGAGAGGCTGGCATGTGCTGATGACAGCGTCTGTGGATGTGCAGTGCATGTGGCTGCTGTTCATGCAGCATACCCTGAAATGTTGGTGCTGAGTGTCCAAGATGAAGGTCTGAAGGATCAAGTAGTGAGCTAGAGTCACCAAATATCCACGCTGACTTGCATTTCAGAAATTCTTGGCATCTAGTTTCTATCTGGCAGGTGGAGATTAGATAAAATTGAGGCTGATAATGAGCAATAATCCCAGTTAATAGACCTGTTGCCACTTCGTAATGACAATCCCGTCTGAACGTCTGGAACTTAGTCCGAAAATGCAACTTATTGCTCCTGATGTCAAGAAAGGCCTTACTCGGTGTCTCGTGCGATTGTCTCACATTTCTCGCCATACCCCATATCATTCTGAGTCAGGAGAAATTTCACCCTATATCACAGTTAGCCACGTGCACTGATGTACAATTTAATATTTCAAATGCATGACACCATTGAAACTAACAATTTTTTATTTCACACACACAGAATGCTTCTGTAAATTATTTATATTAATTAAACCTATGAGTTCAAATTGTTTGATTTCAGTGGGACTTTAAAAGATTACATCAAATTTGTGAAGAAATTGTTCATTTTAACTTGTAGTGCCACAGTGAATCATTCCCTCTTCTGACAAAATGAGTTTTTATATGGAAGAGCAATTGGTGTACTTGGCTTATCAATTTATGGTAAGTGAAATCGACACTGTTCATTGAATATTTTCTGCAAACAAGCCAGATTGTTAGTTTGCAATCATGGGTCATCTTATTTGAAATTTTAAATCTGGTTTTGTTGAAGATAGGAGACCACATATGGTGGCAGCTGTAACATAGCCAATATGTGCAATAAGGATTCTGTGTTACTGGCTATGGGTCACTGCCATTTAACTAAACAGTAGACAATGGGAAATGTTATATTGTACAGAATATGAGATACACTTATGACAGCACTGCTAACTGAAAAGACAAGATAATATCTGTTGAAAAATTTGTAAATTGCACCTCATTGAATGTCTTCTGAAAATGTATGCAAAATCACTACATTTCCTTTACCTATATACTTTTTTGACTTCTGAAAAGGCTGTCAAATTAATCAAGTTCACAAGCTGTCATCATCCTTAGTGGGTTATGTACTAATTTCATCCAAAATTATGGACTTTGGAAGTAAAGCACATACAAAATATGAACTCTCTATGTTTCCTTGACTATTTTCGCTGTTTACAAGAATTATGCACCATTTACACATCTTCAGTCTGTTCTTCTGAAAGGATTTTTCAACATTATGCCATCTAATGTTAATCACTAGATGTGAAATACTCCAGTCAGAATTTTATTTCAACAAACCATACATACACGATAAAACTATGACTCACCTTTACGTACATTTGAAGACTTATCTGAAGGAACTAAAAGCCAAATGTTATAAATTTGAACACTCTCCTTTTTGGTAAAAACAAAAGCAAATTGAGCCAAATTTTAAAAAAAAGAAACTCAAAACAGCTCACTAGTACAACATAAATAGAAAGAAAGTGAGTAGATCAAAATGAGCATTACTTCTGGTGGAAATAATGTGCCAACCACCCTACCCTAAAACCCAGTGCCCAACGGCCTCTAAAAGCTTTAAGCATGCCATCAAATACTATGTATTCCCTCTTCAAAGACACATGGGTATGTGCATAACTGCAAAAGATGGGGATGGAGTCCGGAATGATCATACCCTCCACAGTTCTACTGCCAATGTATGGACCTATCAATGGCTACTTTAGCTGGGTCCAGGAGCAGTCACATGGGGAGGTCCATCAGGCTTGCCCGCCCACCTCCACACCAGGTGCACAAAGATCAGGAGCCATCCCCATCCTCCTGAACCATTTCCATCCACCATCACCCTCCTCCACCTGGCCGAACTCATCCTCACATTGAACAACTTCTCCTTTAACTCCTCTCACTTTCTTCAGGTCAAAGGTCTGGTCGTGGGTATTCTCACGGGCTCCAGGTTTGCCTGTCTCCTTGTGAGGTACAAGGAACATTCCTTGTTCCAGTCCTACTCTGGCCCCCATCCACCGCCCTTTCTCCAGTACATCAATTACCTCATCACTGCTGCCACTCCCGCCAAAATTGAAAATGTTTACTAATTTTACTTCCAACTTGTGTGATGCAACCTTCACGTGATCCATCTCTGACTCCTCCCTTCCTTTCCTCAACATCTGTTACAAACTCACCAACTCCCATAGTTACCTGGACTCTACATATTCAAACCTGTAAAGACTCCATTCCATTCTCCCACTTTCTCCGTTTCCACTGCAATGTTCTGTCCATATTCTTCCTCAACTGAGGTTTGCCCACCACTGTGACTGACAGACCCTCACCTGTGTCCAACCTACCTCCCGCACTTCAGCCCTCATCCCTTTTCTTGCCATCAACACTGATAGAGCCCTCACTTACCACCACATCAGCATCCACATCCAAAAGATCATTAGCCGGCATTTCTGCTATCTCCAGTGGGATGCCACCATCAGAAGTATATTCCCTTCCCCTCCTTGTCAACCTTCTGCAGGAACCGTTCCCTTCGGGACATCTGGGTCTACTCCTCCCCACACCCCCACAGCACTTTCACATGCAACCACAGGAGGTGCAAAACCCATCTGTTTACTTCCTTACTCCTGCCCTAGACACATCTTCTGGGTGGAAGATAATTCAATCTAGTCTGCTGTATTCGCTGCTCATAACGTGCTCTCCTTTGCTTTGGGGTGTCGAAACACAGACTGGGTGACCGTTTTGCAGAATACTTATGTTTTATCCATAAAAATGACACTGAGCTTCTTTTTGCCAGCCATTTCAACACACCTGCACTTTCCTTGCCAACATTTCTGCCTCAGGCTTGCTGTGGTGCTCCAGTGAAGATCAATGCAAACTGGAAGAACAGCATCTCTCATTGAATTTGGGACCCTGCAGCCTTCAAGACTCAAAAACAAGTTTTACAATTTTGGTGCCTAAACACCTTCTTTCTTGTCCTCCCCTCAACCCGCACACAAGGCCTTGTCATCACATGGGCTGCTACCACAACCAACCCATTGTCCCCATTAGCAGCTTTTGATTCTCCCATGCTGACCATTACCTATTACGTTGTCTCCCAACTGTTGTTCTCTCTCTCTGGGCTCTTTCTCCATCCATCGTTTACTCCTCCCCCGACCCCAGCTTCAACACATATACCAACCTTTTCTAGCCACAGTCATTTTTGAAGAGGGGTTTGCTTTTTCTCCACAGATTCTGCCAGACCTGTTGAGCTTCTCCAACAATTTCTGTTTTTGTTTCAGATTTCCAGCATCTGCAGTTTGAAAGCCGTGAAATGCTTCTACACCATTACCTTTGTCAACTCCTTGTGGTCATGGAGTTCTACTCTTTGGGTAAAAAAATTTACTAGGTCCCCAAATAATGGAAGACAAAGAGTGAGGAGCAAATATGCAAGCAATCATAGATCCACAAGAACGAAAAAGTAACTTCAGGTGGACGAGTGGGGATCTAGCGAACATAAAATTAAACCAAAAACTGGCAATAAAAAAGGTAATGGAGCAATGGATGATGCTTGAAGAGAGAACTGTTATAGAACAGGACATGGTTAGAATACATAATGCGACTGTGATGTTTCCCATGGAGTGGATGGTGGAGGTAATGAATGAGTTGAAAATTGACAGGCAGTATGCTATGGAAGTTTGGCTATGCTTAAGAATGGATAAGTCACCTGGTATGGAGGGTTTGATCCCAGTTCGCTGTAGGAAGGCATTGAAGGGCATCATCCAATCTTTCCGAGACACAGTGAAGATGCCAGAGGATTGCAGGGTGACAAATGTCATATACTTCTTCAAGAAAGGGGTGACACGGTGGCTCAGTGATTGGCACTTTTGCCTCACAGTACCAGAGACTCAGGTTCAATTCCACCCTCAGCAACTGTCTGTGTGGAGTTCCTACATTCTCCCTGGGTCTGCATGGGTTTCCTTCTGATGCTCTGGTTTCCTCCCACAGTCCAAAGATGTGCAGGTTAGGTGGGTTACCCATGCTAAATTGCCCATAGTATCCAGGGATGTGCTTCTGGGTAGGGTTGCCATGGGAAATGCAGGGTTACAAGGATGGGTGGAAGGGATAGATGGGTGAGTTTGGGTGGGATACTCTTTGGAGGGTTGATGTGGACTTGATGGGCCAAATGGCCTACTTCCACACTGTATGAATTCTATGATTCTCTGAAAGGATATAAAGATATGCCTAGGAACTGAAGTTCCATCAAATTAACATCAGTGGTATGAAAGGCTTGGGGAACAATAGGAAACAGATCATCAGGCGTGAGGTAATGACAGCCAGCCTGAATTTGTAAAATGCAATTTTTGCTTGACAGTTGCATTTTTGATGAATTAACAGACGATATTGATGAAAGAATGCAATAACATTAACCATATGAAACTTGAGACACAATTTAACCAAGGTGCACAGAACAGCTGGTTAAAAGAAGTCATGACTTAGGAAACAAGAGGGTCAATGTCAGCTTTGATAAAACATTGGCCTAAGGACAGAAAGTAGTAAGTTGTGGGAAATAGTTATTTTTAAGACTGAAGGATGAAGCTTTGGTATTCCCCAAGGGTCAGTACGAGGGCCACTGCACTTTTTACATGTGTAATATATATATATATTTTAATGTATGTAAATAACCCGGATGGTGGAATACAGAGTAGAATTTTGAAACGTGGTAATACTTGTGGCAAACAGTGAGGGCCGTATCAATTGACTGCACCATGAAATACATAGGCAGGCAGTATGGGCATGCAGCTAGAAGACGGAATTTAATTCAGAGAATTAGTCTTGAGAAACCTGTCTTGATCCCTGTCTTGAACCTGATCAATGATTGAGATTTCACTGCCTTCTGGGTTAAGGATTTCCAAAGATTCACAACTTTCCAAGTGAAGATATTTCCTCTCAGACGCAAAAAGGCCTGCCCTCATCGTGAGACTGCGCCCTGGTTCTAGAGTCACCAGCCAGGGGAAGTATTCTATCTATCTTCACCCTGTCAATCCTTGCAAGAATTTTGTGAATTTCATGTTACATAATTTCCATCCCTACAGGACTGCATTCAATCTCTTCACAATTGATCAATCTGCACAAAGCCCTCCAAGGTAATCAACTCTCTGACAGTTTAGTTCCCTCCTTATGGAAAATCAATCAATTCCTCTCTGTAAATGCTCCGTTCAGATTAGCAATCCATCATGGGAGAACACAGGTGGGAAGATGCCTTCACAAAACTAGTATCTATTTGAATCATAATGAACTAATGCAGACAATTTGTTCTCACACCGCATCCCAAAACCAGCCCAGCTCATCTCCACCTCCCTAACCGGTTTTTCCTCTCACCCCAAGCCACACCCCCATCTCCTATCTACTAACATCATCCCGCCCCCTTGACCTGTCCGTCCTCCCTGGACTGACCTATCTCCTCCCTACCCCGCTACCTACACTCACCTTTACTGGCTCCATCCCCGCCTCTTCGACTTGTCTGCCTCCTCTCCACCTATCCTCTCCTCTATCCATCTTCTATCTGCCTCCCCCTCTCTCCCTATTTATTTCAGAACCCTCTTCCCCTCCCCCATTTCTGATGAAGGGTTTAGGCCCGAAACGTTGAGTTTTCCTGCTCCTGTGATGCTGCTTGACCTGCTGTGTTCATCCAGCCCCATGCTTGTTATCTCTTGTTCTCACTGTTGTTCTCATTGATGATCTAACATTAATGATAACACTTTTATTTAGTGAATAAACAACTTTCATAAGCACTACAAACTTTAAATGAACTTTAATGGTACATTAGTTTCTTAATAGAATTTAACATTACTTTCCTCAAATGACAATTAATGCTGTTACAATCACTGACTCCCCACTATCAACATCCTGGGATTAACATTGACCAGAAATTGAACTAGAATAGTCCAAATCTAAGGAATTTAGGAAAATAACATCTAGTGCATCTATTATCTCTGAATTTATCCTTTTTGGAACACTAGAGTGTAGGCCATTAGGTCCTGGGGATTGAACTAGATATCAGCATTGTGGCCACTACAGTAGGTCGGAGACTGAGTTTCTTGCAGTGAGTAACTCACTTGCTACTTCCCAAAGCCTGTCCACCATCTACAAGGCACAAGTGAGGAGTGTGATGGAATATTCCCCATTCGCCTGGATGAGTGCAGCTCCAACAACATGGAGGAAGCTTGACTTTATCCAGGACAAATAGCATATTTGATTGGCACCACATCCACAAACATTCAGTGTCTCTACCACCCGATGCTCAGTTGCAGCAAACAGTACCATTTACAAAATGCACTGCAGAAATTCACCAATGATTCTTAGACAGCATTTCTAAACCCACAACTGCTACTATCCATAAGGACAAGGGCAGCAGATTCATGGGAACACCACCACCTGCAAGTTCCCCTCTAAATCACTCACCATCCAGAACTGGAAATCCATTACCTCAGTGTTACTGGGTCATGATCCTGGAACTTGTTCCCTAGTGGCATTGTGGATGTAACTATACCAAATGGATTTCAGAAATTACAGAAGGCTACCTACCTTCTGCACCACTACCTTCTCATTAGCAACTAGGGAAATGGGCAACAATGCTGGAACAGCCAGTGAAGCCCACATTCTGTGAGTGAAAAAACAAAAAGTATTACATTATGTTTTTATATGCATATTACATTAGAAATTCAACTGTTTCAATGACTAGTATAGATGAGCCATTGTTCTGCTTAAGAACATTAACTCATCAATTGAGGCACACACAGATTAATTGCTATATAATAGCTAGCACTCATTTCAGGTAATCTTTGGTGCTTTTGAAAGTTAAAGAAAGCGTTCACAATCTTATTATTTTCTGTTCTCTAAAATGTTTAAAAAGTAGCATTTATATCCTTAGCCTGTTTCAATGTGCTTTACAATAATTGAATTCATTTTGAAGCATAGTCAAAGTAGGCAAACACAACAGGCAATGTTTGCCCAGCAATGTCTGGCAAACAGCAGCGAGGTGCGTGAACAAATAATCTGCATTTAATGCTGTCTTTGGGATGGATATTACCCTGGCCATCTGGAGAATCACCCTGACATTCTTCGAATTTATCATTAGATCTTTTACATCCACGTGAGACCTCAATTTAATGTCTCATTTAATGTCTCAGTGTCACACTAAAGTGCCAATCTACATCATCCACTCGAGTCTTAGATAGAATCTAAACATCTTGGCTCAGAGGCAAGAATATAATCACTGAGCAATGGTTAACTTTTCATAATTAAACAGTTTTCACCAATTTGCAAGTATAGACCGAGACAGCAATTTGTAATCTCTGGATTTATATCTTGCCGGCATTGTGTGGCATAGAGTAATAGAAATACAGCAGCCACTGAAGTTTAATGTTTATTACACTTGTTTTATTTGATGTATTTACAGAAAGTGACACAAGTTTCATTTCAGAGTAGACAGCAATCTAGGGACTAAAAACAATGAGGAAATTAATATCAACAGATAAAAATAATTGGACAAAGCAAGGGACTAAAATCTGATAAATCCCCAGGACCTAATGGCCTACACTCTAGTGTTCCAAAAAGGATAAATTCAGAGATAATAGATGCACTAGATGTTATTTTCCTAAATTCCTTAGATTTGGAAATGGTTCCATCAGATTAAAAGTTGAAAAATATTGTATCACGTTTCAAGAAAGGAGGCAGGGAGAAAACATGCGACTACAGCTCAGTTAATCTAATATCAATTATTGGGATAATGTCTATTACCAAGGAAGTCTTAACAGTATGCTTAGAAAGGTGTAATATACTTAAAACAGGTCACCATGATTTTACTAAAGGAAAATACTTTTTTGACAATTTTCTTGGAGTTTTTCAGGATGTAACCAGTAAGAAAAATAAAGGGGAACTAACAGAAGTAGTACACTTTGATTTCTAAAAGGCATTTGATTGGATGCTGAACAGAGATTGATAACCAAGATAACGGCTCATCATACTGGGGGTAATATATTAGTATGGACAAAGGATTGGTTACTCTACAGGAAGCAGTGAATGATAGAAGCAAGATATTTTCAAGTTGGCGGGATATGACTTGTAGGGTAACAGAGGATTGGTGCTGGGGCCTGAGCTATTTGCAATCTGCATTAACAACTTATGCGTAGAGACACAGAGTAATGTATCTAAATTTCCTAATGACACAATGCTAGGTGGAAAGGCAAAGTAAAGAACAAAGTGAAAGGTAAAGAGGTTGCAAGGTGAGTGGATAACAAGATAGCAAATAGATTATAATGTAGGGAAATATTAAGTTACTCATTTTAGTTATGAGAATGGGAGAATTTCTTTTCAGAAAGGTGTGTAACTTGTAAATATAGATGTTCAAAAGACTTAGGTATGCTTGGACAAGGTATGCAGAATGATAGCTTGCAGGTACAGCAAGCTTTTTGGAAGGCAAATGGCAAACACAAGTCTCCATTATTTCAAGGGGTTTGAATGGAGGAATAAAGAAACCTTCTGGCAATTGTACAGTGTTTTGATGAGGCCACATTTGGTGTACTATGTGTAGTTTTGACTTCCACATTTAATTGAATATATCTTTGCACTGGAAGCTGTACAATGAGGGTTCACTAAATTAGTCCCTGAGATTAAAGATTTGTCCTATGATGAGATGCTGCAAAAATTGATTCATATTCGCTGGAGTTTGGAACAATGAGAGGCAATCTTACTGAATTGTACAAGATTCTGAAGGGACTTCATATGGTAGGTGCTGGGAGATTGTTACCACCAGTCAGGCAATTTAAAAAGTAGGGATACCGACTCAGAATCATTTAACACTGAGATGCAAAGGAATTACTTCTCTTAAAGGGTTAGAAATTTTTGGAATACTCTGCCCCAGAGGGTTATGGAGTCTCCATCATTGATTAGGATCAAGGCAGTGATAGATAGATTTTTGACCTCTCAGGGAATCAAGGACAATGGAGAGCAGGCTGATAAGTGGAGCTGAAGCACAACATCAGAGATGATAGTATTGAATGGCAACGCAGGCTCAGGGGAATAAATGGTCACTGCTGCTTCCATTTTTTATGTTGGATAGAAACAAGCAACTCACTTGTCAGACAAAAGTTTATGAAATGAATTGTCTCAGCAATTCATAAAGTATACACAGTGTTACACAAAGGTGCATCATTCATTTCAGTTCACAGCATGTTTTCCTCTTGCAGTGATTCCTCAGGTCTCTGAATAAGTGACAACAGTTGAAAGAAATAAACCATCATGAATGAATGCTCACATAATTTCCAAGAAATGAGATTAAATTAAGCTTTTAATGAACATGCAAATACATAAAATGTATTAACATATCTTCGTATTTGCTGGAGATTGCAAGAATTGTAGAAGATCAGATACAAATATTACCATAAGGTTATGCCTGCAGTCACATTTTTATATTGCTCAGCAAAAATATTTATTTTTATATAATTCAATTGAGATTAGGAAATTTACTGGAATTTGAAGGCAGAAAACATAATAAAACAGGGTCTCTCTGGGTGCTTTCAGTTGAGAAAGATTGGAATTCTGTATTGTACCCCTGAGTCAAAAGTTTGTGAGTTCACAGTTCCATTCTGGAGACTAAGCACAAAACTCTAGGCTGAAAATCTAGGGTTGATGCATGATTGGGATGCCTCCTTTCAACCTGCGGCTTTAAACTGGAGTCCCTGTTTACATTTTTTTGGTGAACATAAAGATCTCATGGCTCTATTTTAAAGAAAAGTAGGGAACTTTCCCCCAGCATTTTGGCCAATATTTGTCCTTTCATGAACATCATTTAAAAAACAACTCGTTGGTCATTGTCTCTTCAGTCTGTAGAACTTTCCTCTGTGTAAAACTGGCTGCTGTGTTCTCTCTATTACAAGTGAGTGTACTTCGCAATACTTAACTAACTGTAAAACAGATTGGGATACTACAAAATGCACCATGTAAATGCAAATATTTCTTTAATATTCCTAATCTAAACATTCAAAGACTCAATATTACAGTTCCAAAAGATTAAGAAAGGATTCATAAAATTGGTATTTGCAAATTTGATTTCTATGTTGAAATGAACTGAATGCTCATTATGAGCACTCCCAGCTCACATTATACTGAACAAAAATATGTACTACAGCAAAAAAAAACAAAGAACTGTGGATGCAGGAAATCAGAAACAAGAACAAAAACAGAAATTGCTGGAAAAATTCAGTAGGTGTGGCAACATTCTGTGGGGAGGAATCAGAGTTAATGTTTCAAGTCCAGTGATGCTTCTTCAGAGCTGGACTACAGCAATGTACTACAGCAATTTGGTGCCTTAAGGGAGAGTTCCTATATACTATAAAATATCACTTTGGTGCAGAATTGTTATGGTATTCACTACAGTGGGAATGTTAGTTGAGTTGGACTTATATAGCCAGCTTAGTTACTTTTTATATGGATGTGTAGCTGGTTTCAAATACCACCTGCTCCAGAGATTTGTCACAACATCCTCCAACAGGTTGACTCAAAATATCCAGGCCCTGAATGACATGGATTATGCCAAGAAATGCGAGTGAATTGTGTGAGAAGTCGGGTGAGGACGCCTTTCTCAATGACGGGAAGAACTTGTAGTTTCGAAAAGAGCTCAAGGCATTGAGATGAGATTGTCACGAGGAAATGGTGAGATGCATATTAATGGAGATTTTGCCTATTAATAGTCTCATTAACACTGAATCTTACCTCATTAATACCTCATTTTGTCTTCAGAGAACAACAACTCCTGACATGAAAGTCAAAATGGGTACCTGGTGACTTCATCTAGTCACTTACACCACTAGACCATCATCTTGAACACCCAGCAACATCTCCAAGGCATGTTCCAGTGCATTAGCTGCACACACTTCATGCCAACAAACCTTGGAATCGAACAACTGGAGTCTCTCAGACCCTCATGGCACCTCTCCAAGCTCCTTGCAGGGCCTTCCTGCACTTTAAAGCTGCACTTTGGAGCATACGAGCATCTATACTTACACTTCTGCTGTATGGACACTTAGTGTATAAGGACACACCCAGCTCACATACTAGATTAGGCTGCATCCCAGGGCTGCTCCATTGCCCTCTTAGCTTTCACTTACTTCACACCTGAATGCATTCTCACAGCATCCTTGCCTTGCCTCTTAGTACAGAGACACGCTGCTTGTCTTGCTGGTCAGTAGTCCTTTACCAAAAGGGCAAACATTTTGCCATACAGGATATTGCTATATCACTCTCATACCTGCACTATCTGCCAGGAACTTACATGGCAAACACACTGCATGTGCTTCAAGCAAACTCTATGTCCTAAGTATGAAGGGAGTGATCTTCAGTATAGTCCATGGAGGCTTGCATCAGACAGGGAGTCCAGGTACAATAAGTCAAGAAAGCATCCGAAATCAGACCACGGCCTTTGTCAGAGTCAGGGGCCAGTCAGGATAGTCTTGATCCAGGGGTCTGTGCCTCTGTAGTCAGGGAGTGAGTTAGTGCTGTGCTTCCATAATGGACTGTCCAGGGCCTAGGACTAACACAGTTGGGGTAATGTTCACGCATTAGGCAGGGGTACGGGCACTTCCTGTCTGGGGCTCTCCAGGTAGGTTATTCGGAGGATAGGCTGCAGTTAGTTTGTCATGTCCATCCAACTTGGGCAAGGGGTAAGGAGGGTCAGAAGAGAAAGGGACTGCTGCTGTGGGAAGGAGATTAGGGTTGGGGTGCAGGAGAGATGACAAACTTGAAGGGAGCAATTGTATATGTAATGGTAGGGTATATTAAAACATGGATGAGAGTGATGTCATATGGGAAAGGGGTCATTGGCAGTAAGGGTCACCCTGTCTTCCAAGGAGAAGAGCGCATGCTTATGCCTGACACGGTCACTTCACATACCAGTTGGTTGGGGGTGTGGGGTGCTCATGATAAATTCAGTAGGCACCTGAAGAGATGCAATGCCTTTGCAGTTCATGGGAAGTGCTGCTTGGAAAGGGATTTAGATTTTCTGGGCCTTACTGATGCTTGAAAATAGGCTCTGGAAATTACAATGTAAATGTTTGCTGTCGCTGTCCATTACTCTGGAAATTACAACTGTGCAATAGTGAGAAAATGGCCACAACCACATCCACAATGGGCAAGCTGAGTGCCTTAACCTGGTTAAGGGAGGGGACTGCAGAACCCAACAATGTGATGCCCTTCAAAGGGCGATAACACTATACATAGACCCTTCACTGTACAGGATACACATCTGCAACCGCCTGCTCCCTGGCAATACCTATGTATTGGCTCGCTGTGTGTCAAACCCCTCCCAGGTACAAACACTGTTGACCATTTTATGGGAAAGTGATACCTTTATCTATTGAGGCCACCACAAATATCTGCAAACCTGGACAAATACAATTTGTTGTTGAAGACCTTTCTAAATGTGATATTAACATTGCACACACATGGTGCAGCAACTTCTCTGTGGCACATCACGCATGTAAACTGGTGTCTGATCTTACAGTGTGTCAGTTACAATAGGAGCTACACAGAAACACAAACAATCAGAAGTAATGACACTCTGAACATGTTTTAACAGATGTGAGACTTTAATTCCAGTGAAATGCCAACCATGCCTGCAATGTGCCCTCGAAAGTTTCTTTTATTTTTGTCTAGGTGCTAGTCAGGTTCTGCAGCTGGGTTGGAGGGAGCCTGTTCTGCAGTGGAGATGATTGGCCTTGGAGGTTTAATAGGGTGACCCTGAGGATATTTTTGTCTCAAAGGTTCAACATGCTGCGTCTGTACATACCGGAGGCAAGTACACACTCCTCAGTTTGAACTGTTCAGGTGTGAGGTTACAAGCAGGCTGAAGGAGAAAAGTCCACCCACCTCAATGGCTTCCTGTTAGGAGACCTCTGAGAGGCCTGTTTATATTTCCTCTTCCAGCTGGGTGCTGACTGGCACTGACCTGTCTATTTCAGAGGTGTAAGGTCCCTGTCCCCTTATCATTGCTACTGAGGACCAATGGCTTGTGCAATGGAGTGCAGGTCCGGGTGCAACTCTAGCAGACCCAGAGGAAGCTGAACCTGGGTCTCCTGGCAGCCACCAGCCTCTCCCTAAAGGTAGCCAGATGATCAGATGCCTGAGGCAACTGGGCCCCCATTGTGTGGCTGCAGCCTGGTAGCCTCTGGGTTAAAAGGGCCATTTCCTGCCATAGAAATACCTGGTGCTTCTCTGTCTGCTTATGCTGTGCACGTTCACTAAGTCCCTGTATGCCAACACCACTAGGTCTTCTTCCATCTGGGGCTGAGCAGGTGCTTTGTCTCCAGCAGTTCAAGTGCCTGTGACCTGCAGTGTTTCTTCCTCCACCTCCACAAGTCAGCAGAAGAGATATGGCAGTGATCTGTTCAACCAGATGTGCTCCCAACTGTAACTTAGCTAAGCTTTCCACCAATGTGCCAGGGTTTGAGCTGCTTCTCCTGCTGCTGGAGGAGGGGGAAGCAGATCCTCGCCTATGCTTCCTCTGAGGCTTCTGAACTTTCCTTCTCAGAAGTGCTGGACAGCATTCCATTTGACCACTCAGTCAGTGGACATGTCACTTGACCTGCGGGACACAAAAGAGAGAAGGCATCACAGCTAACGGTTATAATTGTATGCAATGAAAGGCACTGACAAAGGGGCCAATGTAAGAACTGCACTAGAATGAAGAATGGTACTTACTCATTTGGCTGGGCATGGATGAGGAGTGTAGGAGAACATGGTAACATAGCAGTAACATTACTGGATTGATTCAGAACCTCAGGCCAATGTTCTGGGACACAGGCTCAAATTCTATCATGATAGATGGTGAAATTTGAATTAAATAAAGATCTGGAGTTACAAGCTGGTACAATAGCAACCATGCAACCACTGCTGATTGTTGTAAAAAGACGTCTGGGTCACTAATTTCCTTTAGGGAAGAGCATTTTCCATCCTTATCTGGTCTGGCCTACATGTGATTCCAGATCCAAAGTAATGCAGTTGACTCCTAACTGCCGTCTGGGCAATTAGGGGTGGACAATAAATGCTGACTTAGTAGCTACACTTATGTCCCTTGGACAAAGAAAATAAGGGATAAGAGGCCACCTTGCCTCTTCACCGACCCAGTGACCAGAACACCTGGGTAACTGTCCGTAAAGTGGGTGCCAATTTATCCTAATCAGTCATGTCCAGTGAATACATATTGAACCATGCAGGGGTACTCCAGATTCCCAGCACTTGGAGTAGGTACGTAATGGCATTTTCAAGATGGCGTGGATGCCAGGAGTGTCCTTTTATTCTGGAATATTGGTAAGTGGCAAGCTCTTTTGGCTACAGTGAGTGGGTAGAATTGAGCTAGCCTCAAACTAAGGAGATATCTTATGGGCATGGTAGGTAGTTAATGAGGTGGGTTTGGTGAGAAACCTCAGTAGGCCTCACAGAGAGAAAACCTCCATAAAACTCAAATAAATTAATATTTAAACAAAAAAAGGTTAGATTTAGCCTGCAATTACAAACAAACATAAATGTGTAGACAAGTTGCATAGTAGGCCCTAATGTTAACAAGAAGGTGGCATCTGAATGATGTTAAGTGTTTTGGGTGGGAGTGAGGAATAGAATTGTAGCTTTAAATCCTGGAAACCGAAACTTCTGGGCAGACTGAAGTCAGGATCAGTTTCTGTTTCTTTAGACATAGAAAGTGTCAGTTTCCTTCCTATATTTTCCTTTTCAGTTCCTGCTTTCAGCAAGGTCATGCATTGTTTTAAATTTCTCCACCTGCTCCATCTCCTCAAATCCAATATTTTAAGCATAATAACCTCCCAGCTTGTTTATATTGGCATTTAAACTATTTTCTACAGTTAAAACTTTAATTCTGAAAATTACCACAGGATGTTGTCGCTGCTGTGGTCAGTGATGCTCTTTCTGTTTTCGTGCGCTGTCCAATATCTTGATCACATTACAATCACTGCTAAGCAATTTCTAGTATGAAAATGACATCCACCGTGAGGAGTGATCATTTTTAATTCAGATAGGACAATGGTAGATTTAAATACCTACCAGACCACAGCTCAGTCTCACTAATTATAATTCTACAACTCATTCTTGGGAATTAGAACTCCTCCCACATCAAAACATGTTGAAAATATTTTTAGGTGAATAAAAGCCACCTGCACTTGGAGCTTCAGCAGGAATTTTTAAAAATAAAAGTCATTATTATAGATTTATTTTTGATTGTACAAGTGGCCTGGTGTGTGTGAGTAGGGATAAGCCGTTAATTCTTCACTATCATGCTAACCTGACTTTGATTTCCTGAAGTCTGTTATACAGATATATTCATAGTCTGTAATGATTCAGGGAGGTGCAAGGGCCAACCTTGCTCATTTGAATGAAGTTTTAGAACTCCAAGTAATTAAAATCTACAGATTTCAATCAAATGAAAACTCAAAGATACACACTGGTGATTCACACATTTTGACAACATTTATCTACAACTTGAAAACAGGTACAATACCTGCACCCACTATTGTGAAATGTTTACTTCCTACTTCACACTTTGCAATCACACTTTCATGATCGCACTTTTACCACCACACCTTGTAAACAGATTCAAAGCAAAATACCAGCAAATCTGAACTGAAATATAGAAACCAAATGTCAGACAATAAGGTAAAACAAACTATCAACAAACTTAGACAGCAACAAGTTAAAGAATCAAGTTGGAATGAGCAATTAGAAAACCATATCAATAAACAGAAAATGTGTATCAATTAAACAAATGCAAATATTTTTCTGTCATTTTGCTCCCTGTAACTGAAGACTGGATCCATGATCCTCAACATCCGACCGAACCAGACGCAAACAGTGTATGTGCCACCTGCCCAAAGCTTTGTTCAGTAAGCCCAAACCACCCTCAGTTCAGGCCCATATGACTGCTACCGGCAAGGTCTGAGCACCAAGTAAGCAATCTGCTGCACCTCGCGGGTTGGTGGTAAGGCTGGAAATCAGCCAGCTCTCATGCAAAGCTGGCAACCAAGATAGGTTTTGGAAATGGATTTTAACACCTGGCAATCACCCAATGTATCTGCGGACCCAAATAGAGCAGGTGTCCGTCTCTTGACCCTACAAAAGTAAATGTGTAATACTCCTAGCTGTTTTCTGAATGGCCTTCAGCAGTTCCTTTAAACCAGTGATTGAGCCGAGAACAGATTACTAAGCCTGCTCTCCATTCATTTATACCTGAAAAGTGCCTTTGATGGTCTTTAGTCTGTGTAGCATACTGATTTGCATTATCAGTATCCCACCTGATTTATGCTCTAACATTACTGTAATGATACTATGTTTTAAGATGTGTATTCTGTCCTTTTTTGTGAAGAGAGTTTGAAATGGAGGTAATGAGTGGTCTGCTTCAAGCCAATAAAAGTAAACAGCTTGTGAGGCCTTGGGTTTTTTTTCTTTAAAGTTGGAACAATAGAAGCACCCTGAATGGGTGTAGTCAAGCTCTCATCGAACCAGAAATTTTAGTTTAGCCAGTAGTAGCTGTTGGGGTTGTGAAAGCTGCTACGTCTCTCTCTCTCGCTTTACTATAGCTAAAGCTTGGGCTCTCTTCCCGCTGCTAGAATTGCATGTAAGACAATTTATTCTACTGAATTTGCCTTTGCCAAGGGTGTGCTTAAGGGCTGTTGTTGTATTGGAACAGTTAATGAGTAGTGTTTTTAATTTTGTCAAGTATTTTGATAGAGTTACAGTTCAGCTAATTCTTTTCTTTTGTTTTTATTTTGTCTGTACTTTAACAATAATACATGAATAAAATGTGTTTTGCTTCAAGCCTGATAGTTTGATGAATTGAATTGGATCTGCCACATAACGTCTGGCACTTGCCTTTAAAATAAGAAAACGTTAGGGTCTGCGCTATCTCCTTGACATGTTTTGAGGAGGTTTGGTCGAGTTTGTTCATCCATAAAGGCCTCTTGTAAATTTAAATGGATGGGAAATCTTGCATCACTGCCTGTTATTTCCTGACTTGTATTCCTTGCTAGGCTAACTTACATTAAGTGTCGGCAGGCAAAATGCACCACAAAAAGGAGACCTGAAGTCATCTTGAAATTTGGTGTTAGGCCTCATTTCAAACACTTACTTACACCTGTCATGCTTCCAGAGATTGTGTACTCAATTTTGCAGAGATAAGTTTCAGGTTACGTGCCTGACAATCAGTGGCTCTCAGGTAAATCCTTTGGGAGAGTGGTGGAGTATGTGGGGAGATGGAAAAGCCACAGGAGCAGATGTTGATAGTGGACTGGACCAGTCTTTGGACCCCCCGTGGAGGTGGATGGAGCTCTCTTGCTCATATTAGTACAAGATCAAGCCTTAACGAACTAGCTTATTCATGGTAACAGCTCATGGGCAACAACTACTAAAGTTTTTGTGCCATTTTCCATGGCTTCTTAGTATTTGTTGCACAGATGTTAAGTATATTTGAAAGAAAACAACATGCTAGACAGATAACTTATTACATGAACTCAGAATCCAGTTTCATTTTGTTGATTTCCACCCTATACTATAATGATACTTACGGCTGCTCTTTATGCACATATGTCCCTTAAATGGTCCCATCAGGGAATGCTTAGGAATCATGGCTGACTGAAGTCCTAAATGGCAGAGAAAACAACATGTAAAATGGTGACAAGCAAATTTGTTATACTTAAACTTAGCAATCCTGGTATCTCTTGGTAAAAGTTTTAAAAAACTCTCCTAAGTAAGCTTCCTAACTTATTGAAAATTTTCAATTTATCAAGCTTTTAGTTCAAAGCTGTTTTTCAAGAACAAAATGTCTTTCCATGCCAATCATACCATTTTTATCCCATTTATACCAAACAATGCTGCAACACTGTGCAACTCTCAGAAATCAATTCGAGATATACGGCATTGTGCTTTTCACAGCTATGACTGATTTACTGTAGCAGTATAGCAATTTAACATTACGCAGTCCTAATTTTTCTATGTCACATATTCCAGCTTTCATTATACTTCTTTAACTACGAGCACTATGTCGCTACTTCAGTCATGGACTGACACAAAGAAACTGTTTCTTAATGTTTCCTATGCTTTCATGGATGTGCTTCCTTCCAGGACTGTTCCATGCTACAAGGCTGGTCATAGAAACACCACTTTAGTATCCATAACATTGTAAAGTTCACTATAGCTCATTTATAAATAACATTAAGTTCAATCTAATCATGACTTGATAAATAAAGGAAGGATAATAGACGGATTGTTTTTCACACTAACTTGTATTTATATAAAAACCTTAATGTGTTAAAATGTTGCAAAGTGCTTTAGAGAAGTATCAACAATCAAAATTTAACACTGAACATGTAAGATTATCGAAGCAAGAGCAGGCCATTCAGCTCTTGAGCCTGCTCTACGATTCTCTCAATGTCTTCATCAGATCTACATCACTCTCAATGTCTTCTGCCTTCACCATCCCCATACCCCTTGATGAAATTAGTAGCTACCTATCAATTTCTTTCTTGAACTTACTTAATAACTGAATTTTCTTAACTTTCTGGGGCACAGAGTTTTGAAAATTGACCACATGAGGGATTTTAGGACAGATGAGCAATAACATGGTGGGTTTAAAGAGTGCTTTGCAGCAGGAAAGAGAGGAAGAGATTTAGTAAGGAATTTGAGAGATATGCAGATCCCCCATGGCAAGTTTAGTGGTGGTGGCATTTACTCAAGTGGCGGGACAGTGGGCAGGGGCCTACCTCTGTCCCATACAAATCCATGTTGGGAAGATCAGTAGATGGTCTTCCATCCCTGCTGCCAATTGATGCCCATAAGTAGTAGCCTCATCACACCACTCCAGATGTTATCTCAGTTTTGGGGAAGGTCCATAATGCAATAAGTAAAGCAAGCAAACCCTTGCGTGTTTAATTGCTAGTTCATGGGAAGAAGGATCCCTCATTCAAAGACACACAGTGCCTAGTCACAAAGTAAAGAAGTTGTAGAAAGCCTGCCTTGCCACTGGTCTTATGGCTGAATCCCCTATGCACCCCATTTCCCCACAAACACCACTATAAAGATCCCCTGCCATCAATGTTCACATCTTGGCTGGGGCTTGGGCTCTGGTGCTTTATACTCTGGCAGCAATACTACCTCCACAACAGTGCTATTGTT
The DNA here is from genome assembly GCA_024137785.1 of Ginglymostoma cirratum. Taxonomy (NCBI): domain Eukaryota; kingdom Metazoa; phylum Chordata; class Chondrichthyes; order Orectolobiformes; family Ginglymostomatidae; genus Ginglymostoma; species Ginglymostoma cirratum. The sequence goes on along the minus strand of JAHRHZ010000018.1, from coordinate 37,166,098 downwards.
CAAAAGTCCTTATGATTGGCCAGGAACTCTCAGCAGTTGTGACCTCTGCACCCGGGAACCTGATCCCAGGGAAAGGCCCATTACTGGCCTGTCAAATTCATGATTGGCAGGTACTACCAGTGAGCCTTTTTGGAAAGCGGCAACGTGGACGCTTCACTTGCTCTCCAGGATGTTAATGGAAGGCCCCGTCACTGGCACCAGATTTCACCTTTGGTTACTAAAGACAGAACTGAATTCAACAACGTGTCAAAGGTTAGAATTTGTGGTGCACATAAAGGTGGTAGGATTTGAGGAGATTATAGGTAAGGTAAAGTCACAGAGAGATTTGAAAACAAAGTTGACAATTTCAAAGTTGAGGTATTGATGTAGGAGAAGCCAATGTAAGTCAAAAAACACGGAGGTAATGCAACTTGGTGCAAATTGGGATCCAGACAGCAGAAGTTTCAATCAGCTCAAGTCTATGGAGCGTGGAAGATGTGATACAGTCAATGAGACTGTGGAAACAGTCAAGCCATGAGCTAATAAAGGCTTGAAGATGGGAGGAAGATTATCAAACAATTAATTGCCTTGCCATAGATGGTTATTAAGACAAATGATTTGGCATCACTTAAAGTAGAATTAAATAAGGATTTGTCAAAAATAAGGACACAGGGAACTACTGTTAGAGTAGTTTGGACAAGTTGAAATTGAAGCACTTGCACAGATGGTCTCCTCTTGTACAGTAAATGTCATTAGTCATTAATGTTATTCAATTCAGGGTGGATATTCATGTCATATTTTGAATACTAATTGTTTAGAAAGCCATAACATCACCTAATAATATATTGTGGAGCTATTTCAAAACTAAATATTGGCAGGATGGTCAGGTATCAGAGGATACATAAAGCAAGCAAGAGGGGACATAAGAGCGATGGAATCAGATTCAATAGAACCTTCAAAGGGGAACTGGACATATCATAGAATCATTTGCATGAGATAGGGAAAAAGCATGACAGTGGGATTAATTGGAAAGCATGTTCAAAGAACTGGTAAGGGCAAGATGGACTCAATAGTCTCTTTTTGTGTTCTATGATTCTATTATAACTGGCACTCATCTTCAATTCAATGTTTGTCAGCAAAGAAAGCTGGCAATACATTTTATTAAAATTGTAAGATTCTATTTTAGAATCATATTGACAGAACTGGGTTGAAACGTTCTGGTAATAATGAACATGTAAATGTGGGCGAACTTTCTTTTTTAATCAAAATATCCAGCTGTTTCAAGAGCAAATACATCATTACTCTGAAGTATAATTAGCTTCAACATACTTTAATCAATTTTCCTATCTATATGCATTGATGCTTTGGAATAATTTTGCTGATAATCATGGCAGGCAATCCTCAGATATTTAGTTCAATAATATGGTGAAGTTGAATGAGCATTGGTAGATGCAACCATTAGGTAGCTCATTGGAAGAAAATAGTTTATTTATATGATGCCACTGACAATCACTGTTTGAATAAGCAGTGGTAGATAAAAAGTAGAGAACTGTACAGCCATCACTCACAGAACAGTAGGCTCGTGAAAGCCTCAGAAATAAGTTATTAAAGGCCTTACACCTGGAGCTCAGCACAGTTTATTGAAAAACAAATGCCAGTCAAGTCACAATACTGTAATTTTATTTTACCTCATCACAATAATTGACTATACTACGTCCAAACTTGCCGACTTATATATTATACTTAACACGGTAAAAGTATTTAAAAATTGAATTAAGTAGTAAAAGTTGAAATAGAAGTTGAAATGAATTAAGAAAATTCTTTGTTGCCTGTATTTATTGACTATCAATTATCTCTCCACATTTACTTTTCTAGGGCTTGTCAGTGAGATCAGGATGAAATATATTCCCCAAGTGAAAAGGAGCTTTTTTCCTGGAAAGGGTTCAAAAATGGCATCAACAGAGTACCCAATCAATTCAGTCATGCAAAATGAAATGGGAATATTCACTATCTCAAGAAATAATGATAATTTTTGAATGGACACTTAGCTATCTGAAAGGGGTCCCATTCATATGAACAAAATTAAAATAATTTTGAATTGCAGGGATGCTGTGGTGACCTCAACTTCAGGTGATTTTCTACTGTGGTTTCAGCTTGAAATTGAATAGAAACTGTACAGAACGGAACAGGAGGCGTCGACAGATTTACATTCTCTTTGAGTCAAACATTTCCTGAGTCTTGAATAGAAGAATTAATCCATTTTAACAATGCACCAATGAACCAGTGGGAATCTGGCCTTGCACTTGCACTTTGTGCGTCCAGAATTTCCTATTTATTAATTAGTTTTAAAGCTAATAGCACAAATTCAAAGAACGCTTCTCAAAAGACAAAGACTTGTAACTGACTTTTTTCCCCCCTGGGTTTCTGCAGCTCTTCTGTCAATTTGATGGCGGACATCCAAGAGCATTCCTCCAGAAATTCATCACTGGTGTTTTATTATTTCTTGAAACAAAGGTAAGAAACTTTCTTTTTAGAGAAGTTTCATTTTAAAAAGTTAGGATGGCTGATTATAACTAATATTTCAGAAACAAGGTGATATATGCAAATAGATTTGATTGTTTGGTCAGAGTAGATTACTTTGCCATGGGCCTGAGGCTTCCTCAACATAATTGCCTACTTTGGGGTGCTACCTACGCAATCTGGCAACTAAATTGAGGCAGAGAGGTTCTCTGGTGAAATCTTGTCTGAGAAATAGTGTCCACGATTTCCATGTCAGAAGGCATTCATTAAATCTGAATGAATGTAGGGCACGACCAAATGTCACCTGGAACTTCTCTAACTATGTCAATTTACCTCCTTGAAAATCACTGCTACTTGTAATGAGAAAAGATAGAGCTTGGAAAAAGGAAGTTGTTTGGCCAACACAAGAATAAAATTTGGGATAACTATTGCTCAGTCTGGAGGGTGGTTGGAAGTGCTGTACTGCAGGGGCAATGCATGTTTCACAATCCTAAACATTATACACCGATAATCTGACTTTGTGTATTCGGAATATAATCTCAAAAGGTTCAGCAAACAGTGAAACGAATTCTTAAAGGCTTAACGAAGATACAAGGTAGTGGAAGGAGGAGACTGATGCAGAATATTTCCATTGTTTGAGGAGTCTGTGTTGAGGTTCATTGATTCAAAATTGTCATTGGAAGTTAAAAGAAAAAAAGTTCATATTGGAGGTTTGACTGGAGCATGGTATCATTTGCCCAAACAAATGAGACAGTCTTCCTGTCTCGCAGACCTGACCAATCCCCCTCCACTGACACCCTCATCTGCCTAGCTGAACTCGTCCTCACTCTCAACAACTTCTCTTTCAATTCCTCCCATTTCCTACAGACAAAGGGGGTGGCCATGGGTACCCGCATGGGCCCAAGCTATGCCTGCCTCTTTGTAGATTACGTGGAACAATCCCTCTTCCGTACCTACACAGGCCCTAAACCCCACCTCTTCCTCCGTTACATTGATGACTGCATCGGCGCCGCCTCGTGCTCCCACGACGAGCTCGAACAGTTCATCCACTTCTCCAACGCCTTCCACCCCAACCTTAAGTTCACCTGGACCATCTCTAACACTTCTCTCTCCTTCCTGGACCTCTCTGTCTCCATCTTGGGTAACCACCTAGAAACTGATATCCATTTCAAGCCCACAGACTCCCACAGCTACCTAGAATACACCTCCTCCCACCCACCTTCCTGCAAAAATGCCATTCCCTATTCCCAATTCCTTCGCCTCTGACGCATCCGCTCCCAGGATGAGGTACTGCACTCCCGTACATCTCAGATGTCCTCATTCTTCAAGGACAGGAACTTCCTCCCCGCAGTGGTCGAGAACGCCCTCGACCATGTCTCCCGCATTTCCCACAACTCATCCCTTACACCCCGTCCCCGCAATAATAACCAAAAAAGAATCCCCCTCGTCCTCTCGTACCACCCCACAAACCTCCGGATCCAACGCATCATCCTCCGACACTTCTACCATCTACAATCCGACCCCACCACCAAAGACATTTTTCCCTCCCCACCCTTGTCTGCGTTCCAGAGGGACCACTCTCTCCATGACTCCCTTGTCCACTCCACACTCCCCTCCAGCCCCACCACACCCAGCACTTTTCCCTGCAACCGCAGGAAGTGCTACACCTGCCCCCACACCTCCTCCCTCACCCTAATCCCAGGCCCCAAGAAGACTTTCCACATCAAGCAGATGTTCACCTGCACATCTGCTAATGTGGTATACTGCATCCGCCGTACCCGTTGCGGCCTTCTCTGCATCTGGGAAACCAAGCAGAGGCTTGGGGACCACTTGGCAGAACACCTGCGCTCAGTTCGCAACAAACAATTGCACCTCCCAGTTGCAGACCATTTCAACTCCCCCTCCCATTCCTCAGACGACATGTCCATCCTGGACCTCCTGCAGTGCCACAATAATGCCACCCAAAGGCTGCAGGAACAGCAACTCATATTCAGCCTGGGAAACCTGCAGCCCAATGGTATCAATGTGGATTTCACAAGCTTCAAAATCTCCCCTCCCCCAACCGCATCCCAAAACAGGCCCAGCTCATCCCCGCCTCCCTAACCTGTTCTTCCTCTCACGTATCCCCTCCTCCCACCTCAAGCCACGCCCCCATCTCCTGTCTACTAACCTCATCCCGCCCCCTTGACCTGTCCATCCTCCCTGGACTGACCTATCTCCTCCCTACCTCCCCACCTACACTCACCTTTACTGGCTCCATCCCCACCTCTTTGACTTGTCTGTCTCCTCTCCACCTATCCTCTCCTCTATCCATCTTCTATCTGCCTCCCCCTCTCTCCCTATTATTTCAGAACCCTCTGCCCCTCCCCCATTTCTGATGAAGGGTCGAGGCCCAAAACGTCAAGCTTTCCTGCTCCTATGATGCTGCTGGGCCTGCTGTGTTCATCTAGCTGCACACCTTGTTATCTCGGATTCTCCAGCATCTGCAGTACCTATTATCTCTCAGTCACTTCTTCTTATGGAAAATTCGGTGTGTCATGTAAAGGAAGATATTGCACGAATGGGAAATGAAGAGGGATCAGTTTTGAATTATTTTTGACAAAGCCTGTACAACGATCTGTCCCGCGTTTTGTGCTCTACATAAATGCAGCTTTTCTGTAGAAACGTGCAACTATCAAGAACATCGATGCACTTCATGCTACATAACACATTGCCGCGTGACTTAAAAAAAATTTTAAGAAATTTCCCTTTGACTACAGAAGCTTTTTTTTATTATACACAAAAATTGAAAAGTCAGCTAACAGATAAGATACAATATGGTAAACCCATCATTCAAAATGAAGTTTATTGTTAGAAAATGTTTTTACTGGGGTTCAGGAGCTGATACTGAGTAAATCCAGGCTTTTAAAATTATGAGTATCTAGAAGTTGCAGCTCCGTTATAAACTTAATTGTGAAAACAATACTTCACATCTGAACTTTATCAGTTCGCAGAGAGCTTTACAAAACATCTGTGATAATTACGTACGCCCGCCGTTGCATTACACTGAGCAAAATGTTGCAAATTAACTCACATTTACAAAATAAGTGAAGATCGTCTCTCTTACCCTTTTCGGTTGATGTTACTTTTTTACAGTAAGGGCTTTTTTTAAAAAATGAAGAAACATTTCTCTGCTGCTGGCATCACGTTACGACAGGTCTGAATATGGACAGTGGACATAACCAATCAAATATAGGTTACTATGGTGCACGCTTGTCATTTGACCAATCAGAAAATTTTGTGGGCGGGAATTCTGTCCAATGTCGCGTTCATCACCATGCCAACGGTGAGTTACCATTGATCGTCTGCTCACCGAGCGCAAATATTCACATTTTGCAAAGTTGTTGTAAATCAATGTAATGAAACATAGACAGAACCTTCCAGAATGTACTGGGTCATTTATTCTAACTATACGAAAACACTGGTAACTTAAAAAAGACTTCAATTCAATGTCCTTCGGCCTTAACTTCGCCTGTGGAACCGGAGTTAGCGATAGGAACAGGGACTGGCCTCCTGTTTGGACTTGCCTCCGATGCACTATCGTGACCTTTGCAGAAGCACCGGCAGAAGAACCCTGGCTCCCAAAGAGAAATTCGATTATTTCTACATTTATGATTAAATTACAGCGGTGAAGCGGCAAAGGGTCTGAGAATGTGACATCTCAACTAAGTATTTATGAAGGAAAACTGGATTAAGGGACATGAGGTCAGGACATGCACTTAGGAATAAAAATAGAAAAATACTCAAGCAGCAGGCCGTATCTATGGAGAGAAAAGAGCTCACTTAATGATTAGGATTAATATTCACGTGAAAGAAAACACTAACATCAATATACAACTCTAAAATTATACTGGGGCCAACATTTCGGTCAGCGTTTATTTTCGTGGTTGAATGTCTAAATGACAATTACCTGCTCTTTCCCCATGCCCCATCATCAAAGATAAATATTGATATGCTTTCTGAGGTTGCCACTAATCCTAGAAGTGATTTCCATAGCTTCCTAACTTGTGAAAAAGTTTCTCCTGTTCTATTATTCTATTCTCTATTCTAAATCTGTTAAAATTATCCTATGTTCTCTCATACCGTGTGCTTCTTGCATATGACACTTCTCCTGCCTTCCAAAGACATACAACATCAACACACTTGGATGGCCGATCGCATGCAATGGGACCCTAAGTGAGAACCTCTCTGGCTCTGTTGAACATGTCTTGAAACCCATTGTACAAGTTACACCCAGCTTCTGCCATGACACTACAGACTTCTTACAGAAACTCAGCACCCACAGACCAGTCAAACCAGGAACATTCCTCGTTACAATGCACGTTTCGGCACTCTACATCAGCAACTTCACAATGACGGCATCGCTATGACAGCCTCACTACTCAATACCAACAACTGCCAATTTCCAGACGCCATCCTGCAACTCATCCACTTCATCCTCGACCACAACGTCTTCACTTTCGACAACCGGTTCTTCGTCCAGACACAGGGAACAGCTGTGGGGACCAAATGTGCACCCCAATATGCCAACATTTTCATGCACAAGTTTAAGCAAGACTTTGCTGCACAGGACCTCCAAACAACACTACACACCAGATACATCGATGACAATTTCTTCCCTTGGTTTCATGGAAAGCAATCGGTGAAACAACTACATAGTGGTATCAACAAGCTTCATCCCACCATCAGACTTAGCATGGACTGTTCTTCAGAATCAGTCTCATTTTTGGACACATGCATCTCCATCAAGTATGGATGCCTCAGAACTTCACTCTTCCGCAAGCCCACGATACTGCACTTCTCCAGCTTCCATCCAAAACATGTTAATGCATCCATCCCCTACGGACAAGTCCTACGAATACACAGATCTGCTCAGATGAGAAAGAACGCGATAGACACCTAAAGATTTTGAAGGATGCCCCCAAAAGAACAGGATACGATGCTTAACTCTTCGATTGCCAGTTCCAGTGTGCCACAGCAGGAAACCGCAATGACTTCCTCAGAAGACAGACACAGGATACAACCGATACAGTATCCTTCATCATCGAGCACTTTCCCTGGAGTGGAGAGACTATGCCATGTTCTGCGTAGGCTTCAACATTCATCGATGATGACAAGCATCTCGTCAAGATCATCCCTACACCTCCACTCGTTGCCTTCGAACAACACCAAACCTTAAACAGACCACCACTGACAGCAAACTCCCCAGCCTTCCGGACAACCATCAACCACAACACCACACAACCCTGTCATGGCCACCTCTGCAAGACATGCCAGGTCATCAACTCGGATACTACTATCACACGTGAGAACACCACCCTCCACGTACACGGTAGGTTACTCGGCTAATGTTGTCTATCTCATACATTGCAGGCAAGGATGCCCCAAGGCATGGGATATTGGCAAAACCTTGAAGACGCTATGACAACGAAAGAATGGACACCGCGCAACAATTGCTAGACAGGAATGTTCTCTCCCAGTTGGGGAACACTTCAGCGGTCAAGGACATTCAGCCTCCGATCTTCGGGTAAGCATCTTCCAAGGCGGCCTTCAAGATACCCAATAACACAGAATCACCAAGCAGAAACTGATAGCTAAGTTCCATACCCATGCAGACAGCCTCTGCTGTGATCTTTGGTTCATGTCGCGCTACATGTGACCGCAATGCACTGTATCTGTAAAATCTTCTTTACTGTTCTGTTTGACACCATCACCTTGACAAAATTCTTATGATCTCTCTACTTGAATTCACTTGTACAGTTTTGGATTACTTATTATTTTGGTTAGATCCTCTGCATGCAACTCTTATACCTATTATGTTATTCCAGTCATTTGATTTCTCTCCAGCACCACCTTATTTTTAATTTTTTGTAATTGTCTCTCTGCTTCAATTATTCAGATTATAGGTCATTCCTTCGCTTGTTATTCAGCTGTCGACACTCCACTCATACCATTGTATAATCTTTTGATCTCTCTGCCCATTGATTCTCTCTGCCTATAAATCCTGTGTCTGTGTGCTTCTTTGTCACCTCACCTGAAAGGCAATGCTCAGAAAGCTTATGTTTTCAAATCAACCTGTTGGACTATAATCTGGTTTCATCTGAATTCTGATCTTAAAATTTAAATTTATACCTTTGGTCCCCATGCTAGACCACCTTCTGAAGTGTAGTGAAGATATCCAGTGGTGTGTTTATTAGATATCACCTAAATGGAAAATTAACTTTTTTTGTTCATAAACAGTAAGAGGGCATCACTGGCTAGGCAGTATTTATTGCCCATCTCTAATTTCCCAGGGAGCAGTTCAGAATCAACCACAATGCTGTGGATCTGAAGTTACATGTAGGCCAGACCAGGTAAGGATGGCAGTTTACTTCCCTAAAGGACATTAGTGAACTAAATGGGTTTTTCCTGACAATCGATTCACGGTCTTTATTAGATTGTTAAATCCAGATATTTCTATTAAATTCAAATTCCACCATCTGCTGTCACGGGATTCAAACCCAGGTCCCCAGAATATTATCTGGGTCTCTGGATTAACAGTACAGCGATAATATCACTAGGCCATCGCCTCCCCTTACTTGCCTCCATACCAAAACTAAGCTGACCACCAAAGACTTCCACAACCTACACAATATCTACACCCACAATCTATGGTTTATGGACGATTGCAGTGACATTGTCCAGTCTGTGTCAGATTTGCGAGACCATCTTGGTCTTTTCAATTCTGTGTACAAGAAACTTTGCCTGTCCTTGAATGTTATCAAAATAAACGCATGTGAACCCACATCTGGTCAGCTAAATAATTCACCTCCATATTTGTTGTAGGTGAGATTCTGGAATACTTCCCATATCTTGGTGACTACCTCTGTCAATTGGCCAGCATTGATGTACAAATCCAATTCTGCATCAGCATTACCAAATCAGCCTTCTGCACACTATGACACTGAGTGTTTGGCAATAAAGACCTATGAACATCGACAATAATACTGGCGTATAGAATTGTTCTCATTGTCACACTCCTGTAATGCAGTAAAACCTGAATTGCCTATCAGTCATGCATAAGTGTACTAGAGAAATTCCATCAGCCAATACTTCCATCATATCCTGCAGATTCACTGAGATGACAATCAAGAAAATGTTAATGTTCTTCTTGAAGCCAACTCCTCAAGCATTCAGGCAAAAGTCATGCAAAATCAGTTTCTGTGGACTGTGACTTGATGGCTACAGATCATCTCCCTGGTATATCTTTGAAAAGAATTTAGCTTACACAATGGGTCCCAAAGTGCTTAATGACCAATGAAGTACTTTATAGAATGATGCAGTGTTGAAAAACACTGCAGCCAATTGCAGCAACTTCTCACAAACATCAATGAGCAAATGATCAGATAATCTATTTTAGAGATGTTGGTTAATGGATAAATATTGACCAAACCACCAGTGGAACTCTTGTTTTTCAAGTAAAGGAAAGTTGTATTTAAGTCAATTTATGACAGCAGAAATACCCTCAATTTAACATCTCACCTGTTGAACACCTCTTATAGTACACAATTCCCTTTTCTTTATTCATTAATGGGATGAGGGCATCGCTGGCTAGGCAGCATTTGTTGCTCATCCCTAATGGCAGTTCAGTTTCCCTTACTATCATACTGGAGTATCAACCTGCATTATATTCTTAATCCACTAGAATTGGATTTGAACCTATAATCTTTTGGATTTGAGCCAGTTGTGTTTACTGAGTCAAAGTTACCTGAATAACAGGATGGCAAGAAAGCATTTGGAACTTTTAATGTGGACTGCAAAAGATAAACAACCCCCAATTAATCTACCTTCTGTTACTACTCCATTTTCTAATCCTTTGCCCCTTGAGCGAAATCTTGTTTGCTATTGTTGTATAAGGTAATGAGTCTTTAAGGGTTAATGCTGAAAACTGCATTAAGCTTCACCCAATCTGGTGATGTCACATGGACTTGGATGAGGAAGGCAGCAACTCCTAGGATCTTAAGACCTATATCCACAGGTTTCATAATAATCTTTGTAACAAAGGCAAACCTACTAATGTAACGTGTACTTGCTGTCTTGCAATAAACTATATCTGTTTAAAGACATTTGGACAAGTAGATGGAAAGGAAAATGTTTAAGAGGGATATGGGCCAAATGCAGGCAAATGGGACTAGTTCACTTTAGGAAAATTGGTTGGCTTGGACAAGTTTGGCCAAAGGGTCTGTTCCTGCGCTGTGTACCTCTATGACTCTATCTCATTTAAGACAAGAGCTTCTTCACATTAAGGCTCACTGTTCTGTACCACTCTAAATCTTGGACCCTGTTAAGTAAAAGGGATGATAGCAAGAAGTGGTTGACATCTCACCAAATATGTATAGTATGGTACCAGCGGTGTGCATCATTTTCTACCACAAGGCAACAACAGTAAAAATTCCAGCCAAGCTAAAAGCAGACAATTTCACTGGATACAGAGGCAGTAGTGGACATGTACAGCTTCAAAGATATTTCAGTTTTAAGAACCAATCACGCAGACAGCCAGTAGCTGCACAACCTGAACAATTAAACAGCCTGCAGGCATATTCTTCCAATGATTAGCAACTGAGAAACAGCACTTAATGGTGAAGCCTTTTACTTCTGACTTGGTAAGAAGCATGGAAGCAAGTGACAGCTAGAAGCAGATGGCACCTGTCATTTACAGATTCCAACAAGCTGTGTGGATGTATAGGTATAATCCAGATGAGTGATTCAACTGGGCAACAACCGGCATTGGACACACCTGTATAAAATTAAATTCCTTGTTGGGCAAGAAGAAAACTTTAATGTTGCAGATGGATTGAGCAGGCTGGAAGTTCAAAGGGATTACTTTAACACACAACAAAAACTACCTGAATAGTGAGCAGACAGCAGAAGGCGCAGTTACAGTCTGGAAATTAAGGATATGGATACTATTTAAGTGTAATTGCAGCATTGATAACAGCACAAAACCAGAATTAAAGAGACAAAGGGACAGTTTAAAAGCCTAATTAAAGTCTAACAGAAGAAGATTGCAAGAAGTTTATTGAGGCTGCACTAAGAGAGGGAGGACCTTAATTTAAACTGTGGTCAGGCAAGAAGAATTTCTTAAGGCTGCAGCATCAGGCTTTATTTGGGACAGTTGTGGAAAAGGATATGCATGGTTTATTAGGCTATGAAAGCTGAGAAACCATTCATTTTGACTTTGAAAAGGACAGCAACCTTTTTGACCACAGAAGGCAGGAAACCTGCATTTTGACTGGAAAACAAAGGGACCATTCCAGGTAGAGTACAGAAATGCAGCATTTTTATATTACAGAATTTAAAGCTTGAAGACATTTCTATATTGAAGAACTAAGAATTTACTTGGGAACAAAAATAATACAACACTTAAGAATTTTTAATAAATCCTTTGAAGTAAGAAGCATATATAATCACAATAGTTAGAAACTGCAGGAAAAGCAATGTTGCCTGGCAGATTTAATTGCTGAGTCGGGGTAAACAATGCACAAGATTGGACATTCCTTGGAAAAACAGTTATAAGATACAGATCTTCCACAGATCTGACATTAATTCTTAATATCTGCTGTCTGGGATACGCTGTCTGTTCCATACGTACCAACTACACTCATGGATTTTGTTGCTCTCCTGAGATAAAGTTGTATTTCTCCCCTCAGGAGTTTGCTTACTGCTTCTAGCACAAGCTTTCTCCAAAGTCAAGAATTGCACTATATTAAATCTGACGTCGAGTCGTCAGCAATTCTAATGTCAATTCGATTTCAGAAATTCTAATTGCAAAGCTCCATTGTCTAATTTTTCTGCTAGTCTGTAAAGACGTAATTAAGAAAAACTTCACAGATTCTCTGGATGCATCACTTTTTTGTTAAATCTTGTTCTTTCAAGGACACTATTTGTTCTCAGATTAAAGTAACTGTCAAAAAAGATCCTGCTCCTATGATGCTGCTTGCCCTGCTGTGTTCATCCAGCTCTACACCTTGTTACCTCAGATTCTCCAGCATCTGCAGTTCCTATTATCTCGTCATTAAAGGTATCTGTGTCTGTTGTGCCTTGATGAGCTCTAATGTTGTGAACTGTGGGTCCAATTGCTTTCAATAGTAACAAGAACAAAGTTGCTGGAAAAGCTCAGCAGGTCTGGTAGCATCTGTGAAGAAAATGATACCGTTAACATTTCACATCCAGTGACCCTTCCTCAGAACTGATGGTGGCTGGGAAAACATCAGGTTATATGCAGAAAATAGGGAGGTGGGTGGGGTAGGGTGTAAACAATAGGATAGAGCCTAAAGAGAGAGAACAGTTGGACAGACAAAAGGAGTTGATAACGATCAGGCTGGGATGGTGAATAGTTGTTAAAGGAGACTATTAGTGACTAACAACAGGTAGTGTGTAATGTCAGGCTATGTGATAACAGTTCTGAGGAAGGGTCACTGGACCCGAAATGTTAACTTTTTATTTCTTCACAGATGCTGCTAGACCTGTTGAGTTTTTCCAGCAACTTTGTTCTTGTTCCTGATTTGCAGCATCCGCAGTTCTTTCGGATTTTGCTTTCAACAGTATATGTATTTGAATCAATTCATGATTTAGTGATTAGTTTAGAAGCTACAATGCTCTAAGCTACATCCTATTTAAGACAAGAACCTGTTTTCATTAAGACATATGAGTGGGTTTCCTCCATGACTGCAAATCCAATAGGCTTAGACCCCAATTAGGCAAAGAGAATGGTGGCAGCAGAGTATACACAACACAAGATGCTTATTGTTGGTACTGCAGCACATGCAAGTGTTTATTTAATTTACAGTGACTTGATGGTCATACCGTCACAGATGCTGCAGATGGTTGAGTTTAAATGTCTAGTACAGTGTCAGAATTATCTAATAATTTGGGAAGATAATAAGTCTTCGATTAACACAATAGCTTCAGAAGCCAAATGATGTATAAACAATTGAAATTGCACAATTTCATACGACCTTTTTATTATGTTAACTCTGGTTTTATCTTTAGATCCTTTTGAACTGTAGTAATGCATACAGCAGAGATAATAGGTACTGCAGATGCTGGAAAATCCGAGATAACAAGGTGTGGAGCTGGATGAACACAGCAGGCCAAGCAGCATCATAGGAGCAGGAAAGCTTGATGTTTCAGGCTTAGACCCTTCATCAGCAGCATGGTTCCATCAGCCCCTGCAGGACTTTGGTAATTTGTCCATATGACTGTTCTTCATGTGTCAGCTCAGACAAATCACAGACCTGTTGGAGGTACACATACCCCAAAACCAAGTATAAAATATTTACACTGTCAATACAGCATTAACTTGGAGAAGTAGACATAGATACACCACAGTCTTTGCAAATATATATATTTTTAAATATGCCATTTTCACATTGTATTTCTTGAAACTGTCCAGTTCTATGGTATAAAATTGCAGCAGATAAATTATTGTGCTGAGTTTGTGTAACAATGGCATGTTTTCTAAGAGCTTTGTGATATCAAGAATGACGAGTAGTGAATGTAGCACAGAACTGACAGCTTTTAGGGCAGCTTAAATTGTTCCCATAGTAACAGTCTCGGTAATCACAGTACTGACCGTCAGAGGTAACTGCTGTGAATTTTAGATGCACCGTTAACCTAAACAAAAAGTTACTGGAGTCAAATATTATTTCAAAGGCTTTGATCTTTTGTTGTGATGAGGGTATATGTATATTCTGATAGCTAATGAAAAATATATACACGTATAAATTTATCTTAACCATAACAGCTAATAAAAAGAAATACTCTTTTCAAACTGTGTAGTTGGTCATAATATGTAAAAGAAAATGCTAAAATAGTATATTTACTGCTTTCCTTTATGTTTTCTAATTTTTTTTTTCATTATTTAGGAATAGAATAGAATAACGCATTGCAGTGTCACCAAGCAGATTGACATGAAGGAAGGCTGGAAATCGATCCACATATCAATTATTTCTATTAATCAGAATTGTGCAATAGAGAGGCAAGTCATCTCATGAAGACTAATGATTAGAAGGGTTATAATGAAAGCTGTTTGTGGGCCGTTGTCGCATACATTTAAGTTAGTAACTCAGAGTTTTGGAAGCAGGAGGTTAAGTACCTGACATATGCACAGATGTACCCACCATTGTTAAACTGAGGGGGACCAATCTCAGATGCAAACTTGCGTGTTACAGTTCCATTATTACCAAAATAGAGAACAATCAAAAGCTGATCAACCACTCTGAAAAATAGCAGATCCCTATACTATCTCCAAAATACTGGTCTTTGATTTGAAAACAAGAAATTATATCTGTTGTATAAGTTAATGGTTCTGAAAGGGTAAATGCTGAAGTCAGCATTAAGCTCCACATAATATGATGACCTCACAAGGATTTGGGTGGAGAAATGTAGAAAAACACTGGATTTCAAAGGAGACAGACAGCCACTAGCTCTTTGTCATTGATAGAGATAGATATTACTCAAAGACAATGTAACTTTTACTTGACTGTTGACATACAATAAACGGTGTCTTGTTTAAGACAAGAGCTTCTTTGCAATAGACCATCTAGTGGTTTTCCTGTACTACAACAGATTCTGTGGATCCAAGCCTAAAGAGATGATAGTGGCAAGTAAAATATGATCACCAAGCATCTAGCTAGCTCATGTAAATGGTGCCAGAGGCAGTCATCTGAATATTTAGTTTAGTGTCACTTTTGACTTAAACAGTTGAGATATCTTCATTTGAATCAGAACAAATAAAAGCATAAATACATGAAAACCCAAAAACTTTGACTTTTGGACTAAGACAAAAGGTCAATTTCTGTAGTTGGTTTGGATAAGAGGCTGGAAGGGGACAGAATAGAACATCTACTCCCACAAAATGCATTACATCAGAAATGGTAGATTCTCATTAACTTTAAATATTTATAATTCACAATTATTAGATTTTTAATTTAAAGTTAATCTGAAGAACCAATTTGATTTTCACCAGGCATTGGGGTATAGGAGCAGCAGAAAGTCAGTAAGCTCCTTGAGCCAGTTGTGCAACCTTCAATGAGATCTTCGCCGTCTGTAACCTAACTCCAGTTATCCACCTTTGCCTTATACCTTGAATACTAGTTGCTATCAAACAACTATCAATTTCCGGTGTAAAATTGGCAACTGATTTAGTATCAATCACCAGTGTGGAAGTAAGTTATGAACTTCTCCCAAACTTCATGTGTAGAAATGTTTTCTAACTACTCCTGAAAGTTCTGACTTCAAATTTTAGATAATGCACCTAATCCTAATCTAACCTGTCTGTTCACCTTAATACATTACAAATGTTGATGAAGTCGCCTCTTAACCATATAAATTCCAAATCTTCCCCCTAATTTAACTCTTGACGTCTGGATATAATGCTGGTAAATCAGTGCTGCACTCCCTTTGAGACCAATATATTCTTTTGGGACAGACTAAAATAGTATACAACACAAAGAAGGTCAACCCTTAATTTAACTTTTTTTTTGCTGGTTGATACGTAGATTACAGATGTACAAATCACTGCATTTAAACATTTACTTCCTTAATGAAAATATTGCACAATTTTTAATGTTCCATAAAACTCAAACCTCTTGATTTCAATTTATTTACAGATATACACACTGATTTCTTATTCCTAAAATGATGCCTCTTTTCTGGATTTGAACTTCCAGGACTTGAGCAGAGGACCTTGCCCACCTTGGCTAGAGATGAAGAAATTTCCTCTAACAACGACTGATTTTTCCTTTCATTGGAGTCTGTTTGACTCTGACTCAGGCCTGTACTGGTTACAGTCACAACTTATGGTAGAGTAATTATTGATACTCCACTCTTATTCCAACTATTAAATCATTACACTAATTTAATTCTTGCCGACTTCCTTTTTCTTGAACCTCTGAAATGTAAGAGATGATTGACATGTACAAGCCTAACCTTTCCTCTACCAAGTATTATGACAAAGTAAGTGAGGATTACATTTTTTTTTGCGACAACTAGTTATGATGTTCTTTCACCTCAACCTTCTGTTTCAATTTGAGCCTCCTTTCTCCCTCTATCCAGCCCCATCGTGAGTCCCCGGCTGGATTGTTTTTCTTCTACCGACTGTGCTAAATGTTGCTTAAGCAAAGAAAACCTTGTTCTAATCTGTCTTCTAAGGAACAATACACCTGGCATCCTACCACTAGTAGTATGAGATGTGTTACGATACATAATCAAAAAAGAAATCCAGTTTATGATTCAGAGATATCAGACTTTTCTTCCAGTTTGTAACTGCCATTTGTTTAATGAGAACACATCACAATTTGTATTGTGTACTCTCCTGCTCCATTCAAAGCAGCATGATATGCTGAAACTCTAGTGTGTTCTACTCTGTTCATTCACACAAAATTTGAAAGCTCTTTCGTACAAACCTGATGTCCATTGGCAGAGACAACTTCCACTGGGAACCAACAAGCAGCAATCAAACTATGCAAAGCCTCTAAAACAGTCATATGGCACAGAAATAGATGCTTCGGTCCAACGAGTCCATGCTGAACATAGTCCCAAACAAAGCTAGTCCCACCTGCCTGTTCCTGGCCCATATCCGTCCAAACCTTTCCTGTTCATGTACTTTTCCAAATGTCTTTTAAACATTCCAATTGTATCCACATCCATCACTTCATCAGGGTGTTCATTCCACACATGAACCACCCTCAGTGTAAAAAAATTCCCAACATGTATTTTTTAAATCTCTCTCCTCTTACCTTAAATATGTGCTCCTCCCTCTTGAAATCCCCCATCCTAGAGAAAAAAAGAGCTACCATTAACTCTATACCTCTCATTATTTTATAAACTTCTATAAGGTTGCTTCACATCCTCCTATGCTCCACTGAAAAATTTTCCAGCCTTTCCTTATCATTCAAATGTTCCAGACCAGGCAACATCCTGGTAAATCTCTTCTGAACCCTCTCCAGCTTGATAGTATCCTTCCTATAACTGGGTGACCAGAACTGGACACCGTATTCCAGAAGAGGCCTGAGCAATGTCCTGTGTAACCTCAATGTAACTTCCCAACTCCTATACTTAAAGGACTGAACAATGAAGCTAAGTGTGCCAAATGTATTTTTAACCACCTTGTCTATATGTGTCGCAGACTTGAAAGAATTATGTACCTAAACCCCTAGGTCCATCTGTCTGCAACACCACCCAAGGCTCCACCATTAATTGTATAAGCTGCGCCCTTGTTTGTGGTTCCAAAATGCAATGCTTTGCATTTATCCAGATTGAACTCCATCTGCCATTTTTCAAACCATTGAACAAGATCCCTTTCTAATCATAGAAAATCTTCTTCACTGTCTGTTATGCCACCAATTTTGATGTCATCTGCAAACTTACTACCTATGCCTACTGTATTCTCATCCAAATCATTTATATAAATGACAAACAAAAGAGTACCCTGTCTTGCTAAGTGTTGTTCAACCTATCAGAAACACCTCAACTTGCTTCAAATGGCTTTCTATCATAATTAAAAAGCTGTTGCCCTTCAAATTCTGCAAAATCAAAGTGCAGCCTCTGCCACATTCCATTTGGCCATTTCCCCATTTCAAAAATACCAATCACAACTTCATTCTATAGTTCAGCCGTATCCTGTTTCATTGTGTCTCTATGTCCTTAACCAACGTTGACCTCCAAAGATAGTTTCTTGCTAGACTCTGGCATACACATGGCCTGGCAGCATCCGTGAGGATAAAATCAGAGCTAACGTTTCAGGTCTGACATTTGGGTTCTGGGGAAGGGTCACCAGACCTGAAACATTAACTCTGATCTTTTCAAGACAGATGCTGCCAGACCTGCTGAGCTTTTCCAGCAACTTCTGTATTTGTTCCTGATTTACAGCATCCACAGTTCTTTTGGTTTTTATCTGGCACACACATCCCTTGATCATGAATATTACATAGCAGCTGTCATCTATCCTTTCCTGAAACAATTCTGGCTTCCAAAATAACTTATTTATCACCTCAAAACTCATTCTGATGGAGAGAACGAAAAGTCTGATTTCCAAATTGCATATCCTGTTGGCCAACCATTTATGATATAGTTCATAAGTTGTACTACAAATGTTATCTGCTGTGACTGTCAACTTATCCTCCCTACTCGATTCTACCTTTTGGAGATGGAAATCTTGACATCAACTTTATTATGACCTTCCAATCCTCTGTATTTCAGACATACTTATAAGGTGACAAAGTCAAAGGCTAACTCAACATTCTGGCTGCAGCTAAAGTGGCTGCTATCAATAGATAACGTGGGAACTGTCAGTGGCTTATGATCAGTTTTGATTCTGAAACTATGACCATATAAGTCATATTCGTATCTTACTCCAAAAATCAAAGACGATGGATCCTCTGTCTGAGCATAATTTTTTCGCTCAAGGTGTAAGCGCTGAGGGTGTATGAAGAAAATGCATTCAGTCTCTCCTCACCGTTACCCAACACACGAGAGGCATCGTACACTGGATTAATCATTTCGGATGCATCACAATTTACGAGCTTTGTACCCAGACATGTTGTATAGTTGGAACTGACTTAATTCGATATTACTACAAATAAAAAATGCATTTATTTTACATGAGAAGAGAAGAATATTATGGTATTGAGTATACATTCTTATTGTGCTGCAATTTTCACAGAATATTATATGTATTAGAAGAAATGCGTATTTTTGTGTAACAGGGTTCACATGTTCCTGCATCAAAGTTGATCAAGGATTTAAGATTTCCATGGTTTTAGTTTAGTGAATGTAGAAATGGGTTCCTTCTGGTCAGTATCTTGTGCAATTTCATGTTTTGTTGACAAGATGAATAGTTCAACAAGTCTTCCTTGTGTCATTGAGGAATTAATGCATGTTTTGATTGACTTCAGCTTGGAAACACATTGATCACCTCAGACGACAGAAACAAGGAGGGTTATAAGTGGAGCATTCAATAAATGCATTCAAAACGTGGCGTATGTTTACATATAAAGTTCAATAAATCTTTTGGCGATGTACACATTCTAACTTGTTTTGCAATGGCTAACAAGGTGCTATACAAATTTGTAGCATTGACAACTTTTGCATCTCCATCTCTCCAGTTTGAAGTAACTTTTAATAATTTGCAGTGATGTTGTATTCTGCACACAGAACGAATGTGTCGCATCTGTGTAAACCTTTCTTCAACCAACTGAATTGTTTTAAGGACCGCAAAATTAAAGTTCATTTTAAATTTTTTCTTGGGATTCTGATAAAGATGATTATCTGCTACATATGTGATTTGTTTCTCTTCCTCTTAATACTAGCATACTTTGAACCAGTTCTGTATCTTCAAATCCTCAGCAAGCTCACATGCACTCACCAGTATTTCCTCAAATCCTTCATCACCCTGGACCCTACAAGACCATCTCGGTTTTACACACGTGCTTCAGATCATAAGGCCAAATAGCCCCTCTAGACTGCTCTGACATTCATAGGGTCATGGCTTTTCTGACATTCTTCATGTCCACTTTCCTACCCCTTCCCTGTAAGCCTTGGTTCCCCTACTGATCAAGAATCTATCGCAGCCTTAAATATACACAAATAGTTTGCTCCCACGGCACTCTGTGGCAAAGAGTTCCAAAGGCTTTCAGTCCTTTGAGAGGAGAAATTCTTGCTGATCTCAGTCTTAATTTAGCATCTGTTTAATCTAAGACTGTGCTGTCTGGTGCTAGACTGTCCCATGAGGGGAAACATCTTCTCAGCGCTTACCCTCTCAAACCCCTTAAGGACTCTCTACGTTTCAATGAGATCACCTCTCATTCTTCTAAACTTCAGTGATTAGACTCCCAGCCTGTTTAGCCTTTGCTCATAAGACAATCCCTCAACATCAGGTATCATCCTAATGGACCTTCTCTGAACTGCCTTCAATGAAATGATATCTTTTATTAGATAATGAGATGGAAACTGCTCGCAGTACTCCTGATGTGGTCTCACCAGCACCTTGTACAGTTGTAGTAAGACTTCCCTACTCTTATACTCCAACCCCCTTGAAATAATGGCCAACATTCCATTCACCTTTCTGACTACCTGCTGCACCTGTGTGCTAGCTTTCTCTGTTTCGTGCGCAAGTATCTCCCAAGTCTCAGATAACAAGGTGTAGAGCTGGATGAACAGAGCAGGGCAAGCAACATCAGAGGAGCAGGAAGTAGGTAGGAGATGGGATTGGGGCTTGAGGTGGGAGGAAGGGATAGGTTGGAGGAAGGACAGGTTAGGGAGGCGGGGACAAGTTGGGCTGGTTTTGGGATGCGGTCAGGGGAGGGGAGATTTTGGAGCTTGTGACTTTGAACTCATCCCACCCTCAACAACCTTTCTTTCAATTCCTCCCACTTCCTACAGACAAAGGGGGTGGCCATGGGTACCCGCATGGGCCCAAGCTATGCCTGCCTCTTTGTAGGTTACGTGGAACAATCCCTCTTCCGTACCTACACTGGCCCTAAATCCCACCTCTTCCTCTGTTACGTTGATGACTGTATCGGCACCGCCTCGTGCTCCCACGAGGAGCTCGAACAGTTCACCCACTTCTCCAACACCTTCCACCCCAACCTTAAGTTCACCTGGACCATCTCTAATATCTCTCTCCTTCCTGACCTCTCTGTCTCCATCTCTGGCAACCACTTAGAAACTGATATCCATTTCAAGCCCACAGACTCCCACAGCTACCTAGAATACACCTCCTCCCACCCACCTTCCTGCAAAAATGCCATCCCCTATTCCCAATTCCTTCGCCTCCACCGCATCTGTTCCCAGGATGAGGCATTCCACTCCCGTACATCTCAGATGTCCTCGTTTTTCAAGGACCATATCGTCCCCCTTCAGTGGTCGAGAACGCCCTCGACCGTGTCTCCCGCATTTCCCACAATTCATCCCTCACACCCCCTCCCATAAATAACAACCAAAACAATCCCCCTCGTCCTCACGTACCACCCCACAAACCTTCGGATCCAATGCATCATCCTCCGACACTTCCACCATCTGCAATCCGACCCCACCACCAAAGGAATTTTTCCCTCACCACCCTTATCTGCTTTCCGGAGGGACCACTCTCTCCATGACTCCCTTGTCCACTCCACACTCCCCTCCAGCCCCACCACACCCAGCACTTTTCCCTGCAACCGCAGGCAGTGCTACGCCTGCCCCTACACTTCCCCCCTCACCCCCATCCCAGGCCCCAAGAAGACTTTCCACATCAAACAGATGTTCACCTGCACATCTGCTAATGTGGTATACTGCATCCGCTGTTCCCGTTGTGACCTCCTCTACATCGGGGAAACCAAGCGGAGGCTTGGGGACTGCTTTGCAGAACACCTACGCTTGGTTCATAATAAACAATTGCACCTCCCAGTTGCGAACCATTTCAACTCTCCCTCCCATTCCTCGGACGACATGTCCATCCTGGGCCTCCTGCAGTGCCACAACGATGCTACCCGATGGTTGCAGGAACAGCAACTCATATTCAGCTTGGGAACCCTGCAGCCCAATGGTATCAATGTGGACTTCACAAGCTTCAAAATCTCCCCTCCCCCTACCACATCCCAAAACGAGCCCAGCTCGTCCCCGCCTCCCTAACCTGTCCTTCCTCCCACCTATCCCCTCCTCCCACCTGAAGCCCCACCCCCATCTCCTACCTACTAACCTCATCCCGCCCCCTTTACCTGTCCGTCCTCCCTGGACTGACCTATCTCCTCCCTACCTCTCCACCTACACTGACCTTTACTGGCTCCATCCCCGCCTCTTTGACCTGTCTGTCTCCTCTCCACCTATCTTCTCCTCTATCCATCTTCTATCTGCCTCCCCCTGTCTCCCTATTTATTTCAGAACCCCCTTCCCCTCCCCCATTTCTGAAGAAGGGTCTAGGCCCAAAACGTCAGCTTTCCTGCTCCTATGATGCTGCTTGGCCTGCTGTGTTCATCCAGCTCTACACCTTGTTATCTCAGATTCTCCAGCATCTGCAGTTCCTACTATCTCTATCTCCCAAATCTTTTTGTGTTGCAGCTTTCTGCAGTTCTTCTCCATTTAAATCATATTTCGTGCTTTTGTTCTCCTTTCCTTCATGAAAAAAATTTGCATTTTCCACATTATACTCCATTTGCCAACTTGTTGTCCGCTTCCTTAACCTATCAATAAAAGCAGAAAATGCTGGAGAAACCTAGCAAAATCTGTTCCAAGGAAGAGTCATTAGATTCAAAATGTTAATTCTATTTTGCTCTTCAGAGATGCTACCCAACTGCTGAGTTTCTCCAACATTTTCTGTCTTTTATTTCAGAGTTCCAGCATCATTGAAATTTTGCTTTTATACAAAGTCATTTAAAATGCATTACTGATGCTACTGTTGATGCATTTTTTCTCTGCTTGGCAAGAATCATTTTGTAATGAATTGTTGAGAGTCTTCTTCGATTACCACGTTGAGAAATTGAAGGGCTGAATTTGTTCTGGCTCATGTTTCACCAACATTTATCAAAAATGATCATCACATCTGGGCCAAGTAGCAGGGTCGCCCTAATTCAAGCTGGTTGCTGGCGCACATCCTTTCAAATCTTGATACTGGCAGACTTTATTTCATGCATCATCTACATTTAGATTATACTGCTGAAACTCTGTTTCAACTTGTGAGGGTGCAGGCAAATCTGCCATCTCAGCTTTGATTTCAGGTTGTTCCTTTGAACTACAGCAATCCTCATTTTGATGTTATGGACAAAGTTACTTAAAAAATGAAGCTCCTTGATTCATTTGGGAGTTCTTTTTCTTTTACAACACAATATTGTGTCCCAGCCAACTTTAATCCATCTCTATAGATAGACACAGGTGGCATTGTGGCTGTGTGGTTAGCACTTCTGCCTCATAGCACCAGGGACCTCAGTTTGATTCCAGCCTTGGGTGACTGTTTGAATGGAGTTTGCACATTCTCCCCGTGTCAGCATGGGTTTCCTCCAAGTACTCCCACATTCCAATGATGTGCAGGTTAGGTGGATTGGCCATGCTAACTTGTCCAGGGATGTGTAGACTAGGTTGATTAGCCATGAAAAAATGCAGGGTTACAGGGTGGAATGGTCTTTGGAGAGTTGGTGTGGACTTGATGGGTTGAATGGCCTGTTTCCATACTATAGAAGTTCTATTTCCATGAATCGAAATAACTCTTAAGTCCTCCCTGGATTTGCTTTGGTGAAAGGAAGCTCAATCTATTCTCTCATCACCATTCCTTAGCTCAGTCAGGTATAATGTTTTCCTCTCTGCTTTCCCAATACCCTGCTTGACTTTAAATAATTCTCAGATCTGCATTTCAAAAACTGTTACTTGACTTTGAGCTGCCAGCAAAGCAGAGGAGCATGAGGTTCTCCTGCTGTAGATCACTGCGTGCAGGCAGCTAATTGGGTTGAAGATTGGGGTGTCCTAGCAGTGAGCAACTGAGCCTAAGTATGAAAACTAGCCAACACAATGAAAAAAGCATACGTGACATTGGAGAGAGAATAAGTCTCATGATTATAGGAAAGGGGGAAAATCAAGGATCAGTGAATGCATATAGGAGAGGGCAAGCAAAAATGAAAGTATTTGATAGTCAACCAACTCACAGAGGACAGCAGAGGATTAATGAGCGTGTGTGGGAGCAGGTGGATTGGCCAGGAAAGAGTTGCTGCCCACTTCAAAAAATGCCAGGAGTTCTGAGCTGAAACTACACAGAGCTTTAAAATGAATCATCTTGGGGATCAGTGGAAAGTTGAGCATATCACCTTTAAGATGTATGTAGCCCGTATTTTGCTAAATAGATGATGCTACTGCTTAAATCTTACTACCTTAGATGTCTGCCAGTTCATCTAGTGAATGCACTTGGTGTACTTTAGTGTACAGCAATATATTAAAAGCAGTTCCGGCCTTGCAGCATTTGAAATGGTGCACAGCTGGCTTTTGAATATGGTATCTGTGTGATTGCCAGGTGGTCCTTGCCCTGGGAGCACATCCTCTTTTGCTGACAGCAAGATTGTAAGACAGTGGTGCCATGGAGACAGAGTGTATAATCAATGAGGTGAGCAACAAAGAATTGTGTGAGAATGGTCACCAGGGCTCATGGAAAGAAATCCATTTTGAAACTCTCCAACATTGACAAAATAGATTCAGCTCAATTTATTCTTTGTTTATGGTCAGATTAAGGTTAGAAATCATATTATTTCACCACCTAGTGGTAAAAGAGGGAAATATAATTTGAAGCAGGTAGCTGTGACCATTTTAACATGAGAAACTTCAATATTAAGGTTTACATAGCAGTTATTCAATACAAGTCTTGAATTAAGTTCTGATTTTAATTTTGCATTGATATATAATTATACTTTGCCTGTTAACAACAGCAGCTGAACGACAGGAATAACTTTTATTTATTTGGCGCTTTAAAATTTATAAAACCTCCCAAGGATTTGTCCATTGAAGCTCCTGCAAAATTTCTCTGATATTCCAAGGCAATAAAACAGAACATCAAATTAGCAATACCATCACCTAAAATAACAGCACATTCATCTTATTGCTGTTGATAATTTTTGTTACTTAGAACTTAGAACTTATCACAAAGCATATATGATATTCAAATAGGAGAAAATACGACTAATAGATGAATGACCTTTTGTGTTCCATGCTTTCTTAAGCTGGTGCAACGATGGCACATGTAGATATTGAAGTGGCATCAAATGATAACAAGAGGCACTTCTCAGGATTGTGTAAAGATAGTTCACTACAAATGGAGATGAGATGGTTTCCAGCCTTTCCAAAGGCTTCAAAGCTTTAATATTCTTGCCAATTATTGCAGAGAAGTTGAGAAGTGACTGGAAAATAAAGCAGTTAGCTAAACAAAAGTCTATTCTGGAGAAGTGTTAGAAAGACACAACAGACCAGTTCTCTCTTTGAAACACAACTTGTGAAGCGAAAGGTGGTTGAGTGTAAGCTGTTCAATTGGACACTTTCCTATACCTAGTTTTTTTAGTTTGATTTATTTATGGTCATGTGTATTTTGTTACAAGTGTTGTAGAGTGTTGCCTCTCTCTGGCACCACATTAAAACAAACCAAAATATAGAATAAAGAGGCGGAAAGATAAAGAAATACACAAGAAGAAGTGCTCCTTGTTAAGTGCTCTGCCATGGGCCATGGGTCTGATGGTCAGGCATGAAACCCCTTCACTGTGCTGCTGCTGGAACAAAAATTGACATTCTTACATGCCATTTTGCCTCCACTGATGCCCTATAAGTCCTCACTGGACATTGCCAATGAAGTCACCACCGATGCTACTGGGTACCCCACTGGCCCAAAGTTGACTCTGCCACCACCGTGAGCTTGCTTCATGCTCACCTCGTCAATCCAGCTGCTGTCAATGCTGCCAGGTCTCATCAAGCATGGATGGAAAGGTTAATGCTATACCCTCTATCTTCACCAGATGCAGAAGAAGACAGGAAAAAAAGCAAAGATAAGAATTCTCTAAAGCAGCATTAGGCACAAACATGCCAACTATCAGCATTTCACACTGATGATAAACACTTTGGGAATTTGGTCAGTGTTCCCTCATCTGCTATCAATGATAGACATCCACCAAGAACTTTACCTGCTAGCTTTGCCTTACAGAAGTCTGCTGCTAATACACCAGATCAGATCCCTATCTTCTCTGTGTACCCTGGAACTAAACAAGTGTCAGTCTCTACCCACATAGAATCACTTCAGGGAGTACTGTTGCAAGTGCAGACTACCTGGAAAATAGTATTCTCAGGGGACTGTAACTGAAGAGAAAGGAATATGGTAATTGTTTTCAACAGTAACCGCAGCAAGCTGTTTTTCTTCAAATTACTAGCAGAGTAGTACAAACAACTGAACAAAGCGTGAGCATTTGAATAAATTAAAAAATACCAATACCACTTAACAGGTTTTGTTCTGTGTCAATTTTTCTTACACAGACACAAACTTCACTTAGGTGAAACCCAAAACTCAAATATTCCGAAAAGATAAGCAATTTTCAAAACATTAAAAATTAAGCACATAATATAAAATGATCTGCTTTGTTCCTTGTTCTCAAAAACCTTGTAAATGATGATTCATCACTTCCAAAATATCTAAGCTTTCTGATAATTCTTTAGGGCGAGCATCAAAAAATTAAAACATCAATTCCGGCCTGATAAAAGCCAAAGGAACTGCAGATGCTGTAAATCAGAAACAAAAACAGAAATTTCTGGCAAAGCTCAGCAGGTCTGGCAGCATCTGTGAAGAGAAACCAGAGTTAATGTTTCAAGTTGAGTGACCCCTCCTCCCCTTCCCCAATTTTGGTCTGATATTGCATGTTTACTGAGGGGATACATTTATAAAACAAATAAGGGTCCGCATTAAACTGGTTTTTATATGTAATTTATTCATGGAATAGTTTTATGTGCTACAATAAATCATTTTTCATATCAATAATTTAAATTATTTTAAAATATTCCATGAAATAATAGATTTCTGCCAAACAGCAAACATGTAGATTATATGGCTCCTGGCTTGCTGTCAGAGTTGACAGCTAAAAATGGCAACTGCATATTTACTGATTTCCATTGAAAACATGACTCACTTTAAATGTTTGAAAGTTTGCATTAAGTACGATAATATAAAACATGATGTTCTGCGATAACCTACATCTGCATAGAAATGCTATTCTGCTAAAATATGCATGAACGTCTTTATAAAGATGATAATTTTTGTTACTTAGAACTTATCACAAAGCATATATGATATTTCATTTGACTCAGAATATATTAATTTGCTCATTTATAATGTTTTATAGTTGCAGTACAGATAATTTGAAGTACGTTTAGGTTGGATCTTTTTTATTCGTTCAAGGGATGTGAATGTTGCTACCAAGGTTACTATTCATTGCTTATCCTTAATTGCCCTTGGGAAGGTAATTGCAATTCACTTTCTTGAACTGCTGTTGTCAATGTGATGTGGTCCTGTAAGAAAGGGAGTTCCCACGACTTTTACAGTGATGGAATGGCAATACATTTCCATGTCAGGATGGTATGTGACTTTGAAGGAAACCTTCAGTTGGTGAAGTGCCCATGCTTCAATTGGCCCTGTTCCTCTGTGTGGATGGTACAGATTTAGAAGGTGCTATTGAAGGAACCTTGGTAAATTGATCTGTGAAAACTGACAGAAGATTCACACTACTGCCACTGGGCTCTATTGTAGTATTGGAATGAATGAATTATGTGTCAGTTAGATAGGATGCTCATTCTTTGTTGGCATCAAGCTCTTGAATGTTGTTGGAGCTGCATGAATATTCAAAATCATATTCAATTATGTCATTATCAAACAATGAATATGATTTTGAATATCCATCAACAATATATTAAGATATAGTTATACTCTGGTGTGCATGTGTTTTTCAAGGTCTTCCTTGTTATTTATCTAGACATGCTCTAGATGATTGAGTAAACACAAGTTGTTAGCTAATTTCCTTATTTGGTATTGGTGTGCAGTACATTCATAAGATCTTAAACTAAACTGATCTTTCACAATAACTGTGAAACTGCTTTTGAAGTTTATGGTCGACAATTAAGAATTACATTGAAAATTAAATTCTTTAACACTAGAGGGAATTTACTATGAGGATGCTTTCTATAAATATACTATGTAAATATTCAGCTTTACATTAGTTAGTGAACTTTATTTAATGAAAAATAAACCTTTACATTGAGTTTATAATTATTAATGTAATGGGAGTGTTACTGTCAAAGATGATACTTCCTAGCTAATAACAATCTTTCAAGAAAAGGAGCTCTTTAATTCTAGTTAGTTAAATGAATAAATTAATTGTTAAAAACATTACAAGGTTAGTTTTGCAAAAAGTACTATATGGCAGCTGAACTACTTTTAAATGATGAGCATTGTTTATTTGAGATAGCTTGTTGTTTAAGCATCTAATTTTACTGAAATTCTTTAGCTCCTGACTTTAGCATGTAATCCACATATGGGCTGCCTAGAGGCAGGACTTTATTATTCAAAATGTTACATCTAATTGATACTAAATAGCTGTCAAAAATAGCCACCTGAAAGTACAAAGCACAGATGTTGGTTCTAACTATACGACAATAAAATGTTTTCCAAGTTCTAAAATTAGAAATAACCGTAGCAAAACTGTTTGTTTTCTTATGTCTGATAATCTGTTTCAGATTATTGGAAAACGTTTGCCTAAGGTAAGTAAATTATTGTGAAATTATTAACTTGCATTAGGCCAAGGCTCTGCCCTGTTGTACAGCATCTTACTAAAACATTGTAATAAGATTTTGAACAATTACCTTCAGGTCTTGTTTATTAAATTTTATGGGCCATATTTTGGTCTCAAAATAACAATGGACCTAATGATATCTCTGTTATTTATTTGCAAATGGCACAGCAAATTCAGCTGAGGATCAGAAATGCAGTTAAATGCAACTATCCAAACAATTACTGTCAGAGTTGCACCACTCTGCTGTTAGCTTTGCAAAAATGGAATCTCACTATCTGGCTCACCAACGACCCATATTAAATGTCACAAAATTGTTGCAGTTGCAAGGTATATACCATGTAGACTCTCGCACAGAAAATTACAACATACCATTTTATTGTTTTAACCGTGTGGTCATTGTTAATTCTTGCTAACTAATATCCCTAGAACTGAAAAGGAGTTATAATAATAAGAATGCCGTCTCATTCCTCCTGGCTGCGTTTTTTTGCAAAATATGCAGAGAAATTATAGCTACTGCTAACTTTGTTCTTTAAACTACCAAAGTGGTGTAGCAATAAAACATGCTGCATAACGCTGAATCTAAAATGCAGATGTATTCTGTCATCAAATTTTCATCTAACTTGCCACAAGGAACCTGAAGATAACTGAGCCAAATAATTTCAAATACTGAGAAAATTTATCTAGGTCTGCATAATATTTTTCAATCTCATGTATGGGTCTTCTCTGACACTCTATTCTGATATTATAATTTTGCACAACTGTAAGATCGGCATCAAAATGAAAATGCTGAAGATAGGTAGAATTTTAAGTATTTCTAACCATAAAATCTGTCTTGCTTATAGGTTATATCGATTCTTATAGATTTTCAATAGGTTGAATAACTTCCAACTTAATTGTTTTCGAGCTCTATTTTGATTCACTGTTGAGTTCTTTATATTGACGCCATGATTTATTTTTTTATCCCGGTTTTTATTTTACAATTTTATGGCTAATTTTGAAAGCAAAGACTTTGTAGAGGAATATCAAGTCAAATTTGTTAAATAAATACATTCCAATCTTTAATGTCAAACTCTGTAAAATACCAATTATGTTCTATAACGTAACGTGATATTTCTATGAGTCTGAAATCCTCTCCTCTGAGCTTGTGAGTAAAATCTCTTTTCAAAAATAGTACAATTGAATTGTTATTACTAACCCAGTGCACTCATTTTTATTGTGAATGAGAAGAATAAATGTTCATTTTTAATTACTCTGACTCAAACGTCCTACTTCATTTTCATTTTAATAATAGCTACTGAGGAATTCACTTGTATATAATCCTTTCCAAATGTATTATCATTTTGGTTGCTCATCAATAATTTTCATTAACCTCACATCACAGATTAAGATTGTTCCTCACAGCTGGTTTGAAGTGGAAGATTTGTGCTATTGATTGGTAAATTGCCTTTCATTTTAATTCACTCTTCATCAGTCCAATTAATGTTGTTTCCATCTTTTACTTTGTTACAAATATGGGGTTTCTAAGTTTATTATATTTTGCAGCAGTGTTTTGAATTTAAGATATATTAAAGGGGAATGGGGTAGTGCCTCTTATGAAATCTGTTGAATAATAGAACGTGGTGCCATGGCTGTTAAAGATTAAATTGTGGCCTCAGTTGTTTTCCTGGAAAGAAAATGTAAGACATTCACACTTTGTGGCAATGACAGCATCATCTGTGTTTGCAATCCAATAGTTTTCAAAGTGCCAAGAAATAGTTGAGAATTTTAGGTTGTAAATAGTTATACTTCAAACTGTCCACTTACTTTTAGGATAGAATAGAGTTGGGGTCTAAAGAATACCTAATCAGTATTTCTACTTGGATACTGGACCCATGTGACTTACATTACCATGCAATTTGCCTAGCTTGTGCTAAGGGATAATATCCGGGGAAAAAAAAAAAGCACTCATCATGAAGGAGAGTTGTGGCATTAAAGGCTACCAGGTTGTGAAAGGGCAAGTTTTTGATCTGGTTCCTGGAGCATTGAATGACTCCTGCAGGGACAGTATAAAGTATGCTTGTGAAGTTGGGTTTTCAATTGTGTTAAAAGTAAAAGT
Organism: Ginglymostoma cirratum; assembly: GCA_024137785.1. Taxonomy (NCBI): domain Eukaryota; kingdom Metazoa; phylum Chordata; class Chondrichthyes; order Orectolobiformes; family Ginglymostomatidae; genus Ginglymostoma; species Ginglymostoma cirratum. The sequence goes on along the minus strand of JAHRHZ010000018.1, from coordinate 37,135,153 downwards.
GGAATGTTCTGTTTTGTGTTTAAAGTGTAGGTTGCACATAAAATAGTGAATGTATGTGGATGTAATGCCAATCGAGCAAGCTGCTTTGTCCTGGATGGTATCAAGCCTCTAAATGTTGTTGGAGCTGGACTGGCATTGAGGAGACCGGAAGTGAGTTACTCACTATCAAATTCCTAGCCTCTGACCTCATGACCTGGCAAGCAATATCTAAGTATGCTATACCATTTAGTTTTTTTTTGGTGATGGTTAGGGTCTTTAAGGCGCTCCCACAATTTGCAAGCTTCATGTTCTTATTCTATTGTTCTTTGAAGCAGAGAGAGGAAATATAGTGGAAACAGGAAACAGTAAATACTTATTATCTTTTCGTAATTGTAGGCAAAGGAAGCCCACAATATGAAGGTGTCTTTGAAAGTGCTAGGAAGCACACTGACTGTTAACTCTAAATATGCACATGGTGGTCACCATTTTCAATTGCGCACCTGAGGGAAGTTTCCAAAGGAATGTTGATGGGGCTGTTGCCTATTTAAGAAAACAAAAATCCTCAATGCCAGGAGAGAAGAAATGATGAAAAAAAGTCAACAAAATAAATATGCAATGAAAACAATAAATGAACAAAAGAAAAATGCAAAACTTATAAAACATCACCGATGGCGACCCCCTGCCAAAATCTAGGCCTCAAAAAGTGAATATTTATTTTGCTGTGTGTCCAAAGATGTGCATGTATTCTAATGCTGGAAGTACAATGCATGAAAATTTCCAAGCTGGCAAGAAAACAATCTCAACAGATTTCAAAATGAGTGTTTTAATAAGAACCGTGCTATTGGGTATTGCAGATCTTCTGAACTTGATGAAATTATAAATCTGGTAAGTACATGAAGCAATGGTGATTATGTAAGAAACAATTCAATAAAACAGAGATGCTTAAAATAAGTTTGGGGATTTTACTTAGAAACTGAGTAAAAAGTGAGAACAAGTTGTACTATCTGTATTTGGGAAATTTAATGATCCCAGAGTGGAATTTTAGGACTAAATAATTCGTCAAATATAGGGCAACGGAAATAATGATTTATAGTTTACTGATATTTTTAAGGTAATTAAGGTAGATGCACCAATAATGAACCTCAGCAGTAGGTGGACCGGCTGCCATTATCAAAAATGATTGAAACTGATTACTGCAGTGAATTCAAAATTATTCTTCCTCAGATAAACTTTTCCTGTGACTGAAGTAAGGGTTCAAAGATTGGTACCATGACATGCTAGTTTCTGATGCTACAGGTGTTGTTTTGGAACCAAAATGGCAACTATGTCACTTGCTCCCATTTTCGCTCAGACCCACAGTGCCATCTTGTTGAGGCTATTAGAATGGACATTAGGAATGTACAGCAAAGTCTGTAGAGTATGCAGATCAAGATGTCACTTAGCACATAATGCTAATTTGACACTAGTGCGGCTGTTTTAGATTTGGCTGCTCAAGTTGGTGCCCTCTCTTAAAGACCATAAGAAATTGGAACAGGAGCAGGCCATTCAGCCCCCTCAAGACTGCTGCACTGTTCCACAAGATCATGGCTGTACTGAGATACCTCACATCCACTTATCTGCATTTTCCCCGTAACTCGCAATTCCCCTGCTAATCAAGAATCAATCTACCACAGGCTTCAATATACACAAGGACTGTGACACCCACAGGTCTCTATGGCAATGAGTTCCAGAGATTCACAATAGTCTGACTAGAAATTCCTCCTCATCTCAGTAATACATTGACACTTCTATATTCTGAGAACCCTCTGGTCCTAGCCTTTCCCATGAGGGGAAACATTCTCTCAACACTTATCCTGTGAAGTCCCCTATGAATCCTACATGTTTTCAATGAGGTCATCTCCCACTATTCTAAACTTCAATGAGTAGAATGCCAACCTATTCAGCATTTGCTCCTAAGACAATTCATTCATACTGGGATCATCCAAGTGAACCTTCCCTGAACTGCCTCTAAATAAATAATATCTTTCCCTAAATAAGGGGACTAAAACTGCTCACAGTACTCCAGGTGACGCCTCACAAGCACCTTGTACAGTTACAGTAAGACTTCCCTACCCTTAAAAGTCAACACTCGTGAAATAAGAGCCAACATTCCATTAGCCGTGTTGACTACCTGCTGCACCTGTTTATTAGTTTTTGCATTTTGTACACAAAGTACACCCTTTGTGTTGCAGTTCTTTGCAATTTTTCTCCATTTGAATTGTATTTTTGTTTTGCTCCCTTCCAAAATTGACACTTCACATTTTACAGCGTTATACTCCATTTACCAACTTTTTGCCCACTAACTTAACCTATCCACAGCTTTCTGTAAACAGCTTGCATCCCTCTCACAGCCTGCCTTTTCACCTATTTTTGTGTAATCTGCAAATTTGGCTGGGGTACACTCACTTCCTTCCTCCAAGTCATGAATATATATTGTAAACACTTGCAGACACAAACTGATCCCTGTGGCATCTACTGATCATGGGTGACCAACTGCAAAAGAACCCCTCATCCCTACTCGCTGTTTCCTGCCCATGAGCCAATTATCTTTCCTTAAATAAGGGGACCAAAATTGCTCACAATATTCTAGATGTGGTCTCACCAGCACCTTGTACAGTTGCAGTAAGACACCCCTACTCTTATACTCCAACTGCCTTGAAATGAGGGCCAACATTCCATTAGCCTTCTGATCACCTGCTGTGCCTGTGTGCTAGCTTTCTGTGTTTCATGCATAAGTACCTCCCAAGTCCCTTTGCGTTGCAGCTTTCTGCAGCTTTGCTCCACTTAAATAACACTATTTTGCTTTTATTCTCCCTTCCTTAAACACACAGATGAACAGGTAGGGCTTGCCATTAATGCCATTTAGAGAGGCTAGCATCAGCTTGCAGGTTGGTTACTAAGTTCTGGCTCTGTCTGAACCATTGAAATCCTCAGTGCTTTGTGGAATTGATTACACAGTTTTTGAAACCTCAAGGTAGTTAATTTTGAACATGGAGAAGGTATTGGTTTTGACTACAATGGCTCTGTGTACACCAGTTGCTACCAGTCATGGATGTTGTTATAATAGCCCCCTTGAAATACAGCATGGCATGAGGGGGAATTGGAGCAGAGGTAGCAAAGATAACAAACTGATGACAGAAGTAGGAGGAAGAAGCAGAACATTCAGCAAGAGGCTTAATTGACCTAGGGTCTTCTGAACCACTTTGCATGCACCCATTTGAGCCAGGAGCAGTTAGTCAATCATTTACAAAGGAGGTATCCATAGAACTCTCCCATCTTGGTGGATATGCACTATCAGTCATGATGTATTCAGTTGATGCCAACAAACTGTGTTCCATCATCCTTTATGTCAAACCAGAACCCAGCTGCCTGTTGACAAGAGCTGTCAATTGTACACCTCACTCATGTCTTCCCCCAGCATCACAACCACATGTGCCTTAATTATTCTTGACAAACCCTCCAGTACTCATTGGAGCTAGGGTCTTGTTTACTGGCTGTTTGCTGCAGCCTCAGCAACTTGGCCTTCATGGTGGTATGATACTTGCCAGGAATTCATTGATCACTTTAAGAGCGTGAAGAAGAAGAGGAATGGGAAGAATGGAGGAGTTAAGTATGGTCAGCATGGCTTTATGCAGGGAAGGCCTTGTCTCACAAACTTGAGACTTGAGTTTTGTTTTCGGGAATTAGGAATTAGATTTTATTGTCATGTGTATTCAAGTACAGGAATACAGGAGTACATTGAAAAGTGTACAAAATCGCTATTCTCTGGCACCATCTTAAAATTCAAAATACAAAACATGAATTTAAAAAAAATCAAGGGAAGAAATAAAAGAAACAGAGCCAAAAGAAAAGGAAAACAGCCAGATCAAGTCTTTGTTCAAAATTAAAAAGTGCAGAGTTTAATTAAGGAAGTGGTAAATGTGATTGATAAGGGTCAGGCAGTGGGTGTAGTTTACATGGACTTTACTAAAGCATTTGACAAGGTCCCTCATGGTTGGCTGCTCCAGAAGATTAAGTCACAAGGGATACATGGTGAGTTGGCAAATTGGATACAAAATTGGCTTGGTCATGAAGGGTGGAAGGGTGTTTTTCTGACTGAAGGTCTGTGACCAGTGCTGTTTTGTAGGGATTAGTGCTGCAACCTCTGTTGTTTGGAATACATACGATGTGAATGAAAATGTCAGTGGTTTGATTAGTAACTTTGCAAATGATACAAAAATTGATGGAGTTGTGGATAGTGAGGAAGGTTATCAAAGGATAAAACAGGATGTAGATCAGTTGGAATGTTGGGCAGAGAAATGGCAAATGGAATTTACAAATATGAGGGGATGCATTTTGAGGGATGAAATGCAAGACGAAAGTATGCAATAAATGGGAGATTTGATACGCAGAAAGATCTTGAGGTACAAGTCCACAGCTCCCAGGAAGTTGCCATACAAGTGGATTAGGTGATAAAGAAGTTGTGTGGCATGCTTGCTTTCATTGGTTGGGGCGCTGAGTATAAAAGTTTCAAGTCATGTTGCAGCTGTATAAGACTTTACTTAAGCCACATTTGGAGTATAGTGTGCAGTTCTGGTTGCCACATTGTAGGAAGGATGTGAAGGCTTTGGTGAGGGTTCAGAAGAGGTTTACCAGGATGTTGTCTGGATTGGAGTATATTAGCTGGAAGGAGAGGTTGGACAAACTTGGATTGTTTTCGCTAGAGTGTCAGAGGCTGAGGTGCAAGCTAATAGTACGTAAAATTATGAGAGGCATGGATAGGGTGGATAGTTGGAGTCTTTTTCCACAGGTAGAAATATCAAATATTACAGGACATAGGTTTAAGGTGAGAGAGGAAAAGTTTAAACAAGGTGTGCAAAACCAGTTTTTGACATAGAGGTTGGAAGATGCCTGAAATGTGCTGCCAGGGGAGGTGGTAGAAGCAGATACAATGGCAATTTTTAAGAGACATTTAGACAGACACGTGAACAGGCAGGGACCATGTGCAGGTAGTTGGGAATAGTTTAAAATGATATCACGGTCAGCACAGACATGGTGTGCTGAAGGGCCTGTTCTTATTCTGTACTGTTCAATGTCACATTAACCAGAATATGCAGGATGGTCTGATGCCCTCCTTTGACTCAGGTTCCTGTGAATAAAATCCCAAATTTTCATTGTTGAACAATCAGTTACTCCTTACCATTCCGTCTTTCATGAACCATCTCATTGTCCATTTGGCCTCAGTGCTGAAATCGAATCCATCACAAGACAGCCAATTTGCACTAAGTTTATGCAATAAAAAATCTCATAAAATTTGAATAATGATTTTGGTCAGTTTATTTTACTGTCTGCTTCGCATGAGCCTTTTCTCGTCCTGCAGTTGCTACCCAGTGCTGTCCCAGTGGCTGCAGTATTGCTGGTTTAAAGCTGCTGACTTTCAGTGATGGAGATTGCAAACAGCTTTGGAGGGTGACAATGAACAGCTCTGGGCCTTCAGGGCATGGCTTTGGACTGTGTGCGTGGTACAGTCTGGAATGGCTGGCTGACCTGGCAACAGCCAAGTCAATGGTGGTATGACGGTGGTTGGGGCTCGATTGCAGTCATCCAGATATAGGCCAGCAGGTTTGTTTTCCATAGAGCCACTCTGCTAACACATTGACAATAGGAACAATTAGCTACAGTCCAGATTGCTCTGAAAACCTCCAAGTCTCTTTGAGCACTGGCATTCACAGCCAAGGTGCATGGTGCCAACCTGAGATTTCAGGCCCCAGTCCAAGCTATCACTTAGGGAGTGGCATTCTGTTTATACTACAATGGAAGTTGAGACATTGTCCATCAGATGCAGCATCATGGTCAGGTCTTTAAGAATCCTCACAAAGTTGGCCACAATTTCCTGGAAATGATACACTCCACATTCTGCATAAAGCCATGTACTAAGTTACTGCTGACAACCCATGCTCCTTGATGGTGATGGATGTCTTCCTGGTAGGCAATAGAACAAGCATTTCTGTGTTTACTCTCTTTTAGCCTTCTTATACCCACCACTATTAAAGTCCTCCATTGTGTCCGCTGCAGCAGAATTAGTACGCAATCTTGTCCTCCAGAGATCTGGCACCCATCCTCTTCTTACCTTTGGCCTGGTTCCAGCCCCCACCCATGCCTGGTAACGTGCCATGTGTTACTCATGTTTCTATGTTGCCTGTAAGGTTTGTGCAGTAACAGTATCTGAGCTGTGAGGTGTGATACCAAGTGATGGTGTTCATCATCAATCTGTTCTTCCTCTAGGCTTCAACCTCTGATACCATTGTCTAACCATATGGGAGTTCTTGGGTATCTGAAAGAAGAAAACCAAAAGGAAAAGGGATGAGGTAAGAGAACTGTAAGGAAGATTATCTAAGATTGCAAAGAGATCTTGATTAATTGGGTCAAACAGCTGAAGAGTGGCAGATGGAGTTAAATTTGGTTAAATGCAAGGTATTACATTTTGGTAAAACAAACAAGAGCAGGACTTAAACAATTAAAAGTAGAGCCTTGGGTGTTGATGTAGAACAGATAGACCTAGGAGTTTAGGTACATAATTTTTTGAAGTTTGCATCACCTATAGATAGGGTGGTTAGGTAGGCATTTAGAACACTTGCCTTCATTGCTCTGACCTTTGAGTACAAGGAGTTAGGACATTATGTTGAGGTTGTCTAAGATGTTGGTGAGGCCTCTCCTGGAGTACTGTAACCAGTTCTGGTCACTGTGTTATAAGAAGGATATCATTAAGCTAGAGATGGTTCAAAAGAGATTTAACTGCATACTGCCGAGAATGGAGGGTTTAAATTAAAAAGAGAAGCTGGATAGGCTAGGGCTTTTTACACCAGGGCTTAGGAGGTTGAGGAGTGACCTTACTGAGGTTTATAAAATCTTGAGGGGAATGGATAATATGAATGGCATGCAGCTTTTCCCTAGAGTGAGAAGACTAGTGGGGTATATTTTTAAGGTGAAAGGAGAAAGATCCAAAAAGGATATTGGTCATTTTTTTTTACATAAAGGGTGGCTCATGTGTGGAATGAATTTCCAGAGAAAGTGATGGATGCAGGTGCATCATTACAACATTTAAAAGACGTCTAGATAAGTACATGCACAAGAGATGTTTGGAAGGATGTGGGCCAAGTGCAGGCGGGTGGGACTAGTTTAGTTTGGGATTATGGTCGGCATGGACTGGTTGGATTGAAGGGTCTATTTCTATGCTGTATGTCTCTATGGCTCTGTAACTGAAGGAAAGTCATAATTGCCTGGATTGAAGGATGTGAGAAAGTGGATTGGACACATTCCTACCTCATCCTCAATAGTTTCAGCCCCATTGCTTGTCATTGTCACTGTGACGGCTGAAGAAATGACTGTCAGCAAGTCTCATTGCTAGGAATTAGGATGTGTATGTCTGTCCCATGCCTGCTCCCTGCTTCATAGCTGCCGCTGCCTCCAGTAATTGGCCACTTTGTCTTGTAAAAGGAAATGATGTGTGTCAGTTGTTGCAAAAGGTATTGGTTCTAAAAGTGTTAATGCTGGAAACTGCTTTGAACTCTATTCAATCTGATAGTGTCACATTGTCTTAAATGGGGAAAATCTTTAAGAATTTCAGAGAGACTGTACTGTATCCATAGGTCTCCCAAGGGACTTTGCAACACAATCTAACATACTAATACAATCTGTATCTAACTGTTATTGTGCATATTGTTTAAGCAAAGTGCCTCTCTTTATTAACTCATGATGTGGAGGTGCTGGTGTTGGACTGGGGTGTACAAAGTCAGAAGTCACATGAGACCAGATTATACTCCAACAGGTTTATTTGAAAACATGAACTGATGAACAAGCAGCTCTGCGGAAGCTTGTAATTTCAAAAAACCTGTTGGACCAAAACCTGGTGTTGTGTGTGACTTCTGTCATTAAAACGCCTCAGTGGTTTTCTTCCACCGCTGTAAACAAATAGGCCATTAGGTATGGTCAAGAAAATGGAATCTTGACAATAAACTAGCCCAACAATAAGCTGGTCATGGTTAACATTACAACAAACACAACATTGGAGTAATCGTGTGGACTCAAAATCAGATTAGTGAATTTCAGTGAATCGAGAGAAATTTCCATTTATAGCTTAAATGACCTTGCAACTTTAAGAACAACTCATATTCATATGAAAACAATCAAAGAGCCTAAAGACAAACTAATGGAAAGATCAACAGCGGAGAAACAGCACTCAATGATGACGTCTTTTACTGTCGGTCTGATAAGGGCAAGCTGGCATGAGAGGGAGCAGCTTGCAGAAGCAAATGTGAGCTCAAAGTTAGTTATGCCTGACAGTTACAGATTCCATTGGGATGCAAAGATTTGTAGGAGCAGGCCCAATTCGAAACTCAGTCAGGAAGCAAATAAATCAAGGAGCACCCTGATTGAAATTAAAAATTTCTGTTGAACAAGGAGAAGAGTGGAAATTAATGGCATGGTGTGGGCTGAAAAGAATGGAAGTTAAAAGGAGTACTTACAGCTCACCAAAAGCATTGCCATCATCGTGAGCTTACAGCACAAGATATGGCTATAGTAAGGAAACCAAGGCACATTGAAATAACTTAAACTGGTAACTGCAGTACAACATTGCAAAGCCATAATTAGGGTAACAAAGGGACAATTTAAAAGTCTAAACAGATAGAATCAAACAACAAGATACT
>JAHRHZ010000018.1:36974040-37116448 GCA_024137785.1 Ginglymostoma cirratum | reverse complement strand
GTGTGTGTGTGTGATAGGTGGGGGCAGGATGTGGGCAGGCTTATGCTCTTGGTAGTGCAGTTTCAGACAAAGGCCCACAATGGCCCTGTAAATGCCTGATTGGTATTAGATTTGTCTGGCTGTGCATTAAAGAGTTGCTATGGCTGTCTTGCCAGCAGTCCAGCTGGCTGATGAGACATCCACTATCACAATAAAGTTCTGTCTTAATGTTTATAAATTTCACACCTTTCAAAAATTCTGCGTTTCTATTCTTAGTACCAAACAAAATCCACACATCTCCACACTATACTCTACCTGTTATCTTGTTACCTGATTTTGCTTGTTTATATCTCTTTGCAACATCTTTGGGTGGATTTCCCTCACAGGCTCAGGACCCCACTATCAGGCTGAAATGAAGGATAGACGCTTGTGCTGTTGGGGCAAGAGCCACCTCCCTGTGATGGTCACAAGTTGGTCAAATAGTAGCCAAAAAGCAAGTTTAACATTAAATTTAGGGAACTGAGAGGTCTTTTAAAGCTGGAGGGGCAGCACGGTGGTTCAGTGGTTAGCACCGCTGCCTCACAGCGCCAGGGACCAAGGCTCGATTCTACCCTCGGGCGACTGTCTGCGTAGAGTTTGCACATTCTCCCCGTGTCTGCTTGGGTTTCCTCCGGGTGCTTCAGTTTCCTCCCACAGTCCAAAGATGTGCAGGGTAGGTGGATTGCCCATGCTAAATTGCCCATAGTGTCCAGGGAGTGTAGGTTAGGTGGGTTATAGGGGGGTGGGTCTGGGTGAGATTCTCTGAGGGTCGGTGTGGACTTGTTCGGCCAAAGAGCCTGTATCCACACTGTAGGGATTCTATGATCTATGGTCAATAGAAATCCCAGTACATGGTAGAATGGGCAGGTTGCTTTTCTGGGTAAGAGAGTGAGGGTGTATCAAAGCGCTGCTGAAACTAGGCAGGATGTAACTCCAACCCTGCCTGGAGCATTGCTCCATGATCTGCCAATGGGAGGTAACCCAGCAACGATTTCCCTGATAATACCAATGACCCGAAGGCTGGCTGGAAAATTCCAGGCTGCCTTTACTAGTTTCAGTTGCCCAGTTTACAAGAAGATGAACATTTTGAATGAGTATTCTTTGTTATAAGCTATGATTATTTCCTGCTTAATGGTCTGCCAAATATATAATTCTGTTAAGTGTCCTATTAATGATTCCCAGTAAAATTTGCTGATCCTTTTTGATTCTAATTTCCATCCATTCTGATTCAATTTCTTGAATTTCTGAGCTAACATCCTTTCTTACTGCTGTCTTTCTGGCATCCTTAACTATCAGGGTTATTTCTCTCCTCCTGATTTTGCCTGTCTTTTCAAAATGTTGTGTAGCTTGCAATGCTTATTTCCCAACTATAGTCAGCTTGTAATGATTTCTCTGCAATATTAGATCTGTATCATTTATCCTATGTACCAGTACTTCATCTATCTTTGTACATATATTTAACACATTCAGGTAAGAGCCTTTTGTTATATTTTTACCATTTACTCTGTTTATTTCCTGTCCCACTCTGCTTGACTTTATCAAAATCACCTACACTCCACAATTTCCTTGATTTTACTTTTAAAATCCCCTTTTATCTGACCTCTTTCACGCACAACATGCAGTTTAAAATTCCATCCCCAGTCCCAATGTGACAATTTGTGAGAACACAGGTTTTGATATGAAATGTGGAAAGTCTCCCTCTGGGTCCCCCTGTATTGGTACCAGGGTCCCATGAATTGAAACTGAAAACAACAAATGCTGGAGACAACAGCAGGTCAGACAGCATCCATTGAGGGAAAGCAAGCTAATGTTTCGAGTCGAGATGACTCTTCATCACAGCTGAAGTGATGCGTGGAGGGAACAGCATTTGTGCTATAGTTTGGGGGGTGCGGGTGGGGTGGATGTGGTGCGTGTAGGGTGCTGGTGGAGAAAAGATGTTGATAGTTCAGATTAAGTGATCGGAATGTGAGAATGGCAGAACAATGGTCTGTCTAACTGCCAGACTTGAAAGGACCGTAACTGGGATGGGGGGAAGGAGGTACATGATAATAAGCTAAAATGGAAGAAATGGTTCACAATTTAAAGGTGCTTAACTCTATATTAAGTCCAGAAGGCTGTAAAATGCCTGTTCTGAAGATGAGATGTTGATCTTCCAGTTTGTGCTGTGATTCACTTGAAATTTTTGGAATGCTGAGGACAAAGATGTGGGCATGTAAGCAGGATGCTGGTTAAAATGACTGGCTATGGGAAGCTTGAGATCGTGCTCGTGCACAGACTGGAGGTGTTCAGCAAAGTGGTCACCCAGTCTGCGTTTGGTTTCTCCAATGTCGAGGAGATACAGGTGAAATGCTGCTTCACCTGGAAAGACTGTTTAGGCCCTTGGATGGTGAGCAAGGAGGAGGTGAAGGAGCATAGGAAGGGGATGTGGAGAGGGGACGTGGTGTTGGTGGTTGTGGAATGGACTAGGGTGTCCTGGAGGGAACGATCCCTGTGAAATGCAGACAAGGGCATGAGGGGAAGATGTGTTTGGTGTTCTGCTGGAGCTGTCTGAAATGATCCTTTGAATGCAGAGGCTGGTGGGATGAAAAGTGAGGACAAGAGTCACCTGATCACTCTATTGTGAGTGATAGGAAGGGGCAAGGTGGAATCACAGGTGATAGGTTGGATGTGGTTGAGGGGCCTGTGACAAGCTGCAGTGAACCTAGCTATCGGAGTCAGTGGCTTTGCAGTGGATGGCAGTGGACAGTTTATTCCCTGAAACAGAGGCAGAGAGGTCAAAGAAAAGAAGGGAAGTGTTGGAAATGGACGATGTGAAAGTTATAGACTGGTGGAAATTGGAGGCAAAATGAATGAAGTTTTCAAGATCCAGGCAGGAGCATGAAGCGGCACTGAAACAGTCGTCGATGTACTGAGAAAAGACTGGGAGAGTCCAGTGTAGGACTGGAACAAGGATTGTTCCACATGCTCCATAAAGAGGCAAGTATAACTGGCACCTATGCAGCTGCCCATAGCCACTCCTTTGACTTGGCAGAAGTGTGATAAATTAAAGGTGAAATTGTTCAGTGAGAGAACAAGTTCAGCCAAGAGGAGGAGAATGGTGATGAATGGGGACTGTTCAGGCCTCTGGTTGAGGAAGAAGCCGAGGGCTCTCAGACCATCCTGTTGGGGAATGGAGGTATTAGAGGGATTGGACATTGATGGTGAACAGGAGGCAGTTAGGGCCAAGGAACTGTCAATATAGTGGGGGACATTAGAGGAATTGCGGATGGAGGCGGGCAGAGTGAGGACAACTGGAGAGAGGATGGAGTCAAGGTAGGAGGAAATGAGCTCAGTGGGGCAGGAACAGGCTATTACAATGGGCCTACTGGGGCAGTCTGGTTTGTGGATTTTGGGAAGGAGGTAGAAGTGGGCTGGCTGGGTTTGGGGGACTACTAGGTTGGAGGCTGTGAAGGGAAGATCCTGGAGGTAATGAGGTCAGTGACAGTCCTGGCAACAGTGGCTTGATGTTCAGATGTGGTGTCATGGTCCATGAATTGAAACCCTTTCATTAATTGGTTAATTTGGGCTATTCTATGCCAATTGGTACTTTACTCAGGTAAATATCCAGTCTAGTCCTTGTAAGTTCAAACCAAATAATCCCATGCAGGGGAAGGAATATGGACATGCCACATTAATGGACTGTGGATGTGTCAGCGTCTCTTTAAATAAATATCCTTGAAGACTAATTGCGGGAGCTCAGGCAATGACAGTCACTCGATAGGTTTTGTGTAAAGAAGGTGCTTGAATGTTTAAAGATACCTCCCATTACTGGTGTGATTTCCCCTTGTGTACAGCCTTTGCCATGTCTCTCCATGCACTGTGCACTATTCATGTATTGGGTTCTTTGCCGTCATAGGTTGTAGTCTGTATTTTTGGCTTCAATTTCAGCAAGTGATACATTCACCCCACCACCACCTTACCCACTCTGCTCACCCACTGAAGGATACTGCCACTGCTGTGTGCTTCTGCCTCTGTTGGTGTTAGTTTTTCTTGTTCCCAGAAATTAAAAAAAATTAGACTCAAAGACACTACAATTTCATTGAGTATGTTTCTTTCAGCTCTCCTTGTGGCTGGAAGATTGATGCATTGTTATGCAGCAGTGTAACAGTGAACGTGACACCCTTATTGTATTTTATTTAAAATAATATGTATTACCTCTTTATTAATATGACTGTTCCAAACATTAAATATTTGCTTCTCAGCTAAGAAAAACTAACAAAAGACTTTGATAAATAAACTGAACACCCTAAGAATGTTTTACAGCTTGAATTCTCTTCAGAAATATTTTAAATTGTATCATTCAAGAGGTAAGATGTTCTGCTTTAAGCTGTTGATTTGGCACTCATCAATCCCAAAGCTGAGTTGGATTCTGTGCACACTGCCCCTGGGTTACAGGAGTCATAATTGGTATTGTTAATGTTGTGTCACTTGATAGTGATGCTGTTGACATTATACTGCTCGTTGGTGATACAGTTGATGCTGTCTTTCTGGGAAGTGATGTTTCTGAAATGGTTGATAATCTTCTCCAGTTCAGATGGATGTTGAATTATATGGATTCTGTTCCTCCTCCTTTGCTTCCGATTGTCGTGTCCGGGATATGTGATCTTAGAGTGTCAGCTTCACCGCACAAACTTCTCTAGGTTACAGGTTTTCATGATTAGATTCTGTACTGTACAAGTTATCCTTTCAACAACTCAAGTACTCATCTGGCATGCTTAATGAACTGTTGACCTCCTTCCACTTCTGCATAGTTGAGTTGTTATCTTACTTCCTCCTGGTAACTTGAAGGGAGTATCAGTAGTATAATGAAAAATAAATATGTTAATTATGATTATATAAATGATGTTATCAGGCATCATCTTACATCGTCAGCATTTTTGGGAACTTGTTTAGGTCTTCTTCTGTGAAGACAAAATTAAAGCAATTATTAAATAGCCCTGTTATTTCCTTGTTCTCATAGAGTCACAGATTCATATAGCATGGAAACAGGCCCTTCGGTTTAACCAGCCCACTCCAACCATGTTGCCAAATTAAACTAGTCACACTTGCCTGCACTTAGCCCGTTAGCCCTCCAAACCTTTCCTTTTCATGAACTTATCCAAATGTGTTTTAAGTGTTGTAACTGTACTTGCAGCCATCACTTTCTCTGGCAGTTCATTTCACATAAGAACCTCTCTCTTTGTAAAAAATACGTCCCTTGTGTCCTTTTTAAATCTTTTGCCTCTCACCTTAAAAATATGAGCCCTAGTTTTGAACTCCCCCACCCTAGGAAAAAGACCCTTGTCATTCACCTTATCTATGTCCCTCATGGTTTTATAAATCTCAATAAGGTCACTCCTCAACGTCTTACGCTCCAGTGGAAAATTTCCAGCCTTTCCAGTCTATTTTTACATCTCAAATCCTCCATTCCCAGTAAATCTTTTCTGAATTCTCTCCAATTTAATACTATCCTTCCTAAGCAGTGCATCCAGAACTGCACACAGCACTCCAGAAGAGGCGTCACCAATGCCCAGTACAACCTCAACATGATGTCCCAACTCCTACACTCAAAGGTCTGAGCAATAAAAACTTGCTAAACACCTTCTTAACCACTCTGTCTACCTTCTCCATTATCAAATTTATTATTTCAGCTTGTAAGGGATCTATATTTGTCTTCATTAATCTTTTCTTGTTTTAGATGGATTTTTTAAGTCTTTACAGAAGCTCTCACAATCCACTTTTACGTTCCTTGCAGGTTTACTCTTAATCTGGTTTTCCCTTCTTAATCAACTTCTGGGTCTTCCTTTTCTGAATTTTATACTTCAAGCTTTCTAGTTTATCTAGCAACTTTATTTGGCTCCTTTTTGAATGTAATAGTACCCTTAACATTTTCCGTTAGCTGTGGCTTAGTCAATTTTTCTGTTGTATCACTAAATCAGGAAAGAATCAATTACTATTGTGATGCATAAATTAATTCCTTAAATGTTAGCCATTGCCCATACGCTTTCATGCTTTTTAATGAATTTCGCAGTCTATTGCAACCAGCTCATGCTTCATACCGTGATAGTTTCATTTGATTAGACTAAGGATGCTAACGGTGGATTGGACCACTTCATTTTTTATCCCAATGAAGAATTTCATCATGATATGGTCATTCTTCCCTTATAATGCAGAACAATATTGTTAAATAACCCGTTCTCATCGCACAATAAAGCCTATACACTAGTTTTCCTCAATATACTGGTCAAAAAATGCATCTTGTACATTCTCTGACCACTGTATTATTGGATATGTAGGTTGCTTTACCTAAATGCGGAATAAAGTCACCAACAATTACTGTAGGACCCTTGTTACATACATTTCTAATTTCCTATTCATTGCCATTCGCTACTTTACCACCACTATTTAGGGGCCTATTGACAACACCCACGAATATTTTCCACCCCTTGTTGCTTCTTAGCTCCATGTATTCTCATTTTTAATTTAGATTTTCTGAGCCAGTATCTTTCCACACTATTGCACTGATTTCATCCTTTACTAACAACGTTACCACACCTCTCTTTCTTTTTGCCTCTTATTCCTAAATATTGAATACCCTTGGATATTCAGGTGTGTGGTCATCCAGGCAGCCATGTTTCCTTAATTGCAATCATACTGTACCCATTTACAATGTTTTGCACTGTTCATTCATCCATCTTGTTGTAAATGTTCCAAATGTTCAGACACAGTATTTTTAGATTTGTCCTTCAAATATTTTTATATATTTTCTTTGTACCATGCCCCTGTTTATTACTAGCCCTTGTTTCCTGTGCTTTCCACTTTTGGTTTTTATCTTTTTATCTTTCATTTATAATTTTGTTTCCCTTTCTTGTAGCTCACCTGTTTCCACCTACTTCCCATCCTAGTTTAAAGTTTTGTCCACAGTACTTGTGAATGGCCCTATCAGTTGCAGTCCTGCTGGGGATGCAACCCATCCAGCCTTACAGGTTTCATCTTTCCCAGAATTGGCCCAAATGCCTCTTCCTACCCATGTGCCCATTCCCTTGCCATTCGAGTCTAAACCCTGCACACAAAACTAGTTAATGCTCCTGTGAGTGTATTGCTCCCAGTTCTGCTGGGGTGTAACCCATCTAGCTGATACAGATTCCATTTTCACCAGAATCATTGTCAGTGCCACATAAATCTAAAACCTTCCCTCCTACCTGGAAGTAAAGTGTATACCTCGAGCCAGACTTTAATCCAATAAATACTCCTATACCTGATCTTGCATGGCACTGAGTGTAATCCTGAAATTACTACTTTTGAGGTTTTTCTTTCTGTATTCTGCTTGCAGGACCTCATCAATCTTTTTAGCCATGTCGTTAGTTCTGATGTGGACCATGACCGCTCGAATGTTTACCTTCTTCCTTCAGTATGTCCCGCAACTATTCAGTAACAACCTTGAACCTAGCCCCAGGGCAGCAATTTACCATTCTAGTGTCACATCTGCAGCCACAGAAACATCTTCCCTTTATGACTGAATACCCTGTGACTACTGCAGGCTTTTTTTTCTTCCCTTGCTGCAGTCGAGCCACTCACAGTACCACAGACTTAACACTCATTGCATTCGCTTGTCGAACCATTTCCCCCGCAATATCCAGCATGGGAAATCTATTAGAGACAGTGATGAACACAGGGGCTCCTGAGCTACATATCCGATGCGTCTATTCTGTCCATTGGTCACCCATTCCCTTTCTGTATGTGCACTTTTTACCCACAATTTGACCACCTCATTACAATGCTGTCCATAAAGGTTTCAGCAATGCCGACTGTGTGTGTTAACCAATTAACCAGTTATTGCAACTTCATTGAATAAGTTTTGTTTTGATAACAAACCAAAAATTGTACTTATTAAGAACCTGGGTGATAGTTTTTTTTAATTTTAACATTTGATGTTCTGAAAGTATTTAATTGGCCATTTTGGTGACTGGGAAAACATTTTTTTAAACATTTTGACCTGGGGAGTCGTGGGACGAGAGTGATACTCCAGCTGTTGTTGTAACAGGGTTCTGATGGATTCATGTTAGGCGCCTTCAATGACTGACAAGTGAGATAGTTGATGCATTAGTTTTAATTTTCAAAAATTCCTTTGGTTCAGGAAGGGTTCCAAAGACTGTTCAATGTAACTCTTTTATTCATAAAGGGAGGAGGCATAATGCTGGAATGTACAGATTAGCTAGTTTAACATATGTCAAAGGGAAGATGTTGGAAGCCATCATTAGTGATGTTATGGCAAAGCAGTCAGAAAAGAACAGGTCAATCAGGCAATGTCAACATGGTTATGTGAAAGGAAAATCATACTTAATCCATTTACTGCAGTTCTTTGAAGGAGTAATACGTGCTGTAGACAAGGAAGCTGGATGTACTATGCTTAGAATTCTAGAAGGCATTTGGTCAGGTTTTACATCAAAGGTTATTGTAGAAAATAAAAAAATCATGGTGTCAGAGGTAACGTGTTGGCATGAATAGAGTTTTGGCTAGCTAACTGTAGTCACGACTGGGTCGTTTTCTGGTTGACAAAATGAAATGAGTTGTGTGTGCCACAAGAATCAGTGCTGGGACCTCAGCTCCTTACAATTTATTGAAATGACTTGGATGAAAGGACTGAAAATACAATTGCTAAATTTGGTAATGACTCAAAGATAGCTCTGAAAGTAAGATGTGAAGAGGACCCAAGGAGACTAGAAAAGGGATATAAATAGGTGAAGTGAGTAGACAAAGGTATGGCAAATGGAGACAAGTGTAGGAAAATGTGAAATTGCCCATTTAGGCAGAAAGAACAAAAATTAAGCATGTTATCTAAATGGTGAGAAATGACAGAGCTCTGAGATATAGAGAATTAAAACGTCCTAAAATATGAGTTGCAAAAGGTTAGTACACAAACACAGAATGTAATTATGAAAGCTAATACAGTAAAATGTTTTTTAGTGTCGGGAAATCGAGAACAAAAATAGGGAGGTTGTGCTTTGGGGAGTCTACATCTGGAATACTGTGCGCAGTATTTGTCTCCTGATTTGGAGAAGGATGCAAATATGTTGCAGAAAGTTCACACAAGGTTTGCTAGATGAATACCTGGAATAGTTAACTTGTCAAATGAGATAAGGTTGGAAAAGCTGGGCTTCCATCTGATGGCAACAAGAACATTAAGTGTCGACTTGACTGAAATATATAAAATCCTGACGGGTTTTGACAAGGTGGATGTGGAAAAGATTTTTCCCTTTGTGGGACAATCTAGAAGAAGGGCTCATTATTTAAAAATAAGGATCACCCAATTAAGACAGAGATGAGGAGAAATTATTTTCTCACTCTGGTCCTCAAAAGGTAGTGAAAACTGAATCTTTGAATATTTTTAAATAGAGGTAAATTGATTCTTGATAAGTAAGGAGATGAAGGTTTACAGAGGTAGTTGGGAATGTGGAGTAATCAGATTAGCCTTGATCTTATTGAAAATGGAATTGGATCAAAGGGCCGAGCAGCCTACTCCAGCTCCTAAGTCATATGTTAGCGTGAATATTCATAAATATAAAGAATTTTATAGGCTTACTGAGAGTAATAGAGATTTACTTTAAATTAATGAAAAGCTGGAAATGCTAGATACTCAGTACCGGTTTAAGCAAGACAGAGCAGTATGAGTGCAGTACAGACATTTAACACCCTGGAGATCCCAGAGAACACAGAATATATGAAGAGACAATCAACACATGATTGAATCTATGGGAGGAGTGCAATCCATAGATGTAGCTGCAGCAGTTAATAACATGGTTACTGTACAGTTTTATAAATGCAGTTTCATGCTTGGCAGAGACAGTTTCATGTGGAGTGTAAGATAAGAATAAGGAAAGAATTGTCTCTTGGCATTCTTGAGGGTTCTCGTGCCTATCTGAAAATATCTTTCTATAAATTTTTATCTGCTTTATTGTGTGATTCAGTAAATCCTTTAAGTTCTTGAGTTAAAATTGTTCCGTTATCATATATTATTCTTTCATGAATTCTTTGACCAAAGAACCAAATTTGCTGAGAAGATTGTCATAGCTCTTAAAGTGCTCACTTTGGGAACTTTGCGGCATAGTCTGTAATGATATGACACCTTTCATGATCTTATGTGGATTCATCAGCTCCACAGTTTGCCATTGTCTGTATCTTTTATCTCCTCTTACTGCTATTTTCTCTGTACCTCGGGCAATCATTAGATATAGTCATGAGCACTCAACTAACATTGCTTTAGGCTTACAATTCAACATTTCCGTATGTCTTTCACGATTCTTCCAGAGAAGGCCATTCCGCACTGTTCTAGATCTGGTTATTCTACATCCAGCTAGCAGAACACCAGCTTCTAGTGACATGTTATTTCTAATAGACTAGTACTAATTACCACTGGCTCTGCTTGCAGTATCTTGTCAGATCATCTCAGGGTCATTCCCTGAGAGAGCAGCTGTAATTTGTTCTTTGAACAATATCATCCAGAAAATTGATACTTTCTGGCTGCATTTTTCAATATTATAAAATTGTCACAGGCTCACCTGACTCCTGTTTCAGACATTGAAATTCATAACAGTAGATCTGATGATGTAAAAGGAAAGCTTTAGCCTAAAGAATGATAGAAATGGGCTAGTCAGAGGGGCATAAGAGTGGCAAATGGCATTTGATTTTGAGAAAGTGTGTGTTGATGGGTTTTGGGAAGACTAACAAGACAAGGGAGTATATGAAGAATGGTAGGACCCGAGGAAATGCAAAGGACCTTGGTATGAATGTCCACAGATCCTTGAAAGCAACAAGGCAGGTGTATAAGGTGGTTAAGAAGACTCTTGAGATACTTGCCTTTATTAGATGAGGCATTGAATACAAAAACAGGGAGTTTGTGATGGAGCTGAGCAAGACTTTTGTCATAGCTGGAGTACTGTGACAAACACAGAGAATGCTGGAAAAATTTCAGTAGGTCTAGCAGCATCAGTGGAGATAGAAATAGCTTTTTGCATCCAGTATGGCTCTTCTTCAGAACCCAGCTGGAGTGCTACGTGCTGTTCTGGTCAAAGCACTATAGGAAGGATGTGATTGTGCTAGGGAGGGTAGAGAGGAGATTCACCAGGATGTTGCCCAGACTAAAATGTTTCAGCTATGAGGAGAGGCTACATAGGCTGGAGTTGTTTTCCTTATAGCAGAGAAGGATGAGGTGGTGGGGGGTGCAATTGGGGAGGTAGAGACTTTATTGAAGTCTGTAAGATTTGAGGGGCACAGATTGAGTAGACAAAAAGAGGACTTTTCCCTCAGTAGAGGGGTCAATAACATTTAATGGTCAAGGACTGAAGGTTAAGAAGGAATTTAAGGAAGATATTTATCACTCATGAGATAGAGGATATCTGGAGCTCATTGCCTAAAAATGTGACAGAGGCAGAAACCATCCCAAATTTGATACGTATTTAGATTAACACTTGATAACATACAAGACTACAGGCCAAGTGCTGGAAAATGGGATTTGGGTAGATAGTTTTTAATGATTGATATGAACATGATGGAGAAAAGGGCCTCTTTCCATGCTGTATAATTCTATGGCTGTATGACTACGATGAGTTGAAATTGGCTAGACATGCATGCTAAATCTTTCAAAAAATTTATCTGGATTTCTGCTGTTATCTTAATGCAGTTCCCAGCTATTAAGCAAATTTAACTGTCTAAGTGGGATATAACTGACATAGTTGTCTTCACAAATGCCTTTTAGAATGCTGCTAATTATCATTCCACACTTCCTATATGCCTCCATGACATTGTCACCCACCCCACTCAGAATGGACAGGAGCTGTGTGTTTATTGCCATCCCTTTCTCCAGCAACAATTCAGGTAAAATTTTCAATGTAATTCAGAATTAAATTAATTTGAAATGTTTCGCTTTCTACTCACAGACAAACCAATATCACTATGCTATGTCTTCTAGTTCCCAGAATTCAAAATAAACATACTTTAGATATAATTTAAATGGTAGAGTTTCAATGGATGTACTTGTTACAACATTCCATGTGGCTGGTAGACAAATGGGGTGATATATTGATGCTCGGCACATAACTCCAGAGCAATAGTAAATGTGACATCTTAGGACATTTATTAGTATAACAATTAATTCTTAATTCTTTCTCTCTTCAGGTAACAGGGCATTGGTGACCATGGACTCTTGGCATGATTATGTTTGGCAAAGTACTGTAGTGGTTTCCATTACATTCTGCGATATGGTTTCCACATTCCCGAATTTACTGCCTGCCCTCAGGAATATCAGAAGGATTTACAGGTTGATGTTTAGTCACGTTATGAATACACCTTCCACAATCAGCAAGTCTTAGAGTTAGATGCGAACCCAAGCTTCCGGCTCAAAGGCATGGTCATTATCCAGCAGCCATACCACAAAATAGCAGCTGCTTTTCATCTTTTTGATGCTCTGAATGTGAGCCCACACCAGAACATCCAGCAGTAATAAAAGTATCAAGAGCACTGTTACTAGTTCAAATACAATTTGCATGGCTAGTAAAACGTTCCTAGGAAGAAATGTCAGTGGCTTAGCAATAGGATTACATTAGCAAGCAGTATTCATGCTCAGCTACCGATCCATCAGTGGGAGAAACATTTGGGCCACATTTACTTATTTGCATAATTTACATTGACTGCTGTCTTGGGAAAACGAAAATACACAATTTATTAATGGGTATTTTTCTGAGCAGATGAACTTCCTGTAGATTGTTTGAAAAAGTTGTAGTAGATTCATATAAATATAAATAATTGATAGTAAGTTTAGTTACAAATCAGCCTTCGGAGGATATTTAAAGGACGTGTTGTACCTGGACCCCCTTGAAAGAATTTAAAATTTGACCAGAGTGAGCGATGAAATAACAAATGAAATTATATGTTGTCAACTGGCGTTAATTTTATCAAATAGAATAAGGAGACCATTTACTTCTAGAAGGTAAGAAATTAAATGGAGTAGGTGAACAAAGGATTCATGGGGTAGGGTGGTGGCACAGTGGTTAGCACTGCTGTCTCACAGCTCCAGGGACCTGGATTTGATTCCAGGTTTGGGCAACTGTGTAGAGTTTGCATGTTCTCCCCATGTCTGTGTAACTTTCCTCTGTATGCTCTGGCTTCCTCCCACAGTCCAAAGTTGTGCAGATTAGGTGGATTGACTATGCTAAATTGCCCCATAGTTTTCAGGGTCTTGCAGGCTAGGTGGGTTAGCAATGGTAACTGTGAGGTTACAGGGGTGGGAAGGGTTGGTGCAGACTTGATGGGCCAAATGCCCTCTATCTGTACTGTATTGATTGTATGAATAAGGGAAAATTAGAACTTGTATGGACACTTGGCTTTACCTTTTCCTGAACAATTCTCCTCATCGCTTTCTGAAAGGAAAGCAAACTATAAAATGCATCAACACTTCTGAAGATTTGACTAGGAAAGAAACTCAATGTAATGAACTTTCATAGAACATTGCAGATTCTTTGAATTTCTCTTGAAGTGACAGGATGTTACTGTGAAAATGGTAGGAACAAAATGATTGTCAGAAAGGATTAACATAGTCAAGAATGTGCATAATTGGAATGTATTTCATTGTCATTCAAATAATTTATGCTTTAATGAAAGATTTACAATAAAAAATTGCTTTTGATGTTGTATATTTTTTAATATTTACACCATCCAACCCAAATTAAGACAGTGAACCTATAGTTCTCTTATTCAACTGATTTTACCCAAAAATCAATTTGCAAGGATTCTTGCAGAATATATCCACATAGATTGGAAGGTGTGTACCTCTTCTGGATTATTATTATTGTGCAAATACAATCTGAGGGCTGTTTTGGAGCTCAGCATGTTTAGATAAAAAGGTGAAGTCACAACTGTCTTACCAGACCATAGGGCTGCTCTCATTAGATAGAGACAACTGCTAGTGGTTTATCTTAGAAAGTCACCACATTTCAGCTGAGGTGAGTTGTTGAGAAGGAGAATACTTCATGGTAACCTCAGCGTCTGCAGGAATTAAACCCACACTATTAGCATCATGCTGCATCACAAAGCAGCCATCCAGCCAACTAATGCCGATTCTACTGTATGCTTAAGTTAAGAATAATAAATACACTATGTCTTAGCATTTAAAAGTATTCAACAAGCTCTGGATTGAATCTGTCTTGCTTTTTTTGAACAGGATATACACGTCAATCTTTCAGTTTGTGAGGTAAATGCCAGTGTTGTTGTTGTACTGAAATGGCTTTCTTGGCTCATTCTGGAGAAAGGGCTACTATTAAACACAAAGCCTTTGCTGTACCCAGTGCGCTCAACTGTTTCTTGTATCACCTGGAATCAAGTCAATTGACAGAAGACTAGTGTCTATGATGCTGTAGACCTCGGAGGGAAATATGGCCTTTACTTACACAGTAGAGTGTACACATCTAAAAGCATGGTGATTTTTTTGCTTCACATCTGCAGCCCAAGACCTAACTGATGCCCATTTCAGTCCAGCTGTACTGCAATGGCTGGTGTTGTTACAAAGCCCAAACTGCTTTAAGTAACACAAAATATGGGATTTAACTATTCAATTTGATTTGGAAAATCATCGAAGCTGCGATAAACAATAAGATAGTGGCAAGATTATTGAAGACTATTTCATCAATTAAGCTTTGCATCTGACATTCCCCATCCAAGGTCCTTAAGTAGACTTTTTTGTTATCTTCAGCATAGAGTATTGCCAATAACTTAAGTCGGTTTTCATATCTACACAAAAAGTACACAGTAGACATGAAGTGTAATTAAGCATCTAACTAATTAATTAGTATATTTGCCTACATGACTTCCATTCTTATGCAACAAAAACAGAAATTGTTGGTGAAGCTCAATAGCATCTGTGGAAAGAAAGGAGAGACCCTTTTATGCAACTGACAAGTACTACTTTACAGTGCGCAATGCCAATTTTGACTTGGTTAGATATGGCTGAAAAAAACGGCAGACATTAATCACGTTAGTCTGTCTTTGCATGTACTGAATGGAAATTGCTGAGTACAGCCCTAATTTTAGTGTGGATTGATACGAATTTATATTTAAAATTCACTTTGGTCTGCTTTAGTACTGAATACCATGCTTGAATTGAAATTTCATGTGGTCTTCGGTAAAGGAAGAAATTTTATGGCTTGCTTTTATAAATTCTTGGAAATGTTACTGAACGGATGAGAATGTTCAGCAACAATTACAAAACAAATATTTAAATGGCACTTTTAACCGTGTAAAACAATGTAAAGTTTAATTGAGCCATATAAAGAGATGTTATGGCAGATAATCAAAAACTTGATGGAAGGGATAGGTTTAAAGAAAAATCTTAAAGAACAAAAGAGAAAAGTAGCAGCTAAAGACTTGGCCATCAATTGTCGAGGAGATAAAGTTGAGAATATTTGAGAATTCAGAATTGGAGGAGCATAGAGATCCTGGGGAAATATAGGACTGGGGAAATTTACAAAGATGGAAGAAGTTGAGATCAAGCTGTAGGTCCTGACAATACCATGACCATGACCCCTTATCCTAGTTTGGGACTTAATAAAGACAAATGGTTGGTTTCCAATGGGATTTCTGCCAGGCAGATGGATTTGATATTTAAATCAGTGATTGTAACCCAACACTTACCCAGGTTGTGGGCCAGCCCCAGGCCAGAGCTGTATCTTAATCAGTTGGGTGATACAATTTTTAAATTTAAATGCCCCAGTTGAACTGGAAAGAAGCAAACAACTCCATTATTGGTATCTAGCATAAGCAGGCAGTAGGTGCTACCTGCTGAGTACAAGGGACAAATGTGAATGCAGACTTGATGGGCTTCGTGCATAAGATTGGAATTCAATAATTGTGACTTCACCAGCCTGTAAAAAGTATTTTTAAAGTTATGGCTTTATGTGTATAGAAGTGCATGTCAGTTATTTTGAAAAATACTTTCGCTAAATTATGTCTGTTATTTTGTGCTCATTTAAACTGGTGTTGACGAAAAGAATGCTTCTCTTAGTTTAAATAGCTTGTTGGTAATTAGTAAGAATACTGATTAATTCTTTTAATTCTGCTTTACTGTGGAACTAAATACCCCTTATGTCAACACCAATACAAAAGACAATGTTACAACTTTACTGCACCAACAAATAAATGAGTTAGTGAGAGTGAAAAAGAAAAACCTGAAAACCAAGAAGTATCTTGGAGGAAATCAGGAAAAAAAAACCCTTAAAAATATTGTGTCCTGGTATGCATGACAAAATATGCAGCTTGACAAATTTCTTAACTTAGTTTGGTTACCATTAAGTGATCAGCAACAATGCTACCACACCAAGCTTACCCTATATATTAAAAAAAGTGTCCTAGAAGGAAATTTCAGAAGGTGGCATGGTTTCTTCAGCATCATAGGCAGTCTTGCTCCAGTGTTAAATACAAAAGAATCCAAAACCGGCAGTAAGGAATGAAATCAAATGGAAACCTTCAAACGAATTTTCATATATATTCTGAAACAATTTGGTAGATTAGATCATTAAGTGACAAGTTCTTCATTCCCAGGATCATTCTTGCAAACCTCTGTTGGTCACTCTCCAACACCAGCACATCCTTCCTTAGATACAGGGCCCAAAACTGCACAGAAAATTCCAAATATGGTCTGACCAAAACCTGATACAGACTCTGGAGTACATCCTCCCTCAAAATGAATGCTAACATTGCATTTACCTTAATGACTGCCATCTGAACCTGTATATTAATTTTAAGAGAATCCTGAACCAGGACTTCTAAATTCCCTTGTGTTTCAGATTTCCAAAGGCTTTCTCCATTTAAAAAATAGTCTACACCTCCATTCTACCTACCATATGCATAACCTCACACTTTCTCATGTTTTATTCCATCGTCACTTCTCTGCCCAGCCTCCTACCCTATCAAGGTCCTTCTGCAGCCTCCCGCATCTTCATCACTACCTGTCCCTCCATCCGTCTGTGTGTCAACTGCAAATTTAGCTACAATGTCCTTAGTCCAGATTGTTAATGTATAACATGAGTAGTTATGATCCCAACACTGACCCCTGTGGAACTCAACTAGTCACCAGCTGCTAAAGATCTCTTTATTCCCACTCTCTGTCTTCTGCCAGTCAGCCAATCCTCTATCTGTGCCAGTACCTTTTACCTAACACCATGGGCTCCTTTCATATTTAGTAGCCCTCTGTGTGACATCTTGCCAAAGGCCTTCTGGGAATCCAAATAGATCATGTTCACTGGCTCACCTTTGTTTAACTTGCTCATCACCTTCTCAAAGAATTCTAATAGACTTGTCAAGCATGACCTGCCCTTGAGAAAACTGTGCTGACTCAGTCCCATTTTACCATGCACTTCCAAGTACCCTGCAATCACATCCTTAATAATGGACGCTAAAATCTCACCAATGATTAAGGTCAGGCTAACAGACGGAGAGCTTATCGGTTACAAATTTTGGTAAGTCCAGAAGTATTATAATACAGTTTCTTTAAGTTACAGCTTCCTGAGGTCAGTGTCTGATAATTATTTCCTCAGTGAGCTGGACCCAGTCATTCTCTTGCAGACAAAATTTAGGCTTCACTCCAGTCAGCAACTTGGAGGCGGAGATGGAAGATCAGAGGCATGTTGCAATCTCAGCCTGGAGTCCTGTTATAGAATCAGAGAGTCATAGAGTAATACAGCATGGAAACAGGCCCTTCAGCCCAAACTAATCAATGCTGACCATGGAGTCCTCTCAGCTAGTTCCAATTTGGTCCATATTCCTCTAAACCCTTCCCATCCATGTACCTATCCAAATGTCTTTTAAATGTTGCTATAGTACCTGCTTCAACCACTTT
Source organism: Ginglymostoma cirratum (assembly GCA_024137785.1). NCBI lineage: Eukaryota > Metazoa > Chordata > Chondrichthyes > Orectolobiformes > Ginglymostomatidae > Ginglymostoma > Ginglymostoma cirratum. The sequence goes on along the minus strand of JAHRHZ010000018.1, from coordinate 37,098,528 downwards.
CTCTGGCAGCCTTCCATATATGGACCATTCTCTGCATGAAGAAGTTGCCCCTCTGGCCCTTCTTAAATCTTTCCCCTCTCACCTTAAACCTATGCCCTCTAGTTTTCAATTCCCCACTCCTGCGAAAATGACTATTTGCGTTTATCCTATCTATGCCCCTCATGATTTTATACACCTCAATAAGGCCCACCCTCATTCTCCCATGTTCCAAGGAACAAAGTCTTAATCTGACCAACCTCTCTCTATAACTCCGGCCTACTAGTCCTGGCACCATCCTTGTAAATCTCCTTTGCACACTTTCCAGTTTAACTATGTGTTTTCTATTACAGGGTGACCAAAACTGTACACAATGCTCCAAGTGCGGCCTCACCAATGATTTATACAATGTTCAAACTCCTATCCTCAATGCCTCGACCGATGAAGGCCAGCATGCTAAATGCCTTCTTCACCACCCTGTCCACATGTGACACCACTTTCAACAAACTATGTACTTGTACTCCTAGGTCCCTCTGTTCCACAACACTCCTCAGGACCTTAACATTTACTGTACAAGTCCTACCTTGGTTTGACTTTCCATAGTGCAACACATCACACTTATCTGTATTGAGTTGTATTTACCAATCCTCAGCCCACTTCCACATCTGATCAAGATCCCTCTGTAATTTTTGATAATCTTCTTTGCCATCAACAATACCTCTTAATTTTGTATCATTGGCAAACTTACTAATCATGCCTTGTACATGCACATTCAGATCATTTATGTAAATAACAAATTACAAAAGTCCCAGCACTGACCCCTGTGGCACACCACCAGTCATAGCTCTCCAATCCGAGAAACAACCTTCAACCATCATCCTCTGCTTCCGACCATTGGACCAATTTTGAATCCAATTAGTTAACTCTCTCTGGATCCCATGTGACCTAACCTTCATGACCAGCCTGCCATGCAGGGCCTAGTCAAAGGCCTTACATACTAAAGTCTATAAAGACAACATCCATTGCCTTACCCTCATCTATCCTCTTGGTTTCCTCTTTGAAAAACTATAAAAGATTTGCCAACGTGACTTCTGTGCACAAATCCAAGCTGACTGTCTCTAATCAGATCTTGACTATCCAAATGTTGGCTGATCCTGTCTCTCAGTTTCTTCTCCAATAACTTACCTACCACTGATGTCAGGGTCACTGGCCTGTAGTTCCCTGGCTTGTCTTTGCTACCTTTCTACCAAATGTTGCTACAATTGAACAACATTAGCCATCTTCCAGTCTTCTGGAACTTTACCAGTGGCTAAAGATGAGGTGGAAATCTCTGCAAGGGCCTCTGCAATTTCTTCCCTAGTCTCCCTCAAAGTCTGAGGATTGACTTGATCAGGCTCATGGGATTTATCTACCTTAATGCACTTTAAGGCTGCCAAACACCTCCTCTCTGGTAATGTGTATGCGGTCCAAAACATCCCCACTTTTTTCCCTTATATCCTTAGCATCCATGATTCTCTCCTCAGTAAATGCTGAGGAGAAATATTCATTAAAAATCTCCCCCCATCTCCTGCAGCTTCACACATAGATGGCCGTGCTGATCTTTAAGGGGACCTATTCGTTCCCTAGCCACCCTTTTACTCTTAATATAGCTATAGATCTTCCTTTAGAGGTGGCAACTGATTTAGAATCCCAGAATTGTATTCTTAAGCAATTCAATAAGCTCAGATTTCAGTCATGTGACAGTCACAGGTGGTTTAGGTGCTGACTGTGCTGAGGGTTGTACCAACATAACTTTTCTTCTCATCAGAGTTTCCATCGCAAGCTGAAGAGATAACTGTAAAATAATTAGGGCCAATTTTAATAGTGGTTTTGAAGTTTTCCTTTATCCAGGCCTAGCTGGAAGGAAATGGTTCATCTCCAAAAGCTTTGTGTGATTTTTAGCTGGAATGTCTGTACAATGTCAGGGGTTTAGAAGCTTCTGGAAATACAAAATCATGTGATCAGCTTTCAGTATACTTATGAGTCCAGCGATGTTGTCTATTTTTAAAAGGAACCAAAGTTAAAGGGCGAAATGTTAAAGAAAAAACAGTCTTCTTTGGGTTTCTTTTAATGCCCTCTGATCATGGCAAAATGATGGTGGAAGGACAAAAACAATATGGCTGCAGCAAAAGATTCAGTGGAGCATGGAGCTGTTAGGCTGAATAGTCTGATTCTGTGGTATTAGCATTTTGTAATTGTAAATGCAACCTGAATACTAGACTTTTACAAAAGTCCAATATATGACTGGGACTATGTAGACAATAATAACGCTGACCACCAGCATTTGAGCCTGTGCAAGGAACTGCAAGCAGTGGCCAAAACTTTCACTGACTCTCTTGATACTGGGTCTGGAATTTTTAGTCTGTTCTAATGCCTGCACAAAAGGAAACTTGTGACATGGTGGCAACATCCCTTGAAACAGCTGCTACATGCTAGTTCCTTTGGGAAACCTGCTTCTCATAATTAAAATCAACTCAAGCTTCTAAATCTCTGGTGTAACCATCATAGCCAACTGCTGCTGAATCTTCTCCCACTCAGGGAACAGCTCATATAATTACAGGACTTGGCAAATTGGAAAGTAAGATTTAAAAAAGAATGCCAAACTTAATTCAGAGCCAGGCTATTTTAGAGATAAGTTGGAAAGTTCTTCATACGAATGGTGCTAGAATCATGGAGTTCACTCTCACAGAAAGCACTAATGCTCAGTTGGTAGTTTTAAGTATTAAGTTGACAGATGTTTTGCTAACCAAGGATATTAAGGAGTATGGAACCCAAGTCTGTCACTGGAGTTAGGATACAAGTCAGTATGTTTTAATTGAATGACAGAAAATGCTTGGGGGTTAAATTACCAACCAAAATTCCTATAGATTTGCACTAAAATAAAACTAGAATTTTGTATAGTGAAATGGATTTAGGTACATGACAAAATATTTTTCAAGTTGTAAAATTTAAGTATTTTAAAGATGGTAAATTCTTTTTTAATATGCATTTAGGACTATAGTATTAATTTCTCATGGGATTATAAAATTGGAATTAAGGTTTTAAAAATATAAAAGATTTATTAAAATTCTAGCAAAAATGTTCATTAAGGGATATTTACGAAGTCTACTCCCCATAATGAAATATAACAGTACAAAATTCATTGAATGTTGCATTGCACACAACATGAAAAAGAATCCAAATCCATTACCAATCCATTATGTATATACTGCAAAGCAGAAACCTACATTGAGTCTTATGTAGAACTAATTCACCCAAAATTTTGAAAGGTTATTTCTGAATAGATGTTGGCACTGGTGCATGAATAGCCTGGAAGATGGAAAACCAACACATAGTGGTACATGAGAGATAAAAGGTACTGCAGATGCTGGAGAATCCGAGATAACAAGCATGGGGCTGGATGAACACAGCAGGTCAAGCAGCATCATAGGAGCAGGAAAACTTGACGTTTCGGGCCTAGACCCTTTTGATGTCAAAAGAATTACCTCTATTCTGGTGCCAACTAACACCAATCACAGAATCTGCCTACAATGCAGAGAAAGGTTATTCAGCTCTTCAAGTCTGTATAGGCTCTTTGTAGCAGCAACCCAATAATTCCACTGATCTTCCCTTTCCCCAAAGCCTTGCAAACCTTTTCTCTTTGGATAATTATCCAAATGCCTCCTGAAAGCCATGATGAATTCTGCATGCACTAAAACCTTGGGCCACACTTTCCAGACCCTAATCATACACTGCTCAAAAAAGATTTTCTTCCTGTTGCCTTTATTTCTTAAGTCTTTCAGCTTAAATTAATGTCCACTGGATCTTGACCTTGCCTATCAATGGAGACAGCTTCTTTCTATCTATGCTGAATTTGCACAATTCTGTCAAATCTTCTACCCTCTAAGCAGAATGACACAACTTCTCCAGACTATCCAGGCCAGTGAACTCACCTGATAACTTTGCTTCTGTACTCTATGCCTCTATTTACAAAGGGAAGATGCCTCATACTTTATTAAACACTTTCTCAGCCTGGAGTGCAACATTCAGTGATTTGTATGCACACCCTTCCCACCCATTACATCTAACTCTCTGCTCCTCCACCTCTTTTACGATTGTGAATATTTTTAATTTACCTCTTCAGACATGTCAGCAGTCTCTGATACGTTATCTATACATTTACTCAAATTCACATGTTTTGCTTGTAACATTGGTTTTCCTGTGGAGAGGTACAGATGTATATCTGATCTGGAATGGGAACTAAAAATGCAAAAACAAATTGTGATGCACTGTGCTGAATCTTAATTTTTTTTTGGCTAAATCCAAGTTATGTTGAGTTCTTTTGGAGAGATTTCCACTGTGAGGTCTAATGAGATTTCTCTCTGTATCTTCCCAAAAGCATTGCATGAATTACCCACCATGTTTTTTGACATTTCTCATGTCTAGTTGTGACGCCAGGTTACCAGGCTCTGAACAACTTGCTACTCATTGGATATCCACCGAAATCTCTATATCCCTAATGTTTAGACCATCTTTAAAAGGCTGTGGTGCACCAGAACATGCACTAGCAAAACAAAGCTGCCCTGCTCATCGATGGACAGAAATTGACCAAGGCAGAGAAGGGGAAAACGCCACGGTTATTTTCCAACAGGAATCTGGAGGTCCTGCTGAAGGGGGTGGGGCTAAAGGAAGGAGTCCTTGTCCTGGACTACACCTTCTGCCAGAGGAGGCTGTGCCACCAGACCCTGCCAGCCTATTCTGAGGTCACCGCGCTCCCACCTCCCCTCCCCCCCACCCCCGACAACCTCACCACAACCCTGGGTCAGTGCTGTCTCCATGGTGCAGAAGAATGGCTAGCAGTGCCAAAAGAAGGTCAATAGCCTTCTCTGCTGCCCTCCTGACACCCTTGGAATATGTTGCCAGCTTTCTACCAACTTCACCAGCATTTAAACCCAAGCCACCCATTTTCATCTTTCTTAATCCCTTTCTTCCTGTCAGTCCAGGAAAAGGGCAGAGCTAGCCCATTTAGATAGGGAATACTCAACACTCAGCTTCACATCCCTAATGGATAGGGAATGCTTGCCTTCACAGGAGAAGATTGGACCGCTCCTCTGGAGATGCCGAGACATCCATATTCCACCAAATGAGTAGGTATAATTTTTTTATTGCAAAACATGCAAACTCTGGTGTCAGTCTCATTCATTACACATCACTCTTTACCATTGGCTGCCATATTGTCTCTATCTTGGGTATTGCATGTACCACTTATATCTGCATAAACACTGCAGAGAATCACTTGTCTCCCCAAAAAGTCATCTCACGGACCTCTGAAAATAAAAGTAGCAAAGCCTCAGAGGCAGCATCTGCAAAGCTGCCTTCTGCACCCCCACCAGCTCAGATACTGACAGCTGGGTGGAATGTTAGACTACCAGCGTGTGGGGGCTCAAGATGATGAACACCTCAATGCAATAGTTTCACAGCTGGTCGAAGAAGAAAAAGCCCAAGCCTTTGGCACTTGGAGGACTGCTGGTGATCAGGCACCAGCTCACCTCCTGGCAAGAGAGGGCCTTTTAGTACCAACAGTCAGGAACTTTATTCACTTGCACATGGAGGGACAGCTGTGGCAGACAGGTATTTGGGAGGCAATACCCCTTATTGCCCAGAAGCTGCAGCAGTGCAGCGAGTCATGCTACCATCTGGTTGCCACCTTCGACAAAGTGGAAGCTGCCCTAGAAAGCCAGGTAAACCTCCATCAGAGGCTGCTGGAGAGATACACACAATTGCACTCCATCGCCCCAGACATGGGCGTCTAGACCAAAGGCATGGTGGCAGGGTAACGGGAACCTGGCAAACACTGTAGGCACCCAACCCTCACAAAGCGAAAGGGTGGTGCCAGGAGTCACCCAACTGCAGGAAAAACCACACACACCTCCCTCAGAAGTCTCCTTTCAGCACACTTCAGAAGTGGCTGGGTCCTCCACCTCCATCCTGCCTGATCTCCTCTGATCCTTGAATGTCCATACTGATGGGAATCAATTTGTCTCTGGCAAGAAGGCTTCCCAGGCACAAGCATCCCCCGGTCATCCGACCAAACCTCTAGGGCGAATGAGCTCCCCTGCCAAGCAGGTTCCCTCCACTTTAGCTGTGGAACCGGGGAGTATGCTATGATGCAGAGGAAAAGGGAGCAGGAAGAAGACTTGATGAGAATATTTTAGTGGCATGTGTGACAATGGCTTGTGATTGATTCTGAGCTGTGTATAAATGTATGTGTTTACTTGTACACCTGGTTGTTAGTCTCCCTGTGTGGCAAATGGCATTGTTATAGTTTCCAGTCACAGGGAAGATTCCATGAATGGAGTTCTATGCTGACTGCCGATTGCATCATGTGGAAGCAAGACAAGCTATGTAAATACATGGCATTGGGTCATGCAGAAAGCTTTGTCCCTTCTTACACAACATGCCTATTGTTTCACAACCTCTGTGCTTCAAAAAAACAAGCTGTCAATGAAATGTCCAGTAGTGTCTGTAATGAGGGGGAGAGGTGGGGGTGAGATGCAAAACACAGAGAATGTATGAAGATGGCCAGAGAATGGGAACCCAGTAACAATATCTTGTTCAATACATAGATCTGTGAGCGATCTTCTTTTCTCACCTAGCTCCTGGAATATAAGGTGACCATGACTGATGTGGTCATTCACGGTTCCCAACCCCATGATGCCAGAGTGCCACTGAGAGCAAGTAAGCAGCCCTGAGGTACTGCCTGGTCCAATCCATCATCTGGGTGCTGTCTATGTGAATCAAGTATCCCTGCTGCAGCCTTTCAATGCCTGTAGCCAGTGCACTCTACATTACAAGTGTGAGCTTCCAGTGCTCACTGAAATGTATTGGAGAGGAGCCATGATGGCTGTGAGGAGTTGCTTGATGCCAGATGCCAATGTCTGTGGATGAGGCCTTGGCACCAATTGATCATGTGCTGAAATGCACTTTGATGGTACTCAACATGCAGGTCATTTGGAGAGTGTGGCGAACTGAATTTGTTGGCTACCCTCTCAGGTTTTCATGTTTGGTTTTTTAACTTTGAGCTCATATATTGAGTTTGGCTTGATAGGAAGCTGAATATTAACAAGGTGAGTTGAGGTATCAACAAAACATTTAGCAAACAACAATTCCCTGAATTGGCAAATTGTTGCTGCCTAGAGACCAACTCACCATGTCACTTATGAAAATCATAAAAGATGGTATAAGTTGCTCCTAATGTCAAGAGGGGCATTGTCACACTTGTTACCTGATTCTCTCACACATCTCGCCGTAGCCCATCTTGTCCTGACCCTGTAACATTCTGCCCAAAGTATATTAATCAGTTTGTAAAACTATTAGGCAAACAACTCTCAGAGGATGGATGAAATAATCTTAAAGAACTAAGATAAATTTGCATATTATTCCAAAGATAACTGAATACTGGAGAGGTAACTGAAGATTGCAGAGGGTCAATATTTGTTCGCAGGGGACAGATCTTACTAATCTATTGGACTATCAAGACCAATTCCATAAACTGGGCACATTCCTACTCAAGATGTAAGAAGATTGCTATTTTTATGATTCTAAAAGAGCCAGGCAATATATATTACAGCAAGTTATTATTTTGTCCAGCCCATTAAAATTAGAACAGCAACTTGTGTTTGGAAGGAAGTATATTAAAAATTAACTTGTGAAAACACTACTTTAGTGAGAGACTTGTATATCTATTAATAACATCCTCTAGGAAGACAATGGGAGTCAATAGTATTGATGCGCTGAAGTGCAAATTAAACATTCTTCTTTTGGAATATACTATTTTGGGAAACATTATATGCAACACAACTTAAGTATGAGTGTAGCGTCTTTGGCAGATGCATTTGATTTTGGAACTATTGTTCCCAAAGCTTTCCAACATTGGCAAGTTTTCCTCACCTAGTGGGTTCTGTTGGGCAAAAGAGGTCTCACCTAAAAACCAGTGAACAGGCAAGGAACCGCTTTCAGTTCCGAGATGGAGACCTCCTCAGATACTTAAGAGGCCCATTAGAACTTTCATGCAATTGGACTACCAGGTGGCAAAATTTCTGCACTCCACGAATGACAAATCAGCAGTTTCTTTTTACCACCAACATCAGTGGGGAGCAGTGGCAGCTGACAGCAATGGCAGTGGGAGAGGAGCTAGTGAGGTGAGGACTGAGTGGCAGAGAAACTGGTGGGGACTGTGTGTGAATTGAGAACATTAAAAGGAGCAGTGAGGGAGAAAAGGTCCCCCAGAAACAGAAAAACTGGCAGTGTAGCAGTCTAAGACTCAGGAATGGTGGCAGTGAGGCTAAAAGGAGCGGAGGCAGGAGAGGACCCTGAAGTAGACACTCAGGCAATGGAACTGTGCGGGACTCAGGAGTGGTGGCAATGAGGGTAAAAGGAGCAGTGAGATGGGAGAAGTCCCAGAATTAGACAGACGGGCTGTAGACCTGTGTGGGATCCGAGATCAATGAGAGTGGAGAGTCCCAGTCTCCCACTCTGAGGAGGCAACCAGGGGTGTTAATGAGGTTAATTCATTTTATGTGGCCTACATGGAACTTAGCAAGCGTTTGACAAGGTCACTCATTGTAGACTAGGTCAAGAAAGTAAGAGCCCATAGGACTAAGGGCAAAGTGGAAAATTGGATCAAAATTTGGCTGTTAGGCGGGAAGCAGAGAGTGATGTCAGAGGATGTTTCTGCTTCCAGTGGGGTTCGACAGGGTTTAGGGTTGGGTATTTGGGGAAGACTAACAAGTCAGAAAATTACACAATGAATGGTGGCGTGATGATACTCTGGCTTTAAAAGGTATATTTTGTCTTGCTTTTTTTTGTGCAGATAGGTTGAGACAGTGATGGCGAGCAGACTGCTTCAAGCCAATGAAGTAAACAACTTGTGAGGCCTTGGGTTTTTTTCTAAAGTTGGAACAAAAGGAGCAACCTGAATCGGTGGGGTCAGGGTCCGACAGAACCAAGATTTTAGTTTAGCTTTCAGTAGCTTTTGGGGTTTGGACCCTGTAAGACATCTCTCTCTGTCTCTTTCCCTGTTACAGCTAAATGCTTGAGTTCACTCTTTCTCAGACTTTTCTTTTGATATTCTTTCTCTTGGACTAGAGAATTGCATGTAAAATAATCCATTTTACTGAATTTTCCCTTGTCAAGGGTGTGTTTATGGGATGTTACTATATTGGAACAGTTTCTCTTTAGTAGTTAAATAATCTATAATCTGTATAGTTTTCCAGTAGAATTAAGTTATTCCAATCCATCTTTTATTTGTTTGTACTTTAACTATAATGCATGAATAAAGTGTGTTTTGCTTCAAGCCTGATAGTTTGACCAATCGAATTGCACCTGGAACATAATGCCTGGCACTTGCCTTTAAAATAAGAAGAGGTTAGAGTCCAGGCTATCTCCTTGACATGTTTTGAGGGGGTTTGGTCTGGTCCAAAACAATATGACTCTGGAAAACACTGAAGATGAGAAAGGACTTTGGTGTGCATAGCCACAGATCACTGAAGGTAGTAGTTAAGAAGTCCTATGGGATATTTAACTTTTTTTTATTTAAGGTGGAGAATACAAGATGAGGGAGGTTATGTTGGAACTATACAAATGCTGGTTAGGCCACAATTGAGTATGAAGAACATATGATTGCACAAGAGAGGGTGCAGAGGCGGTATATCAGGATACTGCCAGGGCTGGACACTTCATAGAGGAAAGAATAACCAGGGGCCATAGATTTAAGGTAAGACGTGGAAAGCTAAAAGAGGAGATGAGGTTTTTTTTAACCCAAAAGATATTTGAAACCTTGTGTTCACTGCCTGATTGAGTGGTTGATTCAGACATTTTTAACATTTAAGCAGAATTTAGATATTCACTTGCATATTCACTTAGCTTTCATGGCTATGCACCAAGAGCTGGAAAATGGAGTTATTGCAATCAGAACTTGGTTGACAGATGCGGGCATGATGGGTTGATTGGCCTTGCTCTGTGCTGTCGGAGGCAAGGGCAGCGGGTGACTTTTACAGAGACGGCCCCCCACCAACCCCCACCCCCACCCCGAGACATACCATCCTTTCCCGATGTGTCCTTCAATCAGGCACAATGTGCCTAAGGAGTTGCTGGCTAATCCCACAGGATGAGCCTAATAGACATCCTGTCGCCAGTTGCCGGGAATTCTGAGTGAGTCCCTCTGTCCTCCAGCTTAATCGAGGAAAGTTTTGCCATTGTTGTGTGATTGCTTTGTGACATTTCCTGCAGTTGATTGGGCCCAGATGCCAATGATTCTTGCAGAGATGGGCAGCATGGAATCTTGCCTAACATCTAAGATTGTTGTGGAATAATTAATTCTCATAGATTACCATGATTAGAGAACAGCCATGATTGGTGATCTAGATATTATGGGGGAAACTGCAATAGACCTTGGTATTTTTGTGGTTAGTAATTGCTATGTGGCTTCCTAATAGTCTTTCCCTGGGACCTTGTCACTTCCATCTTCTTGACTGTCTTTTTGCTTATTTTCCATGGATTTTCTTTATCAATACTAGAAAATATAACAATTTTACCAAATTAAAAAATGATCCTCACTTTGCCTACTCAGATGATGCAATGCCAGTAAAAACAAAACCGTGTCTCTCACAAATGTGACTTTTTCAGTTCTCATGTAAGGGATAATTGGTGAAAATCACATCCAACTAACTTAGCTTTAATTCAGGAGAAATAAATGTAATTGTTTTCTGCTGTTAGAAAGCCTGAAATAAAACTTCCAAACTTTGATAGTCTAAATTACCAGAATGAAATTGACGATTCAGAGTCACGTGTCACCTCAGTGCCCTGTAAATTTTCTTTGTTCAGAAACTAATGTAGAAGATTTTTGTCCTTCAGTCATTGGTGCTTCACTGCAATATAAATTGAGGCAATTGTAAAACTTTCTTTTGGTGTTCTTGAGAAATTAAACAAAAATATGTTTGAATGCCTTAGTCAGGTGTCATACAAAGGAATTTAAGTGATGTCATATTCAACTGAATGTAGCAAAACAGATAGAAGAAATGTGCATAAAATATAGAATGCCTTTAATTGGCAGATGCAGATAATAATGTCCCAGGAAACACATCTGGAACACTTGGTTTTCCATTCCACATCTGGTGGTTTGGTGGTACAGTCTTGGGTTCATGGAAAAATGTGAGGAAGAATATAGAAGATATAGACAAGATATTGAGCGTAAAGTTAGGTAGCAGGAGTGGTTCAGTGTGAAGATCTGTATTACAGAAAGTAGAGTTGATGTACCCTAAATGGTAAGATTATTGTTGGGTGGAGAAGTGAAATCAGCCAAAAAGGTAGATGCATGTCTGTAAAAGGCCAACATATTTTGAGCTTCATGGAGGGGACATTGAGTATAAAAACAAGAAATGGTATGGATAGAAATCTTCCTTTGGTAGTACAGAACTTGACTAATGCTGAATAAAAAACATTTTGTTGAAGTGTGTTGTCTTGCACTCATCAACACAATTCACAAGAATATCAACGTAATGTGAAAATAGCATTTTACTTTATGAGAGTGCTGACTGGTTGGCAAGTGGTCTCTGATTTGTAGAAGCATTGTCTTGGAAAATGCAACCGCTAGATGACTGAACTCACCCAGCTTGCACTGTCAACGTTATTTGTGATTGGGCAGCATTTGCTAAATAATCCTGAATATATTACACTGACAAGCAATTTAAGACTGTCCATCAGGCTTGCAGTGTGGCACACTGCTCTTTCCAAGATAGCAGTGCTGGCAAGGTAGACAGCGTATGGGCTCCTGGGCCCATCTGCTCCAGACTGGCTGCTTCCTCCCTTCTTTGATTACCATTTTTATCTTCTTTCTTTTCCTTTTTCTTTTTCTTCATCTTCATCTTGGCTGTAGTGGAGAAGGTGACATTGTGGAGGAGGGCAGCTGGAGTGGGACTCTTGGTGAGGCAGTGGCTTGGCCTGGCAGCAGAACCAAGGAGTCCTGGTTGTGATGGGCCTGGAGCAGGAGCTCCAAACGTTGGCGAGGTGGGAGCTGAAGTGGCAGTGATTTCGTGTGTCAGGAGTGGAGGCACTAGCTATTGTCATGGTGACAGTGGCAACAGAGCCTTGGTCTCCTGATTATTGGCGAGTTGGACGTGGCAGCAGTGCAGCATGGGGCTCCTAGATGTGGAGCAAGTGTATGTCCAGCACAGGACCCTGCATTGGCAGCCCATTGGCGAGGTGGGCCCACCTGAAAAGCAGCAAATCCAATGTTGTTGAGTCCAGCACAGGCAGCAGAAAGGTGGAGGCACAGAGGCCATTGATCAGCCAGCTCAGAGCTCAGGACTCATGGTGGAAATCGTGGAATGCAAATGGACTTGCTTTCAGCTATATCTTTTTATTATTTTTATTCTCAAACTACTCAAAATGGCACCAGATTGTGGCAATAGTTGAAGCTTTTCACAGTATTGTACTATATTGTTCATTGTAGAGTACAAGTGACAACAAATCATCAATCATTCATTCACTTACTGGAAGTTACAAATATGATTACACAATGTCCTGAACTTTGCAGATAGAAATAACATTTACACATGCTGTTCCCCTTCAAACCAACAAAACAGTTGACATTCTGTCTTTGGTTATGTCCTCAGGGCAGTGCCTTGGCCAACTACGAACAATCTGTCTGGTTGAAAATTTAAACAAAGCTTAGCATTTAACTGTCAGTTATCATCTAACTGGTGCATTCTCCAAGGGAACACTTCTGGCAGAGTCCACTTCCTAATACTCTGCTCTCCTACAGTATAAATGCACTTTTCCCTTTACATTGGTGTTCTCGCGAATTGTCCTGATTAGTGCAAGACGAACTGGTTCACAAAATGGACTTTTTCAGCAATACACAAAAAAATTGGATTTACATATTTGTATGACTTACCACTAGAACTGGAGTATTTTATGCACTCTGGTATACACCAGTGCAGAAAGAAAGTAAAACTCATGTTGTGGGTATAATAAAGATGAGAATGATGCTGAGATAGTTTTAGCAAGGGTGAAATGCTCAAATAATCAAAGATGGCTTACAAATAATGTAGATAAAAGAATAACCTGTTGGAGGTTTACAAAGCTCTGAAAAATTTTGCAAGTTAATATTGAAAAAATATTGTAACTGATTGATAAATTAGCAACAGTCTCATCAATAGTAGGTTATTACAAGAAGAATAAAGGTAAAAGTTAGAAACCTTTGGAATCTGTTGTAATTTCTATGATTCTGAGACAGGCTGATATTAATGCTGATCACAACCAGATAAACATCTCAGTAATCAGAAAATAACCATCCAGATAATCTTCATCAAGTCCACCACTACATTTCTTAACCAGTTTTATTTGATATGCTATTAAGTTTTTATTGATTTGATCAGTGTACAAGTATTACAATTAACCTTTATCCTCCGGGTATGTTTTCTTTTCATTGATAACAGGCTCACTGAAAAATTGGCAACAATCTGAAAAAAATTCCAAGATACCCTCTCTAAAAATCTTTCTTCTAAACCAGCTACCTGCAAACCTTGAAGATTTCGGGAGACTTTCTTCAAACAATTGTCCTCTGTAATTACAATGACAAACATTTTTTAAAACAAACTCTACTGAAACATAAATAGCATAATTTGAGAAGTTATGAGTGAAGATGTTTATTTTTCTTTATTTTCTGTTTATGGTCAACCACAGCTTTTGACTGCTCATGACCCTGATAGTTTCTTTTTTCATTTGCATGCAATTGGTCCTAATTGAGCAGAAAAGTGACCACCCTGAGAACATAAAATCCAGATGTAGCTTCTGCACATGTATAGTAGTGGGACATGAGGATCTAAAAATAGAAGCATGTGTTTCAGAAATGGATTTCTTTGTCAGTTGGATGGCTTGCTTAAATTCTTATTTAACCCTTTCTTGTGTTAATTTGGAAACTGCTGTTGATAATTCTTTTAAGGGATAGCTGTTTGCATTTACCGTCACATATTTAGGATACGCGTTTATCTGTAATGTCTGCATATTTGGAGACATCCCCAATTAATATACATTAATTTATGGCCAGTTGCATTCTATAATGAAGCACAGTGAGACCTCTGACACAAAAACGGATAGCTGAGAAATACAGTAGAATACAACATGTTAGCTGATATAAAAGATAAACGTGAATTAGCCTGTTAAATTAATAACAACAGTTGTTTTTACTGTAGCTTTACATCATGCTAATCGCGTTTATTGCTTGTCAGTGTGCCTAATTGTTTTCTTCCTGTATATTTCCCGTTCCGATAATAATCAGCATTGCATAATTTACTTTTGGAATAAACGCGCTGTGGGAAGCAGAGGCGGTCCTCTGGATATGGGAGAATGATTTTAATGGTTGTGGATCCTTTAAATGAAGCGAGGTGTGAGTGTGCATGTGAGTCTTTCAGAGAGAGAGAGCCCCATGCGTTTGGATTAGGATGAACACGTATGAGCCATGTGGCAGCAACATCCACTCCTAACTGCCCGATTCTCCTATTGAAAATGAACAAAAAGGATTGCTGCTCTCAGAAAATAGGGTGAATTATTCGCACAAGAAGTAAGTACCAACCCGCCTCTGTGGAAATCACTTCAATTTGTTAAATGCATTTGAAAAGCGTCTTTTGCTATTGTCATTCTGCAATTAATGCTGAGCAAGGTTTTGTAAAGATGCATATTTTATTAGGCTATACTTAGGTCGGTTTAAAACCTATTACCTAGATGTGAAATACATTTCCATATTGTGGCTTTGTTCATAGTCCATAGAGTGGTATGTAAATGTTCATGATCTTGTAAATGAACACTGTGACAGGTTCGGCGAAAATGCTCTTGGTGTAATTTATTCAGAATTCCTAATAAAATGCATATTTTCATCAATCCCTTATAGTATGTGCAGCATCTTGCATATTGCCAACTGTATGATTAACAATGTAGTGAGCGCATTGAAATACGATTTATTTTCAAACATATTAATTGAAATACACCTTTTTACAATAGGACAGGAACTTGAAAACTCCTGGGTAGAATCTATGATGTGAATACTAAAAAAAAGCTTTTTTTTAAAGAAAGGGAACCGTCCTTTAACAATTGTTGAGACAAAGTGCATCGATGCTGATAATCTGACTCCATTCATGTACCCCACAGTCCTGATCTGTTCAATACGTTAAGAGTTGATATACGTGTACTGTCAAATAGGAATTGCAGTGTTTGTCCTTTATAGAATATTTTGTACGTATTTAAAACTTATCATTCATAATGTAAGTTGGCTTCATTGCCCAGAAGACTGTGAACCAGTAAATGTAGCTGTTAGTGAAAAGAATCCCATGTATTTCTTCATGTGTTTGTTTTTACCCAGTGGCAGCTCCTGACCTATTAGACCCCAAAACAGCAACTCAGAATGCCAAACCACGGCTGTCCTTTTCTGCAAAACCGACGGTTTTAACTCCAGGAGACGACAGCGACCTGAGCCCAACTGTTATGAAATGGAAGACCGCCTCAGCTAATTTTCTGGTGGTGGTGCTTTATTTGATTATCGGCGCCACTGTATTTCAAGCGCTTGAACAGCCTGCGGAAAGCTCTCAGAAGACCGCAATTACCATCCAGAAACTGGAGTTTCTGGAAAAGCACATGTGTGTCAATTCCTTGGAACTAGAACTATTGATCCAGGTAACAAAAAAAGGAGACGCTTTGCCAGTTACTTACACGCTGACTATAAATTAATGATTTGCATGACAGGCTCTGCAATTTGGCCGTATACAGAAACAAAACGTGCAGTAAGCGGCACAATAATGACTGAACAACTGAGCTCTTAAATATTGGCATAACTTTACATTCCATTGTTTCCTAGTGAACACTTTGTTTAATGACATTACGACTTGCACTCATCCAGGACCTTTAATACTGTAAAATATTCCAAATAATTGGCTGGAGTTATGTCAAACAAAATATGAAAACAAAGCCAGTGATTTGGTCACAACAATAGGTTTTAAGCAACATCTTAAAAGATGAGGGTGAGATGAAGAGGAATAGCAAGATAATGGGACAGAAAGGTGTAAGGAGGTGATTCCATTAATTTAGGGTACAAGGAGTGAAAGGTGTAGTTGCCTTTTGCATAGCCACTAAAATCAGCAATGCACATAGAACCAGAATTAGAGGAATAGAGAGATTTTGGAGCTAGGACAGTAGACCATGAGGAAATTACGGGAGGCTGGGAGAGGCAAAGACAGTGCAGAGATATGAAAACATGGATGACATTTTTAAAATTTGAGGAATTGTTGAAGCAGGAGCTCAGTGGCTGATGTGTGTTAAAGAATATAGTATGAGTTCAGATCCAAGCAACAGAATCATTCAAGTTTATGGAGAGTGAAGATAGAAGTCAGACCAGAAGAGCATTGGAATAGTTAGCTTTCAAAATAACAAGTATCGATGTGATTTTTAGCAGTATATGAGCTGATGCAGGTATGGAGACAGGTTTTGTTGTATAGAAAGAAACAGGCAGTTGTGATACAGTGTCTATATGATCAGAAGCTCAACTCAAGATCAAATAGGTTGTGAATGGTCATGATTTGACCAGTGAGAAGGACAGAATAGATACCTAGGGTGAAAAGTTTATGAAGACCAAAGTTTGTGTGAAACACTCTGTGATACCAGACTAGTTTGGTAAACTGTGGCAATATGAAAACATTTATGCATTCCAGATTGCAAGCTGAATTGAAATTGTTATGCTATAAGTACTGCAAAGTACATAAGAGCATAAGAACTAGAAGCAAGAATGAGTAATTCAGCCCCGAAACCTGCTGCATTATTTAATATAATCATGGCTGATCTCATCTCGGACTCAATTCCACTTTCCTTTCTGCTCTCCATACACCTCCAACCCATTACTAATAAAAATTCTCTGTCACCTCCTTATGTTTATTCAATCGCTTGGCATCTACCACACTCTGGGGTAACGAATTGCACAGATTCAGGAACCTTTGAGAGAAGTAATTTCTCCTCATCTCTGTCTTAAATCTGCTACTGTTTATCCTGAAACCATGACCTCTCGTTCGAGATTGCCCCACAAGAAGAAACATTCTCTCTACATCTACTTTGTCAACACCCTTTAGCATCTAATATACCTCAATTAAATCTCCTCTCATTCTTCTAAACTCTAGAGAGTATAGGCCTAAACTGCTCGATCTCCGTTCGTAAGACAAACCCCTGATCTCTGGAATCAATCTAGTGAACCTCCTTTGAACTGTCTCCAATGCAACTACATCCTTCCTCAAGTAAGGAGATCAAAACTATGCAGTACTTGAGGTAATGACAATAAAGGCACAGTGTAGTTCTGAGTTATTCCATAAACCAACTTCAGAGGGAAGTGATGTGACACCCTGCTTCTCCAAAATTCTTACATTGCTTGGGTTTAATACTGCAATTCTATGTAACTTAAAAGCAAATTGGCTTTACAAAAAGCATTAAGAGGATTCCAGTGATTTCCTGGGGACTTTGTCATCAAGCCTGGAGTTGTGTTAATTGTATGGATGCCTTCAGTTTGCTCTAAGTTCCTAATTAAAAAATGGACACCTAAGCATCCAATGTGATAGGCAAGGTATACACACTCATTATCAGCCAAAATTCACTGTCCATCATATTAGGTTAGGTTGATCAAAGGCAGGAAAGGCATGAAACAGAACTGTTTAAACTGATGAATAAAGCATTTCATTAAGATCTACATTAGTTCCAGAACATTTTCTGATATTCGTCAGCCCCAGCACCAGATTTGTCATGTAATAAACTTGATCAACAACATTAAAGGTCCAGCAGGACCTTTTGCAGATCTGTTTAAATGGCTCATCTTACAAAGTAGTTGTTGTACAGAAACTCAGGAACTTCCTTCTACCCTAATTCTGGACTTGCATCATTCTTTTGCTTTTCTACTAAAGCCACATGCTTTTCTATTCCTGCACCATTAAATCTGATACCTTGCAGGGACCTATCTTCTCCCCACTTCGTGTTATCATGTATGGGGTGTTCCTAAGTGAAGTCATCTGAAAACACAATATCTAGTCCTATGTATACACTGATGATATCCAGCTATATTTCACCGTCTACTCCTGTAACATTTTCATGCCTTCTATTTTCATGGTCCTTGCCTGATATCTAGTATTAGGTAAACAGAAGATCCTTCTGTTTACATACTGAGGGACATACAACTATTGCATTTAAACTACAGCTCAGTTTCCATTGTCTAGCTAATAACTCGACCCCTTTCCCTGGTCGTTATTTGAGGCTAAACCAGATCATTTGCAACCTTGGTGTCCTAATTGATATTGAGAAAATGACCTTAATGACCTTATGTCCTTCCCATCATCATGACTCACATCATAGCAGCATCATCCACCTCTGTTCCTGCCTCTGCTCATCTGCTGTTGAAACCCTCATCCACACCTTTGTTACCTCAGGACTCAATTATTCTAGTTATCTCTTAATGGGTCCCCCACCTTGTGTTGTCAGTAACTTTGAGATTATCCTGTTGCTTGCATTTCAACTGATACTGTAGATTCATTTACAGTCCTGAAAGAGGCTATTGGGCCCATCAAGTCCACACTGAACAATCCAGTTACCCCCAACTTTCCCGTTAATCCCTCCAGCCCTGTAGGTCATTTTGCTTCAAATGCTCCTCAAATCTCCTTTTCATTCAATCATTAATTGTTTCAATTTCCACCACCCTCAAGCGCAGTGAGTTGCAGGCCATGATCACTCACTGCATGAAAAGTTCTTCCATCTAACCTGCATCTCAAATCCAAAACCTCACAGATGTTTCTCCTAGCCTTTGTACTATGAGCAATTAGAGCTGTTTTCCTTCCGACCTTATCCAAACCTTTCAGAACCTTGTGCATTTCTATTAAATCTCCCTCAACCTCCTTTAGTCCAAGGCAAACAACCTCAGCATTTCCAAACTAACGCTGTAAGTAAAAGCTTCTATCTCTAGAGCCATTCTAGTAAATCTCTTCTATATCCTCTCATCCTTTATAAAATGTAGTGACCGGAACTGGATGCATGGTCCAACCTCAAATGATGTGAAGGTTCAGCATAACCCCAACACTGCTGTACTTAATGTCTCTATTTATGAAGCGCAAGAACCTATATGTCTTGGTAACCACTCTCTGAATATGCCCTATCACCTTCAAGGATTGATGAACATCCACCCAAAGTTCCTCTGTTCTGGCAGACTCTTTAGAGTTATGCCACTAAGTGCATGTTCAATCCCTTCTGCCAAAGTTCATCACCTGACACTTCTTTGTATTAAGTACCATTTGCCTCTTGTCCAACTATTCTGCTAGCCCTATCTAAGTTCTGCTGCAAGTACTTCATAGCATCCTCAATGCATACCACCCCCCCCCAAGTTTGGTATTATTAGCAAACTGTATTCCAAATTTCCAATTCATTTATATGTAACGAAAAAGGTAGCAATCGTAGCACTGATCCTTGAGGAACATTGTGCTTCCATCTTTCGATTTGTCAAATAACTATTTACCAATTTCCTTTCCTGAAACCAGTTTCTTTTCTCTGACAGTAAGCTAACCCTCAAGTTGCATGAATGTCAATTTTGTTAAACAGTTTTAATATTTCACTTTGTTGAAGGCCCCTTAAAACCATATTGTTAACATACACAATATTCCTTTCACCAACCTTCTCTGTTACTTCATCAAAAATTAATTTTGTTTAGGCTAATCATCATCGCTCAAACGTCCCTAAGCAGATATTGAATTTCATTCTTGATTATTGTTTCCAAAACCTTCCCTACTGTTGATGTTAAACTAGCTGGTCTGTGGTGGCTAGCACTATCCTTATATCATTTCTTGAAGAGAAGGACATCATATTTGCTACTCTCTAATCCTTATGCACCTTGTCCTTTGAGGGAATATTGTGTTATAACAAGCTCTTCAGCTAGCTCCATCCTATCTTCTTTCCACATTTAGGATGTAAACCATTAGGACCTAGATTTGCCAATGCTACAAGGGAGGGTTTAAACTAGATTGGCAGGAGGTGGGAGCCTCAACAGCAGGGAGACAAGTGCGAGGCTGGAAGGAGATACAATAATCAGAAATAGTAAGTTGAAGAGACAGGTCAGGCGGGCACAGGACAGGGAATGAGGAATGCCTGTTGGATTAAATTGCATCTGTTTCAATGCAAGAGGGCTGACAGGTAAGGCCAATGTACTCAGGGCGTGGATAGGTACGCGGGACTAGGATATTATAGTCATTACAAAAACATGGCTAAAGTAGGGACAGGACTGGTAGTTTAATGTGCCAGGGTACAGGCGCTTTAGGCAGGAAGAGATGGAGGAAAGAGGGGAGGGGGAATTGCATTTTTGATTTGGGGAGTATCACAGCAGTAGTCAGAGATGAAGTAACTAAAGGATCATCCAGTGAGGCTTTGTGGGTGGAACTAAGAAATAAGAAGGGATGGTGATGTTATTGTCACTGTCCTGTAGGCCCCTAAGTAGTCAACAGGAATTAGAGAGAGATTGGATAGACTTGCAGGAGCAACAGGGTTATCATAGTGGGGGGGTTTTAATTTTCCTAACATAGACTGGGACAGCCATAGTGTTAAGGGCTTAGATGGGGTGGAATTTGTTAAATTTTTCAGGAAAGCTTCCTCAAGCAGTATATAGAGGGTCCTACTCGGAAGGGGCAAATCTCGATCCACTCTTGGGAAGTAGGGCAGGACAGGTGACTGTGGGGAGCACTTCGGGACCAGTGACCATAGTTCTATTAATTTTAAAATAGTTATGGAGGGGGACAAAACTGGTCCACAGGTTCAGGTTCTAAACTGGGGCAAGGGGAATTTTGGTGGAGTTAGACAGGAGCCTGCAGGGGTTGATTGGAGTAGTTTGTTTGCAGGCAAACCTGGAAAGTGGGAGGCCTTTACAAGTGTGACAGCTAGAGTTCAAGGTCTATTTGTTCATGTGAACGTGAAGGGCAAAGTTAGCAGGAGTAGGGAATGCTAGATGACAAGAGATATTGAGACTTTGACCAGAAAAAAGAAGGAGGCATGGCTCAGGTACAAGGGACTGCCTGGCGGTATATAGGGGATACAGGAATTTACTGAAGAAGGAAATCAGGAGGTGAAACGGGGTATGAGATAGCTTTGGCTGAGAAGATTAGGGTGAATCCAACGAGATTCTTTAACTATACTAAAGGAAAAAGCGAACAAGATCCCTTAAGGACCAAAGTGAACATGAATGTGTGGAACTGCAGGAGATGGGCGAGGTCCTCAATGAATATTTCTCCTCTGTGTTTACTGTGGAGAAAGACATGAAGACTTTGGCAATATCTTGGGGACAGTCCATATCATAGTGGAGAAGGCGTTGGAGGTATTAGAATGTATGAAGGTGGATAAATCTCCTGGCTCTGACTAGATACATCCAAGAACCCTGCAAGAGGCTAGGGAAGAAATTGTGGGGCTGATATATTTGCATCATCGTTGGCCACGGGTTAGGTCCCGGAAGACTGAAGGGTAGCGAATGTTGTGCCCTTACTCAAGAAGGGCCGTAAAGAAAATCCTGGGAATTATAGACCAGTAAGCTTAATATCTGTGGTAGGTAAGTTACTTGAGAAGATCAAGGAATATGATATACATACATTTGGAAAGACAGGATTTGATTAGGAGTAGTTAGCATGGTTTCATGCCTGAGAGATCATGTCTGAAAAATTTGTTAGAGTTCTTTGATGAAGTGACCAGGAAGGTTGATGAGGGCAGAGTGGTAGATGTAGTCTGTATGGATTTCAGTAAGGCCTTTGATAAGGTCCCACATGGTAGGCTGTTCTGGAAGGTTAGATTGCAAGGAATCCAAGGACAGCTGGCAAATTGGATACACAATTGGCTTGATGGTAGGAAGCAGAGAGTAATAGTCAAAGGATGCTTGTCAGACTGGAGGCCTGTTACTGGTGGTGTACCTCAGGGGTCGGTGCTGGGCCCATTGCTGTTTGTTATCTATACCAATGATTTGGATGAGAATGTACAAGGCATGATTAGTAAGTTTGTGGATGACACTAAAATAGGCAGCATCGTGGACGGTGAGGTAGGTTATCAGAAATTACAGCAGGATATTGATCAGCTGGGGAAGTAGGCTGAGAAATGGCAAATGGAGTTTAATATAGTTAAGTGTGAGGTGTTGCATTTTGGAAAGTCACATTAATGTAGGCGTTTCATGGTGAATGGTAGGGACTTAAGGAGTTAAGTGGAACAGAGGGACCTTGGAGCTCAGGTGCAGGGTCCTCTAAAAGTGGAGTCACAGGGCAGTGAAGAAGGCTTTTGGCATACTGGCCGTCATCAGTCAGTGCATTGAGTGTAGAAGTTGGAAAGTTACATTGCAGTTGTACAGGATGTTGGTGAGACTGCACTTGGAGTATTGTGTTCGGTTTTGGTCACCTTGCTATAGGAAGGATGTTATTAAACTGGAAAGAGTGCAAAAGAAATTTACAAGGATGTTGCCAGGACTCAAGGTACTGCGTTATAGGGGAGAGGTTGGACAAGCTAGGACTTTTTTCTTTAGAGTGTAGGAGACTGAGGGGTGATCTTTTAGAAGTGTATACCATTATGAGAGGCATAGATATGGTAAATGCACTCAGTCTTTTTTCTAGGGTTGGGGAATTGAGGATTACAGGACAACAGTTTAAGGTAAGAGGGGAAAGAATACATGGGAACCTGAGGGGCAACCTTTTTACACAGAGGGTGGTATGCGTATGGAATGAGCTGCCAGCGGAAGTAGTTGAGGCGGGTACATTAACAACATTTGAAAGACGTTTGGACGAATACATAGATAAGAAAGGTTTAGAAGGATATGGGCCAAGTACAGGGAAATGGGGTTAGCGTGGATGGACATTTTGGTTAGTATGGACCAGTTTAGGCCGAAGGGCCTGTCTCCGTGCTGTAAGACTCTATGACTATGACGTTATGACCACTTATCTACCTCCCTTCCCAGCATCTCCTCCTTAACTTCTACCCAATCCATTGTTTTTACTATTTCTGCTTCTACCACAATTTTGTCGGACTCCTCTTCCTCAGCAAACACAAATTCAAAGTACTCATTTAAGTGTTCTAGCCTTGTATTGCACCTCTAACCATATGGCAGTTCTTGGCCTATATTAGAAGCCACTTTAGTTCTTAGTACTCGCTTACAATTTTCATGCCTACAGAAGGTTTTTGTGTTCTGTTTTGTGTTGACCATCATTTAATAAGCAAATTCTCTTTCTAGACTTAGATTCCTCTTCATCTCCCCTCTTAGCCGACTGCATTTGATACGGATCTCACTTCAATAATTCACTTGATATGCACCATCTATCCTTGTTTTTAGCTTCAAGGTAATTTCTATTTCCAATGCAGAGTCATAGAGTCATACAGCGTGGAAACAGACCCTTTGGTCCGATCAGTCCATGCCGACCATAATCCCAAACTCGACTAGTTCCACCTGCTTGTGCTTGTCCCATGTCCCTCCAAACATCTCTTATTCATGTACTTATCCATATGTCTTCTAAATGTTGTGACTGTACCTGCACCCACCACATCCTTTGGAAGTTCATTCCACATTCGAACCACTCTCAGCGTAAAAAAGTTGCCCCTCAAGTCTTTTTTAAATCTTTGTGCTCACCTTAAAAATATGCTCCCTGGTCTTGAAATCCCCCACCCTAGGGAAAAGACACCTGCCATTCACCTTATCTATACCTCTCACAATTTTATAAACCTCTAACAGGGTCACCTCTTAATCTTCTACGCTCCGGTGAAAAAAAGTCCCGGGCTATCCACTGTCTCCTTATAAAGGAATCTTGATTTTGGTTCAGCTTTGTTGGAATATATGTAACCTATTCCTGAAACTTCCACTACTTAAAGATAACCCGTTGTTCCACCACAATTCTTCTTTTAAGTCTTTAATTTCATTTTATCCTGATGAAATTCTTTCTCGTTGCATTGAAATTAGCTCTCTTGTAGCCTAGATATTGTATTTTTTGATACCATTCTTTGTATTTCTCCACTACTAAGCAAACCTTATAATCTGATGGTTACTGTCAGCAAAATATTCTCTCACAAACACGTGGTCCACTTGTTCCACGCTATTTCCCAACATCAGATCCAACAATGAGAGATAGTAAGTAACACAAATGCTGTCAGAGATAACACAGTGTGGAGCTGGAGGAACACAGCAGGCCAGGCAGCATCAGAGGAGCAGGAAAGTTGCCGTTTTGGGTCGGGACCCTTCCTCAGAAGACTCGAAACGTCAACTTTCCTGCTCCCCTGATGCTGCCTGGCCTGTTGTGTTCCACCAGCTCCACACTGTGTTATATCAGATCCAACAATATTTTCTTTCTCATTGGACTGAGAATACACTGATCAAGAAAGTTCTCCTGCAGACTGTTCAGAAATCCCTCCTCCTCTTGACCCTTGCTTTTAAAGGCCCACAATATAACCACTTCTTTTAGTTCTTGCATATTCTCTGATTTCTCTGCAAATTTGCTCTTCTCTCTGACACACTGTTTGGAGGTCTGTAGAAATCTGCCCTCAAGTCCACTTTATTCATCAATCCCGTGCTCACAGACCTATATTGGTTTTCGGTCTAGCTTTGCCTTGATTTTAAAATACTTATCCTTCTTTTCAAATCCCTTCATAGCCTTGCCTCATTCTTCTCTGTAACCTTTCAGTTCTGCAGCCCATTGACATTTTTGCATTCCTCCAATTACGGCCTGTCCTGCATCTCCAATTTTACCTACTCTGTAACTGGGGACTGCACCTTTAACTACTTGATCCCTAAGTATCTCCATCTCCGTCTTTTCACGTTTAAGGCACCCCTTATAATTTCCTTTATTGCCACATGTCCCAGTATCTCCTCGTGCTACCCTGTGTGTAATTTTATTTGTTAATAAACCTTAGGACATTTTACAATGTTAACAATGGTATTTAAATGCAAATTATTGTTGGTGACATGTAATTTGAGATTACTGACTGGACCTGTATTCTGACCTGGAAATTGACAGCTGAGAATAAGACTTTGCTGGTGATGTACCATTTTTGGTTGCTTTCAAAACCAGCTGTATTGCAGTATTGCATATGGTTGCGGTAGATTTGCTTTTGACTGAAAGCAGCAAAGAAACCAGGGTAAATAGGGACTTGGTCACAGAAAAGATAGGAGGAGGACACTGTGCAAGAGCCATCTGCAGAGTCACTCTTCAGGGAGCATTTCAGGGGAGCAATATTTCAGGTGCCTTCACCACAAAGAGGCTGTTACTGGTCAATGTCACTTGCTGTAGCCACAGGCCATGGTCATTATTGTCTGTGGCTGTCGAACTCTCCACAGCTCTCACACAGGCTACTTCCAGGCTGCTGCCGGTGACGTTGCTGATGTCAGTTTGCAGTTCACTGTTGCGTATGACAGGTGATGAGGTGGCATTACTCATATTGTCTTATTTAGGCAGAATACATGAAAAGGAGAATGAATGAAAACAAGGTTTTATATGCGTGGCAGGTTTCCTTGAGATCCAAGATGGTATTGTATGATATAATCACCAACCTCACTCCTTTGTTAAGAGAAAGTAATCCCACTCCCTCAATGTCCAGATTGTCTGTACCTGGTCCTCTGAGGCAGTTGTGATTTAGTTATCTGTCATCAGTCCTCTGTTCCATCTTCGCTTTAAGCAGCATGTCAGAACAGAGGCTGATTTCTGGAAAACAATGACCCTTCAGACATGGTTCGTGACTGAAGTCTGGATTGAATACTGCCACTAAAACTACAGACAATTGTATGCTCAAACAATGCTTCTGTTGCCTGGATTGTTCTGGTGGAGCTTCTCAGTAAAGACCCAAGTGAGCAGAGTTTTCTCCAGTTTCCACAGCTTTGTCTTTAATGTGAGCCTTTGCGTCACCTGAACACAAGAGATTCATGAGAAGGAGCAGGAGCAGGAGAAGGAGAAGGAGGTGCAGTGTGAAGAGGAGAGTCAGTAAGACAGGTATTGGCCATCCATGCTATTAGAGAACAGCTCATTGAAAAGCATTTCATGTAAACCTTTCCTCCCTTTCAGTACACTTGTACAGAGTCCTTATCACCACTGACCTGTCTGTCACCGTACATTGCCATCCTTGCTTTAGCAGTCTTGCATTCACTTTGATACTAATACAAATATCAACACAAAATACAAAACAGAACGAGTTTATTAAACAAATCCATTCCATTGATAGCTAGCAGTTAACACCTTACCGGACCTCTCCGTCTCCACCTCTGGCAACCAACTTAAGCACCGACATCCATGTCAAACCCAACGACACCCACAGCTACCTCGACTGCACCTCCTCTCACCCACCCTGTTGCAAAATGTGATCCCATACTCCCAATTCCTCCACCTCTGCCGCATCTGCTCCTAGGATGAAGTGTTCCACCCTCGGACATCACAGATGCCATCCTACTTCAAGGACTGTAATTTCCCTTCTCCCGTGATTCAGACTCCCCTCAACCCCATCTCCTGCATTTCCCACACTTCTGCCCTCAAACGCCCTCCCAACAACAACGACAAGGACAGACTCCCTCCGGTTCACACTTATGACCCCTCCAAAACCAACGCATCATCCTCTGCCATTTTTGCCACCTGCAGTCTGACCACCAAAAAGATATTCCCTTCCCTACTCCTATCTGTTTTCCATAGAGACCACTCACTCCACAACTCCCTCATCAGCTCCACACTCCCCACAAACCTTCCCAGCACACCTGACACCTTTCCCTGCAACCGCAGGAAGTGCTACACCTGCCCCTGCATCTCCCCTCTCACCTCCATCCAAGGCCCCAAACAATCATTCCAAATCTGATAGAGATTCACCAGTATGTCTTCTAACCTGGTCTATTGCACTCGTTGCTCACGACGTGGTATCTTCTATATCGGGGAGAACCAAGCGCAGACTCGGGGACCAATTTGTAAAGCACACTGCAATCAACACCACCTTCCAGTTGCCAGTCATTTCAACTCCCCCTCCCTCCCTTGGCAACATGCCCATCCTGGGACTTCTCCACTGTCAAAATGAGGCCACGTGTAAACTGGAGGAGCAACATCTTATCCTCTGCCTCAGGAGCTTACAGCCAAGTGGCCTCAACATAGAGTTCACCATCTTCAAAATCTGTCCAGTCCTCCCTCTCATCCTCGCCCCCTTGACCTGATACAACCTGTCCTTCTCACCCATCCGTTCCACTCTTCCCATTGACCAATCTCTATAACCCCCGACCTCCACCTACCTTCCCCTGAGCCCGAACCCCTACCTCTATTTATTCGAGTTCCCTTCCCCCCCCAGTCCTGATGAAGCATCCAGACCCGTTAAGTTGACTTTCCTGCTCCTCTGATGCTGCCTGACCTGCTGTGCTCATCCAGCTCTACATTTTATTGACTCTAAATGGAGTACTGCCTAGCTAGAAACAATACGACAGCTATAAATGATCCAGTGTAAATGATACATCCACTTTATTTAGCTGCTACATTGAGACCAATTTCTGTTGAGCCTGCACAGACTCAATTGTGGATGGACTAAATCAAAATAAAAATTTATGCTGCTCTTTACCACAGTTTGTGAGCTTAGTACTGTGCTGTAAAACAGTAAATGTGACAGATTTAAAAAGGCAGGATCATATGTATGACCTACCAGTAGAACTGAAGTTGGTAGTTTAGATTTTGATTTCCATTCCAGGTCAAGTGGGCAAAGCAATGGGAAATGGAATTCAACCCAGAAAAGTGTGAGACAATGTGCTTGGTGAGGGCTAATGAAACAAAAGATTACTCAATGAATGATAGGACCCTAGTAAATACTGAAGATCAGAGGGACCTTGGTGTATATATCCACAGATTCTTGAACGTAGCAAAGCAGGTCAAGGAGGTGGATTAGAAGTCATATGGGATACTTACCTTTAATAAATGAAGCACAGAATACAAGAGCAGGGAGCTGGAACTGTATAAAATGCTAGTTAGGTCAGAACCGGGATGTTGGGAAGATATAATTGCACTGGAGAGGGTGCAGAGGAAATTTATCAGAATGCTGCCTGAGCAGGACAGTCATTGGAAGGGAGAATAACCACAGTGCACAGATTTAAGATAAGAAGTAGAAGGCTGCCTGGCAAAATTCACTGCCTGACTGTATGGTTAGGTAAGAAACTCTCGTAATATATAAACGGTTTTTAGATATTCACTTATGTTGCTTTAGTCTCCAGGGATATAGGCCAAGAACTAAGAAATAGGAGTAATGCCATTAGTTCTTTGTAAAAAGTAACAATGCTTCTATCAGTCCATAGGGCTGCTGTCTCATTAGGGAGGGCTGACTGGGGGTGGTTCAACCTGAGGGGCACCACACCTCAGGCGAGGAAAAGGTTGAGAAATAGCAACCTCAATAGATACAGGAATTGAACCCATGTTGTTGGTATCACTCTGCATTGTAAGCCAGCAGCCAGCAACTGAGCTAACAAAATATCTTGGTAGACTGGTATAGCCATGATAGACTGAATGGGCTATTCTGTGCTTTAACCATTTATGAGTCTGTGGCCAGTGTTAAATCAGTACATGAATTTTTAATGTTTTGCGGTCAGTTCAAGTAGTAGAGATGAATGCTCGTGCAAAAAAATTCACAATGTATTGCTGAGTCCAGTGTTGCATTTGAGATTAATGCAACATCAACTCACATCCACTCACACTTAGTTGGAGCCTTTTACATTATATAAAGTCATAAGACTATTCTCAGGACTGTAATCAGCCAAATAAGCTAACATCAAATTAATACTGTATCAGAGATAAAAGGTACTGCAGATGCTGGAGAATCCGAGATAACAAGGCGTGGGGCTGGATGAACACAGCAGGCCGAGCAGCATCATAGGAGCAGGAAAACTTGACGTTTCGGGCCTAGAACTTCATCAGAAATGGGGGAGGGGAAGAGGGTTCTGAAATAAATAGGGAGAGAGGGAGAGGCGAATAGAGGATGGATAGAGGAGAGGATAGGTGGAGAGGAGGCAGACAGGTCGAAGAGACGGGGATGGAGCCAGTAAAGGTGAGTGTAGGTAGGGGGGTAGGGAGGAGATAGGCCAGTCCAGGGAGGACGGACAGGTCAAGGGGGCGGGATGGTGTTAGTAGATAGGAGATGGGGGTGGGGCTTGAGGTGGGAGGAGGGGACAGGTGAGAGGAAAAACAGGTTAGGGAGGTGGAGATGAGCTGGGCTGGTTTTGGGATGCGGTCGTGGGAGGGGAGATTTTGAAACTTGTGAAATCCACATTGATACCATTGGGCTGCAGGGTTCCCAGGCTGAATATGATTTGTTGTTCCTGCTGCCTTCGGGTGGCATCACTGTGGCATTGCAGGAGGCCCAGGATGGACATGTCATCTGAGGAGTGGGAGGGAGGGTTGAAATGGTTCGCGACTGGGAGGTGCAGTTGTTTGTTGCGAACTGAGCGCAGGTGTTCTGCAAAGCGGTCCCCAATCCCCAAATGATAATCATTCTTCAGGGACCGCAACTTCCCCCCCACAGTGGTCGAGAACGCCCTCGACTGTGTCTCCGACATTTCCCGTAACACATCCCTCACGCCCCGTCCCCGCAATAATAACCAAAAAAGAATCCCCCTCGTCCTCACGTACCACCCCACCAACCTCCGGATCCAACGCATCATCCTCCGACACTTCCGCCATCTGCAATCAGACTCCACCAGCAAAGACATCTTTCCCTCCCCACCCTTATCTGTCTTCCGGAGGGACCGCTCCCTCCGCGACTCCCTTGTCCGCTCCACACTCCCCTCCAGCCCCACCACACCCGGCACTTTTCCCTGCAACCGCAGGAAGTGCTACACCTGCCCCCACACCTCCTCCCTCACCCCAATCCCAGGCCCCAAGAAGACTTTCCACATCAGGCAGATGTTCACCTGCACATCTGCCAATATGGTATACTGCATCCGCTGTACCTGTTGTGGCTTCTTCTACAGCGGGGAAACCAAGCGGAGGCTTGGGGACCGCTTTGCAGAACACCTGCGCTCAGTTCGCAACAAACAACTGCACCTCCCAGTCGCGAACCATTTCAACCCTCCCTCCCACTCCTCAGATGACATGTCCATCCTGGGCCTCCTGCAATGCCACAGTGATGCCACCCGAAGGCAGCAGGAACAACAAATCATATTCAGCCTGGGAACCCTGCAGCCCAATGGTATCAATGTGGATTTCACAAGTTTCAAAATCTCCCCTCCCCCGACCGCATCCCAAAACCAGCCCAGCTCATCTCCACCTCCCTAACCTGTTTTTCCTCTCACCTGTCCCCTCCTCCCACCTCAAGCCCCACCCCCATCTCCTATCTACTAACATCATCCCGCCCCCTTGACCTGTCCGTCCTCCCTGGACTGACCTATCTCCTCCCTACTCCCCCACCTACACTCACCTTTACTGGCTCCATCCCCGCCTCTTCGACCTGTCTGCCTCCTCTCCACCTATCCTCTCCACTATCCATCCTCTATCCGCCTCCCCGTCTCTCCCTATTTATTTCAGAACCCTCTTCACCTCCCTGAAGAAGGGTCTAGGCCCGAAACGTCAAGTTTTCCTGCTCCAATGATGCTGCTTGGCCTGCTGTGTTCATCCAGCCCCACGCCTTGTTATATCAAATTGATACTTCCTACATTGCAACAGTCATTCCACTTGAAAAGTATTTGGTTGGCAATAAAGGGCTTTGAGAATATTGGTTGTTAGAGTTCAATGCAGATAAATGTGTGGTGATGCACTTTGGGAAGAATAATAGGAAGGCAGAATACTGGGTCAATGGAACGATTCTTGGTAGTGTGGATGTGCAGAGGGATCTTGTTGTCCAGGTACGTAGATCCCTGAAAGTTGCCACCAAGGTTGATAGTGCTGTTAAGAAGGCATACGGTGTGTTGGGTTTCATTGGTAGAGGGATTGAGTTCTGGAGCCGTGATGTCATGCTGCAACTGTACAAAACGCTAGTGCGGCCTCACTTGGAATATTGCGTACAGTTCTGGTCGCCCCATTACAGGAAGGATGTGGAAGCATTGGAAAAGGTGCAGAGGAGATTTACCAGGATGTTGCCTGGTCTGGAGCGAAGGTCTTATGAGGAAAGGCTGAGAGACTTGGGTCTGTTCTCATTGGAGAGAAGAAGGCTAAGAGGGGATTTAATAGAGACATACAAGATGATCAGAGGATTAGATAGGGTGGACAGTGAGAGTCTTTTTCCTAGGATGATGACATCAGCTAGTACGAGGGGGCATAGCTGCAAATTGAGGGGTGTTAGATTTAAGACAGATGTCAGAGGCAGGTTCTTTACTCAGAGAGTGGTAAGGGCGTGGAATGCCCTGCCTGCCAATGTAGTTAACTCAGCCACATTAGGGGCATTTAAACAGTTCTTAGATAAGCATAGGGATGATGATGGGATAGTGTAAGGGGATGGGCTTAGATTAGTTCACAGGTCGGCGCAACATCAAGGGCCGAAGGGCCTGTTCTGCGCTGTATTGTTCTATGTTCTATGTTCTGTGTTCTATGTTCTAAAAGCTGCTTGAAAATTGTAAGTCTTTGAACTGAGTCAAAGCAGGAAACAAAATCAGCCAACTAAACGTTTAGTCAGTAAGGTGGATTTTAGAGCATGTCTTAAAGAAGGAAGAGAAACGGAAAGTGGCATGATATAGAGATGGTAAAACTCTCTAACTTCACAGAGGCTGGTATCCTGTTACTAAATCACCCTTTATTTACACATGGAGAGTCCTTGACACTGATCCAGCTCCCAGAATGAATAGAATGTTTGACACGCCTGTTTATATTCTGTCAGCCAGGGCTCTCTGATTGGACCAGATTTACAGCCCCAATCAGGGAACTCATATTCAATGAGGTCCACCTGGCTGACCTTGTTACAGTGACTGCAGTTACAAAACTGAGGGCTTACAAAGTTGAAGGCATTGCTGCCAAATGCAGACAAAGGCCCAGCTATTCACAAGACACCAGTGTTGGCGGACTGCAGAACTCTTGAAGAATTGTGGGGTTGAAGAAGGTAACTGGGAAAGGTAGCGCCAAGACAGTAGAGGGACTTGAATGCAAAGATGAGAATTTTATTTTGGGAGCCAATGTAGGTCAATGAAAACATGCATCGAGGAAACAAGATGGCACACTAAAATAAAACAAAGAACTGTGGATGCTGGAGGTCTGAAACAGAAACAGGAAGCGCTGGAGAAACTCAAAAGGTCTGGCAGCATTTTTAGTGAGAGAAACAGAGTTAACGCATGGAGTCCAGTGACCCTTTGTCAGAGCTGGAAATAGCTGGGAAAGTATAGTATTTATGCTCATGTAGTGGGGGTGTGAATAGAACACATGAAGATGGGAGCAAGGGATGCTGCCAGACCTGCTGAGTTTCTCCAGAAATTTCTGTTTTTGCTTTAACACTTGGTGATGTTTGGATATGGGCTGCAGGATGATCTTAATGGTGTTCAAGACGCTAGTTGATTAATTCTGAAGAGAATTATTGAATCATCGAATAACAACACAAAAAATGGCCAATCAGCTCATCAGGTCTGCTTCAGCTCTTTGAAAGACCTATCCAGTTTGTGCTAGTCACCTATTCTTTTCCTCATAGGTTTGCAAATGTTTCAATACCAATTCCCTTTTGCAGTTATCACTGAAAAAGCTTACAATACCCTTTCAGACAAGGCACTCTTGCTCACAACAACTTACTGCATAAAAGATATTTTCATCATTTTGCCTCTGGCCGTTTTGCCAATTAATTTAAACCTGTGCCCTTAGGTTACTAACCCTTTTGCCTCTGGAGACAATTTCTCTTTATTTACATTCACAAAACCCTCCATGATTTTATACTGATCATTTCTCCTTTTGACAAATTGTGTGTGTGTATGTGCGTATAAAGTTAATCATATTGAAATTGACTTTGAGTTAAATACGAAAGAGAAGACTAATTATCAACATGAATTTTACAAACATAATTAATTTTTAAATTTAATATTTATGATTTATTAAATGCAACAAATGCTGTTCATTATCTTTTCATTGTTGTTGATATATCTGCAAGAACCATCAATATTTTAGCCTTATACCTGCCATAAATCACACAAAGAAATACGCACAAGATTTTAATAAGATGAAATGTTGATACGTTTTCAGTTACGTCATTTTACATTTTCTTTAATGAGCATTGCCTTAAAACTCCTCCAATTGCTGCAGAACCACAAGCTATTAGCTGAATATATTTTGACATGTCAAGTATACAATATACAGTCTCAGGCTGCTCTTAGTAATGGATGAGTTGTACTGATAATCTCTACAGGGCTGTTCACATATTTAATAATAAATAGAACTTTGGTCTTTCCACATGTATGAATCATGTTCCCCATGTATGTCATTTACATGTTGAAGATGATAATGCAATGCCCTCTGTATTTAACTTACGTACCTGGGAACAATGGGCTGAGTCTTACTTCTTTTGGCTAAGCTTTTTTTTTAAGGCTATTTTGCCCGCACGACCTAGTAAGATATCTCACTGTATCTTAAACTCACTCATTAACTACCTACCCCACCCCATGACATCCTTCTTGTCCAATTCTATTCTATCCTTATCATTGTGTTGTTCCCGGAACAACTCTCCAGTCAGTGGATAATCAGCAAAAGATCAGTATCCCTTGCCATCTTTATAAGGCTACCATATACTCAGACAAGCATTGGCAGTACATTATTGCCTCTTTCTGGTAATGTAATAGCTTAGCAGCCACCAATCCATGATGTTCAACGGTAGCTGACACTCACTCATACATGCAATCCCATTCTTTCATACTAGTTGCTGTTTAACAGTAAAAGCACACAATTTATTGTCTTTAGCTACATGCCACCTAAATATCCTGCTACTCTGTTGTCAATGCTTACTATAGACCTACGTCTCGTCATTGCGCAATCAGGGGAATGTCACATACAGGCAAGCAATTAGACAATACTAAACATGAGCTTTTATTTACAGCCTGAAAAAGTGAACACAAACAAAGCCAATCAAAGCTACAGTTTGCATCCACTATGCAAGCTCAATGCTGACATCATGACCAATGGCCATTTTACATTCCATGATATTTTGCGGCACTTAGCTCTCAACTGCTGGAACCAAATGTTAGTCTGGCCTGTCTGGCTTGTAGTGCTTGACCTAGCTGAGCTCTGCCATGCACAAGGAACATTTTTTCTTCCACTATATCCTTGTCCTCCCTGTTTGAAGATTGCTCCCATTCCACTGGTTCTTCAGCATTGGTCACCCCGACTTGTTGCCTGTTCCGGAGCACCACACACCAGGATGATGTGGCACATCTGTTGGGACTATACCAGAGGAACCCCTAAACTAGTCCAAGCTGCGGGACCGCATCTTCAGAAATCATATCGTCTGCTGCACCAGAGCCCTGTGGCATTAACTTGGTGAAGGTGCTGTGTCGGCTCAGTGATAGTCACATTACATTAAATGGGGTGTGTCAGCCGTTCTCTGACTTCCTTCCCATCCCAGATCCACCTCAATCATTCAACATATTGAATTCAATACAACCATCATCATGCTTACTTGAGATATAATGCAGCGATGTTCCCCTTCAGAAAACACTTCCATGTTTCACAAGTGATTGGATGCTTTAGGTCAGCATTCATCTTTTAAATCATTACCACTAACCTCTGCATCGGTGCAATGCAAATTTTAGATTTGCAAGCACCAATGGCCTTTGACCAGCTTTTGAACTATACGCACACTCACTCTGCATTGCAGATGGGTGAAGAAGTTATTGCAAATCAAATAAAGCTGGAGTTTGCAAACACATGCTTCATGTATTTGCCCTTTGATTGCCTCGTGTCCTCCAGACATGAATCCTCAGCTTTTGCCCATCAAACTGACAATGAGGCTGCCCACCCTGGGAATTATTCTAACATGTTGAATTGCATTTCACATCTAGAAAATGGCAGATAGATGACAGGGATTGCAGCTTGTGTTGGACACAGTAAGCACCGGCCTTCACCTGGTTGCTAGGTAACCAGCCCGTTTCCCCCCACCAGAACCCTGACATTGCATCTTAATTCTGCCAAGCTTACTCCTCTACAGTCTCCTGTGGAGGCCGTGATGGTGTGCACTGACAATAACCACTCCTTCCTTCTTAGCCTGCCAAGCCCTCCAACGCAGTTCTACATACCTTCCATATATCTTGAGTTTCCACCCATCATTATCTTTGTCCCTAACTCTATTCATGCCTCTGCTTCCTCCTCAGACTTGACTACTGCACCACGTTTGGCAATGAACACCCCCTCCCCTCTGCTGCCTTGTATACCCTTGCACCCCTGTTCATTGATGAAGAGAGAGAGATCCCCAGGACTATATTTTCCCCAGACTTCTGACCGCCTTTGACAAGCAGTCCTGAGACTGCTGTCTTCGCAGCTTTCTGACTGATGGTTCTACTGACTGCAGGACTTGCCATCGCCCACTCCTAGCACTTTATCCAATAGATTCCTTCACCGTGTGTGGCCCAAGTGTAAAACTGACCATTGCCAAGCCCTGGGCTTTGTGTGGACTGTGCCCATGATTGACAGTACTAAGGCCCCTGGACTGCCTCCCCACTCCTATTGATAGGACTGAGGGTAACTCCCAGCCACTTTCTAACGTTGCTATTTGGCTGAATAAATGTGGAGTGTGTCCGCTGCACAGACAGCTGGCACAAGCTGCAGGTGTTTCATTGACGCTTGAGATATTGACATTTTATGTGCCATACATCAAGCTGTCCACCCCACAGACAGATCCATATAGACAAACAGCCTGTCTGTGTGTCTCACAAAAGAGCACGTCAATATGGCAGTACTAACAGCCTTAGGTTCTGGCTGTAGTGGCAATGTATTAACAGGCATGGCAAGGCACCAGGCATGCGCTAAGTGAGCAAGCACTAAAAGAAAAAGCAAGCAGCCCTGAGATGAAGCCTGGTCCAATTTGTGCGCTAGCTGCCAGCTTGTGTATGCAAAGTATTCTTGCAACAGCCTTTCAATGCTAGTTGCTGATGCACTTGAAATGCATGCCTATGCTTCCAAAGCATCTTGCAAGTCGATTGGAGAGGTATTTTGACAGTTGTGAGGGATGCCAGTGTCCATGGATGGGGTGTGCAATTGGCGGGTGGCCATGGAGCATGCCCTAAGATGTTATTTGGTTGAGCAACATGGAAGCTCCTCACAACCAGTGATAAGCTGAAGTCACCAGGTACTCACTCCAATTTCCATGTAGAGATTAGCAGTGTCTAGCTGGATCAGCTAAGGGAGGAAGATGAATATTCGTGGTGTTGATAAGATGCTTAACAAACAATAATACTGCCTTAATTGACAATTCACTGCTGCCTTGTGAGAAACCATCTCTCTGCACAGCAATAAAACGCCTCTTCTTCCTCAGGTGGCTTAGGAAATTCGGCATGTCCACAAGGACACTCATTAACTTTTAAAAATGCACCATAGAAAGCATACTATCCAGGTGCATAACGGTGCGGCAACTCCTTTGCCCAGGACCATAAGAAACTACAGAAGGTTGTATGCACAGCCCAGACCATCACAGAAGCCAGCCTTCCATCCATGGACTCCATTTACACTTCTCATCATAGAAAGGCTGCCAACACCATCAAAGACCCCTCCAACCCCGGTAATGCTCACTTACAACCTCTTTCGCCAGGCAGAAGATATAGAAGCTTGAACACATGCAAATGCGGGTTCAAGAACAGCCCCTTCCCTGCCATTAATAGACAGATGAATGGACTCTCTAACTTCAAATAATGTTGATCTGTTAATGTTGATCTTGCTTTGCTCACCTCCTGTGCAGTGTAACCTGCATGCCTCACTTTGTCTAAGCACCCTATAATCTATATGTCCTTGCTTGTTATGATCTGCCTGTGCTGCTGGCAAGAATATGTTTTCACTGTGCTTAGGTACATGTGGCTACAATAAATCAAATCAAATCAAATCAAATCAAAAAAAGATGCAGTGACCTGGTCCCAATGTCAAGGTAGGCCTTTTGCACAACTCTGTCACTAATCCTGTTATAGCCCATGTTGTTCAGTTCTCTGTAAGTTTCTGCAAGATCCCAATTAAGCTTTTTATTTAATCAATTGTTAACAGCAGTGAGAGAGAGGCATCTACTGACCGCTCTTAGGACAACACCATGCTCATTTAAAAACCGAAAGAACTGCGGATGCTGTAAATCAGGAACAAAAACAAAGTTGCTGGAAAACCTCAGCAGGTCTGGCAGCAACAGAGTTAACGTTTTGGGTCCGGTGACCCTTCCTCAGAACTGACCATGCTCATTTACCCACTTTCCACTCTGCCGGTGCCTCTGCTGCTAATGGCTATACTTGTCTTTAGTCTCTAGCATCAAGGTCCAAATCTGCTCAAAATCGTACACAACTTATATGTGTTCTCAGAAACATATTTAGTGAATGTTCAAACGCCTTTAACCTTCAAAGACTTACCTATTAGAGACATACATCATAAAAACAGTAGATTGTAAGACCCTGACTTCCTTTGGATTTAGTCAGTGAACTGAATTGGGACCTCAAGGCTAGGCCCACAAAGCAAGTTGTGGAAAGTGGTGGAATCCCATTGTGGAGGATGGGAAATAATTTGGCTCCTCTAGGATCCACAAAAATAATTTGAGATTTACTTTTGATGGGTCTGTTCAAGTTTCTGGAAGTTCTGACCACAGGTCAGGGTTGCATTTACACATAGAACTTCTATATCTTAAAAGAAGACCTGTTGTCATTTGTCCTGTCATCCTTGCATTTGTGTGTTATTCATCTTTAAACTGGTTGGGTATGTGCCTGATATTAAATATTGTCTAATAGTAACATTTCTGGATGGTTAGATAGAAATATGTGAGCTGTAGTAGGTGTTATTAATCCTGGTGGACTCGAGTCCATGCCAGAAGTCACTGTTATTGGAATTCGTGGTTCATTGCATTTAGGAAATACTGGCATTGATGCGAATCTGCATGATGTTGTTGATTCCAAGCTGGTTTCAGTTTATGTCATTCCATGCAGGAAGGCACTGATGGTTCCATTTGATCTGTGTAAGAATAGAACTGTGGGCATCTATGAGC
Source organism: Ginglymostoma cirratum (assembly GCA_024137785.1). Classification (NCBI taxonomy): domain Eukaryota; kingdom Metazoa; phylum Chordata; class Chondrichthyes; order Orectolobiformes; family Ginglymostomatidae; genus Ginglymostoma; species Ginglymostoma cirratum. Next base: position 37,060,353 of record JAHRHZ010000018.1, on the reverse strand, counting down.
CATCAGGATTATTTCATTGTGGTTATCAATTAATGGATTATCAAGTAGGGACAAAGCCTACTCTACAATATTATGTGGCTTATACCAGTAAATCTCTATCTGTATTGGGGATTTATATGAGGTACTCTGGCAGTGATCTTTGTAATTCTGGTATCAGAAGTAGATTCAATTGGTGTAACTATTGATACAGAGATAGTAGGGACTGCTGATGCTGGAGAATCTGAGACAACAAGGGGGTCTAGACCCAAAACGTCAGCTTTCCTGCTCCTCTGATGCTGCTTGGCCTGCTGTGTTCATCCAACTCCACACCTTGTTATCTCTGGTGTAAATATTGATACTTGATTGCAACAGTTGCACCAGGATATCAGTTTCACTATGTATTTAACCTTCCATTGGTGAAATTGAAATAAGTGATCTTCAATGTGTGTAGTTGCTTTAATATCTTAGAAAATACACTCATGACAGTCTGTATTTTTATATCTCAGCAGCACTGTGCATCATAAGTCTATGTACCCTGTAAAGGCAATCCCCGCTTCAGCCACCACCACTGCTTTTCCTCACCGGTGCTTTGTTCATCACTATCTCATTCTTCCTCAACAAGAGTGTTGTGTGGTGAATTGTGATGTGAGTGGAAGCAGTGAGAGTTGGTGTCAAAACAAGTTTTTGGAAATAGCACAATCTTTGTGTGGGTAGGAAAATCTGCTCAGTGTGTCAGAAATAAACATCCTGGTACCTGACTTCTGTTGCACTTCAAAGTAAGATATATGCCAGATACATGGATAAGTACATCTGTCGCTTTGTACTGTTGCCGACTGTTGACGACTACCATTGTATCACATGTGGTCTGTTCCAATGCAGATGTGGTTTTAATCTCATGAATCATGATTATATCAAGTTCTGCATATAGTAGTAGTCATACAATTGTTGAACCATTGGTATCCAAAAGCCGGAAAATTTTGGGAAGGCAAGTTGAGCTTCCATATTGACACCATAATGTGATTGCCCCTGTCCAAATTGGCTTTCATTTGTGTGTTGTCATGCCTTTTCAGGTCATAAAATGTTAATGCTTGTAAAATTTCTTGATACTTTATACATTTAACATAGTGTGTGAGGTTAACAATATAAAATACTTCTCCCGAAGTTTGCCCTTAACTTGGTCAATTCTGAACTTCATGGATGTATTTGCATTTGTGCACCTTCTTAACATTTTCTTCGCTGCTAGTTTTGTGGTATTGTGCTGTCTTGTTGCTCTGTGTGTATTCTTCTATGGTCTGGTTGGTCTTTGGAATCAGATTGCATGCATGGCCACTGCTTCACAGTGAAAAGCTACACAGCTTTATAGTTCATGTGACAAACTGCATCTGTTACAGATTTTGTTGGTTTTGTGTGCTTTAGTGACTGTAGCAATAATGATGGCTGTACCTTCAGTATGTATTAGTTATTGGTCAGCCATATGGCTTTGTACTTTTATCTATCCTTAAGTAATGCATCAATGTTACAGCTCTTTTCACTGCCAAAAATTCTTCCTAAACGCTTTAACTATTCTAGAGATGATGATTAACTCAATGAGCCTTTCTGACACTTCTACTAAGGAAAAGTTATATTCACGTCCTTTACTGTGGCATGTTTCAACAAACCTGTTAATAAACTCCAGGAGGTGCTGTCTGTACCTGATTTGGAGTCCGTTAGTCTGAGATTAATTCTCACTCTGACTTGATCTTTGATATTCTTCCAGATCTTTCTGATTGTACAGAGGAAGACTGGTTAGGTTAATTCTGTGAAGCCCCTTTCTGGCAAACAAGATTTTTAGAGCTCTTTTCTCAGATTTCTTGATCTATAAAATAGAATTGCGTATGTTGTTTGATCAATTGTAATTCAATAAAGGTATCACTGGATGCCCATTTCATAATGAAGATTTTGTTATCCATGGTTCAGTGATAGAAACACTGCGGTATACCACCTTACATGTGTATCCTTGACTTAGTGTCTGTGTGAATTGAGAGTGCTCTTTCCTTACTAGCAGAGACTAAGCAGCAATTATTTAGAGAGAGTCTGTTATTTATCTATCAACTGTCAGGATCAGAACGTCCTAAGCTTCCAGCTTTCGGCAATGTCTATAGTCTACAGCTCAAAAATACCCTTCAGCCTTTTGTTTTCTTTTCAATTAGTTGACACAATCCTAGGAATTTCCTTTGCCTTGTAAGAGCTTACATCCCAATCAAAAAACAAAGCTGTCTTTTCTTGACAGTTAATGTCCTATCCATGGATCTGTACTGCTGTTGCACACTCAGATGGGGAACTCTCCTTTTGTCCAAATTCTCCACTGCCCAAAGCTGTTGTCCGGACTGTCTTCAATTCACTTTTCAAATGTCAACCATCAAGATATTGGAGTCTTTTACAGACAGCCAATACATGACATACTAACATACCCAGTTTCTTGAAGATATACAGCCATATGGGACATGACACAACAAGTACTCCTTTTTAACTTCTATCCTTCTAGGCCCATTTGGCACCATTAATTCAAAGACTTCTTCTTTCGCCAAAAGGGAATTTAACTTCACTCAGGGAGCTGCAATACATATTCATTCCCAAACTCAACTTCTAATTGGCACTGCCTCTATGGACGCTGTCTTCCTGATGGAATTTGTAACTGTCAGTTTTAACTAGATTCTAACTGACACTTACTTCTCTTCTCTTGCCAGGTCTAAAGTAAATGCTTCTGCCATTAAAAGCTGTTGTACCCCTTTTAGTCTTTCCATGTTTGCATGCTCTTTGACTGTTCAGCTGCCGATTGCCTGCTTGAGTAGCTCTTAAAGCAGTAAAGTCTTTGTAGTGATCGGAACTAGGGCCAGCTGGATCTCATTACCTATGAGATCCTTGATTGAGGTGTTAACATGGGCCAAACAGGGAGCCCTGGCTGACAGAAATGAACTTGAGATTCAGTAAGTCTTTTCGGTCCAAAAGCTACTAATATCAAGCACTGTTGCTGGAATCACAGGAATTCTCTTTTCTTGGGTCCACAGGAATTCTCATCATTGTTACCTTGTGATATTAAGCAAAGATTCCCAACACTGCTACCATGTTTTATGTGCAAGGATGCCAATCACTACCAGCTTGTGGTTGGGGTAATTTACCACCACTATCTTCTTGCTTGATGGGGTCTAGAGGCCTACTTTTCTACAATTGTAAAGAAAAATTGGCAGTGAGTCTTAATGAGGAGTGGCACTTGTCTTACATATGATGTAGTTTATTGCAATATAGTAATCAGGTATGGAGTACACTTAGTTAAACGGGGTTACAAACAGTGTAGGAGACCTGTGGACGTAGGTCTGCCCTCTTCAAGATCCTATAGTATTTCATCCAACTCAATTTCTTATCACACTATCAGATTGGGTGGAGCTTAGTGCGGTGTCCTGCATTAACCTTTTTAAAACTCTTACTTCACTCTAAATAAAGGGGCACATTGAAGGGGCTATTAAAGAAGCAGATCTCATATCATTTAAATCAGTTTGAAAATAATCTTATATAATTCAAAGTACCATGGATCTGGAGATCTGAAATATAATAGAAAATATTAGAAATACACATCAAACCTGGCAGCATCTACAGAAAGAGAAACAGAGGGAACATTTCAGATTGATGACCTCTCATCCAAACTGGGATATGTTGGAAAGTTTTAAGCGAATGAAGTTTGGGAGTAAGGCGGGGTGGGGGAAAGGGGAAAAGGAGAACTCTGTGATTGGATGGAAGGTAGGAGAAATTATATGACAAAAGGCTTGGTGGCACAAGCCTGAAACGGAATGGTGTGTGAAGAAATGAAGTATGAATTTTACAGAATTATAGAATGATTATAGCACAGTTGGAGACAATTGGGCCCAATGTGTCTGTGCTGGCTGTCCAAAGGAACAATTCACTTCATGGCACTCCCTGTAGCCCAGCGCATTTTTCTGTTTTAAATAATAATCCATTCCCCTCTTGTAGGTTTCAATTAACCCTGCCACCTCCACACTCTCAGCATTAGAGCATTCAAGAACCTGATCATTTGCTGCATTACAACGTTTGTCCTCCTATCGCTATGGTTTACTTTGCTAATTCCCTTAAATCTGATCCATCTCATTCTCATTCCTTCTACCGATGGAAACAGTTCTTTCTTATTCACCCAGACTTGCCTTAATTTTTCCAATCTGTATGTGTAACTGAAGTTCCTCAGCTTTGGAATGATTCTTCTAAATGGCTTCTGCACTTTCTCCAATGCCTTCACCTGAAGTGTAGATACTACAATTAATAACTTCCATGCTTTTGTGCTCTATGCTCCTAGTAATAAAGCTTAATATGCTGTATGCTTTATTATTTGCTCTCACAACCTGTCTTGTCACCCTCAATGATAATTATGCAATCTGCCCATGTCCCTCTGTTCCTGTTCCCCTTTAGGCTACAATCCTTTGTTATATATTGTGTCTTTGTACTCTTTCTACCAAAATGGATCATTTCGTGCTGATCTGCATTCATTTTCTTCCTTGTCTCACTTGTCCTCCTCCTCCCACTTGTCTTCCTCCACTTCAACATTCCATCAACGTACCTATGTCCTTTAGAACAAAAACAGAAGTTGCTGGACAAGCTCAGCAGGTCTGGCAGCATCTATGAAGAAAAATCAGAGTTAATGTTTTTTCTTCACAGATGCTAACGGACCTACTTAGCTTTTCCAGCAACTTCTCTTTTTGTTCCTGATGTACAGTATCTGTGGGTCTTCCGGTTTTTATGTTCTTTAGAGGTCACCTACTATCTTCCTCAGAGTGCATAATCATTCCAGTACGTGGGGGAAGTATTTAAAGTAATTTGGCAGGATGATAGACTGTATGAAGAAACAATATAGAGCAAAAAGAGGATGCATAGCGTAGAGTGAAATGGCATGAGGAAAACAAATAGTTCAGAGATAAGAGGGAGGAACCATACAGGGCACAAATTTAAAACAATTGAAGATGGTTTGGTGTTCATCTACCTAAGTATATGGATAATGGTACATAGGGCTGGTGAACATCATAGAATCCCTACAGTGCAGATAGAGGCCATTTAGCCCATTGAGTCTGCAATGACCCTCTGAAGAGCATCCCACCCTAATCCTGTAACTCCATATTTACCATGGTTAACCCACCTAGGCTGCACATCCCTCAATACTACAGAGCAATTTAGCATCGCCAGTTCACCTAACCTGCTCCTCTTGGGACTGCTGTTTGATTCAAGTTTGTGCAAGAAAAAATAACAAGCAGCGAAATTAACAGCTGACCTTGGAGAAACCTGTGTGGGAGAGCTCACAGCAGGGGAGCAGTTAAGTGGATAGTTTTTAAGTGTAACCTTACTGTTTTTTGTTGTAAATCTACAACAGTGAGTAGAGTGGGTTTTTTTGATTATATGTTTTATTGAGATCTAAATTTTAAAGGATAAAACATAGGTACCAAGTAGCTTGGAGCAGTGTTTTTTAGAGCAGTAAGACTGTGCTATTTCCTGGGTCTGTAGATTGTTAAGGGACAAAAATAGCCTTCAGCAGAGCGATGTGGTCTTCTGGTCGGACATGGGAGATTCGGAAGAGTTTCCATGTTATTGACGATATGTGTGCAGGAAGTGTGTTTGGTTGTGAATTCTACCAGATCGCACGGATCGGTTGGAGCAGCAGTTAGAGGCAATGAAGAATTCACAGAAGCTAGGGGATGTGATGGATGGCTGTTATAGGAAGGGATAAAAATCACAGATACAGTCAGGTAGCTGGGTTACCTCCAGGGAAGGTAGAAGATGGAGGCAGGTCATGTAGGAGCATCCTGCAGCTATCACCATCTCGTATAAATACACTGTTTTGGAAAATGTAGGGGGGAATGGATTCTCAGCGGAATGTAGCACAGACAGCCAGCTTTCTGATACGGAGACTAGCTTGAATGTAACAAGGGTTCCAAGTGATTGGTTGTGATAGGTGACTCACTAGTCAGAGGCACCGATAGACGTTTCTGCGGCCGACAGCGAGCCATCAGAATGGTGTGTTGCCTCCCTGGTGCTATGATCAAGGATCTCTTGGAGAGGGTGCAGAATATTCTCAAAGGGGAGAGGGACCAGCAGGAGGTTGTTGTGCATATTAGAACTAATGACATAGGAAAAGAAAAGAATGAGATTCTGAAGAGGGAATATGGGAAGTTAGGCAGAAATTTAAAAAGGAGGTCATTGACGGTAGTAATATCTGGATTACTCCCAGTGCCATGAGCTAATGAGGGTAGGAATAGGAGGATAGAGCAGATGAATGTGTGGCTGAGGAGCTGGTACAGGGGAGAAGGATTCACTTTTTTGGATCATTGGAATCTCTTTGGGGTAGAAGTCACCCATTTAAGAAGGACTGATTGCACCTGAATTGGAAGGGACTAACATACTGTGGGGAGATTTGCTAGTGCTGCTCGGGAGGATTTAAAATAGTAAGAGGGGAGGGTGGGACCCAGAGAGATAGTGAGGAAAGGGATCAGCCTGAGACTGGTACAGATGGGAAAAGGAGTCAGTGAAACAGACAGGGCAGGCAGGAACAAAGCAGAGAACGAGGTAGGACTCTTACATTAAAGTGCACTTATTTCAATACAAGGTAAGGCAGATGAACTGAGGGCATGGTTGGGAATGTGGGACTGGGATATCATAGCAATTACAGAGATGTGGCTCAGGGATGGACAAGACTGGCAGCTTAATGTTCCAGGGTACAGATGCTATGGGAAGGAATAGAATAGGTGGCAAAAGAGGATTGGGTTGGTGGAGGAGATGGTGTTTTTATTAGGGATAACATTATGGCTGTACTTAGGGAGGATATTCCTGGAATACTCTAGGGAAGTTTTTATGGTGTAACTGAGAAGAAAGGGATTGTGCTATAGATCCCCCAGTAGTCAGTGGGAATTTGAGAAACAAATTTGTAAGGAGATCTCAGTTATCTGTAAGAATAATAGGGTGGTTCTAGTAGGGGATTTTAACTTTCCAAACATAGACTGTGACTGTCTTGGATGGAGAGGAATTTGTTAAGTGTGCACAACAAAATTTTCTGACTCAGTATGTGGATGTACAGAAGGTACTAATCTTGACCTACTCTTGGGAACGAAGGCAGGACAGATGAAGGAGGTGTCAGTGGGGGAGCTCTTTGGGGCCAGTGACCGTAGTTCCATTAGTTTTAAAATAGTGTTGGAAAGGATCGACTGGATCTAAAAGTTAAAGTTCTAAATTGGAGTAAGGCCAATTTTTGACGGCATTAGGCAAGTTGATTGGGGGCGGATGTTCGCAGGTAAAGGGAGTGCTGGAAAATGGGAAGCCTTCAGAAATGAGATAACGAGAGTCGAGAGACAGTATATTCCTGTGAGGGTGAAGGGCAAGGATGGCAGATGTACGGAATACTGGATGATGAGAGAAATTGAAGTTTTGGTCAAGAAAAAGAAGGAAGCATATGTCAAGGTGTAGAGCTGAATGAGCACAGCAGGCCAAGCAGCATCAGAGGAGCAAGAAAGCTGACGTTTTGGGTCTGAACCCTTCTTCAGAAATGGGGGAGGGGAAGGGAATTCTGAAATAAATAGAGAGAGAGGGGAAGGCAGATGGAAGGTGGATAAAGGAGCAGATAGGTGGAGAGGAGACAGACAGGTCAAAGAGGCGGGGATGGAGCCAGTAAAGGTGAGTGTGGGTGGGGAGTTAGGGTGGGGATAGGTCAGTCCAGGGAGGACAGACAGGTCAAGGAGGCGGAATGAGGTTAGTAGGTAGGAGATAGGGGTGGGGCTTGAGGTGGGAGTGGATAGGTGGGAGGAAGGACGGACCGGTTAGGGATGCTGGGACGAGCTGGGCTGGTTTTGGGATGATATCGGAGGAGGGGAGATTTTGAAGCTTGTGAAGTCCACATTGATACCATTGGGCTGCAGGGTTCCCAAGCGAAATATGAGGTGCTGTTCCTGCAACCTTTGGGTGGCATCATTGTGGCTCTGGAGGAGCCCTAGGATGGACATGTCGTCTAAGGAGTGGGAGGGGAAGTTCGCGACTGGGAGGTGCAGTCGTTTGTTGCGAACCGAGCATAGGTGTTCCACAAAGCAGTCTCCAAGCCTCCGCTTGGTTTCCTCGATGTAGAGGAGGCCACATCGGGAACAGCGGAAACAGTATACCACATTAGCAGATGGCAGGTGAACATCTGTTTGATGTGGAAGGTTTTCTTGGGGCCTGGGATGGGGGTGACGGGGGAGGTGTAGGGACAGATGTAGCACTTCCTGCAGTTGCAGGGAAATGTGCTGGGGGTGGCGGGGCTGGAGGGGAGTGTGGAGCGGACAAGGGAGTCATGGAGAGAGTGGTCCCTCTGGAAGGCAGCCAAGGGTGGGGAGGAAAAAATGTCTTTGGTAGTGGGGTCAGATTGCAGATGGTGGAAGTGCTGGAGGAGAGTGTGGGGAGAGGTTGGAGTGTGTGAGAGGGGTGGAGAGGTTGAGGCGATTGATGTCTTGACGGCAATTGGAGATGAAGAGGTCGATGGAGAGTAAGGTACCTTGGGATGGTGTCCAGGAGGAGGGGGTGTGTTGGAGGTGGGAGAATGGGTCAGTAGAGGGAGGGTTAAGGTCACAATTAAAGAAGTAAGCGTGGAAGCAGAGGCGGCAGAAAAACTGTTCAATGTCCAAGCGTGAGCAGTATTCGTTGATGTGTGGGTGGAGGGGGATAAAGGTGAGTCCTTTACTGAGGACTGACCATTCTTCCTCAGTGAGGGGGATGTCTGGGGGGCTGGAGAAGACCCAGCAGGGCTGGATGCTACAAAGCAGAATCCCCCTCGTCCTCACGTACCACCCCACCAACCTCCGGATCCAACGCATCATCCTCCGACACTTCCGCCATCTGCAATCTGACCCCACTACCAAAGACATTTTTTCCTCCCCACCCTTAGCTGCCTTCTGGAGGGACCACTCCCTCCGCGACTCCCTTGTCCACTCCACACTCCCCTCCAGCCCCACCACCCCCGGCACTTTTCCCTGCAACCGTAGGAAGTGCTACACCTGCCCCTACACCTCCCCCCTCACGCCCTTTCCAGGCCCTAAGAAGACCTTCGTTCACCTGCACATCTGCTAATGTGGTATACTGTATCCGCTGTTCCCGATGTGGCCTCCTCCACATCGGGGAAACCACGCGGAGGCTTGGAGACTGCTTTGTGGAACACCTATGCTCGGTTCGCAACAAACAACTACACCTCCCAGTTATGAACCATTTCAACTCCCCCTCCCACTCCTTAGACAACATGTCCATCCTGGGCCTCCTGCAGTGTCACAATGACGCCATCCGAAGGTTGCAGGAACAGCACCTCATATTTCACTTGGGAACTCTGCAGCCCAAAGGTATCAATGTGGACTTCACAAGCTTCAAAATCTCCCCTCCCCCGACCGCATCTCAAAACCAGCCCAGCTCATCCCCGCCTCCCTAACCGGTCCGTCCTTTCTCCCACTTATCCACTCCCACCTCAAGCCCCACTGCCACCTCCGACCTACCAGCCTCATCCCGCCTCCTTGCCCAACCGTCCTCCCTGGACTGACCTATCCACACCCTAACTCCCCACCTACACTCACCTTTACTGGCTCCATCCCGCCTCTTTGACCTGTCTGTCTCCTCTCCACCTATCTGCTCCTTTATCCATCTTCCATCCACCTCCCCCTCTGTCTCTATTTATTTCAGAATCCTCTTCCCCTCTCCCATTTCTGAAGAAGGGTCCAGAACCGAAACGTCAGCTTTCTTGCTCCTCTGATGCTGCTTGGCCTGCTGTGTTCATCCAGCTACACCTTGTTATCTCAGATTCTCCAGCATCGGCAGTCCCCACTATCTCTGAAGCATATGTCAAGTATAGGCAGCAGAGATTGAGTGAATCCTTAGAAGTGTATAAAGGCAGTAGGAGTATACTTAAGAGGGAAATCAGGTGGACAAAAAGGGGACATGAGACAGCTTTGGCAAATAGGGTTAAGGAGAATCCAAAGGGATTTTATGAATACATTAAGGACAAAAGGGTAACTAGGGAGAGAATAGGGACTCTTAAAGATCAGCAAGGCCACCTATGTGTAGAACCACAGGAGATGGGGGAGATACTGAATGAGTATTTTGTATCAGTGTCCACTGTGGAGAAGGACATGGAAGATATAAAATGTGGGGAAATAATACCGACACCTTGAAAATGTCCAAATACAGAGGAGGAGGTGCTAGATGTCCTAAATTGCATAAAGGTGGATAAATCCCCAGGAACTCTGTGGGAAGCTAGGAAAGTGATTGCTGGCCCCCTTGCTGTGATATTTGTATAATTAGGTAAGGTGCCAGAGGACTGGAGGTTGGCTAATGTGGTGCCACTACTTATGAAAGGTGGTACGGAAAAGCCAGGGAACTATAGACCGGTAAGCCTGAGATCGGTGGTGGCAAGTTGTTGGAGTGAATCCTGAGGGACAGAATTTACATGTATTTGGAAAGGCAAGGAGTGATTAGGGATAGTCAACATGGCTTTGTGCTTTGTGAGGTGCTGCTTTCTGGAAAGCCAAATCAGGGCAGGACTTATACACTTAATTGTAAGGTCCTGGGGAGTGTTGCTGAACAAAGAGACCTTGGAATGCAGTTTCACAGCTCCTTGAAAGCGGAGTTGCAGGCAGATAGAATAGTGAAGAAGGCATTTGGTATACTTGCTTTTATTCGTCAGTGCACTGAGCATAGGAGTTGGGAGGTCATTTTGCAGCTGTACAGGACATTGGTTAGGCCACTTTTGGAATACTGTGTGCAATTCTGGTCTCCCTGCTATAGGAAGGCAATGGCCTAGTGCTTTTTCCCTGGACTGTTAACCTATAGACCCAGATAATGTTCTGGGGACCCGGGTTTGAATCCTGCCGCAGCAGATGGTGGAATTTGAATTCAATAAAAATCTGGAATTAACAGTCTAATGATGACCATGAATCCAGTGTCGATTGTCAGGAAAAACCCATCTGGTTCACTGATGTCCTTTCGGGAGGGAAACTGCCATCCTGACCTGGTCTGGCCTACATGTGACTCCAGACTCATAGCAATGTAGATGACTCTTAACTGCCCTCTAGCAGTTAGGGATGGGCAATAAATGCTGCCTTGCCAGCGACGCCCCCATCCCATGAAAGAATAAAGGGAAAAAAAGGAAGGATGCTGTCAAACTTGAAAGGATTCAGGAAAGATTTCCAAGGATATTGCCAGGATTGGAGGGTTTGAGCTATAGGGAGAGGCTGAATAGGCTGGGGCTATTTTCCCTGGAGTATCGGAGACTGAGAGGTGACCTTATAGAGGTTTATAAAATCACGAGGGGCATGCATATGGTGAATAGCCAAGGTCTTTTTCCCATAGTACAGGAGCCAAAACCTAGAGGGCATAGGTTTAAGGTGAGGGGGGTAAGATTTAAAAGGGACCTAAGGGACAACGTTTTCATGCAGAGGGCAGTGCATGTATGGAAAGAGCTGCCAGAGGAAGTGGTGGACGTTGGTACAAATATAACATTTAAAAGGCATCTGGATGGAACGGCTTAGAGGGATAAGGTCCAATGCTGGCAAATGGAACTAGATTAGTTTAGGATATCTGGTTAGCATGGACAAATTGGACTGAAGGGCCTGTTTCTGTGCTGTGCATCTCTATGACTCTATGTTGGAGGTAACTGGAGCACCTGGAGAAAAACCACACAGACAGGGAGAGAATGTGCAAACTACACACACAGACAGTCGCTCAAGGCTGGAATCAAACCCGGGTCGCTGGCGCTGTGAGGCAGGAATGCTAACCATTGCGATACCATGTTGCTACCCAGGAATAAGTAATAATACACAGAGACCTGGCTCAAAGAAAGGAAGAATTGGAGACTTAATGAACAGAAGCTTCCTGGACCTTTCTGAGATGAGTCCAGGTAGTGAGGGGGATGCCTTAGTTTTGTGATCTGTCTGCTACATTGTCAATCTCCTCTGGTGGGACTACCAGCTGCTACAACCTTAGATACTTTAACAGGCCATCCCTTCCTGATTGCCATGGTTCCCAGAGGCCTGCTGGTTTTGTCCCAAACAACATTGGTGCCTCCGTTATCATAAGGCTCTAAAATACACACAGCTTCTGTGCGGGTACCTGAGAGTGTAAAAATGGGTGATCGTGCATTTTCATTTTCATTGTTGTCTTCCTCTTGCATCACCGAATGGGGAAGAATCCAGTTCTCAGGCATCTGAAATGAAGTGAGCAGGGATTGGATTGTGATGAGGGGAGAGGTGGGATTGAGAAGTGCACATTTACATTATCTGTTGGTCCTGAATCAGAAAAGATTGTGAGATAAGGGACAGGTGGGATAACTAGTAACGCAGGTACCCTTGTCATTGATTTCTATAGTCCTGTGGGTGGCCAATGTAATAAGATGAGGTCCACCTTGTTGTGCCAAGGCAACTGAGGCTATGGGCAACTGCTGTAAAATGGGACTAGAATTTTTAGGTGGTCATTTTGACTAATGAAGTGCTTTTTTTCTGTGCTGTAGACTTCTATGACTCTATGAATGTTGACAAACTTTAATAGACACAATAACACAACATGACCTCTGGAGCCCTACACACTTAGGCTCTAGCTGCGTGTGATCTAACATCAATATGACTTAGCTCCTTTCACACCTCCTCGGTAGCTATTTTGCGAGAAAAGAAATAATTAACCCTTTACTCAACAGCCAACCCTGTTTTTTACATGGAGGTTAACAAATGCAGGCATGCTTTTTCTCCTGTTTTTTGCTGTTGCCTGCTGTTATTCTTCAGATTCTTCTGCACTAAAAAGGTTCATCCTGTAACATAGTCAGATGATGTTGTCATCATGGTTTAATAGCTGTCAGTGCGTGTGACCTTGTAGGGGTGTAGCTTGAGGCTTCCACCAGGTTTAAATGAATCATTGTGAGGTAAAGCATTGGACATTGAGCTTCAGTACTGATCTCAGATGATGTTTTGATAGGTAGGTGTACAAGGAATTGAACAGTGGATGATGCTAGAGGCACTGTTGGCAGGATATGTATTTGAAGCTTGAACTGTCTCACCTTGACAACTTGTGTGGGATTGTTAAACTTCTTCCTACACCGTATTGATATTCTTGGCACTGCACTCCTAACAGCGACTTCTGCCTCTGCTGCTGCTTCCTGAGCATGTGTATAAATCACCTCCTAACTTCTTTCTATTTCTTCCACCAAGACTTTCAATATTTTAGATTCCGAAAAGTTTGCTTTGTGCTAACTCACATCTGCAGTCAATGTACAAAGTATCTCAGCCCTCACTGCCTTCTGTGAAATCTCTCACCATTTCTGCAGCTGCAGTGTACTTCCCTTTGGTGCAGACTGTCTTTAGTAGCATTAGCCAATGATTTGAGGCCTCCTGCTTAAATTCACAGCCAGTGATCAGTGCAGTCAATATTGGCTACGTGTAACATCATATAAAGTTTCAGACAGTACATATCTAATGTGCTACCTGCAACGGAACGAAAATGTATGGGTTAATCACATACTATGTTCCTCACAATGTTTCATAACGGTTGATCAACTTTTCCACCATAACTTCTTGAAAAGTGTCACATAGACATTATTATTTGTAAGCATTGATTGAGTCTTATCTGATGATTACTGCTAATAAAAACATGTTTTCGGAAATTGTATTCACAGTGCATAGGATCAAGGAAACTTGTGGCTTGCAAAAGGATAATGGTGTGAGCTTTGAATTCTGGTACTTGAACGACACTCACTGTCGTGAATTAAAGAAGTCAAGCGCTCCTGCTGAGACAACACACACCATAGACAACATTAATTATATTCACTTTACTTCAAGGCTATGTGCAATGTCAGTTAAAATTATAATTGAACCCTGATTGTGAGACTAAATTTTTAAGCGGTGTCTAAATGTAATTGCCAATGTTACAGCTACTGTCCAATGAGAAGATCTGTTGAATATAAAATTTCTGGTCATTTCATAGTCACTTAAAATAAATGCATTCCCATTGTAACTGCAATCAGAAAGCCAAAAGGATAGTCATATTTGTATATGTCATATATCGCAAAATTCCTACTTGAAATATAAGCCATAAAAAATTATTAGAGTGAGCCCTGTGTGAGCATAGAGTAGCACCGCAGCAGGAGAATACTTTAAAAATAGTCAGACTGAAGTGTGAAGTTGGGGTAACAATTCCACAATGACAACTGTTTTTGTTTTACATCGTGATATAGTTTCTGTACTTTTTGTGTGAACCTTTTCGATAAATCCCAAAATGCTACAAGATATTCCTTTAAGTTATGTTTATTTTGTTACATAATTCGTATGTGAAAGTTCTTAATGTTGGTTACTAATTGTAATTAAAGCCTTTAAAGCTGATAACTAATGGTACTGGGCTAGGTTTCTGGACAGTTGGTTTGCTTAAAATGGCTAGTTATTCCTTGTGTTATTCTGATCTTTTCAGAAGATAACAGGCAACATGTTTAGAGATTGTCCATGTAAATTAATAAAACTGAGATTAACAAGTGGAAAATTTTCTTTCGAAACGATGTCTTGATTGACAATTGTAGAGTCATAGTGGTCTTCAGCCCATCGGGTCTTTGCTGGTCAAAAACAACCACCTATTTATTCAAATTCCATTTTCCAGCACTTGGCCCATACCGTTGAATGCATTGGCATCACAAGTGCGTATCTAGATCCTTCTTAAATGTTATGAGTGATTCAGATCTAACACCCTTACTGACAGTGAGTTCCAGGTTCCCATCACCTTCTGGGTGAAATTTGTTTTCACCACATTGCCTCTAAACCTCCTGCCCCTTACCTTAAGTCTAAGTCCCCAGGTCATTGGTCCCTCCATCATGGGGAAAGGTTACTTCATGTATACCCTTTCTTTGACCATCATAATTATATACATTCCAGTCGTGTTCCCCTTAAGTCTCCACTGCTCCAAGAAAGAGAACCCTGATCTATCCAATCTCTCTTCTGACTAAAACTGTCCAGCCCAGGCAACATCCTGGTAAATCTCCACTGCATCCTCTTCAGTACAGTCACATCCCTCCAACAATGTGGATTCCAGAAATGCACACATTAGTCAAGCTGTGGTCTTCCAGTATAACCTTCCTGTTCTTAACCTCTAAGCCTTGACTAATAAAGGCAGTATCCCATATACCTTCTCACCACATTATCTACCTGTCCCACTACCTTAAGGGACCAATGGATATGCACACCGAGGTCCCTCTGATCCTCAGTGCTTCCCAGGGTTTACCGTTTACCATGTTCTCTTGTCTCATTTCCCCTGCCCAAGTACATCACCACAAGCTTATTGAGATTGAATTCAATTTGCCGTTGATCTGCCCAAGTGACCAGCCGGTCTATATCTTCCTATAATCTAAGACTATCCTCCTCTCTAGTTACATCCTGCCAATTTTCATATCATCTGCAAAGAGTGATCCTTCTGCATTCAAGTTTAAATCATTTATATATACCACAAATCCCAAAGGCCTCAACACTGATCCCTGCACAATCCCACTAGACACAGGCTTCCAGTCACAAAAATCATCACCCTAGATCATTCTCTCTGTCACTCAGCCAATTCTGGATCCAATTTGCCAAATTTTCTTGGATCCCATGTGCTCTTACCTTAACTATTTGTCTTCCATTTGAGACCTTATCAAAAACCATGTTGAAATCCAAGTAGAATACATTGGATGTACCGTCCGTAACTACAGTCCTAGTTACTCTTTGAGTAGGTAAACATTTGTTGACATTGTGAAACAACAAATGCCACAACGGTGTGGCATTTATTTGATTATGCATTATGTTCTTAATTATATTTATGTGTATGATTAATTCGTATGTGAAGTTCAGCCAATTCCATAAAACACTGTTCCTCTAATGAGCACTCAAGAATGCAATAATGGTACCAAATTTCGTATGAATTTTCCATTCACTAATGATTCACCCGGCCTAAAATGATCTGAGTACAGAGATATTCAGAGGGTGTGGCACATTTCTTAATACTAGAACCTTACACTGCGAAGGATGTAACCCATCCTTGTCTACCCTGTGACCCAACTATCCCACAGGGTTTTGAAACATTTCATGTTTGTATGCTTTTGCCCAAACTCCATTCCTTTCCAAATGTTAGAGCAGCTCTTTCAGTCTGTCATTATGAACCTGGCTGTTTGAAGCTAAAATAAGTTGTCTAAATACGCGTTCACCTCTGAATTCCTTGACAAATCTGGTGCAGCATATCTTACAAATGGCCGGAGGCTGACAAATGGCAGCTTCTGAAATTGAGATCGGTTCATGTCTATATTGATGGTTAAGTATGACTTAGACTCATCATCTAACTCAAGTTGCAGATAGGCATTTGTCAGATCTAATTTTTTAAAAAATCTGTCTTCCTGATAACATAAACAGATTCTCCACATTTGGCAAATTGTCAGGTAAGTTACTTTTCGGCACCTGATTTACTGTACCTTATAGTTTCCACATATTCTGACACTCCCATCAGATGTTGGCATTACGACTGTGACAAAAGCCCACTTCCTCTGCTGTACTTTACTCAGTTTCAAGGCTTTGCGGTTTTTATTCTACCTTCTGTTATAGAAAGTAGGGAATGGGATGTTTTTCGATCGCATTGTCTTGTGATGTACATTTTGCTTTAACATGTTAAAGCTCATTCCAGTCATTTGCCAACTGGTTTCTTCCTAGCAGGGCTGGTTTTTCACTATTCACTAAAATGATGTGTGGTTTAGCACATTAATCATAACATGTGACCAAAATTGACACACATCCAACTATGGGAATTTTCTCACCGCTATAACTGTGCTACTGTATTGGTGATTTCGCCAGCCAAAGTTGACCTGCCTTTTCACAATACGGGGATTCAGAATTCAAGCTAACTCACGCACTTATGTTGAGCTCCATGTTAACTGGAACTCCATCTACTGCCGTGTGGACCACATTGCCCTGCAAATGTCCACAGGAATTCCTTCAGCTTTTGACTGTACGGATCTCAATGAACCCCCTCATTAGCCTGCTGCTGTTCAACAACTGCATGCAGCATCTGTCATTTTCTCCAGCCATTCTTCTCTCTGTTTACCTGACTTTGACATGTTTTACCAAGATAACCCTTATTGCAGCTGCAACACTCTGCCTTCACAATGCACAATTCTGTGCACCAGCGTGGCTGGGCCACAGGTAAAAGGACCTTTTTTGCACCACTGCTATTGCTAACTACTGTCGTTCGAGTCTTCTGCATATTCATATGCAATTTACTTACTTCAGCATGCCGTAAATACTTGTTGCTTTGCAAGCTATTTCAAAAGTCAACATTGGCAATGTCATTAACGTTCTGTGAATGCGCTCATTTTTATAACCACAAATAATTCTGCCTCAGAGTGCTGTTTCTTGACATTTTCTAAAAGTACAACAGATGAACAAATGAACTTTTCAAGGCCACAATAAAGTTTCCAAAGTACTCACTGAGCAAAAGGTTACCTGTTCCAACCATATAATTTTTTGTAGTATCTAGCGGTTTGGGTGATCGTCGTGCTTAATCAAAACGTAAATAGTGGTGTGTCCTTTGATTGTGCTAGGGAGAGCAAGTGCAGAAGCATTTAATACACTTCTGTGCCTGTTTCAAGCAGAAGTATTGCCCTTTTTGCTTGCTTGATAGTTGGATTATCAGGGTCTTTGAGGATACTATTAACAGGGATGTTATCTCTAGATATTGCACATATGCTCCAAAAGACTCTCTGTGAAGAATGTATGAATTAAGAGCAGAAGTAGACCGTTCAACCTCGAACGTGCTCCAGCATTCAGTAAGATTGTGGTTGATCTGTTTGTGTTTTAAGGTCCACATTCTCATCTACCCCTAACAACCTTTAATTCTCTTGTCTACTAAGAATTTATCAATGCCCATTTCAAAAATATTCAATACCTGCCTCTGTAGCCTTCTGAGCCAGAGTTCAAAATTCACACAACCCTCTGAGCAAAACAAAAATCTCCTCATGTCAGTTCCAAAAGCATGAGCCGTCAGCTTAAAACTAGCTCTGGACTCACACAGTAGATGAAAGATCGTTTCCACATCCATCTTGCCAAGACCATTGGGGATCTACATCCTTTAATCAAACTACCCCATACTCTTCTAAACTCCAGTAGAAACAAGCCCAGTTTGTCTAGTTTTCCCTCATAAGACAGCCTGCTAATTCCAGGTATCAATCTAGTAAACCTCCTCTGAAACAACTCCAATGCATTCATAACCATTTTAAATAAGAGGACCAAGCAGGATTCAAGGTGTGGTCTCACCATTGCCCTGTAAAGCTGAAGCATTACCTCTTTACCTTTGTGTTCAGCTCCTCATGTAACGAATCATAGCGTTCCATTAACTTCCTTAATTACTTGCCGTACCTGCATATATCAGTTTTGTGATTCATGTACGAGAACACCCTGATCCTTCAGCACCTCAGAATTCTGCAGTTATTCTCTGTTTAAATCATTCTCATCTTTAAATTCTTCTTGCTGAGGTGAACAACTTCACATTTTCTCACCTGGCCAATGGCCCGTAACAGAACACTTAAGAAGAAGGACTGTAAAGTTGGACACTTTCTTTATTTCTTAATTTTTTTTGCCTTGATATTTTGGTAGATCTTTCTGTGTTTTAAGATAGTGCCAGAGAGTGGTGAAATTATGTAACTCTTTTCACTTTTTTGTAACAAGATGCACGTGACAATAAATGAATCAAATCAATCATTATACTCCATCTGCCAGAATTTTGCCCACTCACTCCACTTACCTCTATCTGCCTGAAAGTTCTTCACAACATACTTCCCCACTGTCTTTGTGTCATCCATATATTTAGTTGCCATGCCTTTGCTTCCCAATTTGAACTTATTGATATGAATTGTAAAAAGCTGAGACCCCAGTACAAGCTGTAGAGGGACTGTATTCATTGCATCCTGCCAATCAGAAGACAGTCCATTGACGCATACTCTTTGTATCATGCCTGTCATCCAATCTTCTATCCACGCTATTGTGTTACTTACTACATCATGAGTTCCTACTTAGAACAATAATTTTTTATGTGGCAATTGTCAAATGTCTTCCGGTAATCCAAGTACAGTATATCAATGAGCCTGCCTTATTCACAGCCCATATTATTCCTTCAAAGAAGTACAATAAATTGGTTAAACAAGATTTCCCATTTACAAAACATGTTGACTACTCCAAATTACCTTGACATTTTCTGACTGTACAGCTATAAACTCCTGAATGGTCGATTCTAACATGTTCCCCAGAACAGATGTCAAGCTAACCAGCCGATAGTTTCCTGTTTTCAGCCTCCCTTTCTTCTTGAAAAGAGGTACTATATTGGCTACTTCTGATTATGATGGAACCTTTCCAAAATCTAGAAATTTTAGGAAATTACAACACATCTAGGAATTTATGAGCCATCTCTTTGAAGGCCCTAGGGTGATATCTGTCAGGATCCAGGAAGTTGTTATCCCTCAGCTCCATCAGTTTATTCAGTACTGTTTTCCTCGTGATTATAATTTCACACAGTTTATCCTTCTATCTTCTCAAATAAAACTATTACTGGGATGTTTCTTTATCCTACCGAGAAGACAGAGGGTACATACTGTAGATGAAGCCATCTTCTAAATTCAGTCCACCAATGTCTACACCACATTTTCCTTAAGACCAAACATTTTGTAAGAAAACAACACTCACCTGGTCAGCTGGAAACTTCTAAAGCTGAAATTTTCCTTTATGGAGTTCCTAATCCTGCCTTCACTGTCAGATCTGTCATATATTTATAAGCAAAATTGCTCATGTGAACAGCATGGCTGTTGCTAACAGAGAGCTGGTGTAATCCGGTTTTGCTTTATAAACTAAAGTAATGGCATATAACTCCAGTCTGCTAGAGACACCAGAATTAACAGTCCCCGATTTTAACCTGCTCACAAATGTCTTTGCAGAAAGGATAAGTACCTCAACACTACTGGGGCCCTTTTAAATATACATGGTGAGCTCTAACAACTTAATTGAACTCTGAATGCGATTTTAACTCACTCGCATTCTTGTGTCAGCAAAATCTTTTATGAGGAAACTCTAATTTTTACTTGATTACTTTCGCATAATTAAGTGTCAGTAACACACCATCTATAATGTGTTACCCTCTTCCATGAATGATTCACTGTTATCTTATTGAATGGATTTTAGAATTGAGCTGTTAAAAGGACGTTTATTGCAGTGAGTTCTCATGTCACTGAGCAATGATATCATCCTTCATAATGTCGAGATAAAAAGCAATTTTTTTTTCTGAAGCATTTGAGCTGAATTAATTCTGACAGCTATAGTCAAGGACTGTGACTAAAATGCAGATTTATTTCATATGGCCCAATAATGAGTATTATGGTCATCAACAGGATAGTACTCAGTTATCTGTTATTAATAATGCTGTTCATTTGACGTTGCACTTGTTTATTAGTTTAGAATGTATATATCCTGGATTATTGAATCATATTCTTTGTAATGATTAGACTAGTAGTAAAAATAATTGCCACCGAAGAGGGATTATAAAGATTATTAAATGCAATTAAAAGTTTTCCTGATGTTAATTGTTTCTGTAAATGTTGGAAGTTATTTTATACTCCTTGTTGCAGTGTTAGTGGTTTGTTGTTCCATCTCCTTTTTCTTCTGGTGCTAGATTAGAATTGTATAATATTGTTAATGTCCTTTACCAGTTATACAAGTTATTATTGTCCTTGTGTTGCGGAAGTGCTCAGATAAGTTTTTGGAGAAGCAGTGGTCAATATTAAAACTGTTTAATGCAGTATGGCAAAGAAGATCTTGAAATTAAATAGAGCATTGATGCTAAAATTGTGTTATGGCCTTTGAATGAAATCATAGATCTGACAATCTAAGAAGTGCTACAGCAAAACATCACCATTATATAGTGCCATGGTATTAGGAGGGAAGGATGAAAAACCAAGAGAGTAATAGTGGAAGAGTAATGAAAATCAGGAGCCTAGGACCAATGTAGATAAATTAAAGCAGAGTGTTAAAATCAAAAATAAAAGGGGAAATGGGAACAAAAGAAAGAGCTATTGGAGAGAAATCTGATAATGAGCTGTTAAAACTGAGCTGTGATCAAAATCCACAGATAGGGATTCAGAGTGTTTAGGATTTATGATTTGTGATGCTTAATAATTAATCTGAATTACAAAAATTAAGGTGGCTCTTTCAGTGCTACTTGAGTAATGGAAATCTGGCAAGTTAAGACATGTGCTGGTGACACCGGAATTAACAGCCCCAGATTTTTACCTGCTCACAACTGTCTTTGCAGCAAGGAGAAATACCCAACACAACCGGAGTCCCTTTTAAATATATGGGTTGAGCTCTACTGACTTAATTAGACTCTGACTGCAACTTTAACTCCCTGGCTTAAATAAGACACCAATACCAGTTTCCTGCCCTAGACTAACCCAATGAGAAAGTGATCATAATCACAAGGCATCTTAAAAGAAACACCAAAAAAAAAACTTTCCTTTGGGTGCGAGAGCACTAAGATGCAATGTGCAGATGTCTTTGTTAGGCAAGGTAATAGATGATGACTTCATGTCAGATTACTGAGAAAAATGGGGCTAGAAAGGAGCTGATAGTTACAGAGCTGTTGTCCTCAGCAAAACACAACCAGAACCTCTGAGGAATGCAAACAGATTGGCAATAGGTAAGAGAGCAGTAGAGATACAGTTAAAAAAAAACAGATTTATCAGGCCTAAAGTGGATGAGAGGAATACAGTAGGTGTGGTAAATTAGACAGATAAAAAATGTTCAAGGTACTGCTAAAAGTGTACCCAGTATGTAAGAAAAAAAATCAAGGAAGCATTTGATCAAGGCTGCGCAGCTAAATCTCTCAGTCAGACAAGCATAGAAATCAAATAGTGGAAAAGCAAGCAGACCAATTAAAAAAAAGGACATTATTCAAATAGAATATGACATTGAATGAATATTCAACCTCAAGATGAATGATGTAAACTTCTGGGTTAAGTTAGGCAAAGAAGCTAAATATATTTTCATGCCACTGTCAGTTTACAAGAAGCTAAATGTAAAATAGAGCAAGTAAAATGCAACGTTGGTGATGTATACTATGTAAAGTCAAATATACTATCACACCAACAAAAAAATATAAATTGAAACATGAACATAAAAGTACTAAAATCTGCAGATTTGAATTCTGAAACAGTGGATATAGTCAATTCTTAGATTTGTAGAGTTCAGCACTTTGAATTGATTAAAGGCATTGATGGTTACTAAAAATAGATGTCTAAAAATAGGAGAGATGTATGTTATGTATTTCAAGATCTTGGAAGGATTGCAGGGTGCACAGCAATTTATCAAAGCTATTAATTTAATCATTACACATGCCTGAAGGAATTTGATGCTTCTACTTGGTGTTGAAGCTCATGGTAAATTGAATACAAGCTCTGTACTGCTGCTTGGGTCTTACATGTCAGCCCAAACATCAGAAATTGGATGCCTCAAGTACATGAGCTGCCCCATGCTGAGTTTTCCAGCATGAGTTTTTGTTAAATATATTTGCAAGCCACACATGTTCAGATGAAACAAATTGCAGCTCATCCAACGTTAGATGCTGGAGAGGCAGCCTGACAAATGAAAGGCAATGAACTGAGAAAAGTGGTGGAAAGGTAGAACTGGGGATCATCAGCATTGAAATGGAAGCTGCACTGAGTTTCTGGATGGTGTTGTCCAGTGACAGCATATAGATGGGGAAAATGTCGAGAAAAGCTTACTTCCAGTTCAAAAGAATCAGGTGAATGATACTTCCAGTTTACTTTTAGTTCAAGGTATAGAGGGAGCTTTACTCCATATTCAGCCCAGTTCTGTTCCTGACCCAGGAGTGTTGGCTGGGGACAGTGTCAATTACCATTTAAAACAGTAGAGTAAGCTTTACTTTGGACTTAACCCCATACTGTACCTTTCCTAGAAGTGTTTGATGGGGATGGTGTCAAGATGACTTTACTTTCTATTTACTTCTAGTTTGAAAGAGTAGAAATGAAGAACAAAGTTTGGCCAAGGATGGCTTGGAGCGAATCAAACATGGTGTTTTGGGAAAGTTACATTTGGAAAGTTAAAACATATTCAAATACTTTTGTGGGGAAAGGGAAGTTGGAATTTGGCCAGTAGTTTGTTAGGACAATTGGGTCAAGGATTGCTTTGAAGAAAGGGGTGATGATAGCACATTAAGAGAAGAGAAAAACAATACCTAAAGAGAGGAAACCATTTACAATATTGACTAATACGTGAGCCAGATAGGGAAGTTGGGTGTTCAGCAGTTTAGTGGGGAATAGGATTCAAGCATCTTGAGTTGTATCTCATGGATGACAGGACCTCCAAGAGAGAACATGACAGGAGATAGAAGAAAAACATAAGAGAAATGCAAGTTCAGAGCTAGGGCAAGAGGGAGTTTGACAGCTAAATATGGCCTGGTGGGCAAACAGAAGGGAGAAATTCCGCAGAGGCAGCTAATCTAATAGTGTTGATCTTAGTGACAAAGAAGTCCATGAGGTCATCGCCCATACTGTTGGAAATAATGCAGAAAGTGAAAGAAGGTTTAAGAAGAAAGTTTGCAGTTGAGAAAAGGAGCTGAGTGTTGCATTTGTATTCCAGGATGATCCTAGCATTGTCAGTAGTATTTGCACATGTGAGCAGGTCCACCTAGTTTAGTGTGGTCCAACCAAATCTACAATGGATTGGCCAATGATTTAGTTTAGTGTGGTCCAACCAAATCTACAATGGATTGGCCAGTGATTGCTTTTACATTGCACTTATGTGGATGGAATTTGATTAGATGTATATTTTGAGTTCCAACAATATATATGAAAGCTAACTCATGGGATTTGATGCAAGTAAGGATGATTCTAATGTGAGAAAGAAATCTTTCATTTTCAAAACACCAAAATCAAAATAATACAAATATGCTACAGAATGCAGGTGTTGTTTCACAGTATTGCAAATATATCGGTGCCATCACTTTCTGAGATGTTGACATATGCTCTGTATCGAGACTTCATTATCTATATTATTTATTTACTCTTGCTTTTAATGCCAAGAATGTTAAAGACATGTCTATGCTGTTGCGTATTCTGTAGATAATAATTTTAATTCGAGAGAATATTTGTGTATGTTATGAATAAAATTATTTGAAATAGTTGTAAACCCTATGTACTGAATACTTGACACATTTTAATACATTTTAGGGTAAAAATCACATGCTCAAATTATTTTCTTTTTCAATTAAGTTTAATACAGTTATGATTAAACACCTAAGTAAGTCACCTATGACAAAAATGTTGACTTAATAGGTAGTGACTGAAAAAACAAGACCCTCACTCTGTGCTAATGAAAAACAACCGTTTCCAAAAAGACAGTGGTTATCATTTAGTACATTGTACATATTGTGTAGCTGGCACAGGCAAGTTCCTTTATCTAGCATGGAGATAAACTCTGTGACATAACAAATGAAATTGGTAAGCAAGCAAAGACCAAGAGTTCTTTCAAGCCTGTCCCATATTCTTTATGTCTGGAGAATTCTGGTGAGAATCTGCCCTTGCAATCATGTAATCTGCAGGGAGAGGCAAAAAAAATAGAGATATCCTGGGACAATAAGGTAAATTGGAAAATTCCTTTCTGTTCCCCTGAGATTTTAGATATCAACTGAGGAAATCTACCCTTGGCTTGAGCTTGCTTGTGCCCAAGGCGATGCGTCGTGCAAATCTGTACATGGTTTCCTGGTGACAACATGATTTCTTCATTCTGTTTGGTTGCAAGCACACCAGTTGTCCTTGCCTTCAGTCCTTCAGTGCCCTTGTTGATTCCACTGAGCCAGTTGGCCCTTACAGGGCCTCTCACACCAAGATGCTGAAGTCTACAGGCTGAGATTCAAGGCACAAAGATTGGATGTTTCCTGAACAGAAGCCCTGCAGCTTTCTACTTCCCATTCTTCGGAATATTAAGATAGGCAAACAAGGGGATATGACAGGAATTAAGGATTTGCATAAGAGCACATCCTCAGATTTCATCTTTATTACATACTGTTGGGTTTTTGTCTGGTTCTTTGCTGATATAAATGGATAACTCCTGTCAGGAATCCAGGTTCCGAGGCATAGGTGGCCTACAAGGAAAGCTATATCACCATCAAAAGCCTCATAGACTTTCACTTGCTTCTGCTGCTTGGGCCCTCAGAAGAATGTGCATTTAACATCTGACCATGTCTCCAAATATGTCATGGCATACTAAATCAATTTTCAATCCAGTGCAACAAATCTATCAATCCACCAGGGCAGGAAGAAGTGGAAGAGAATACAGGGCAGCAGAAAGAAGAGCTGGATAGCAGTGTCCACTATCCCCTATATTGTGAGACTTTTAAGAGAATGGTCTGTACAACAGTCCTTTAACTGAGCCACAGCTCTGCTCCTGAATACACCAGTGACTGTTGTTCGGCCTCTGCCCTTCTGCTGCCTAGTTTCATGAGTGTTACCTATATTAGACTCCAGATATTCACAGCAACTCACTTCATAATTGTCAAACAGTCAACTTAAAAATCACATCTGTCAAATCCTTAACTCTTGACAATAAATGTTCCTGAAAAGTTCAGGAAGTGAAAGATACAGACATCTGTTGAGGACATTTCTGAATTTGCTGCGTATCTCTGGGCCTTGAAGGTCTAGCAGCATCTTGGTATGGTAGGGTCTGTATGAGCCAACTAGCTGAGGGACTGGAAGACAAAACAATAGGCATGCCATCAGCGAGACAGAGAACAGGATGTTTAAAACCTCCTAGAACCTTTTTCTAATCAATGTCCATAGTATTAGTATAAAACACAGATCAGCAACTTCTAGTCCGTAGGATTAAATGCAATTGTTCTTGGGTTCTGAACAGGAAACCACCATAGTTTTCTCAGTAGTCAGAAGCAGATATGTAACTGGTCTGAAACGGACTTCTGTAGTAATGTTTTCCTTGTTGGGTTGGGGTTGCCTCCAAGTTGTGCAAGAAATGCCTAATCCTGTCCCTTCCAGACTGCTTCCCTCAACACACAATAAATTGCTTTCCTGCATTGTCCTGGAAGCCAGCGGGTAGCCAAATGACTCCTAATTTTCAATTGCCAGTGGCCACTGTCCAAGCAACTCTTTCTATCCTGCTGGGAAATGAACAAACAGCATTTAAAATTCTCGTGGCATACTGGTGCATTTTCTGGCTAGGTTAATAGCTTCCCATAGAAGTTTCTCCAACAAAACCCTGCTCCCAGTGTTACAGGGTAACAAGCGTGGGGCTGGATGAACACAGCAGGTCAAGCAGCATCATAGGAGCAGGAAAACTTGACGTTTCGGGCCTAGACCCTTCATCAGGAAAAAAAATGAATTCATCTTATCTGTATTCACAAAGGAGAAAAACATTGGAGCTGGAGATTTCAGTTGTGATGATGAGGTTCTAGAACATGTTAAGATTAATAAGGAGGAGATGTTAGATGTTCTAGTGGGCATAAACCGTATAAATTACCAGGACCTGATGAGATATATCGCAGGCTGATATGGGAGGCAAGGGAGGAGATTGCTCAGCCCCTGGTAGAGATATTTAATTCTTCACTGGTATCAGATAAATTGCCAGGTGACTGGAGGATATCTCATGTGGTGCCTGTGTTCAAGAACAGCATTAGGGATAGTGTTGTGGGTAACTCCAGACAAGGTAATCTGATGTCAGTTGTTGGAAAATTATTGGAAAAAAATTATTGGGAAAAAATTCTAAGGAACTGGATTAATCAACACTTGGAAAGGGAGGGATTGATTGGGAAGAGTCAGCATAGATTTGTTACAGGGAGATCCTGTCTGACTAATTTAATTGGGTTTTTGAAAAGTTGATCGAATATATTGCTGAAGGTAATGCAGTTGATATGGTTTAGATGGACTCCAGTAAGGCCTTTGACAAGGACCCACATTGAAATCTGGTCCAAAGGGTAGGAACCCATGGAATCCAGGATGAGTTGGAAAATTGGATCCAAAACTGGCTTGCAAACAGGAGGTAAAGAGTGATGGTAGAAGGGTATTTTGTGTCTGGAAGCCTATGACCAGTGGTGTTCCACAGGGAACAGTGCTGAGCCCCTTGCTGTTTGTGCTGTACGTTAACATCTTGGATATGGATGTAGAAAGTATTTTAAGTAAGTTTTCAGATGACCCAAAAATGGGAGCTGTTGTTAATAGTGAGGAAGATGGTCTTAGGCTACAATCTGATATTGATCAGTTGGTTAATTGGGAGAACAATGGCAGGTAGAATTTAATTCTGCTAAATGTGAGATGATGCATTGTGGGCGGTCTAATAAGGGAAGGATATAGACAATGAATTGTAGGTCCTGAGGGAATACTGAGGAACAAAAGGGTGTTAGTGTACAAGTCCATAGATCCCTGAAGGTGTCAGCGCAAGTAGATTGGATATGGAAGAAGGCATGTGGGATGCTTGCCTTCATTAGCCAGGGTGTAGAATAAAGGAGAAAGAAAGTCTTGTTACAACTTAATGAAACATTGGTTAGGCAACAGCTGGAGTACTATGTGCAGTTCTAGTCTCCACACTATCAGAAGGACGTGATTGCACTGGGGAGGTTGCAGAGGAGATTCACTAGGATGTTGCCTGGGATGAAAATTCTCAGTTATGAGGAGAGACTGGACAACCTGGGTTTGTTTTCCTAGGAGCAGAGATAGCTAAGTCGTGGGGTGAGGGGGATCTAATTGTGGTATACAAAATTATGAGATGCTTAGACAGGGTAGATTGTGAGAATCTTTATCCCCATTGCAGATGTGTCTCAGATCAGAGGGCACAAGTTTAAGGTAAGGAGTGAGTGGTTTAGAGGAGATCCGAGTTTTTTTTTAACCCAGTGGGTGGTAGAAGCATGGAATGTCCTGCTTGAGAGTGTGACGGAGGCAGGTACTCTCACAACGTTTAAGAAACATCTGGATAAGCACTTGAAATGCCAAGGTGTAGTAGGCTATGGAGCAAGTGCAGGTAAATAGGATTAGTTCAGCTTGGTATTTGTTGGTTGGCATAGACATGATGGGTCAAAGGACCTGTTTCAATGCTATATAACTCTATGACTGTACGATGAAAGTCACATAAGGGATTGTGTTAAAGGCAGGGACTAATAACAGAAATATAACGTGTTTAGAAGGGCAAAAGCAGGTTTGACGAATTTTCTGCAGTTCTTTGGCAAACTTTCATATCTGATGGTTAGGGTAAAGCACTGGATATTATTTACCTATATTACAGGCGGTTGACAATGGTCTCACATAATGGACTAATTCACACGTCACACATTCTCATGTCAGCTGATTCGGTGGCAACGCATTGGGCTTAATCAGTTCTGCGGAAGGGTCACCAAACTTGAAACGTTAACTCTGATTTCTCTTCGCAGATGCTGCCAGACCCGCTGAGCTTTTCCAGCAACTTCTGTTTTTATTGGGGCTGAATTGGTACTTGGCTGAAAGGCAGCTAAATGAAGCAATGATCGTTTTTGAGGCCATTTTTGAAAGGAGAGAGATACAGTTGGGAACATGGCTGTGACAGTGAATTTCAGAATGCTCCTACATAGTTCAAGGCTTGGCTTCAGCAGTTGCATAAAGGCTTTGAGGCCGACAGTAGGAACATGTTACATCCTGAGACAGGGGCTGGGCAGGGGCTGCAGACCCAGATTGCCAGAAGGATGTGGAGGGATTTAGCGATAAGGACTGGGATTTTGAATTCAACGTGCTGGGATACGGGATGTCAATGGTAGCTTTTGAGAATAGATCAGCAAGAATTGCAGAGGTGAGGTTAGTTCTGGATGAGTTAAAGCTAATGAGAACAGGGATCAATGGACCTGAAAAGCCTGTGTCTGTCGCATGATGTCAATGTACGAGCCCCTTGAAATGTTATTCCTATTAGACAGAACATTTCCAACAGCTGTGAGCTTTTCTGATCAGTGACAGTGAAAAACAAAAGGGATCAACTGATGGGAATTCCAGCTATTATCATTGATCATCAGTTAAGAGATGGAGCAGCAGGAGCAGAAGGAACCATTGGATCAGGAATTCAGAAAACAAAAACATGAGATAGAATACAAATAAAATGGGAAGAAAAATGAAATAAAAGAAAATACGTTTAAAAAAGGGAAGCGGTTTATTAAACTCAAAAAGAGAAAGCCTATTTAAAGAACTGTGTTTTTCCAACATCTAGTTAAGGTAGTAAGTAGCAGGACCATATATTTCAGCAAGTTCCAGATCTGATTCTCCTTCTATGGTGAGTTAGTTAGGATAGCCACATGCTGTCACCGCACAATCGCTGATCTGGATTTCGTCTCCCAGTGAAGGCGTGAGTCAGATTGTGAAACATTGAGCTTTGTTCCTTTTTAGAGGAAAAACAATTTTCCTGAACATTCTTGACCCCACACCATTTTGTTTTTGTGTATTATGAAGGCCTTGGCTGCAAAACACACATTCACCTTCTTGAGGCGGGAACCCCCAATGTGAAGACTGCAGGAAAATTTTATTTCCTCCCATATCCCATTTTCATGCACTGGTGCAGGATTTTGGAAGCTTTTAAAAAAAAACACCTCCTGTGAGAGTTTGTGGTTGCTAGATGAAGCCTATGGAGGAACTGGGAACATTCTAAAGCGAAGGACAAAGTGTTTTGACAGCTTTAAATGTTGTCATTAGATGTTGCATTGTAATGTAGATGAGTTTTTAATATAGTAATTCAATCCAGGGAATTTGTACTTAAAAGGCAAGATAACCCCTAAATTGACCGGCATTGCTGTAATTGTTGTCATGCATGGCAATAGTTTTCAATTGTCAAAAATTCCATAATCTATTAAAAATCACTCTTTTAAAATGCCCATTAAGCTTCTACAGTCATGCCTTGTGCTGGATTGAAATAGAATAAAAGCGCAAGCTATTTAAAACAAAAACCTTTAAAAGTTGAAAGAAAACCTTACACCTGCTCACCTTCATTTAATGGCATTCCGCTTTAAAATTTAAATGTCTCACCATTCTGTTCTGTCAATTTCAAGCAATGTGTCTGGAGACTTTTGCTATGACAGCTGTAGCCATTATGAATATTGTTCAAAGAAACATATTTTGCCAGAGTTCTTATGAAAAATTATGCTGACCGTCGACTTATGATCGTCATTTTATCTCATAGATATCAATACATAGGTCTTTGTTCTTTGCAGACAGAAAGAATATGTGCAGACATTTCACCTGTTGCAATACAATAATGTAGATGATAGTCATTCCGTGATGCATTTGACTAATTAGAGTCAACCTGCAAAATTTAAACAAAGCTTGGCAGTTAACTTCCAGTCATCATTAACAAGTGGATTCTCCATGGAAGAGCCTCTACTTGCCAATCAATCATCATTCTCATGTCATATTGTATAAGTATTTTTTCTTTTTACATTGGTAGTCTTGTGAATTGTCTTGATGAGTCCAAGACAAAAGCTTCAGTGGTTGGGGCAGCACGGTGACTCAGTGGTTAGCACTGCCGCCTCACAGTCCCAGGGACACGGGTTCGATATCAGCCTCACGTGACTGTCTGTGTGGAGTTTGCACATTCTCCCTGTGTCTGCATGGGTTTCATCTGGGTGCTCTGGTCCCCTCCCACAGTCCAAAGATGTAGATTGGCCATGCTATAGTGCCCAGGGATATTTAGTTTAGGTGGATTAGACAAGGGAAACACAGGAGTATTGGGTCTGGGTGGGGTGCTGTTCAGAGGGACGGTGTGGACTTGTTGGGCTGAATGGCCTGTTTCCACACTGTAGGGATTCTATGAAAGTATGTCTAACATACTCAAGTTTTGAATTATCAAACAATCATCACAAATGCTTGGTGGTTTTCAAAAGGTGTGAATGGATTCAGCTCATCAGGTAGTCTGTTGCTCTAAGAACATTTAAAACTTCTAAGAGTCTATGTCTTCAATGTGGTTTCTTGATTGTATAAAAGCCTAGTAGACACTTAAAGTGTTCAATTTTTTTTTCAGTAGAGCAGTTGTTTTCATTCAGCATAAGTGACAGTGTGTTTGAATTCAGGTTTTATTAGATTTTTGTGTTTTGATTTATTTCCAATTACTCCACAGTAATTCTCAATGATTTTGCATGAGAATTTTACATCGTACATACTGGCTGTGTGGCTGTGAAGGATACATGGAGAGTATAGAGAGAAGTTGACATAGAATGGACAGATTTGAGGGGGCATGGAGATAACATGAGTGATCTGAGGTACCAGAAGGCGGCTTGGATGATCTGAAGAGTCATAGGGTTGCATGGGTGCTCAGTGTGTCAGGGGATGAGGGGTGAAGTTTCAGGAGCTGGTTGCTGTGTTCATGTACCGCTGGTTTAGATCTTCAAATAAGACTGCCTCTGCACTTTCACCCTTCACACACTGCACAGCAGCTTGAAAAATACACTGCAAACCTGACTCATACGTGAAAGGGCGAGATTCCAGGACAGAGGCATACTTGGACTGGTGTGCATTTCAGAAGATGCATAAATGCATCACTTGGGCTTACCCAAGCCCACATAAACATTTGAGCCCCTTTAATTCATGATTGGGAAATTGACTGGGTTTTAAAGTCTGGATTGGCTGAAAAAGGTGGTTGAACCTCTCTGCCCAGGCATACAGAAGAATGTTGTGTACTGCAGTACGGATACACTCAAGTGACAACTTTGCTGATATTCTTCCCCTAAAATCCGAAGGATTTGGATTCGAGCCTTACTTATGGACTTGACTACAGAATCTAGGCTAACAGTTAGGTGCAGTCCTTAGGGAGACTTGTGCACCCTGAGGCATGGTCTTTTGGATAAGATGTTAGATTGAAACCTTTCCTGCCTTCTCACATGGGAACATAAAATATTGTATGGCGCAATCCTCATTTTCCTACATTCCTGGCCAATGATTACCAATAGCAACAGCACGATACAAAATGATCGAGTTATTTATCTCATTTCTGTTTTTGCTATGCACACACTGACTGATGTGTTTCCCACATTGCAATATTGACAGCACATCACGAGTTCACTGAAAATTGCCTTGCTGATTCCTAAGGTCATTAAAGTATAATATAAATGCAAGTTCTTCCTTTTAATGTTTTCAGGAAAGGGAAGAAAATCAACGGCACAAAATGGAAAACATAACAAAGTACCAAATTGATTGATAAGTATAAATAATCGATTTGAAAAAAAAAGATAATTTAAATATGGAACGAAATGTTGTTTACAATATTAATATTAAAATTCAAACTTCATACTCCAAACACTTTGTGTGTTGGATATAGGAACAAGTTAGTCAGACTCTTGGCATTTTGCAGAGGTACTCCAAAACACATTAAGGTTATTGGTTGGCAAAACCCTTGGAAGTTTTATTTCATAATGCTCTTAAAAAAAATCACAAAGCATATTTTTCTAGATTGTAAATATTACTCAGTAATAATACTTAATTTCATATTACGACTGCAAGGAATATTGCAGCAAGTGTAACATGCTCATAATGTTTTTCTTTATGGTTCCAGCTTAGCCTAAGTTAGCCTGGAGAGGTCAGGAGAATTAGATACTTTATTTTCAGCAAACAGTGCCAACACATGTGGGTAAATTATAGTTTATAAAGGAGAGTCAGCCAAATTCCAGATTTAAAACGCTGTTGCTCAAGGCCATATCCTGTGTTGGGGTCTGGACTGTAAGTTGGAGGACTAGTGAGGGATCTCTGCTGCCTCTTTATGGGATGGCCTGTCAAACAACAAGCCAGTCATTAGTGGCAAGGCCACTGGTAGGCCATCTCTTGGGATTGAGAACCTGGGGATGCAAGTTTTGCACATTTGAAATCGGTTGCCAATAGAGGCTGGCACCTTGTGCTCAGTAGCATCACAAGAGAGATGGTGGCTGCTGCCAGAAGGACAGGCAATAGAGTGCCAGGCCTATGGAGTGACCCAGGCCCCACACACAAATCATGTATCAGGTGGGGGTATTAGTGTTGGCAGTGGTAGTGCATTTGTAGATTGCATTCACAGGAATAGAGGGGTGGGGTTTGACAGCAAGGGGATAGTTTTGGCTCTCTGTGCCCCACCCCTTTCCCAATATGCAGTCTCTCAATAAGGTGCTGTGTGTCTTTCATAGAGTGACGTTATCCCCCAATTGTAAGGTGTCAGGCTGGCTGCATGGTTTCTGATGCTGTGAACACAACATAGCAACAGGCCCCCTCTTCCCCAGAGCTGGGTTGGTTCTTCTTTGTAAACCATGATTGGCCACTTAAGGGCATCAGTTGGTGGTAAGACAGGAAGATGGCACTGGTGAGATATGCTCCCACCTGACCTCATTAACCTGCCTTCTCTCCTCTAATTTCACCACCAGTGACAGTAAAAGATTGTGCCCTCTATTTCAGCAATAATACTGATGCTTTTCAGAGTTCAGAGATGAATAACTTGGATAATTAGAGAGAAGTATAATGGGTGTGGACGCTCAGTTTACAGTCAAAAGGAATACTGAAGTTGAAACATTTTGGTTCAGTTTGTGACAATAGATCAGAAGTATCAGTCTCCATTATAGATTGAGGAAAAGGGATTATTTTGATGGTGTAGATAATTGAGATGCAAGAAGAGTTAGGTAGTGAAAGATATGTAGTTCAAAGTTCTGTTTATGCACTGTGAGAGAAGAAAAGATGCCTCAGGCCATTTGCATGTCTAATTGTGGTGCTGAGGAGTCAGCAAGCACTGGAAGCAAGAGACCCCAAGTGATTGATAGAAATTAGCTCAGAGGCCTCATCAAGTTCAATGGGGATGACCTTCTGGAGCTGGTCGTACAACCATATGGAACTCATCTGATGGAAAACATAAATTTCGATCTGCTTACCATAGGTCCAGTGATGCTCAGGTGAGTGCCTGAAGGGGCTGGAGTGGGAGGATCAGGTCTGTTTCTTCTCCTGACTCCACAAGAAATCTGTTTTTAAAAATAAAATGTTTTAGTGGGCAGTCATATATATTGATGAAGAATCCTGAATGAGGCAAACATTACACTGGTCTGCTCATCAAGAACTAATTGCTCAAGGGGCCCTTTTACAGGTCTTTCTATGTTCTGACGTTGAAGTATTCAGCACCTATTTTAAGTATTCCCTGGGTGGTCCAAAATGTGGGTCCCAAGAATTGGATTCAATGCATATATCAAGAATGCACAGACTTCCTATCATAACATTCATATTTGTTCTTTTTGACAGATAACTGGGTGGAATTCATGTTCCCAACAGCATTCTACATATCTGTTCAGTTTCTTTCCTCTGAATTTACAATAAAGTATGAATATTATTCCACTAATGCCAGCCAATTCTATTTTAAAATATGTGCTACAGTACTGTATATCTTGATCAGAGTACACCTCCACAAAACTCTTCTTACTGGCAGTATTTATTTTGGCACATGTGATTTGACTCTCGCAAAGCACAATTTAACAAGGTCAAAGCATTTGAATTACTAAATAGAATTACACAAAACATGTCTCTGAAACAGAGAATGTTGCATTGTTATGGAAATGTTCAATCCAAGGAGATCTCAATTATTTTGAAGAAGTGAAGGGAAAGGTGGCAAACTATATGGGACCAAGTGTTCAGAGCAGAGGATGGGCTCTTGAAGTACAGACTTCCCAGATGTACATTTCTTTTGTGTGGGATAGGTATTGCTGGATAAAGCAATTATTGTCCATCCCTAGTTGCCCTGCAGAACTGAGCTATCTTCTTGTACTTGTGTGATTTATAGTTTTCCTACAGTTAGGTAGGAAGTTCCAGGACTTTGATCCAGTGACACTGAAGGAATGATGACACAGTTACAAGCCAGGACAGTGTGTGGTCTGGAAGGGAATCTTCAGGGGGTAGTGTTCCCATGCATTGGTTGGCCCTTGTCCTGATTTGTATTAAAGGTCTCAGGTTTGGAAGGTGCTATAAGTGGAGGTCTGGTGAGCTAGTGCAGTTATTCAAATGCTGGCATGATGTCATGGACAATCATGTCACCTCACTTCTAGAATTCACCTCTTTTGACAGTGTTTGGATGAAGGCTGTAATGAGTTCAGGAGCTGAGTGGCCCCAACAGAACCCAAACTGAGTTTCAGTAAGAAGGCCATTTCTTTGCATGTACTGTTTGAAAGCACACTTGCCTGACCCCTTGCATCACTTTGCTGATATTAGAGCAGTAACTGGCTAGGATGGATCTGTACTGTTTTCTGTGGTCAGGACAAATCAGGTCAATTTTCTACATTACTGGGTGGATGCCACTGTTATGGCTGTACTAGAACACCTTGGTTAGGATCACAGCTGGGTCTGGAACTCAAGTCTTCAGTACTGTTGGTGAACGTTGTTATGGTGCATCACCTTTGCAGCATTCAGCACCTTCCACCATTTCTAGATATAATGGGGAGTGAACTGAATGGACTTCAGACTGACACCTGTGACACTGGGGACCGCAAAAGGAGGCCAAGTTAGATAATCCATTTGACACTTTTGGCTCAAAGTGAATACAAATTCTTCAGCATATCTTTTGCACTGATGGGCTGGTCTCTCCCATCGTTGAAGAACAGGATGTTTTTGGAACCTCATCTTCATATTAGTTGTTTAATTGTCCACCACCAATCACCACTGCACATGATAGGACTGGAGAGTTTTGGTCTGATCTGGTGGTTGTGGGACGTCTTCGCTCTCTCTATATCACATTACTTCTGTTATTTGGCACAATTTAGTCCTATTATGTAGCTTCAATAAGCTGATACCTCAGTTTTTAAGTTTTCCTTGATGCTAATGCTAACATGCTCTCCTCCACTCTTCATTGAAACAGGGTTGATCACCAGACTTGATTGTAATGGTAGAATGGGAATAGTCCATGAGGTTATATATTGGGGTTAAGTAAAATTTTGCTGTTGCTGATGGTCCACAGTGCCTCACAGATATTCAACTTTGAGCTGCTAGACCTGTTTGCTATCTATCCCATTTAGTCCAATTTAGTACATTTCAGCCACACAGCGTGATGGAGGGTATTTTCATTGTGAAACTGGGACTTGATCTACACAATAGCAGTGTGCTGGTCACTCCAACCAATACTGACCTGAACTGATACATCTCTGAGAGGCGAAGAAGCAACTAATTGGGTTTTTTACTCTGGTTGGTTCCCTCACCACCTGCTGCGGATTCAGCCTAGCAATTCGGCCACTTGGTCATAAGTGTTGCTGCTGAGTCACTCTTGGTTATGGACATTAAAGTCCCTCACCAAGAGTGCATCCTGTGTCTTGCTCACTGTCAGTGCTTTCTCTAAGTTGTGTTCAAATTGAAGGGATATTGATTCAACTGCCAAAATGGAAGGCAGAGGTGGTAAGTGGTAATCAGCATGAGGTTACCATGCCCATGTTTGACTTGATATGCGTGACACTTCATGGAGTCTGGAGTCAATATTGGTAACTCGAAAGGCAACTTCTTCCCAACTGTATATGACTGTCGCCATCTCTACTAGATCTATCCTTACAGTAGTGATGGTGTATCTGGGATATTGTCTGTAAGGCATTTTCCATGAGTTTGACTGTGTGGGGCTGTTGCTTGATTAGTCTGTGAGAGAACTATCCTAATTTTGGCAGAATATTCAGATGTTAGTAAGGCGGACCTTTCAAGCTGGGCTTGCTGTCGGCATTTCCAGTATTCAGGTCAGTGCCAGGTGGCCCTTCTGATTTCATTCCTTTCTTTAGATTTTGTCGTGATTTTGATAAAACTGCCTATTTTGGGAGGCCTCCTGGTCTATTTTGGGACTGCTGGTCAGCTTGTCTCTAATCTCAAGCACTGGCCAGAAACAACTAGGATAAACAAATTTTGCTCTCCATGTCACATGTGAATACAAGTAATGCAATCCACTATTTCGCAATGGACAGTGCCCAGAAAATTGGGTGATTCGTCCCTGCACTCGTAAATTGTTATTTTTGCACTATTTTAGGCCATTAAAGTTTTACTCAGAGCCCATTGCACTTTTTTGAAAGCTCTCCAATTCATCAAAGAATGGAAGACTTTTGTTGAGGAGGCACATAGATATGAGAGGACACACTCTATGATTAAAGGCTTTCGGATGAATTCAGGATTATTTTTCCTCTCTTACCTACAGCCTTTTGTTTTCTGCACATCCGCATTATAGAGCCATCAACTCCTTCGTATGCATAGGCATCATTACTTTTTCACTTTCCACAGCATAGAAATTGCCGTTAAGAAAAAAATGATTTAATTAATTTAATTGTGTTATTTATTTCATATATTTTCTGGTGCTAACCTTTCACAGTCTGTGAGATTTTGTTTTGCCTTTTGGCTTTCAGTTATTAGATTTTCTGTGTTTACATTTATTTATTTCATTAACACATGTGTACAACTTATTAGCCCTGCAGGGTGTTTTTGTTTTAATACCATAATAAAACTTAATTAATCAAAAAAAATCTATATAAGTAGACCTCTGCACATGATGTCTGTACTACTGATTCATTGAACATTCAGGGAGCCATTTTTTTTGCCATATAGAAACTTTTGGTATCATGGATTGGCTTTCCCATAGAATTCACTTGATGGTTCTTCTTTCGAAAAGCTATTTTAATTTAAGCACAGTCCATGCTCTGTCCATTTGTAATTGAAAACAGTGTCCTACAATTAACCTAAATACTCGTTTGCTTATACAAAGAGCCTTTTTCAGATCTAAGTTGCATTTTTGCTCTGCTACAGGAGATCTTTTTATTTATTCATGGGATGTGAGCATCACTGGCTGGGCATTTATTACCTGCCCCTAGTTGCCCCTGAGAATTGGTGCTGAGTTGTCTTGTTGAACTGGTATAGTCCATTTTGTATTGGTAAACCCACAATACTGTTAGGAAGGTTGTTCCGGGATTTTGTTCCAGTCACACTGAGGGAACGGCTATATATTTCCATGTCATGATACTGAGAGACTTGGAGGGAAACCTGCAGGTGGTGGTGATCTCATGTATCTGCTGCCCTTATGTTTCTAGATAGAAGGAGTCATGGGCTTAGAAGGTGCTGTTTAAGAAGCCTTGGTGAATTTCTGCAGTGCATCTTGTAGATGTTCATGTTGCTGCTATCACTAAGTGTTGGTGTGGTCAGGGTGAATGTTTGTGGATGGGATGGCAAAAGAGGTAGGCAAGTAAAATAAAATTTCCACAGCAGGCAACTATATTCTGCTACCATCGTACCTCCACATCATAGTGACCTCAGCCAGTATGGGAATTGAACCTGCAAGACTGGTAGCACTGTGCACTGCAAGCTAGCTGTCCAAGATAACCGAACCCTTGAGACTTGCAGCTTTGAGACTATGCGTGCTGCCCATAATTAAACAGTGAGTATGCTCTCACACATAATTGGCTAATCAGGGAATATCACTGTCAGGTGACTGCTCCCTGACGCAATGTAGAGCCAGGACGTCCATATGACGCTAACGAAGGGATCTTGATCCTAAACCCCAAATCCAGCGTGCAGACTCAAAATTCACAAATGGCCCCCTGTCTCATTCAGGAAAGCCTTGAGTGTCCATGGGGTCATGAGTGCTTCCACGCCAGTATTAACCTGCAGATCCCCTGTAAAAAAAGCCTTTATTTCAAAGGCTGTTATCAAGTGGTGTGAACTGGGGGATACTGCTTTTCCTGTTTGAGATGTTTGAGTCATTTTTAAGCTACAACAAAAAAATGAGTATTTTGATAAATGTATGTTCTACATTTACTATGTAATTGCAAATGAAGACTGCTGCTTTAGCCTGTAGCATCTTCTTTGTAGGATTGTCCCAGCTATTATGGCTCGATAATGTAAGGGACGGATTTCACTTTTGCTGATTAAATGTAAACTGGCAGAGTTATTTGTTTGCTCATTGTAGAAAATGTTTGATTTTTGCGGCTTGATTTCAATGGCTTGGCAGTTAGTCCTCAATAAGACTCTGTTAATTTTCATGGAATGAAAGCCAGACAGGTTCTGTAAATGGTATGTTGTCCCTCAAATTACCTTCCAAGTGATAAAGATGAAAATCTACCCTAGTGAGCTGAAAAGCGCAGTGTTCTGTCAAAAGATAATATTGCCTACAAACATAACAGTTTCTGTCTAAAATAAAACACATACTGCTTGTCATCAGACAAATGCTGAATGCTGAGCTCCTGTTTAAAGCCTGACAATATTCATTATCTTCCTCATTATTCCTGTTTTGCACATTATTTCAACAAATTTTGGTAAGATATTTAAATTCATGAAAGGTACACATATAAAATTGAAAAAATTGGGACCAATCTGTGGGCAGCACAGTGACTCACGGGTTAGTATTATTGCCTCACAGCGCCAGGGACCCGGGTTTGATTCTACCTTTGGGTGACTGTGTGGAGTTTGCATTTTCTCCCCGTGCCTGCGTGGGTTTCCTCTGGTTTCCTCCCACAGTCCAAAGATATGCAGGTTAGGTGGATTTGCCATGCTAAATTGCCCATAATGCCCAGGGATGTGGATTAGCCATGGGAAATGTAGGGTTACAGGTACAGGGTAGGAGGTAGGTCTGGGTGGGATGCGGAGGGTTAGTGTGGACTTGATGGCCACATGGCCTGCTTTCATGCTGTAAAGATTTTGATCTGGTGTCCTGAGCATAAAGAAAGAAAGGCTTGCATTTGTAAAGTGCCTTTTAGTTTTAGGAGATATTTCAAAGTGTGTTACAGCCAACGAAATTATTTTGAGGTAAATCATTGTTGTAATGTAGGAAACACGCAGCAATTTGAATACAGAAAGTTTCCACAAAGAGTAATGCAATCATAAACAGAAAATCTATTATTTTGATGTTGATTGTGATGTTGATGTATTGTTCGGGATGCAGGGAATAACTCCTCTGCTGTTCTTTGATAGTGACGGCAGATCTTTACTCTTACCTTTGAGAACAGACTGGGCCTTGATTTAATAGTCCAGTTGAAAGGAGACACCTCCAAATGAGCAGCACCTCCCCAATGCACTAGAGTGTCAATCTTGATTTTCGCGCTCTGGTCCTTAGCGGAATTGGGTAACCGTGCTGTTGCCTGTTGAATGAAGAATTGGTAAAAACCTGCATGGCCTCCACTGGGGAAAGCCCATTGTGCTGCCAGTCAGGCATGTAAGCGGTCAGCATCAGGCCTTTTCCAAGCATCAAGGATGACTGAGGTGGAAAATCCACTGGTCAAGAGCTGCAAGCCAATTAGAGGTCAACAGCTCCTCAATGCAATTCACAACAGCTTGATAGTAGGAGTAGCTGCTGGTAGTACAGCTGCCAGGATCAGTGTTGGCAGCTGTGGGAGAGTGGGTCAGAAGCAAGGGAGGGGGCTTGGCTCTCAGAGGCACTGCTGCTCCCATCCCATGCCAGGTCCCTTTATTATGCACTGAGCACCTGAAAATGAGGGATTCCCCATATCCCCTGATCCTGTAAGCAAACACGCCAGAGTTTAATTCTCAGGCTCCCTACATAGTGATGGCTCCATGTGTGACAGCTCGAATACCAGCCGTGCTGGGATGAAGCACGTAATGGCCATTAATGGTCCACTCAAATTCCTAATGATCTCTTATGGTGTGCACTTTTCCCCAAGGTAGGGAAGTCCAAAATTAGAGGGCATAGGTTTAAAATGAGAGGGAACGATTTAAAGGGGAAACTTTCTCCACAAAAAAGGTAGGCATATATAGAACAAGCAGCCAGAGGAAATGATAGAGGAGAGTACAATTACAACATTTAAAAGACACATGGATAGGAAAGGTTTAGATGGATTTCAGCCAAACACAGGCAAATGGGACTCGTTCAGTTTAAGGAAACTGTTCAGCATGGATGAGTTGGGCCGAAGGGTCTGTTTCTGTGCTGTATGACTCTAAAACTCTGTTAGGCTGGCCTGAGGCTCCCTCTTTGGGCATAATCTGACCAGAAGTGGGAAAGTGACGGTGTCCCCATTCGGCCCTGTTCCACCTAATTGTGAGATGTGAGGAGGATGTGAGGAGGCTTCAGGGTGATGTAGTGAAGTGGACAAACACGTGGCAGTATAATATGGATAAATGTGAAGTTACACACTTGGGTGTGAAAAACAGACAGGCAGGATATTATTTAAAGATAATATATTGGGAAATGTGGGTGTACAAAAGGATCTGGGATTCTGGGTGTTCTTGTAAACAGACAGGTGCAGCAAGCAATTGGGTAGAGACGTGGTATACTGGCCTTAACTGCAAGAGGATATGGGTTTAGAAGTAAGAATGTCTTACTGCAGTTTTGCAGAACTTTGTTGTGACCACACCTGGAATATTGCATATGTTTTTGGTCCCCCTATCAAAGAAAGGATATTCATCCCACAGAGGGAGTGCAGCAGAGGTTTACTAGACTGATACCAGGGATGGCAGGACAGTCCTTTGAGGGGAGAATGGATCAATTGGGCCTTTAGCCGCTAGGGTTTAGAAGAATGGTAGATAATCTGATTGAAACATATACAATCCACGACAGGGCTGGACAGGCTAGATGCACGGGGGATGTTTCCGCCTGTTGGGCAGTCTGGAATAATGGACACAGTCTCAGGGGTGATATAGGTCACTTAGGGCTGAGACAAGGAAGCATTTCTTCATGCAGCGTGTGGTCATTCTGTGGAATTCACTACCACAGGAGGCTGTGGAGAATGAGTCACTGTGTATGTTCAATAAAGAGATTGATAAATTCATTAAAGGAACCAATGGGGCACATAAAGAAAACAGGACTATGTCATTGAAATAGAGGATCAGCCATAATCACAATGAATGGTGAAGCAGGCTCAAGGGGCCAAAGAGCCTACTTATGGTCCTAGATTCTGTCTTTCCATTGCTGCTGAACTTGATATTTACACTTGCTCATTTTCTGTACAGTTAATAGTTATTCATGAGAAGTGGGAATACTTCTATAGCTTGGCAATAGCAGTATTCTATCACTACCCCATTTGAATGCAGTTAGCTAACAGAGATATTGTTTAGTTGAGTGACAGTAGCATTATAAAGAATATCAAAGAAGTGGATTCGTACTCTCAAGGTTTGCTACAACAATTTTCACATGTTTTCAGTTACAGTTCATACTTAATTTGGATATGATTGCTTTTCTTTATATATTCAGTAATCTTCTGGAGGTTTTCTGTTTCAGGGAAAGTCTATTTGAAGATAGGCCTTGTATTCATCACAGATCATATAGAAACATAGAAACTCGGTGCAAGAGTAGGCCATTCAGCCCTTCGAGCTGCACGACCATTCAATATGATCATGCAATCTCAGCATCCCCTTCCCACCCTCTCCCCATACTCTTGAAACCTTTAGCCACAAGGGCCACGTCCAGCTCCCTCTTGAATATATGTAATGAATTAGCCCAACACCTTCCTGTGGTAGAGAATTCCACAAGTTCACAACTCTCTGAGTGAAGAAATTCTTCCACATCTCAGTCCTGAATGGCTTACCCCTTATTCATTGACTGTGACCCCTTGCTCTGGACTTCCGCAACATTTGGAACATTCTTCCCACATCTGGCCTATCCAGTCCATCAGGATTTATATATTTCTATGAGACCCCCCCTCATTCTTTTAAATTTGAGTGAATACAAGCCCACTCAATTGAGTCTTTCCTCATATGTTATTCCTGCCATTCTGGGAATCAGGCTGGTGAACCCTCGCTGGACTCAATCAATAGCAAGAATGTCCTTCTTCAGAACAAATACTTTGGATCTGTTTTCACCAAGGAGGACACAAATAATCTTCAGGAAATGCTAGGGAACAGAAGGTCGAGAATGAAGGAGGAACTGCACGCAATACTCAGGTGTGGCCTCACCAAAGCTGTGTATAACTGCAACAAGGCATCCTTACTCCTATATTCAAATCCTCTTGCAATGAAGGAGGGAATGCCGTCAGCTTTCCTCACTGCCTGCTTCAGCTGCATGCCAACCTCCACCATGACACCCAGGTTTTGTTGCAACTCACCTTTTCCTAAGCTACCACCATTTAGATAATAATCTGCTTTCCTGTTTTTGTGACCAAAGTGAATAACCTCACATTTATCCACATTATATTGTATTTGACAAGCATTTGCCCACTCAGCCAGTGTGTCCAAGTCACCCTGCAGCCTCTTAGCATCCTCCTCACAGCACACAATGCCACCCAGCTTAGTGTCGTCTGCAAGTTTGGAGATATTACATTCAATTCCTTCATCCAAATTGTTAATGTATATTATGATCAGTTGAGGTCCCAGCACTGAACCCTACGGTACCCCACTCATCACTGCCTGTTATTCTGAAAAGATCCCATTTATTCCAACACTCTGCTTCCTGTCTGCCAACCAGTTCTCTATCCATGTTAATGCATTACCTCTGATACCATGAGCGTTATTTTCCCTTAATAACTCTTGTGTGGAACCTTGTCAAAAGCCCTTTTGAAAGTCCAGATACACAACATTTACTGATTCATCCTTGTCCACTCTACTGGTCACATCTTCAAAAAAATCCAGAAGGTTTGTCAAGCTTGACTTTTCTTTGGTGAATCCGTGCTGACTTGGACCGATTCTGTCACTGCTTTCCAAATGCTCAGTTATTGCATCCTTAATGATTGACTCCAGTATTTTCTCCACCACTGATGTCAGGCTAACTGGCCTATAATTCCCCATTTTCTCTCTCTCTCCTTTCTTAAAGAGTGGAGTTACATGAGCTACCCCCCAGTTCATTGGATCTCTTCCAGAGTCTACAAAATACTGGAAAATGATCACCAATGCATGCGCTATTTCCAGGGACACTTCCTTAAGTACTCTGGGATGTAGAGCACCAGGCCCTAGGGACATAGCAGGTTTTAATCCCATCAATTTTCCTAATACCATTTCCTGACTAATAAGGATTTCCTTCAGTTCCTCGTTC
Organism: Ginglymostoma cirratum; assembly: GCA_024137785.1. Taxonomy (NCBI): domain Eukaryota; kingdom Metazoa; phylum Chordata; class Chondrichthyes; order Orectolobiformes; family Ginglymostomatidae; genus Ginglymostoma; species Ginglymostoma cirratum. The sequence continues at coordinate 37,016,374 of JAHRHZ010000018.1, read as the reverse complement.
ATGCTTGACCGTCTGTCCCCTAGCATTTACTGAAGATTATTTGTGTCCTTTGATGAAGACAGATCCAATGTATTTGTTTAACTGGTCTGCCATCTCTTTGTTGTCCATTATGAATTCACCTGATTCTGAATTCAAGGGACCTACATTTGTCTTCACCAGTCTTTTTCTCTTCACATATCTGTAGAAGCTTTTGCAGTCAGTTCTTATGTTTTCCATAAGCTTACTTCCATGTTCTATTTTCCCCTTCCAAATTAAACCTTCTGTCCTCCTCTGCTGAATTTTAAGTTTATCCAAGTCCTCAGATTTGCTGCTTTTTCTGGCCAGTATTCTTCCTCTTTGGATATAACACTGATCCTGATTTCCCTTGTCAGGCATGGTTGAGCCACCTTCCCTGTTTTACTGTTATTCCAGACATGGATGTATAGTTGTTGAAGTTCATTCATATGTTCATTAAATGTCTGCCATTGCCTATCCACCATCAACCCCTTAAGTATCCTTGGCTAGTTTATCCTAGCCAATACATGTCTCATACAATCAGAGTTAACTTTCTCTAAGTTTAGGACCCCAGTTCAGATTTAATTGTGTCACTCTCCATCTTAATGTAGATTTTTACCATATTATGGTCACTCTTCCCCAAAGGATCTCATACCACAATTTTGCTAACTAATCCTCTCTCATTACACAATACCCAATCTAGGATGGCTTACTGTCTAGTTGGTTCCTCGACATATTGGTCAAAGAAACCATTCCTCATACATTCCAGGAAATCGTCCTCCATCCCATTGCTACCAGTTTGGTTAGCCCAATCAATATGTAGATTGAAGTCATCCATAATAACTGCTGTACCCTTACAGCATTCTTCTTGAATTTCCTGTTTGATACAGTCCCCAACATCACAACTACTGTTTGGTGGTCTGTGCACAGCTCTCACTGAAGTCTTTATCACTTTGGCGTTCCGCAGCTCCAGCCTTACTAATTCCACATCATCCAGGTTAATGTCCCCCCTTACTATTGTGTTAATCCAGTCCTTAGCCAGCAACCCTGCCCCACCTCCCTTTCCTTTCCATTTATCTTTATTGAAAATTGAATAACCCTGGATGTTGAGTTCCCATCCTTGGTCACCCTGGAGCCAGGTCTCCGTGATCCCAGTTATTATCATATCCATTCATAACTGTTTGTGCAGTTAATTCATCCACTTTATTACAAATGCTCCTCGCATTGTGACACAGGGCTTTCAGGCTCATTTTCTTTTGACATTTATCGCCCTTTTAGAATCATTGTGAATGCGGCCCTTTTTGATTTTTGTCTTTGGTTTCCTTGCCTTCTACTTTCACTTTTCCCCTTGTTGTCTTTTATTTCTGTCACCATTTTACTTCCCTCGGGCACGGTGGCACAATGGTTAGTACTGCTGCCTCACAGCATCAGTGACCCGGGTTCGATTCCAGCCTTGGGCGACTGTCTGTGTGGAGTTTGCACATTCTCCCCGTGTCTGCGTGGGTTTCCTCTGGGTGCTCTGGTTTCCTCCCACAGTCCAAAGATGTGCAGAGTAGTTGGATTGGCTGTGCTAAATTGCCCATGGTGTCCAGCGATGTTTAGGTTAGGTGGGTTAAACATGGGAATTGTAGGGAGAGGGGAATGGGTCTGGGTGGGATGATCTTTGGAGGGGTGGTGTGGATATGTTGGGCCGAATGGCCTGTTTCCACACTGCAGGGGTTCTATGGTGATGACTGCCGCCTTTGGTTCCCATCCCCCTGCCATGTTAGTTTAAACACTCTCCAATAACACTAGCAAACACCCACCCAGGACATTGGTTCCAGTCCTGCCCAGGTGCAGACTGTCTGATTTATACTAGTCCCACCTACCCCAGAACTTGTTCCAATTTCCCAGGAATTTGAATCCCTGCCTCTTGCATCATCCTTCAAGCCACGTATTTATCTTAGCTCTCCTGCCATTCCTACTCTGATTAGCACATGGCACTGGTAGCAATCCTGAGATTACTACCTTTAAAGTCCTATTTTTTAGTTTAACTTCTAATCATTCGAGTAACTGTTATGGAACATTCTGGAGTATGATTGTAATTTTGAGGTAAATCCTACTTGTTCGCATCCATAATCAAAAATGGTGCAGAATGAATGTCTTTACCAATTAAGCTCATGCGTTAATATTGCACACATTTGCAAGGACGCTCGGACTTTCTGATGAGTCTGATCATATAACCAAATGTAGAGCAAATAGCATTTGGTCTATCATACATTTCTGGCTGATTTGGAATAGTTTTCAGAAAATCATGCAAAATGATCATTACTTAAATGAAAAACAGTTTCAGATAAGTTGAGGCATGAGTGTGCCCTATTTGCTCAGTAACAGTGATCTGCTTGAAATGTTAAATGGGCTTATTTTATCTTCTAATGCATTCTCCAATCACAGACCACCTGCTGCTGCTTTTGAAATAATTACGTCTACCTTTCATAATCATTCAATAGATAATCTCAGAGTGTATCCAAGGGCAGCCTGATTGAGCCTTATGTGGGTCTCCCTGCTAGTGTGAGCAGGAACATTGACTGTGTTCTGGCCTAAAATCATTCATCTGCTTCCTGCAGTTCACTTGAAATGTCCAAGTGAGACAAGAACTTCATAGAATCTCTACAGTGTGGAAACAGGCCCTTTAGCCCAACAAGTCCACACCGAATGTCAGAGCATCCCACCCAGACCCATTCCCCTATAACCCACCTAGCCTACATATCCTAAAACAGTATGGGCAATTTAGCATGGCCAATCCACCTAGCCTACACATCTTTGGACTGTGGGAGGAGACCAGAGCACCCGGACGAAACCCACACAGACACAGGGGGAAATGTACAAACTCCACACAGATAGTTTTCCAAGGGTAGAATTGAACCCAGGTCCCTGGTGCTATGAGCTAGCCACTGAGCCACCATGCCACCTGGTTATATCTCTGTACCAGGAGGGCAGATTTAAATAATCTGTCATATGTGGTCAGTATTATGTTGAAACTCATGATTTTCCATGTATGTTTGAAATTTGAAATAAGAAAAGCTTATAAAAGGAAAAAAGCAGCTAGCAAAACTCAACAAACTGGTCCTCTTTGGAAACATTAGAACAGTCTCAATTGAAGGGAGAGTAGACATGATGATATTAGAAAAATTATTGACATATATGTATATATATTGAATAAAGTAATGAGATAATGCTTTAGGACAGAAAAATGGTTAGATAGGTTTTAATTGAAATTTTAACTGATCTAACTTGGCAAGAGAGAACAGGCAAAAATGATATAGGCAGTCTTCCTGCTTTTGTAAAATGGTAGGCTGCAAGGGAATATTTCGCCAGGCTCATCAATGGAGGAGATGTTAGGAATTAATTAATTCAAATCAAGAGAGCCATTTCACAGATATGGGAACCATCATGTGTTCATTGTATTGTATTCTTATTCAAAAACAAATTGTTTTGTTTTTGAATGAGTTATGTAAGTCTCATTCTGTCTATTGGTTTGCATTTTATCATAAATGAAATTAATCCATTTAAAATTTCTACATATCCTTCTTATACCAGTTGTTTTAGTTGCCCTGTTTTGAAAAGATTAGAATCCTTGACGTATGACATAACACAAATGCAAATGACTTAGATACCTGGTTTAAGTGTTTTGGGTACTAATGCTGCATCTCTGGGTTATCCTACTGTTTGGTTAGATACTGAGCAGTACGAGCACACAATTAAATGTAAGCTGCTGTGACCACTTGTAGCTGTATTTTAAAAAGTCCAATGAAAATTTTTAACTTTGTCTTTGACCATTCTAATGCATCATGCTAATATGATTACTAGCATGATTTTAATCGATTTTCATTGTCTCAACCTGTGTGGGAGATGCAGTTCGTTGATCTGATTTATCTTGTCTGTTTCCTCATGTGATAACTCTAATCAGTATTCTTGAAATGAATAATGAATTTAACTTCTGTTGAACTGAGTGTAATTCACTGGCAATAAGTGAATGCAAATCACCTAGCATTGTTCCAAAATATATTTGTCAGATACCATGAATAGAGAAAATGCATGTTTGTGGATGAAAAGTTTAGATATGTAAATATACTTTTACCCTGGTGTCATTCCAACAATGGGAGATAACACAAGGCAATTCAACTGGTATAAAAACCAATACAGTCAATGCTGAAGATATGAAATAGACACATTTTGTAAATACCTAACAGTTGCGACAGCAAATATAGAGAGCAAAATATCTGTTGGGATTTTACAGGGAGTGGTGAACCCAATTGTGAATTGGACAATTAAGGACCTTTTCCATTTTCCAGGAGCACTGATTGATTTTATGTCAGTTAGACGCCTTAATGAGATGGCCAGTTGGATGGGTTGTAACTCTTTCGTCCTAGCTGTGCTGAAGTGGGGTCTCCTGCTGGGACTTCACTCAGACCAGAGCAGCATCTTGGATACTGCCTTGCGATCAAATAGAGGTGGCTGGGCACAGTTGGGCAGGCCACGGGGAAGTGGGGTATAGTTGGAGAGGTTGGAGGGGTAGAGAGTGGGGGAGTAGGATGATGCCCAAGGAGGTGGTCCATACTGCTAATCCAAGTCTGCAAGTAGATTCCCAGGTTTTGCCTGATAGCCTCCTTGTGTTAGATGCCCACCTGGTGAAGGTAAAATGCCAGTGGCAGTGGGAACAGACCCTGAATTAGCCATTTGAAAGCCTCAATTAACCTCTGGGCAGGGGGGTTGAGTGGATGTACAGTCCACAATCATCTCCTCTTGAGGGTAGAATACTTAGTAGCAGCGAGAAGGCAATAGGTATCTCATCCCTTAGCCTGTCACCTGACTATTCAGCACTCCCACATCTTAGCCTGCACCTTGATGCCCAATAAAATCCAGGCCAGTCTTAGCAGAACAGTGTTAATTGTGGTATGTAATAACATCTCTGAACAGGTTGATTAAAAATATCTAGAATTTTCCAGTTAGCCTATGCCCCAGCCTCCAGGTTGGAACAACACCAGCACATCAGGAGGACAATACTCCACTCAGTATTTGAGGCCTTCTCCGCCCACCTAGGGCCCTCGACACATCAGTGAGGTGGCTGCTGAATCCTCTTTCAAATTTAAAAACTAAAAAAGTTGGAGAGAGGATGTGTCAAAATGAAGGCACACTCCCTCTCTCTTACTGAACTGCAGGCTGTTGCTGCTGTCATTCTGGAGGACTTCCCATTGGCTCCAGCTATGAGACCCACTCCCCCCATCCTTAATTGGACAGTGAACTCATGCTCTGGCCACTAATTAGCTAATTTGGAGGCCAGGGTTCAAGCCCCATTAGCTCCAGAGGTGTTGAACAGCATATCTGAATAGATTGATTAGAAAATAACAAAAATCACTGCTGGGTAACTGTTTTCACATGGTGAGGTTTGGTAACTCTCATTTGTCCCTTACCAAGCCTTATTATTTTCTTCTGTCTCTCTACAGATAGTGCCTTGATTACCCATATTTCTAGCATTTTGTGTTAACAGTTCAATTACTAATGCTTCAGGAAATAACTAAATACTGAATGACCTTGAGGAATGAAAGCTGTGCTGATACTCATAACTGATACCAATTTAATACATCAACCCTCATGAAGTATTTCCTACATGTGGCTGTGGAACAACCTTTCATTAAAAGATTCATTTTTGCAGGAAGAAGTTATTTAACAAACGGTTGAAAAAGCACTTTCGATCCTTGAGACAATGATTAGAGATTACACAAGGCTAGTGAAGAAGGCGTTTTTGTATCCTTGCCTTTATTGATCAGTGCATTGAGTATGGGAGCTGGGAGGTCGTGTTGTGGCAGTACAGGACATTGGTGAGGCCACTGTTGGAATACTACGTTCACTTCTGGTCTCCATGCTGTAGCAAAGATGTTGTGAAACTTGAAAGGGTTCAGGAAAGAATTACAAGAATGTTGCCAGGGTTGGAGGGTTTGACCAGTAGGGAGAGTGGAGTAGACTATGGCTATTTTCTCTGGAGTATTGGAGACTGAGGGGTGACCTTATAGAGGTTTATAAAATCGTGATGGACCCGGATAGGGTGAATGGCCAAGGTCTTTTTCCGAGAGTACAGGAGTCCAAAACTGGAGGGCATAGGTTTAAGGTGAGAGGCGAAAGATTTAAAAAGGGTCTAAGGAGCAACTTTTTCACACAGAGGGTGGTGTGTGTATGGAATGAGGCACCAGAGGAAATGGCGGAGGCTGGTACAATTACAACATTTAAAAGGCATCCAGATGGGTGCATGAAGACAAAGGGATTACAGCGATATGGGTCAAATGTTGGCAAAGGGGACTAGATTAATTTAAGATATCTGGTCAGCATGGATGAGTTGGACCAAAGGGTCTGTTTCTGTGCTGTACAACTCTATGACTTTGACTCTTTCAGTAAAGACTATGAATCACATGATCTTTTCATTATGATCAATTTTTCTTTGCAGTGCCTATTTCTGTACCATGTCATGCATGATGTAAGCAAATGCAGTTATTGGCCAAAGGTTGAACAGTTGCTGAGTGATGGTAGTATTAAGGCTAACCTGTTTTATAATTGTGAGTAGCACACGATTTTTGTCCTAATTACTGATTGCAAGAATTTGAACCTGCCTGGAGATGTTAAACTAGAAACGTAAAGTTTTAGCACACAATTGCTGATTGGATACAACGCCCATGGAGTAGTATAAGCAGGCTCCTGGCATCCAATTCTGCTGAAGCTATGGAGTGCTTTAGCTGTTCCATTGAATGTGACTTGTGTTTGGTTGCTTTTGGCACCACCTTCAATTCTTTTATCAATATGGTGTGTTGCTCTAAAGTTCATCTTCATCATCATCCCTGCTCATGATTCCCATCTGGCCACCTTGGATGGTCATTAGGACCTCAATGCGCTGCCGAAAATCACTCTTTTTGTGTTCTATGTTGGATGAAAATGCCTGACTTGAGGCTTATTACATTTTGCTTGAGGCAGTTTTGCATGTTTTGCAGAGGCATTTTGTACTTGATATTGTGAACTGAGACAAATACACATTTATTTTAGGCATAATATAACAATCATTGAGAGGAACATATATTAAATGTCAATGCTTTTATAATACTCCATCACCTGAAAGTTCCCCTTCAAGATACTTACTACTCTGACTTGAAACTATATCACTGTTCTTTCATTGTTACTAAGTCAAATTCCTGAACCCCCTCCCTATAATGGCACTGTGGGTGTATCTACACCAAATGGACTGCAGAAATTCAAGAACTAAGCTCACCACCATCTTCTCAACAACAGTGAGGGTCAAATGTTGTCCCAGCCAGCGTTACCCACATCCCCTGAATGAATTAAAATAACATTGGGTGGAATTTTATAGAATGATTCAGGCTATGGTGAGGAATGTGGTTCAGTCATGCCAGAAGTCCAGTGAAGCCTATCGCAATGTCATGCAACTAGCTACAGGTTTAACTAAGTTCTGCATGTCAAAGTGAGATTCACTTGAATTTATTTATCATTTATTGTCATTTGTTCACAATTTTATCAATTATATGCTTGGCCTCATTAATATGCAGCTTACATCCTAGCACCCAGAGCAAGCTAACTGTATGCTGAGAAGTCTTGGCATGGATGTCAGAGTGAGCACCTGGCCACTTCAGATCACCACTGGCTGAAAAGAGCCTCAACGTTAATCACTATTCAACAACATTACAGGGCATGATCCATGGGCACCAGCCATATGCACCCTTTGGCCTAAATCATTGGCATCTGATATTTGCCAATCTCCTCAGGATCCTCCAGGTACCTTTCCAATCCAGTTGCATGGTTGGTAAGCACATACTGGCATTGCAGGTGCACTGGCAATTCACATTGAAAAGATATTGCAAGGATGCTTGCGCACAAGGACGGGCACGTAACTCATAGCTTGGACCAGGCTGCATCTGAGGGCCTGCTGACTTCCTCTGTTAGGACTCTCTCACATAGCACCTGACTGCCCACTCGCATCATCCCTACTTGTGTTGCCATGCCCATTAGTGCAGTCGTGGAACCAGGTACCTGCCTTGCTGGTCAACAATCCTCAGTCAAGGGGGCGTACATCTTGCTGTATGGCAGTGTCTACATCAATCTCACATCTCATTGTGCCAGTAGCTTACATGGCATAAACACTGCATGTACAGCAAGCAGGCAGCTGTGTCTCACAATCTGAGGGGAGTAGTCCTCCCTGAAGACAAGGAGACACCTGTCAGTTTGGCGCCCTGGCACAGTAAGCAAGAGCAAACTCCAATACCAGTCCAAATGGAGTCCAGGTCCCATTGAGGTATCTGCTCAGGATCTTCTCGGTCAGGGGTATGTCCCTCTGCAGTCTGGGAAGTGGGCCACGGTCAATCCTGTGGCTCCGTAGGGGCCAATCAGTGGGGAGGCCTAAGCAGATAGGGATATATACATGGATCACTCAGGGATCTGAGCATTTCTTGAATGGAGCTGGCTAGTTAGGTCACACAAAGCGGTGGGCTATGGCTAGTCCATCATGTCCGTCCAGAGAAACTAGGGAAGAGGAGCGTTGTGGGTCAAGATGGGCTGCTATCACAGGAAGGACATTTGTGATCCTGTTTGCAGGGATAGGGGTCTGCAGGCTGGTGAGAGGGAGGGATGACCATTGTAAATGGGGACAATGTATTAGTAAGAAAAGCATAGGGTAAAGTACGGATTGAAATGGAGTGTTATTGTAGGAGGAGGTCTTCTTGTATGGTCAGGAGCACTTGGGCTTCAAGGATGTGACATGTTATGTGGTCACCGCATATGACGAGAGGATATGTAGGCAAGCGGAGGATCATGGATCAGGACCTGGGGAGATACGAAGCCCATGGGGGTTCACATTATCGACTATCAGAAAGGGGATCTGTGTGCTTGGGGTATCACCCACACATAAGAGGTGGAGACCGGAAACTTTTGCCTAGAAAACATTTACTAGAAATTGTAAGTGCACAACCAGAAAGGAGATGACTATGACCACACCCAGATTGGAATGAGAGTTACTAGCTCACCCTGTAAGACAGGGAGCTGCAAGATCCACTGACGTGAGGGCCTTTAGATGGGAATTACACACAGGCTCATGCACTGTACAGTACACAGGCATGCAGAGTCCCCAATCCTTGGCGATTGTGAAGCATACCTATGCCTGCCTGGCCACACATTGCTGATCATTTCATTCACACCAACACTTTTACGTACAGAGGCCAGGGAAAGAATAACGATGCTTGATGTCCTGCAGTCTGTAGTCTCTGATGGCAATTGCCTTCCACATGCCTGTGTGCTACTCCAGTTCACTCCTGTGCATGTAGACAAAATCCATGATTGCCGACGGCATAGGTCCTCTACTGCCTGGGACTGAGCAGCGGATGAGTCTTTGACAGTCCTCCAAGTGCGACTCCAAGTGGGGCACTTTTTCCTCCGCAAACTGTGGAGCTGAGGCTGTGAACTGGTACATGCAAGACGAAAGGGAAACAAGGTATCATGGTCAGTAGTTACACATAATTTACAATGATTGACACAGACAGTGGTGGTACTGTGAGACTACTGCTAGTGGTGCTACTGCCATAGAATGAAGAATGGCACTTACTTGGTTGTCACGGCTTGGATGTCTTGGTGTCCCTGCAGGAGTGGTCCTCATCTTCTCCTGTGAAGGAATTGATTCTTTCCTCATGATGATGAGCACAAAAAATACCTTCCCCCCCACTCTCCCCGCTCAAATTGCACTGGCCTTTCTACACTGTCCTCGGCTGTTTTCTCTAGGAATTCTAAGAAGGGAGGGATTGATTGAGATGAAATTGGGCAGCACAGCTATTAGTGCTGGTGCAAGTCATTGAAAGGTGGTGTGGTATCCTATGTGAATGAGAAAGCAATGCTGATACCTTGCAAGGTTAGTGAAAGAGGGAGGTGGGTGGATGGGGGATGTGGCAGGATATTGCAGAACTTAGAGAGAATGGCAGAGCATGATCATTTGCAGAAGGTGGTTGCAGCAGCAAAGATAAAGTGAGTATGAGGTAGAAGAGTGTAGCACTTAACCTAGCTAGCAGGGAAGGTCATTAACCTTCTTGTGGCAGTGCTGGTACTTCCCTTGGAGAGACCACACTGACCAGGATGATCAGCTTGGACCATGCTGCCAGGGAAGAGGAAGATCCTCCCCTGGACTATCCCATCCAGCAGGCCCTTGATAGAGAGTTATGGCACCTTTTTCCTCTTCTTCATTTTTTTGCACTGTGATCATCACTAAGCAGGGCAGCTTTGAAATGCCAGTTCTCATCTGTGTGCGCAGAGACCTTCTAAATATGGTGCAGGATGAGGATACTAGTCATTTGGCAGAAATCTGGCAAATTCCTCTGGGAACGGAGTGTGGTTACATGAGACTAGAATTGGAGGAGAGCAGCACCATAGGGCAGAGTGGGCAGTTAATGAGCCAAACTTGGTAAGATGGTAAGGGATCTTGATCAAATGGGTCAATGGGCTGAAAAATGGCAGATGGTGTTTAATTTGGATAAATGCAAGGTATTGCATTTTGGTACAACAAACAAGGGTAGGACTTATACAATTAACGGTAGGGCCTTGGGTAGTCTTGTAGAACAGAGGGACCTAGGGTTCAGGTACATAATTCGTTGAAGTTTCTGTTGCATGTAGATGGGGTGGTTATAAACGCGTTTAGCATGCTTGCCTTCATTGCTCAGTCCATTGAGTATAGGAGTTGAGAGGTCACGTTGAGATTGGTGAGGCCTGTTCTGGAGTACTGTGTCCAGTTCTAGTCACCTACTTATTAAAAGGATATTATTAACCTGGAGAGGGATCAGATGTTGCTGGGTATGGAAGGTTTGAGTTAAAAAGATAGACTGTATAGGCTGGTACATTTTTCACTGGATCGTAGGAGGTTGAGAGGTGACCTTACAGAAGTTTATAAAATCATAAGCAGTGTAGATAGGGTTAATAGTAGGTACCTTTTCCCTAGGATGGGAGATTTCAAGACTAGGGGGCACATTTTTAAGGTGAAGGGAGAGAGATTTAAAAAAGACGATGGGGGCAAATTTTTTTGCACAGAGGGTGGTTCACATGTGGAATGAACTTCCAGAGGAAGTGGTAGATGTGGGCACAGTTACAATGTTTAAAAGACACTTGGATATGTACATGAATAGGAAAGGTTTGGAGGAATATGGGCTAAAAGCAGGCAGGTGGGACTAGTTTAGTTTGGGATTATGTTTGGCATGGACTGGTTGGAACGAAGGGTTTGTTTCCATGCTGTATGACTCTATGACTCTATATTGCTAGGTGTGTTGGCAAAAAGTCCTCCAAGTACCCCAATGAAACTGGCATTGTTAGCCAAAAATTGCAAAATTCAGCCCATCATACCTGTCCACTTCCTCACCATATCCCTCCTTCCCTACTTTCTACTAAGGCATCCTTCAGTGTCCCTTGGACCTTCCTAACATTTTTACGTATTGTGTTGCATCAGAGTGCAAGCAGAGTTCTGCACACTTCCTTGACCAAGGCCTTGATACAACAGGGACAGTAATAAATATTAATCATTCAATTATATGCTTAGCTTTTGCTAATTACTTTATAATAATTGAACTAATCACCATCATGAAAATAATTAAACATTTAAACAGAAACAGGCTCAACACATTCCACATCTCTCTTTAAATATTTTATCATAAATCATTATGTGATAGGTATCCAAAGATTCTGGTAATTAGAAATATATAGCTGCAAGCAATGTGCCTTTTCCTATCCTGCAAATGGAAAAGTCAAGACATTATTAGCAATGGTTGTTACAAAACAGGAAAAACCCGAGGAGTTATTTGTAATTTCAAACATAAGTAGACACTAATCAGACTTTCCTTTTGAAACAGTTTTGGTCGTGCCACCTAGACACATAATCAGGTTTCACAGTGAAAGTCGATCTGAAAAAGTATAGCCCTTACAATCACACTGTCAAATTGTGTTCTCACTTAGGTTATGGCTTTCTGGTTTTTTTTAATTTAACGACTTGCCTCTTGCTTTTATTGCTTTTCCCTCCTTTTACATCCATTGCTATAATGCAGCATTCTTCAGCTCAAAACGTAGAGATGGGTGCTTTGAAATTGGATGCTAAGCTATGAGTGCATATGAGCAACTTGAAGGGGTCTTGACTATCAATTTATGGTTCCTCTCCTTCTAGAATATTATACAACCTCAGCAAATGGGGAATAGTGCTTCTTTTCCACTTAAAAACGAAACCAAAAATGTTTTCTAATATCTTAGTTGGCCCCTGAATAACTTTACATCATGAGCTGTCTGAACAGGGGCACTAACACAGGAATGATTAAAAAAACTATCGAGTCTGCTATATATCAGGTCAGTTTCTGGAATATAACATGATAGCGGAGGTTATATGGTTACCTTGGGATGAATCTTGGAAGCTTAAGAAATAACAAATCAGAAATAATTAAAATTCTTGCGGCCATTGTTGAGGATGGCAGAAAGTAAGAGTAAATTTCCGGGGCATGATTGTCCTCGAACATTTTCTGATGTCTAAACTAGAGGACCAATGGAAAAATAAAGTGGATATGTGGACCGTTTGAAGTTTGCATCCACAACAAAAATAAAACAAGAAAAGATGTGGCCTTGTCACTTTCAACAAGACAAACAATCGGTGGTATGTATTTTGTGAGATGGACGTTTGTCAGTCAGATACTGATGAAGGTTTGGATCTTCTATTGGGGTTCTTTGAGGATATCTGCAGGAAGATCTGCAGGAGGATCTCTTAAATGTCAATGAGAGACAATAAGAATTTATTAGATTTGGAAGACAGATTGACATTCCATGGAAGAATTTATTGTGGATTTTAACAAATTATAAAAGAGATTGATGCGTTCCAGTTTGGGAATTCCTGGATTTTAAATGTCTGTTTTTTTTAAAGTACCTCCTATTGTTGTGGTTCTTAGAACAGGAGACAGTTTTGGATCAGACATCTTCTGACTTAAAGAAATCCTCAAGAATCAGCCATTTCCTTCAGCTTTTATGGAAGAAATGAGACATTTCCCTGTGACACACGAAAAAAAGAAAACTCAATTGCTGCCTGCTTTTGAAGCAGTACAGATACTGGACGTGGGATCGATCCAGTAAAAGAATTAAGAGCAGGGAGAAGGAGGACAAAATCTCTTGTCGCATGTTTGCTCATTACAGCAGAAGATAAAATTGGAACAGAAAATAGGCAAATTAGTCCCAAAAAAGAACACGGAACAGTTAATCCATGTTCTTTGTGCAATTCAAAGTATCATTATGTCCTGAACTAGCTAAGGGGATTTATGAATAAGACGTAATGAAAGGAATCCTAAGGCAAAGGATAAAAATAGTGGTGAACCTGATCAAATTACCCAGGCCACAAGGAGCTTCAGACCTGTGATCGATGTGTTAGTCACAGACTTCTTTAAACCTGCAGTTCTAGTTTGTGCTTGTGTTTCCTCATGTGGTGAAATTGGTCAAAATGTTGTCTTGATTCACTAAGTAGTGAAGATCGATGCAGGGTTAAGGAAACAAAAGTTCTGCTTGTTTAAGAGTTGATGCTGGCAACATATTGAAGCTACTAAAGAGGATTAGAGTTAGATAGAAAATAACTAGAATTAACCATTTTATATGTACTGAATCAATCTGTAATGAGATACCTATACTGTTGTGTGAATCTTCATTGAAGAGGAAATTTGACACAGAGCATGATTTTTGGATTTGTCATTCACCCATTCAGGATGTGACTGTATCCCCTTAATAAAAGTGTAATGTTTATAATCAGTGTGTGACGCAAATGCCAATATGGAATCAGGTGATTAGAATGCGAGAGAAAAAATATTTGAAGTTATGTAGGTAGTTTTGCTCACCCTATTTGTGAAAGGTTAGATATCTGGCTTAAATATGTTGTGTTAGTTAATGAAGAGTATCAAGCAAATGGAACAGTTTAGTGATACCTCTGCAATCTCCGAAAAGTGTCAGAGCTCAGTGCTATGCTCTTTTCTAAGCCTTCCTCTTGCACATGGCTTTAGCAAGATAGTTTCTGTGTCTCTAAAGATAGGAGTTAGAGAAGGAAGTACCTTCATTCTACATTTTATAGAAGCAGTGACCAGATTTAGTCTATGTATCACAACACATGGTAAGGACAAAAAGGTGAATATAGACAAAATTATGGCAAAACAGATAGGAACTGAATTTGGGAAATCAGCAAAGTTTCTGACTGACAATTTCCCAATGGCAAGTTCAGAAACACGTGAAAATATGAATATCAGGGTTATAAGTAGCGCAGCTGGAAGTCCTTTCAGTAGTGCATTTTGAAATGGGAATCACGCTGTGATCAATGAAATATTGCATAAAATTTTAACTGATGACTAAGATTGCGAGTTGACATGGGTGGACCATGCAAAGAATTCATTCCAGATGACTAGGGAGCATAGTCCCCATTGATTAGTCCGTGACTGAAATCCAAATTTTCCTCTTTGCGATAGTTCTCTTTACTACAATTAATTCTTTTTTTTTCTGCACAATTGAATGCTTTTATCAAAGCTGAGGTGTTAGAGAATATCTAGCGAGCACTGAGACACCAAATAAGATTATCTGAGACAGAATTTAGTTCAGGTGTTTTGGTATACTATAAAAGAGAGGGTCATAGGTAATTGAAAGGCCCTGGTGAGATAATGGGCCCTGAGAGTAAAACAGTGCTTATCAAACATGGCAATCAAACTGAAAAGATCCATTACACATGATTAATGTGAATTACTTGCAAATCTAGGATGCTGAACAGCTGATAGAAGTAAACAAAGTACCTTACACCTGTTATGGTGAAGGTCATGAGGAACAGAATGCAGTAGATTAATAGTTGCATAATGGTAATTTGAGTGATCATGACATGCATGTCAAAGCTATCACATTACAAGTCAATTGCCTAAAACAGATACTTGAATGATATACAGAGGTCTAGTGAATAGTGGATGTGACAATTGCAGGGCATACAGGTGAAGCTGCTACAAGTATGAACATTTTTCAATGTATAAAAGGTAGGAGAAAGGCAAGGAGAAAGGCAAGGATGGGCATTGGACAGCTAGCAAATGAGGCTGGAGAAGTAGTTACAGAGAAGTGGTGGAGGATCTGAATAATAATTTTACATCAGTCTTCATGGTGGAAGATGGCAGCAGCATACCAGAACTTCGAGAGATTCAGGAGACAGAGGTGAATGTAGTGGCCATCATTAAGGAGAAGGTGCTGGGGAAGCCGAAAGGTCTGAAGATGGATGAATCACCCAGATCAGATGAACAATACCTCAGGGTTCTGAAGGAGATAGATGAGGAGGTTAAGGAGGCATTAGTGGTGATCTTTCAGGAGTCGGGGAAGGTCCCAGATGAATTAGAAAATGGCTAATGTAACTCCTCTGTGTAAGAAGGGAGAGAGGCAAAAGATGGGACAATATAGGCTGTAAGATTTTAGAGTCCATTATTAAGGCTGTGACTGCAGTGTACTTAGACATGTATGGTAAAATAGAGTTGAGCCAGCATGGCTTCATCAAGGGGAGATCATGCCTGACAAATCTGTTAGAATTCTTTGAGGAGGTAATGAGCAAATTAGACAAAGGAGAACCATCGGACGTGATATGTTTGGATTTCCAGAAGGCGTTTATCAGGGTGCCACACAGGTGGTTGCTCAATAAAACAAAAGCCCATGATGTTAAGGGCAAGATACTGGCATGGAGAGGGCATTAGCTGACTAGCAGAAGATAAAGAGTGGGGATAAAGGGGACTTTTTCAGGATGAGAGCCGGTAACTATTGGAATTCCACGGGGATCAGTGTGGGGACTACAACTATTGATGTTATATATTAACAATTTGATTGAAGGAACAGAGGGCATTTTTGCTCAGTTTGTAGATGACACAAAGACAAGTAGAGGAACAAATACTGTTGAGGAAGCAGGGAGGCTGCAGGTGGACTTGAACAATATGGAGAATGGGTATAGAAGTGGCAGATGGGACATAATGTGGGAAGTGTGGAGTTATGCACCTTGGTAGGAAGAATGGAGGCGTAGACTACTTTCTAAACGGGGATAGACTTCAGAAATCCTAGTTTAGGATTCTCTTAGGGTTAACATGCAGATTCAGTTGTCAATTAAAAGGCAAATGCAATGTTAACACTTATTTTGAGAGGTCTAGAATACAAGAGCAGAAATGTACTGCTGAGGCTGTATAAGGCTCTGGTGAGATTGCATTTGGAATATTGTGAGAAATATTTTGGGCCCCAGTATCTAAGGGAGGACATGCTGGCCTTTATGGGGGCCCAGAGGTGGTTCACATGAGTGATCCCTAGGAATTAAGGGCTTATCCTATGAGGAATAGTTGAGGAATCTGGGTCTCTACTCGATGGAGTTTAGAAGGATGAGGGGTTATCTGATTGAAACCTGCAGGATAACTGAGAGGCCTGGATAGAGTGGATGTGGAAAAGTTGTTTCCACTAGTATGAGAGACTAGGACCTGAAAGCACAGTCTTAGAATGAAGAGACTACCTTTTAGAACAATGATGAAGAGGATCTTCTTCAGGCAGAGGGTGGTGAATCTGTGGAACTCATTGCCACAGAAGGCTGTTGAGCCCAGGTCATTGAGTATATTTAAGACAGAGATGTTTAGGTTCTTGATTAGTAAAGGGATCAAGGGTTTCTGGAAGAAAATAGGAGAATGGGGTTGATCGAAAAGTGGAGCAAAGTCAATGGGCCAAATGACCTAATTCTGCACCTATATCTTGTCATCTTATGGTTGAATGTTCAGGATTATAGCCACAGAGTGAGGTCCTTGGTCTGGCAGAATTGGTGAAAGAGTGGAGTGTAAGAAACTGTGGGGCAATATTGATAGTGGATCTGGAAGAGACTCTTGTGTTAGAAAATAAATACATAGAAATAAGAAAGATTTTAATAGTGCCAGAGTAAGATCTGGCAGCAGGAGTCCTGACAGGTAGAAAAACCATAGAACAGTCTCACAATGATCCAGAAATAGAATCTTTTCTTTATCATGAGGGTTCGGTTGCTGCCGATAAACATGTGGATTACTTCATAAGAGAGTTAGACAGTTTGAAAGAGAGTGAAACTTCACCTGAGGTAATAGTCAGCTTTGTCACACCGATAGACATTTACTGGAAAGGCCCTTGCAGAAACGGGCCTAAAAATACTCAAACGAGGGTAGATATTGGAGATAAAAGGTACTGCAGATGCTGGAGAATCCGAGATAACAAGCATGGGGCTGGATGAACACAGCAGGTCAAGCAGCATCATAGGAGCAGGAAAACTTGACGTTTCGGGCCTAGACCCTTCATCAGAAATGGGGAAGGGGAAGAGGGTTCTGAAATAAATAGGGAGAGAGGGGGAGGCCGATAGAGGATGGATAGAGGAGAGGATAGGTGGAGAGGAGGCAGACAAGTCGAAGAGGCGGGGATGGAGCCAGTAAAGGTGAGTGTAGGTAGGGGGGTAGGGAGGAGATAGGTCAGTCCAGGGAGGACGGACAGGTCAAGGGGGCGGGATGATGTTAGTAGATAGGAGATGGGGGTGGGGCTTGAGGTGGGAGGAGGGGATGGGTGAGAGGAAAAACAGGTTAGGGAGGCGGGGACGAGCTGGGCTGGTTTTGGGATGCGGTTGGGGGAGGGGAGATTTTGAAACTTGTGAAATCCACATTGATACCATTGGGCTGCAGGGTTCCCAGGCTGAATATGATTTGCTGTTCCTGCAGCCTTCGGGTGGCATCACTGTGGCATTGCAGGAGGCCCAGGATGCACAAGCTTCAAAAAACAAAGTAGTGAATGTTTTAAGTGGAAATGAAACATTAAGAAAGTTAAATCCGGACAAAGGCAAACTTAGAATCCTGTCCTCAAGTGATCCAAAGAACATGAAGCTAGTCATTATTAGTAATGCTTCAATTCTAATCATCCTAATAGTGTACTTGGTTATCTAATACTTCTGATAGACGGAAATGAGAAATTTTGCCCTTTAGTTTGGGAAGCTTAGAGAATAAGAAATAGTTGATAAAAGTACTTGCTCCCTTAAAACACTGGCTTTTGTGGAGGAGGTGGAAATGGGATTCTGTTTTTTTGAAATATATTAAGTGAGACTCAGTATACTGGCTGTTATGTAAAAGTCAGATAATTGTTCTTTTTGGGATGATGCTCCCTGTATGAAAAGTGGGAGTGAGACAAAATACTGATTAATCTCTCTAGCTTGACCCAAAAGTTTGTCAGAAAGGAAATCTCTTAAGTTAAATGCATGAATGCAAGTAACCAACACTCGCATTGATTCACAGAAAGAAATGCAAGCTCAGATAAACTGTTAGGTGGCTGTGAGGACTCAACGTGATGCTCTGTTTAGAATACGGAGGTCTTTGACTCAATTTGAACATTTAGTTGAATGTATAAGGTCTACTTTTTTAAAGAAAGATAAGGTAATGTATTATTTTATGTTAATTGCGCTTAATTGTACCCGGGTAATGTGTATTAATTGTAAGCTCACTTTTACCGAGATAAACAGACTTGAAACTGTTCATAGGATGAGGAAGTGCATGTTCGTAGTACGTATCACTGCAAATAAAGGTGTGTAAGGTCTGACATCAGTTCTATCCATCAGCCCAAGATCTTTTAAATTATAACAAGAGCAGACCAACATTGTAACCAGCCATTTTAGATGTTAAGTTAATGATCAGCCAGATAGAATGTAATGATAACAAATCAGACAAATATCATAAGCTACTTCCTGTTAGAGTAAAGGTAACTCTGGTACATTTGATTTATTGCGCATTCTGAAATGTATGTTAAATTCTGGTGGAACTGTCTGTTCCTGGAAATTGAGTCTGAGCCCAAAGTGCTGCATCTTTCCAAGCAAAAGCATAAAGAGGGCAAAAGCTGCTGTCCCAGAATTACTCCTGATTTCAGAATTGGTTACATCTGACCCTCTTTATGTATTCATCAGAATTGTAGCAGAACAGGGGAAGGACAAAATGATTGAGGCATATTGGCAGAAGATATGGTTCTGAAGGTGGGCAGTTGGACGGAGACATGCATTGAAAAATCCATCCCATGCTAAACAGAGTATATGGGCCTAAAATGAATCTCCTGCAGTTGTTCAAGGGCTAGTACATAAGAAGGCTTCAATTCTTCAGGGAGGCTGTAATAGAGCTGTGCATTATTTGAACTCCTTTCAGACTGTCACCGGGGATATCAGCAACATTAAATAATCTACTGTCTATACTTGCATTAAACAGGAGAGTGGTACCATATTTGTTGGAGCAAATGTGTTCAACACTTACTCCATGGACACTACAGGACACCACTGTAGTGTTTGCATGAACCATAGGATTCTTTACGGTGTCTTTGTGCACATATCACCCTGTAAATAAGCAGACACAAGGCCAATGTCTTCATGGATTGCAAAGTCTCCCTTCTGTTGATGTGCAGTTGGTATGTGATGACAAGCAACAGATCATTCAGATCTGTACCCATTTTCCTGGCACCTGTGATGTTCTTTAATTTATGTTGACCCAGAACTTCTGATCAGGATCAGAAACATTATTCCCATTGCTGATCAGACAATGAACTACCCTGGCTTTTGGAGAAGATCTCCATGCCAACCTGTAGCCAGGCACCTTCCAATTTGAGGCAGTGCAGGAATCCATGCAGCTAGGAGCAGAGTTGATCAGTGTTGAAACTATGTACCTTTATCCATGATAATTCCTGATTGTCATGCCTCATTGGGATAGTGTACTGAAAATCAAACCCCACTATTCCGAGTCATTGGATATCTTAAAAATAAGTTTACCAAAGTACATAAAATCCCCAATTTGCCCATTGAATAAACCCAGGCTAACAGAAAACACAAACCAGGTTTCTACGCTTAACAATAACTACTATTTGTTACAAATAAGTAGAATGTAACCATAGGTAAACCACTCTGAACTGTCAGTATATAACTCTGCTAAATAAAACTCTTAAATCCCTACACACACATACAGAAAGAAACAGACAGGCAAAAAAAAAATCATTGGTGTATGGGTGGAGGGAGAAAATTAACTGAGGAAGCTGTTCAATAGTTCCAATTCACAAAGTTGACTCAGATGATCTTTTTTCCTACAAGGATTTTCTGTCCTTCAGTTTGTCTTCTCTGGGTTCTTTACACCTCTTTGCAGGAGGCACAGGCAGTTGATACACCAACTGCAAAGTCTCTTAATTACTGATTAAAGGTCAGAACTTACAGCAATTAATGAGGGAAAATAAACTGACTTTCTTCAAGCTATAGCTATTTTACTAGGAAGGAAAACACACCATCTGCCTCTTGTGGCAGTCCAGGGGAGGGGAGTTATTAACCTAGTGGTATTATCGTTGGACTGTAAATCCAGAGACCCACGTAATGATCTGGGGATCTGGGTTTGAATTCTGTCACGGCAAATGGTGGAATTTGAATTCAATAAATATCTGGAATTAAGAGTCTAATGATGACCATGAAACCATTGCCAGTTGTCAGGAACAACCCATTTGGTTCACTAATGTCCTTGAGGGAAGGAAATTTGCCATCCTTACCTGGTTTGGCCTACATGTGACTGCAGACCCATAGCAATGTGGTTGACTCTGAACTGCCCGCTGGGCAACCAGGGATGGGCAAGAAGTGCTGCCTATCCAGTTACATCCTCATCCTGTGAGTGAATAAAGGAAAAAAAATTCTTCTTGCATTATCGCTCATACCCACAAGCTTTTCACCTACCCAGGAGCCAATCAGATGTTTGTTATCAGGTTGATGGCCTTTGGCACCCAAAACTGGTAACAACTCCACTAACCAATCGGCAACCTGTTGCTGGCAAATCGCACATTGTATCCATCCCCTTAGTGCCTCCTCCACTACTTGAACAAAGCAGCAACATAAACTTGGTTAGAGACAAAAAAACTGCAGATGCTGGAATCCAAAGTAGACAAACAGGAGGCTGACCAGATATCCTAAATTAATCTCGTCCCTTTTGCCAGCATTTGACCCATATCCCTATAATCCCTTTATCTTCATGTACCCAGCCAGATGCCTTTTAAATGTTGTAATTGTACCAGCCTCCACCACTTCCTCTGGTACCTTATTCCATACACACACCATCCTCTGCATGAAAAACTTCCCCCTTAAGTCCTTTTTAAATCTTTCCCCTCTCACCTTAAACCTATGCCCTCTAGTTTTGGACTCCTGTACTGTTGGAAAAAGACCTTGTCTATTCACCCTATCCAGGCCCCTCATGATTTTATAAACCTCTATAAGGCCACCCCTCAGTCTCTGATACTCCAGGGAAAATAGCCGTAGTCTATTCACCCTCTCCCTACTGCTCAAACCCTCCAGCCCTGGCAACATCCTTGTAAATCTTTTCTGAACCTTTCAAGTTTCACAGCATCCCTCCTACAGCAGGGAGACCAGAAGTGAATGCAGTATTCCAATAGTGGCCTAACCAATGTCCTGTAGAGCCACAACGTGATCTCCCACTCCTATACTCAATGCACTGACTAATAAAGGCAAGCATATCAAACACTTCCTTCACTATCCTATCTACCTGCGACTCCATTTTCAAGGAACTATGTACCTGCGTTCGAAGGTCTCTTTGTTCAGCAATACTCCCCAGGACCTTACCATTAAGTGTATAAGTCCTGTCCTAATTTGTTTTTCCAAGCGCAGCAGCTCACATTTATCTAAATGAAACTCCATCTGCCACTCCTCAGCCCATCAGCCCATCTGATCAAGATCCCTGCTTTTCCCATGTCACCGTAAAGGCTGACAACAGTGAAATGCAGCTGAGGATGGGTGGCATGCTCATTAGGCAAAAGACCTTTTAGGCAGTTAGAACTCATCTGTAAAGACGAGCTGGCATCTGCTGACTGAAAGGGGGTTCTTTGCAAAGTTTTTTGGCAAGATGTCCAATTCTGCAGCTCTTCAGTGTAACTGGTCAAACTTTTTGAGCTGGACTGCTGGGTTGCAGGCACAGTCTGAGACTACACCCCTGTTAGAAAACAGAGATGCCACTGGGAAATGCTTTTAATTGCTTCCTTTGTAAGTTGAGTAGCTTTACCACATCAGCTGCAAGGGCTCCTGATTTCTGCAACAACCCACCTTAAGGGAAGAAGGGGAAAAGCTAGAACATGTAGGCAAAGTGATCCATGCAATTTTAAAAATAATTTTTCTGGACCTCCCCATCTCTAAACCTGCCGCAAAAGGCGTGAAGGGGCCCCTATACCTCATTGGCGGTTCTAAAAATGCTTCCCACTGAATTTTTAAAAGCCTAGTCATGAAAGAGACTCCGAAGCTTAGTGATCGATTTCCAAAGTGCTGCATATAATTTTTCTTGTGTCCTCATTTTTCTAAGATCCAGCACATTCCCCTGCCACTGGCCTTGTAAACCTGGGGTGACAATTGAGCAGTTCATGATCCATTTGATACTGGATCCACAAATTCATCATTTAATTTTCTGATAGATGGAAATTGCGTGATTAATGAAGTAATTTAAGAAAATTAGCTTGTACATAATCAAAGGTTTTAAGCACATGTAACAATCTGTTAATGATCTTTTAGAGATTTCTGACTCCAGCATCGAACTTCTGAAATGTAACACAATCTAAATCCCCATTAGGAACAATAACATTTCTTTGGCCTTAGCAGCAACTGACAAGTTCTTGTGTTCTTTCTGTTTCATTAAATCTTGGACATCTGCCATAATTACGGTATTGGCACTGCTTAACACATCTGACTTCATAAACTGATTGAGCAGAGCTTTTAGATATAAATGCTTTCTTCCCAAAGATAGGAAACCCCTGAATCCTCAGCTTAAATAAAAACATTGTCAACTAATAAAGTCAAAAAAAAAAGGTTAAGATGAAATTCCTCATCTTGTACATTACATTAAATTGGCTGATTCAGCCAGGTTGTTCTGTTTGATTAATGTTTCCAAAATACAGTTTAAGGGACTCCCACATCTTGTAACTGGATAGCAGGACAAAGCCACTTGCTATTATGGCAGCAGCAAAGCCACGTGTTTTATTAGTTGAGAACCATTTGCATCAAATCAGTGCTGGTGTTGCTTGTGCACCTCTTTTCATTTTGGTACCACTAAAAGAATAATAAAATATCCTGTGCCAGATTTTCCAGTGGTTTTGACGTTGTTTAATAGCATCCTTTATGCATGATGGTGTACAGTAGGAAACAGAAAATCAGACTATACACTGAACTTCACTGCTATTTTATCTATCTTAGAGCAGTTACTTTTTCCATCACAGTGTTGGCAGATTCAAAAATGAAACCAATAACATTCTTCCATGTATGCCATGTTGCATTAAATGTGATTTTCTTAAACATTTAAGTCAATATGTCTACGGTTATAAGGCCTGTTTTAACTAAGTGTGAAAATTTCTGATGATAATGCAAATTTCCTTCTCGTTGCAAGTATCGTTGTTCTCAACCATTAAAGTGATTGGGCTGTTTTGGCAAGATGTGACGGATTCAGAATGGTGATTATATCAGGCTTTTATAATAACAGTGACTCGCATTTTCTGACAGGATAATTCTTCTGCAGTGTTTACAGGCTTTGTGAAATTATCTACCCGTGCAATGGATAATCTATGTTCTGTAATACCTGGCAAAAAACAAAAAACACTTAAGGATTTGTAACGTGCAGCGCTGAAGTTGGCTAGCCTGGGTTAAAGAGGTTTGCTGTTAAAAATTGCATTTTGCAACTTCACTAAATTGTCCAGGCGATCTTTGAATTTATTTATGTTGTACATGCTACAGAATCAACCACTAGATGTTAATGGTTGGGATAAAGTACTGTTGGGTCTGAGGGGTCTGGTAACAGTTGAATTTGTGTTATGTTTCATCTTTCGTATGCCAGTATTCTTTGAAGAGACGTGGTTATGATGCTACCACTATATAACAGCAAGTGACCTGGAGATATAAAGATCTCATACCCATCATCCTTAGGGTAACTTGAAGCATGACAAATACAAGAAACATGCTGCTCTGTGTAACTTAAAAGCTTAATGTTAGCTCTGAAACAGATATGCCTGAGGAGTGTAATATCTTTGTATGATAGCTATCTGTAATAAACATCTATTGGATTCTTCAGTGCCACAGTGACCACATCCTTATTTCAATGTTAAAACTGATAACCTAACCTTGCCACAACTGGCAAAATACCCTGATAGAGGCAAAGACCCATATCAGATGGTAGAGGATGAATCATTAGTGAGTCTTAAGAAGTGGCACTTGTCTTAACAACAATAAGTAAGTACTTGTTTATAAAAGAAAGGTCAAAGTTACATTGGTTAATTCGACATAATTACTGAGAGGATCAGGAGGCAGGGATGACATGTCTGATTTCACTTAGATCTTGAGCTGGACTCTTCTTGTTCACATCAAGACTGTATGGCATTATCAGAATTGGATGGAGCCTAATGCAGTCGCAACGTTAACCCCTTCAGGACCATTACCTTTACCAGTTTACTTCACAATTCCGAATGATGATGTTCTCAGGGTAAACATCAACTGCTTACATTAATGCAACGTTCAAGGCACATCATGGAACATTCCTTGGCACAGAATGGCACAGATAAGTTGATCAAAAGCTTGGTCAAAAAAGACAGTCTCAGTGGTAGAAAGTGACGTAGAGAAGCAGGGAGATGTAGGACCTAAGCAGCTGGAAATATGACTACTGATGGTGGAGTATTTAAAATTAGGCTGCTCAAGAGGCAGGGATTAGAGGAATGCAAATACCTCAGAAATGTGGTGCTGGAGGAAACCACAGAGATAGTGAGGGATGATCTCGGTGAAGAGTTTGAAATCAGGATTGAAAATTCAAAAATCAATGTGTTTCCTTACTTGGGAGCCAATGTAGAGCACTAAGCACAGGGGGGATAGGTGAAAAGTATTTGGTGCAAATAAAAATATGAACAACAAAGCTTTGGATGACCTCAAGTTTATGGAAAGCAGATTGTGGGGGACCAGCCAGGCGTGTGTTGGAATAATCAAAGTCACCTGATGAAGGGGCTATGCTCTGAAAGCTTGTGATTTCAAATAAACCTGCTGGGCTATAACCTGTTGTAGTGTGACTTTTGACTTTGTCCACCCTAGTCCAACACTGACACCTCCACATCTTGGAATAATCAGGTCTAGAGGTGACAAAGGCATGGCTAAGCATGTCAGCAGTAGATGAGCTGAGAGAGATGCTTGGCAGGTGATGCAATGGAGTTGGAAATAGCTGATTGTGGTGATGATGAAAAAATGTGGGCAAAATCTCATCTTAGGGTCAAATGTGACACAAAGGCTCCAAAAAGATTGTTTTACTCACAAGATATTGTCGGTGAGTGATATGGATTGGTTAGCTAGGGAGCAAAGTTTGACACTGCACCTGAAAGCAATGACTTCGGTCTTCCCAATAGTTAGTTGGAGGAAATTTCTGTGCATCTACTGTTTGCTGTCAGATGACCTGTCTGATTATTTAAGAACAGTGGGGGAGTTGTGAGGTAAAGTGGGTTTCTGTTTCCAAAAATGAAAATGCTTTCTTTTGATTCATTCACTCAAAGGATGTGGGCATCATTGGCTGGGCCAGAATTTATTACCCATCCATAGTTTCCCTTCAGAAGGTGACAGTAAGCTGTGTTTTTGAACTGCTGCAGACCATTTGGTACAGATAGACCCACAATGTCGGTAGGGTGGGTATCCCAAGATTTTGACTCAGTGACATTGAAGGAACAGTGATATATTTCCAAGTCAGGATAGTGAGTGACTTGGAAGGAAACTTGCAGCTGGTGATATTCCAATGTCAATGCTGCCCTTGTCCTTCTAGATGAAAGTAGTTATGCTTTGGAAGGTGATGTTAAGGAGCCTTGCTGAATTTCTGCAGTGCATCATTCACCAAGGCTCTTTGACAGCACCTTCCAAACCATCACCAATGCACCGACAAAAGCAGCAGACACCTGGGAAGACCACCACCTGCAAATTCTCTACCAGGAAATGCTCTTTTTAACTGATGCCGCTGAGGGGCAGTTTGTGGTTTAGAAATAGAGCAGTGCAAAACTCAGAAGCATCAGTGCATCAGCAAGAATAGAAGCCATTACAGTGGACACTCTGATTATGGCTAGGCAGGCAAGAAAGGAACTAGATGGGGAGCAGTCTTACATAAGAACATAAGAACTAGGAGCAGGAGTAGGCCATCTGGCCCCTCGAGCCTGCCCCGCCATTTAATAAGATCATGGCTGATCTCTTTGAGACTCAGCTCCACTTACCCGCCCACTCACCATAACCCTTAATTCCTTTACTGTTTGAAAATTTATCTAGCCTTGCCTTAAAAACATTCAGCGAGGTAGCTTCAACGCTTCACTGGGCAGGGAATTCCACAGATTCACAACCCTTTGGGTGAAGAAGTCCCTCCTGACCTCAGTCCTACATCTGCTTCCCTTTATTTTGAGGCAATGCCCTCTAGTCCTAGTTTCACCTGCTAGTGGAAACAACCTCCCTGCCTCCACCTTATCTATTCCCTTCATAATCTTATATGTTTCTATAAGATCTCCCCTCATTCTTCTGAATTCCAATGAGTATAATCCCAGTCTACTCAGTCTCTCCTCATAATCTAACCCTCTCAACTCTGGAATCAACCGAGTGAATCTCCTGTGCACCCCTCCAGTGCCAGTATATCGCTTCTCAAGTAAGGAGACCAAAACTGCACACAGTACTCCAGGTGTGGCCTCACGAGGACCCTATACAGCTGCAGCGTAGCCTCCCTGTTTTTAAACTCCATCCCTCTAGCAATGGCAGACAAAGTTCCATTTGCCTTTTTAATTACCTGCTGTACCTGCAATCCTACTTTTAGCGACAGGCTGGAAGGCAGCACAGTGGCATTGGAGGAGAATAATGTAGTCATCCATGTTAAAAGCTGTAGACTTGTGGAGAAGAATAAGGAAGGAAAGTTTACTTTTACTTTTACATTATAATTTCAGACTTTAATAAGAGGTGGTATGGTTCTGTGACCTGGGGCGAAAATCTGACCGGAGGAATTCAAACACTGAGTTTCAGGAAAGATGGCTATCAATATAGGAGGCTGCAAAGTTCAAGGAACTTTAGAGAGGAAAGGAACAAATAGGCCAAATTATGTATCTGCTTCTCCATTGCAAAGTAGGATCTACTCCGGTCTACATTGTATTACACATTCAATTTTACTTGTCAGACATGACTAATAAGAAGTTTCAGGCAAAGTACGTCAGTAGGAAATAAAAACAATCCTGAGATACAATATTTCCCTCAGATGCAGGAGATTTTACGTTACTTAAAATTACATTTCCTGTGGTAAATTTGCAAGATTTGACATAGCTGTAGGAGAACATTTCTGGTTTGACTCTATTCGATACCCTCCAGTATACACTCAGTGGTGAGCTGCCTGTGAGCACCCACAAAGTGCTTGCAGCCTGTCAGGGCTATAAAGATAAGGCTATGTACTCAATATTGTTTCTCATAGGCGATGCCAGTGCTCCTCCTGGTACCTCCTGAGTGTTCTAAAACATGCAAAACTTTTCTGAGTGTTTTTTTTAACGTGGATATTTTGATTATATTTTGCTATTAAAGCTGTGAATTGTTGTAATATGAAATTTGTGTCAATTTGTGGTATTGAATCCTGTTACAGAAATGATGAAGTTACAAACTATAGCACCTCATGTTTATGTGGTGGATTTAATTGGAAAATATCCTAAAGCACTTCACAGAGACATGATGTTGAATAAAATGAACATTGAGCTGGTTAGGGGCATATTAGGAAGGCTGATCTAAAATTCCATCAAAGGGTTGGAGAGTCTTAGAACAGAAAGTTAGAGAAGTGAGAGAGTTTGCGGGTAATTTATTTAATCAAGTAATAGAGGGGATGGATGAGGGGAGTAAGATTGATGTGTGTATATAGCATAGTTTGTAACAAGTCAACTTGGCACATAAGCTCACCCAATTCTTAAGCACAAATAATCATACTTTTACATATACTTGGTGTATAAGTCAGCTCCCCTTTACAGCCATGACATGCCATGCTTGAATACTGTACTAGGAATCACCTCCAATTTTTCACCTTACAAATAAATATTTTACGTATCAGTGCAGTATAACTGGGTGCAAAGAATCGAGCAGCCAGTAAAGGCTGTGTTGCAAAGATATGTAGAAAGTTAAGACTTGCCCACACAAAATAAATCCTGTGTCATAAATGCCAGAGATCCCAACCACTAACAGCCACATCAATAGTTCACTTTCATACTTGGCATAAAAGCCGACTCCTATTTTTGGAGGGATTTTGAGGCTTCAGGTGTTGATTTATATACTATCATCTCTGTAGGCTTTCAAGTATTTGTTAAAATACCACGTAATAAACTTGATAACAAAGTTGAAGTCCATGGAAATAAAAGCAGCATTGGCAACGTGGATAGAGGAATGACTAAGTAACAGAAAGCAGTGTTGGTGAATGGTTGTTTTTCAGACTGGAAGGTAATGTGGAGTGACGTCTTTAGGAGTCAGCCTTGAGAACACAATTTTTCTGAAGAAGGGTCCCGACCCAAAACGTCGGTTTTCCTGCTCCTCTGATGCTGCCTGGCCTGCTGTGTTCCTCCAGCTCCACACTGTGTCAGCTCTTCCTAATATATATTAATGACCTGGACTTTTTTTCAGGGTGTAATTTCAAAATTTGTACATGGTACAAAAGTCACCAGGCTGCTTTGTAGGGAATCTATCGAATAGATAAACATATGTCTAATAAAATTTAACTCAGAGAGGTGTAAAGCATTTTAGAAAGAATTTAAGCTACATGGTAAGATATAATGAGGTGAAGAAATAGAGAGGCCTGGAGGGATATGTATATAAGTCTTAGAAGGTAACAGGACAAATTGTTAAGGTTGTTAAAAAGACATTCAGGATTTTATGGTTTTCAAAAGCAAAGAAGGTATGCTAAATCTTTATAAAGCATTTGATATGTGCCACCTTGGAGTATTCAGACTAATTCTTAGTGTGCTAACGTTTTGGGATGTTAAGACCTTACGGCAGGGGATGGTGGTGATGGATATGCAGGGAGATTGACTAGAATGATACCAGGTATGAGGGATCACAACAGAAAATGCTAAAAATCCTCAGGTTAGGCTACATCTGTAGAATGGAGCAGAGTTAACACCAGAAGCTTAACTACCAAAGCATTGCAAGTTTGGGTGCAGGCTGAGATTAAAGTCCTGAAAAGTTCTGCACGTTGGGAACCAGATGTGATTCAGCGTACTTCTGGGTTTGTCGGGAGAACAGGAAACCACTGTGAAAATGTTGGGTAAGTAAATTATCTCAATAGTTAACTTCTGAGTTCAACAGCCAATGCATGGTTTATTTGAGTTGTATGGAACTTGCCAGGATCTACATTAGAAAACTTGGTGTGGAGCATCAGTTCAAGGAAACCAATAAATGGTGGAAAGCCTGTGAGGAGTTAAACTTGGCCTGTCTATGTGAGAGGACTTTCTGTAGGAGCATGATTTCACTGCGTTAAAGCTGATTTCCAACTTTCTGGAAGTCATTTAATATACCTTGAACTTTATTTGCCTTGATTTCAACTTTCCTGCTGTCAGCCTTCTCTGCAAAATGGAAATAATCAACGCAGCAATAGCATTGGCCTCTGATGTTGGGTAATGAGCAGCTACACCAATGCTGGCTGTGGCAGGAGCAACAACAGTGATAGCAACAGCACCAGCACCAGGTAGGAGCAGCAACAGCTGCAGCATTTACTATTTATTTATTCTTAGTTGCTCCACAGGGCAGAGGAACACACACAAAACTACAGCTGCAATAGGGTGATAATCCCAACAAAGGATATAACGGGCAGAGGATTAGCTTTCTGGACATGACGAAGCAACTTCACTGCTCACAACAGCAGCCTCCTTGAACAAGATTTCCTTCCTAGAAGACCAAGTGAGCATATACTGCCAGTAATCACCAAAGTCAGCATTGGCCTGAATTGCATTACCTCTAGCTTCTTTTAGGTGTCTGTTATTATCCTCTTTAGGATCTGCTGCCTCTAATTCCCAGGTCAAAAATGTCTTGAGTTAAGGCAGCCACTTAAGTCCTGTTTGTCATGGATAAACCTGGTCAAGCACAGAAGGCTGTCACTTCATGGCAGTGTTTGGATTCCCATAGCTACAGGGATTGCAAACTTTTGGCAGTCAAAGGACCCTCAGTTCAGCCTGATGTGTTTGTTAAGGCCAGTGTCCAAAGTGAGTTTGGAACACAACAAACTAGAGGCTTAGGAGAACAAGGGTCTGAAAAGAGCGCTAACTAATTAACACAATGTCATGAACCTTGCTATATGCACCCAAATGAAACCCCTTACACAGTAAGTCTTTCTAACCTATTTCCTATTATAGTGAAATGTTACCAATGTTCCCTCTAAGCTGTGCAGCCACAGAGCCACTGAAAGGTTCTGTTTGTGCCGACTGGCAAGCCAACAAATTTGTTTCTTCCAGAAGGCACTACCGTGCACAGACCTCAGAGATTTGTAAAGCAGAAAAATATATTAGAATGAGTATTGATTGTTAATGCATAGAAGGAGGCTGTTTGGCCCTTGCTATCTGTCTTGGCTCTTTGAATGAGCAATGTACCCAATGCCATTTCCCAGCTTCCTTTCCAGATAATAAACTAATTACTTCTTGAATGCCTCAGTTAAATCTTTCTCCACTACTTTCTTGGGCATGGTGTTCTGATTCTCGTTATTCCAATGGAAACCTGGGAGTGGGATTCTAGTATTGTGTTAAAAAGCCAAGGCAAATCAAGCTGTTTGAATAATCAGGCTCCTAAATTGTTACTGCCCTCAGCACCTCTGCATGCAAGTCATTAATAATAAATGCCATGCAACATTTCAAGTCATTGTCTCTTCATCAGAACTGAAGATTCTTAGATGTAACAATTTTGAAGCATAGCAGGGTAAGTGGAGTGGGGAGGAAAGAAGGAAAGGTCAGCTTCTGGAAGAGCACCTCATCTTTCACTAGGCATATTGCAGCCTTCCAAACTCAAATGGAGTTCAACAATTTCAGATTATAACTTCATTCTTATTTTAGATGGCAGCTATTGGTAATGATTCTGCTTTTCATGTTTTTAAGCACGGAAAGGGAGGGCAGGAAGGAAGGAAGAAAATGGAAAGGTCAGTGATAGGGTGGAAGATAAGAGAGATAACTTTGCAAAAGGATTGTAGTACAAACTAAGGAGAATTGTTCCCCTTACGGTGAAGAAAGTGAAGTGGAGCTTTGATAGAGGTGTTGAAAATCTTGACAGGTAAATCAGCAGAGATTGTTTCCAGTGGCAAGGGGATTGGCAACCAGAAGACACAGATTAAAGATAAATGGCAAATGGATCAGAGCTGTTGTTAGCAAAAACAAAGATAGTGAGTTGTTGGGATCTTGATTGTACTACCTGAAGGGTTGGTGGAAGCTGCTCTGATAATAACTTTATAAATACAATTGGGCAAATATTTAAAGGGAAATAAAGAAACAGGATAATCTAAAGGAACAACTGGTTAGCTCTCTGAAAGATCCATCAGAGCCACGTTGGACCAAATGGCCTTCTTCTGTGCTGTATTATTCAATGGTTGTATGATTTACAGGCTGAAGGCATAGCCACCAACGGTGGCATGAAGAAAAATAGGTCAATAGCTATAAGAGCATGCTTTAAGCCTCTTGAGCCTGTTCCACTGTTCAATCAGATCATGGCCGATATATGACCTAACTCGGTATGCTGACCTTTACCCCATTTCCATTAAATCTTTGTATAGTAAAATGCATGAATCACAATTTTGAAATTTTGGTGGCAGTCATCTATAGGCCCCCAAAGATATTTGTCTCAATATAGGACAAAATATAAATCAGGAAATAATGGAGGCATATAAGAAGGGAAAAGGACAAATCAGATGAGCAAAAGTAACATGGAAAATGCATTTGCAGAATACATTATGGGCGTTTAGCGAGAAGCAACATGGTTTTGTGAAGGAGAAGTCATGTCTTACTAACTTGGTTGAATTTTTTGAGGAAGTGACGAAGATGATTGATGAAGGTAGGGAAGTGGATATTGTCTACATGGACTTCAGTAAGGCCTTTGACAAGGCCCCTCATGGCAGACTGATACAGAAGGTAGAGTCACACAGGGTCAGAGGTGAGCTTGCAAGATGGATAAAAAACTGGCTCAATCATAGAAGACTGAAGGTACCAGTGGAAAGGTGTGTTTCTGAATGGTGAGCTGTGACTAGTGGTGTTCCTCAGGGATCAGTGTTGAGACCTTTGCTGTTTGCAATATATATACATGATTTGGAGGAGAACGTAACTGGTCTGATTAGTAAGTTTGCCGATGGCACAAAGGTTAGTGGAATTGTGGATAGCGATGAGGACTGTCAAAGGATACAGCTGGATGTAGATTGGTTGGTGACTTCGGCAGAGAGATAGCAGATGGAGTTTAATCTGGAAAAATGTGAGGTAATGCATTTTGGAAGGTCTAATACTGATGGAAAATATACAGTAAATGGCAGAACCCTTAAGAGTCCTGATAGGCAGAGGGATCTGGGTATACAGGTACACAGGTCACTGAAATTGGCAACGCAGGTGGAAAAGGTAGTCAACAAGGCATATGGCATGCCTGCCTTCATCAGCCGGGGCATTGAGTTTTAAAATTGGCAGGTAATGTTCCGGCTTAATAGAACCTTAGTTAGGTCGCATTCGGAATATTGTGTTCAATTCTGGTCGCCACACTACCAGAAGGGTGTGGTGGCTTTGGAGAGGGTACAGAAAAGATTTACCAGGATATTGCCTGATATGGAGAGAGTTAGCTATGAGGAGAGGTTGGAGAAACTTGGGTTGTTCTCACTGGAACAACGGAGATTGAGGGGGGACCTGATAGTGGTCTACAAGGTTATGAAGGGCATAGACAGTCTGGACAGTCAGAAGCTTTTTCCCAGGGTGGAAGAGTCAGTTACCAGGGGCCATGGGTTTAAGGTGCGAGGGGCAAGGTTTAATGGTGATATACATGGCAAGGTTTGTTACACAGAGGGTGGTGGGTGCCTGGAATTCGCTGCCGGGGGAGGTAGTGGAAGCAGATATTATAGCCAGTTTTAAAGGGTGCCTTGACAAATATATGAATAGGATGGGAAAAGAGGGACACAATCCTTGGAAGGGTGGGGGATTTAGTTGTGACAGGAAGCATGTCGGTGCAGGCTTGGACGGCCGAAGGGCCTGTTCCAGCTCTGTAATTTTCTTTGCTCCTTGTTCTTGTTCTATTGGGGATTGTTTCAAAGAACAGTACATTATCCAACCTACCTGGGAAGAAGCTATTTTAGATCTAATAATGTGTAATGAGGTAGGATGAAAAGGAGATCTTGTAATTAAGGAATCTTTAGAGGATAATGATCGTACATATTAGAATTTCAAATTCAGCTTCAGGTATCAAACCAGTGTCCTCAACTAAAATAAGGGTAATTACAGTGATATGAGGAAAGATTTGTCTAAAGCATGCTAGGAAATTAGGTTAAGTGTAAGGCCAGTAGATGAGCAGTGGAAGACATTGATGGAAATATTTCATAACACTCAACAAAAATGTATTCCAATCAGAAGAAGGACTTGATGAGGAGGAGGTCAAGGAGAGGATCTAATCAAAAACTAAGGCATACAAAGCGGTGAAAACTATTGATAGGCCAGAGGATTGTTTTTGTTTTTAGGAGCCAGCAGTGAATAACTAAAAACTTAATTAAAAAGGAAAAAGTTGATCACGAAAGTAAATTGGCAATAAATATAAGAACAAACATCAGAATGTCTACTGGTATACAATAAAGAAAGAGCTTAACTAAAATGAGCATGGGACATTTGGTGTTTGCAACTAGTGAATTGATAACAGGGAAATGGCAAGTGATGTATACCAGTAGTTTTCATTGTTCTTCATGGTAGCAGACCATGTAAACATCCCAAAGATTTCAGTTAAACAAGATGCAATGGGAAGAAAGATCTTATAACAGTTTCTATCATGAGGGACACAGTCTTAGGAAAACTAATGGGACTGAAGGCAGACAAATCACCACACTATGATGGCCTGCATCCAAAGGTTTTAAAAGCTTAGAGTAATGGTTGTATTGATCAAACTATTCCAGAATTCACTGGATTCCAGGAGGGTTGCAGCAGATTGTAAAATTGCTAATGTGAGATTCTGTTCAAGAAGGGAGGGAGACAGAAAGCAAGAAACAACAGGCCAGTTTGCCTAACAATTGTTAGGGAAATGCTAGAGAGGATTATTAAGGAAGATAAATTAGGACACTTGGAAAACCTTAATGCAATCAGACAGGGTCAATATATTTTTGTGAAATACAAATAATGTTGGTCAAATTTGCTAGAGTACATTGAAGATATAACAAGCAGATTTGACAAAGAGGAACAAGTAGATGTAGTGTATTTGGCTTTCCAGAAAGCATTTAATAAAGTGCCATACATAATATTATTTCACAAGATAGAAGCTCATAGTTTTGGGGTAATATATTAGCATGAATTGAGGATTAGTCGACTCACAGAAGACAGAGTCAGATCAATAGGTCTTTTTCATGTTGGAAAGACGTAACTAGAGGAGGGATACAGGGATCAGTTCTAGAGTCTCAATCATTTCCTGTTTGTACAAACATTGGTGGGAGGACAGTTGTAATGAGGACATAAGTAATCTGCAAGGGGATATGAGTACGTTGAATGCTTGTGCAAAAACTTGGCAGATGGAGTTTGACAGGAAGAATCAACAGGGAGACTATTCTTTAAAAGAGACAGACCCCAAAAATGTGCAACACTGAAGGATACAGGTGCTATTGTGCATGAAACACAAAATGTTAGCATGCAGATTCAGCAAATATTTAATACGTGTTTTTCAGCTTTTATCACTATGGGATTGGAGTTAAAATTAAGGAAGTCTTGTTACAACTGCATAGGGTGTTAGCCAGGCCACAACTATTTTAGTCTCTATATTTATAAAAATTGATATACCGACATTGGAGGCAGTTCCAAAATGATTCACTGGACTGACTCCTGGAATGAAGGGGTTGACTTATCAACTACAGCTAAACAGGTAGGCCTTTATTCATGAGAGTTTGGAAGAATGCGGAAAGAAATCTTATAATTTAATTTTAACGTGTAAGATTCTGAGGGGACTGACAGGGTAGATATTGAGAAGATGTTTCTTCTGTTGGGGAGTCTTGATCCAGGGGATATTTTTATAGACTATGGGACATGTATTAAAACCGAGATGTGAAAGCAGTGAATGTCTGTAATTCTCTACCACAGAAGGTTTTGACAGACAGATCACTGAAATTATATAAAGAACAGGTAGATAGATTTTTGAAATATTAAGGAGTTCAGGGCTATGAAAGGGTGGCATGAAGGATGAATTGAGGCCTGAAGCAGATTTTATAGAATGGCAGGGCAGGCTTAGGAGGACAAATTTTCTTGGTTCTTACGTTCTGTTTCCTAATTTCACTTTTGAAAGTTCTGGCTCCAATTTTTAGATTCTGGATCCTTAACTCATAGAAATATGTTTTTTTTCCCATTTCTTGAGATCTTGGTGGTTGTGAGGCAGGGGATATAGGAAAGCGGCCAGATTTCACAAAAAGAAAACAGGTGGGTTTGGGGAGGTATCCTGTAGAGTGCCACTGAATACATTGGAAAAGATTCAGCCTATGTCTTATTCATAAAGGTATTATTTCAAGGGATCAGAAAACCATGTTTAAATAATAAGCATACATCATGGCAACACTACAAAGTTGATTTCCTTCCTTTAATAACTCCCTTACAGACCTGATTTGAGGCCGTGTAAGAACTTTAGCTCCATACCCTGCAAAACATCAGTGGGAAAGTCTTGCCTTCCATTTATTTACATTCCACCTCAGTTTGTATCCACAACAACTTTTTCAGAATGTATTTTGCACTTGGCGAGGACTTTACCATAGGCAGGCAGAAGTCTTATGAATGGCATACAAACAGGAGCCTCGTGATGCGTTTAGGAGACCAATGCCAATTTAACATGGAATGAGAAGTGCTGACCAGTAGCACACCACCTGGGTGAGACCTAAAGCAATTGATAGACTGAGTATGATTTCTGTTGTAGGGAGGGAGCTCCAGCTATTCATATAATTTCCTTGTGTGTCCTGCTGAGACTTTTGCACTTCGAGTTACTTGTGACTTTCAATATTACTTGTTTTTGAATATCAATCCAGGACTGCATGTTATTCAGTTCCTGTTGTAGGCTGATGTGAGTTGCTACTTTATCAGAAGTGTTTTCAATAGAGCTTTCAACCGCTCCACTCTTATGATGGCAGGAGCGTCTTTAAAAACTTAGGATGGTTGCATTGAGCTCTTTTCCCTGACAAATGTGAAGCCCCAGAAATGTCCTGGTGCTTTAATGACTATCATTTGACAACTACAATTGCCTTTCTCTGCATCAGGCAAGACTCCAGTCATTGCAGGGCTTTCCTTTTAACTGCTTTTACTTAACAGTTTTCAATGCATATTTTTAATGTTACCAAAATATCTAATGGAAACAATCTTATTGTACTGAAGATAATAGTTATTTCTATTGTTATTATGCTGTCAAAGTGTCATAATTCAACATCCATGTCTAACTCACCGCTGCACTAAATAATGCTTAAAGACATAAGCAGGCACTTTGTGAAGTGCACATTTCTTCCAGTGTTACATTTCTTTATGTGAATTCCCTACAACTGGGTGCAGTGAGTATTGGCAGCCAGCCAATCATTCTTGAAGTAGGCCTCTTAAATGAATGCTTTTTATCAGCACTGTTCCATACTGAACAACTATTTATTCTACACAGGAAGCCACTAAGTCTTCATCGCCTGTGATAAATTTAGGGCTCCTCTCTCTCAGAGTGGGGGAAGCGATGGCCTAGTGGTATTATCACTGGACCGTTGATCTACAGTGCCAGGTAACATTCCAGGGACCAGCATTCAAATCCTGCCACAGCAGATGGTGGAATTTGAATTCAATAAATATCTGGACTTAAGAATTTAGTGATGACTGTGAATCCATTGTTGATAGTCAAAAAACCTGTATAGTTCACTCATGGCCTTTAGGGAAGGAAACTGCCATCCTTACCAGGTCTGGCCCTCATGTGACTCTAGACCCACAGCAATGCAGTTGAC
This sequence comes from Ginglymostoma cirratum, assembly GCA_024137785.1. Taxonomy (NCBI): domain Eukaryota; kingdom Metazoa; phylum Chordata; class Chondrichthyes; order Orectolobiformes; family Ginglymostomatidae; genus Ginglymostoma; species Ginglymostoma cirratum. The sequence goes on along the minus strand of JAHRHZ010000018.1, from coordinate 36,979,115 downwards.
TATTAACTGCCCTCTAGGCAATTAGGGATGGGCAATAAATGCTGCCTAGCCAGCAACACCCTCATCCAATGAATAAAGAAAAAGTAATTGCTATAGAGCCATTTTCTTGCTTTAATTCTATGCACTTTCATATTTTGTTACTTTTTGAATGTTATAATTGGTTTGACACTGATCACACTTATGGCAATGTGATAATGATCTGCATGAAAATGTTTCCTCTAATCTTTCCCGGCATATCAAGGAAAGAGCAACAATGCTAACATCTTTCGTTAATATGGGATCTTTCACATTAACCTTAAAGCATCCCGAGTGCTGGATGCTCTGAAATGCTTTGCAGCCAAAAACATAATTTTGGAAGTGTAGTCACTGTTATAATGTGGGCCAATGCAGCAGCCAATTTGCTGCAACAAAGTCCCAGAAACGGCAACTGAATTGTAGGGGCCAGATAATCATTTCTAAGTGTTGATTAAGATATCGGTCAAGACCAACTCAGTCTTTAATTTGTGCTACAGGCTATTTCAAATCGAACCCAGAACAGCTGGGATCTCAGTTTAGTATCTCATCCAAAAGAATGTATTTATGAGAGTACTGTACTGGAGTGAAAGCCTAGATCATGTTCTTCCACTTTCCTTATGGAAATAACTTAACATATTCTTTATTATTTTGAACACCATTATCAAATCACCATTTGGTAGTTACACTGGATATCACAAATTGATATACATAATGATCTGGCCCCAACAGCATTCTGTGGTAGGGAACTCCACAGGTTCACAACTCTCTGGGTGAAGAAATTCTTCCTCATCTCAGTCCTGGATGGCTTACCCCTCATTCTTAGAATATGATCCCTAGTTCTGAACTTCCCCAACATAGGGAACGTTCTTCCCGCATCTAGCCTGTCCAGTCCCATCAGGATTTTATATGTTTCCATGAGATTCCACAACCCCCACCCTCCACCACCCCCACATTCTTCTAAATTCCAGTGAGTACAAGCCCACTTGATCTAACCTTTCCTCATATGTGAGTCCTGCCATCTTGGGAATCAGTCTGGTAAACCTTGGCTGGACTCACTCAATAGCAAGAATGCACTTCCTCAAACTAGGAGACTGAAACGGAACACAATACTCGAGGTGTAGCCTCACAAAAGCCCTGTATAATTGCAGCAAGATATTCCTATTCTAATACTCAAATCCTCTTGCTAAGAAGACCAGCATGCCAATAGCTTTCCTTGTCACCTGCTGCATCTGCATGCCAACCTCTACCATGACACCCAGGTCTTGTTGCACCTCTCCTTTTCCTGAACTGCCACCAATCTGATAATCTGCAATTCCGTTTTTGTGACCAAAGTGGATAACCTCACATTTGTCCGCATTATATTGCTTTTGCCAAGTATTTGCCCACTTAGCCAGTCTGTTCAAGTCACCCTGCAGCCTCTTAGCATCTTCCTCACAGCACACACTGCCACCCAGCTTAGTGTCATCTGCAAGTTTGGAGATATTGCATTCAATTCCTTCATCCAAATCATTAATGTAAATTGTGAACATCTGCAGTCCCAGCACTGACCCCTACAGTACCCCACTCATCACTACCTGTCACTCTGAAAAGGACCCGTTTATTCCAACTCTCTGCTTCCTGTCTGCCAACCAGTTCTCTATCCATGTTAAAGCATCACCTGTGATACCATGAGCTTTAACTTTCCTTGGCAATCTCTAGTGTGGAACCTTGTCAAAAGCCTTTCGAAAGTCCAGATTCACAACATCTACTGATTCACCCTTGTCCACCCAAAAAAATTCCAGAAAGTTTGTCAAGCAAGATTTCCTTTAGTAAGTCCATGCTGACTAGGACTGATTCTGCCACTGCTTTCAAAATGCTCAGTTATTATATCCTGAATAATTGATTCCAGCATTTTCCCCACCACTGATGTCAGGCTAACTGATCCATAATTCCCCATTTTCCCTCTCCCTCATTTTTCAGTCCAGTCCATTGGAGCTCTTCTACAGTCTACAGAATTCTGGAAAATGATCGCCAATGTGTCTGCTATTTCTAGGTCCACTTAAGTAATCTGGGATACAGAGCATCAGGGCCTGGAGACTTACCGTGTTTTAATCCCATCAATTTCCTCAATATTGTTTCCTGACTAATAAGGATTTCCTTCAGATCCTCCTTCATGCTTGACCCTCTGTCCCCTAGTATTCCAAATTTTGTTGTGTTCTCCTTAGTAAAGACAGATCCAAAGTATCTGCCATCTCTTTGTTGTCCATTATGAATTCATTTGTCTTCACCAGTCTTTTATTCACATACCTACAGAATCTTGTGCAGTCAGTTTTCGTGTTTTCTGCAAGCTTACTTTCATATTCTATTTTTACCTTCCAAATCAAACCCTTTGCCCTCCTCTGCTGAAGTTTAAATTTCTCCCAGCCCTCAGGTTTGCTGCTTTTTCTGGCCAGTTTATATGCCTCCTGTTTGGCTTTAACACTGTCCCTGATTTCCCTTGTTAGCCATAGTTGAGCCACCTTCTCTGTTTTACTCTTATGCCAGACATGAATGTATAATTGTTGAAGTTCATCCATGTGTTCTTTAAATGTCTGCCATTGCCTATCCACCATCAACCCCTTAAGTATCCTTGGCCAGCTTATCCTAGCCAATACATGCCTCATTGCCATCAAAGTTAGCTTTCTTTAAGTTCAGGACCCTAGACTCAGATTTAACTGTGTCACTCTCCATCTTAATGAATTATTCTACTATATTATGGTTAATCTTCCCGAAAGGATCTCATACCACAATATTGTTGATTAATCCTCTCTCATTACACAATACCCAGTCTAGGATGGCTTGCTCTCTAATTGGTTCCTCAACGTATTGGTCATACATTCCAGGAAATTGTCCTCCATTGCATTACTACCAGTTTGGTTAGTCCAATCTATGTGTAGATTGAACTCACCCATAATATCTGCTGTCTCCTTACTGCATGCATCACGAATTTCCTGTTTGATACAGTCCCCAACCTCTCAGTTGCTGTTTTGTGGTCTGTACATAACTCCCACTAATGTCTTTTTCTGTTTGGTGTTCCGTAGTTCCACCCTTACAGATGCCACACCATCCAGGCTAATGTCCTACCTTACTATTGTGTTAATCCACTTCTTAACCAGCAACCCTCCCCACCTCCCTTTCCTTTCCATTTATTTTTTCCTGAAAATTGAATAACACTGGATGATCAGTTCCCATCCTTGGTGACCCTGGAGCCAGGTCTCTGTGATCCCAATTACATCATATCTATTCAGGCTCATTTATTTTTGACATTTAACGCCCTTTTAGAATCATCGTGAAGTGTTGCCCTTTTTGATTTTTGCCTTTGGTTTCTTTGCCTTCCAGTTTCACTTTTCCCCTTATTGTCTTTTGTTTCTGTCACCGCTTTACTTCCCTCCGACTTCCTGCATTGGTTCCCAACCCCCTGCCATATTAGTTTATACCCTCCCCAATAGCACTAGCAAACATTCCCCCGAGGACATTGGTTCCAGTCCTGCCGAGGTGCAGTTTGCTGTTGGTCGTAAAATAACTGGTGCACTCTCTATGGCTAAGTCTGCAACAACCAGAGTCCATCTGCCAACTAATCAGCACTCTCCCCTCACACAAAACAGATGTTGCGTTCTCTCTGATAATGCTCATAAATTGTCCTGATGAAAGCAATATGAGAAATTTTGACAAAATGTGTCTTTTTCAGCATTGCTAAATTATTATAATAATTTGAAAGAGCAATGACACTTCGAATGCAAGTATAAATAAGACATTAAATTTGCATTGTCATGGTTAATATACTGTGTGTTGTTCAGTATCTTCAGCTATAGTCTGTTAACTTTGAGAGCTGGTGTAACTGAGGTTAAAAAATGTGAAATGGAAGTGTTAAAGAGTTTTCAGGTTTTTTAAATCACATAAAGACTACATTGAAGAGCTCTGCATGAAAGAATTCAATTCCACAACAGAGCTGTGATGAAAATTTCCACCCATCCTGAAAACTTGTGTTCAGTCTGCACATGAAACTTCACCTGTTATGTTCCTGGGGCACGTAATCTTTATGTCATCTGCTAATTTTAACCAACAACAGACATTCTGAGTAAAAGCACTCAGGGTACATTACAAACAACAACAGAAAATCCTGGAGTGCCATCGCAATTTGCTCTTATCAGATTATTAACACCTTTTAGGAGAGCATGTAGTACACTTTGCTATGAATGCCAGGTAATACTGTGACATTCATGCAATTTTATGTAATTCTGTATCAGTTGCATATTGCTCGAAGGGAAAGGCTGCCTTCCTGGCATGTGCTGCTGCCCAGCAAATTGCAACCTCACAGAGGTCTACTGCTCCTGTCACTATTTTAATGGGCCCTGGATCTGTTTATCCACTGAACACTGTGACTGTCAGTCTGCCGGATGCTATGGAAAGCCCAAAGAGACAGCTCTCTGCATCCAACCTTTCCTCTCACCAGCGACCCACAGAGTCTGACAAGTGATGCACAATTTGCTGTCAAATCTGAAATAAATAATATGTATTCAAAGCTTGAATAGAGTGGTTTTCCAACAATGCAATGGCCTGTTCCTAATAAGTAGTCAGTATGCATAACTGATATGTGTCTCCTATCATATATGTATCGTGCATATGCTTTTATAGCAGGTTTTATGGGCATTGAATGAAATGTTAGGATGTGAATGATGTCCCTCAGGTAACATAAAACAAGAAAACAGAATGTAGACCTGAGATAACAAGGTGTAGAGCTGGATGAACACAGCAGGCCAAGCAGCATCAGAGGAGCAGGCAAGCTGACGTTTCGGGCCTAGACCCTTCTTCAGAAATGGGGGAGGGGAAGGGGGTTCTGAAATAAATAGGGAGAGAGGGGGAGGCGGGTAGAAGATGGATAGAGGAGAAGATAGGTGGAGAGGAGACAGACAGGTCAAAGGTGGGGGCGTTGATGGAGCCAGGAAAGGTGAGTGTAGGTGGGGAGGTAGGGAAGAGATAGGTCAGTCCAGGGAGGATGGAAAGGTCAAGGGGGTGGGATGAGGTCAGTAGGTAGGAGATGG
>JAHRHZ010000018.1:36950275-36973940 GCA_024137785.1 Ginglymostoma cirratum | reverse complement strand
ACAGGTTAGGGAGGCGGGGACGAGCTGGGCTGGTTTTGGGATGCGGTAGGGGGAGGGGAGATTTTGAAGCTTGCGAAGTCCACATTGTTACCATTGGGCTGCAGGGTTCCCAAGCGGAATATGAGTTGCTGTTCCTGCAACCATCAGGTAGCATCGTTGTGGCACTGCAGGAGGCCCAGGATGGACATGTTTTCTGAGGAATGGGAGGGGGAGTTGAAATGGTTCGCGACTGGAAGGTGCAGTTGTTTAGTGCGAACCATGCGTAGGTGTTCTGCAAAGCGGTCCCCAAGCCTCCGCTTGGTTTCCCCGATGTAGAGGAGGCCACAACGGGAACAGCGGATGCAGTATACCACATTGGCAGATGTGCAGGTGAACATCTGCTTAATGTGGAAAGTCTTCTTGGGGCCTGAGATGAGGGTGAGGGCGGAGGTGTAGGGGCAAGTATAGCACTTCCTGCGGTTGCAGGGAAACGTGCCAGGTGTGGTGGAGCTGGAGGAGAGTGTGGAGCAGACAAGGGAATCACGGAGAGAGTAGTCCCTCCGGAAAGCAGATAAGGGTGGTGAGGGAAAAATGTCTTTGGTGGTGGGGCCGGATTCCAGATGGCGGAAGTGTCGGAGGATGATGCGTTGGATCCGGAGGTTGGTGGGGTGGTATGTGAGGACGAGGGGGATTCTGTTTTGGTTGTTATTGCGAGGAGGGGGTGTGAGGGATGAGTTGCGGGAAATGCGGGAGACACGGTCGAGGGCGTTCTCGACGACTGTGGGGGGGCAGTTGCGGTCCTTGAAAAATGAGGACATCTGAGATGTACGGGAGTGGAATGCCTAATCCTGGGAGCAGATGCGGCGGAGGCAAAGGAATTGGGAATAGGGGATGGCATTTTTGCAGGAGTAGGAGGAGGTGTATTCTAGGTAGCTGTGAGAGTCGGTGGGCTTGAAATGGAAATTGGTTTCTATGTGATTGCCGGAGATGGAGACAGAGAGGTCCAGGAAGGAGAGAGAGGTATTAGAGATGGTCCAGGTGAACTTAAGGTTGGGGTGGAAGGTGTTGGTGAAGTGGATGAACCATTCGAGCTCCTTGTGGGAGCACGAGGCGGCGCCGATACAGTCATCAATGTAATGAAGGAAGAGGTGGGGTTTAGGGCCAGTGAGGACGAGTTCGGCTAAGCAGATGAGGGTGTCAGTGGAGGGGTCTGGTCAGGCCTGCGGGACAGGAAGAAGCGGCGGGCCTTTAGGCCATCTGTATGGGGAATGCTGGTGTATAGGGACTGGACGTCCATGGTAAAGATGAGGTGTTGGGGACCGGGGAGTTGGAAGTTATGGAGGAGGTGGAGGGCGTGGGTGGTGTCATGGACGTAGGTAGGGAGTTCCTGGACCAAGGGGGAGAAAATGGAGTCCAGATAGGTGGAGATAAGTTCGGTGGGGCAGGAGCAGGCGGAGACAATGGGTTGACCAGGGCAGTCAGGTTTGTGGATTTTGGGAAGGAGATAAAAGCGGGTGGTGCGGGGTTGGGGAACGATGAGGTTGGAGGCTGTGGGTGGGAGGTCACCTGAGGTGATGAGGTTGTGGATGAGATTGTAGACCTGCCAATATTATCCTGTTAAAGTTGAGAAAAGGGCTTTACGTTTGTACATAGAAGAGGGATTGAAATAGAGGGAAATATTTTGAGACTACTGCCAATCATCTTTCCAAATAAATTAAAGCCTAAGTTCAAGTGCAGCATCCTATTATACATAGTACTTCCCGGTTGTTAAAAAACATTAGACCTTGTAGTGCTGCAACTATTGAAATAATTGAGCTCTAGAAATTAAGTAACTGGGAAAAACATATGCCCATTAATTTTGGTTATAATATCATTTGCCTTCTCAATTTTTTGCATATCTCATCTATAACTTCTGTTCTATTATTTTAATCCACTTGTCAATGGTTTTAATTAATGTTGGCAACTGTGTTGTATTCCTGTGGGCACCAAGTATTAATGTTAAATGCTATTTTGCCCTCTCTTTATTTGGAACAATTCTTTGTGAGCTTCACTGAGCAGCATTCATTCAGGCTCGGTGACCGCCTGTGTGGAGTTTATATGTTCTCCCCGAGTTGGCGTGGGTTTTCTCCAGGTAGTCCGTTTTCCTCCCACAGTCCAAAGATGTGTAGATTAGGTGGATCGGCCGTGTTAAATTGCCCATTGTGTCCGGGAATGTGCAGGTTAGGTTGGTTAACCGTGGGCAAATACAAAGTTACAGGGATAGGGTAGGAGATGGTCTCAGGGTTGAAAGTTCTTTGGTGGGGATGCAGCAGTGTAGACTCGATGGGCTGAATGGCCTGCTTCCACACTGTAGGGATTCCATGATTCTATGATCCATGGCTACAAAGAAGGCCACACATTTTTGCCCCTCATTTGATTTGAATGAAATAGGTGGGTTGTATATTTTATGCTCTCCATTGATAACTTGATTTATCAGAAACATCAAGGGCACTTTTGAGGCACAGTGGTAGTGTCCCTATCTCTGAACCAGGAAACCAAGCTTCTAGTCCCACCAGTTCCAGAGGTATATTATAACATCTCTGAACAGGTAGATTAGAAAATATCTACCAGGCACTTTAATTAAATGACACTATTTAAAGACATCGTGCATCTTATAAATTCATGAAACTGTCATTGAAATTTCAGAAGACATTCTGAGGGCAGCAATGATCGTTGATACCTGTCTGATGCCCTCCTCTGACAGTCCACACTCCCAACCTCCTCATAAGAACATAAGGACTAAGGGCAGGAGTAGATAAATCAGCCCCTTGAGCCCAATTTGCCACTCAGTACTATCTTAGTTTGGTCTCAACTTCATTTCCCTTCCTGCCCTCCATAAAGTTGTCATAGTCCTAGCAGACCATAGGGAATCTCTCATTAGAGAGAGATGACTGGTGGTTGTTTAACTTGAGGGTCAACAGGCCTCAGGTGAGAGTAGAAGTTGGGAAGGACTGTTCTTTATAGTAACCTCAGTCAATGTGGATTTGAAACCATGCTGTTGGTGTCACTCTGCATCACAATCCAGCCATCCAAGCTAATCAACCCCCTTTCCATAATCCTTCAATCCATTGCTCATCAACGATCTATCAATCTCTTCCACAAATTTACATGTATGTCCTGGCGTCCACCACACTCTAGGATAGTGAATTCCACACATTCACGGCCCTTTGAGAGAAGTAATTTCTCCTCATCTCTGCTTTAAATCTGCTATCACTCATCTTAAAACTATGACTTGTCATTCTACATTGCCCCACAAGAGGAAACCTCCTCTTTCCATCTACTTTGTCAGTCCCCTTTAGCACCTTATATACTTCAATTATATTTCCATTTATTCTTCTAAGCTCCTAAGTATAGACATAAACTGCTCTATTTCTGTTTGTAAGGCAAACCCCTCATCTCTGGAATTAATTTAGTGAACCTCCTCTGAACTGCCTCCAATGCAAATACATCCCTCCTCAAGTAAGGAGACCAACACTGTATGCAATACTTCAGGTGTGGTGTCACTGCTGCATAGTTACAGCAACAGTTCCCTACTTTTATATTGTATTACTTTGGCAATAAATGCCAAAATTCCATGGTTTCCTACTGCTAGTTTGAAAGTTTTAAAGAAGGCAATTGGCAGGATGGGAAAGACATTTTAGCTGCTAGATAGTAGAAAGATATTCTAGTGAGGAAAACAGGCACAAGAAGCACCATTGCCTTGCCTTCCAAGTCAGTCATCATCCTGAATTGGGAATATAATGTTGCTGAATTAAAATCCATGAACTTGCCTCTAACACCGCTAAGGCTATACCTACACCTCAAGGGCTACATCAATTCAAGAAGGTGGCTTGCCATCAGCTGTTCAAGGGCAGTTAGTGACAGCTAATAAATACTGGCCTTGCCAGTGGTGCTCACATCAAATGAATGAACCAAAAAGAACCAGTTTTCTACTGGTAGCAAAACTTGTCTTCAATGCAGTAACATTTAATGACTTCATGACTTCCTGCATATCCCTCCTCATCTAAGGAGACCAAAACTACACACAATGCTCGATATATGGTTGAACCAAGGCTGTGTATGATTGTAACATGATATCCCTATTGCTGAGTTGATTCCTGTTGTAATGCAGGCCAGTATACTATTAGCCTTCTTCGCTGCTTGCTGCACTTCTCTTGCTTACTTTCAGCGACTGGTGTACAAGGACATCCAGGTCTTGTTGCACCTCCCCTCTCCCAATCCATTGCCATGCTGATAATAATCTGCCTTTGTTCTTTGGTACCAGAGTAGATAATCTTACATTTATTCATCTGCCACGCATTTGCCCACTGACCCAATTTATCCATATCATACTATAGCATCTCTGTATCTTCCCCACAGCTCATCCTCCACCCTAGCTCTGTGTCACCTGCAAACTTGGAGATATTACATTAAATTTCCTCATCTAACTCATTAATATATGTTGCGAATAGCTGGGTCCAAGCACTGATCCGTGCTGTTCCCCTCTCATTATTGCCTGCCACTCAGAAAAAGACCCATTTATTCCTACTGTTTTCCTGTCTGACAGCATCACCTATCTAATCCTAGAAGCAAATGTGGCATTTCTTTATTTTTTTCTCTGCTTTCATTATTTCTGAATAAAAGTGAACTTTTCAGCCATTTGAAGACTTTCTAGTATGTGATGCTCCCACATTGAACAACATAAAGCTATACAGGGCTTTAGGGAGTGTGTGCTACTCCAGACAGGATTGTCAGATGGTGCTAAAGATGGGTAAAGAATGTGCCTTTGATAACAATACATTTATAAAAGTACCATTGTATTTGCAATGAAATGTCAGCTGTACCACCAATGTGCCCTCAGAAGAGTTTCTTTAGCATTGCCTTCTCGCTACGTGCACAGTGAAGGGCAGTTCCTGGTGGGCAATGCTTGACCTGGTGCATATTTGGACTTTAAAAATGGTGCTAGTGCCAGGGTTGCTGGGAAATCCCAGCAGTGGCGAATACCTCCACCATTGCTGAGCAGAGGATTGGGCAAATGGGGTACCACAGAGGTGTGGTGCTCAGCTAGAGAGGTGAGCCTACAGAGGATAACTTGAGAAAACACATGGACAGAAACCCTCCATGAAGCTCACAAAAATTGACAGACAATTTCTGGTAAATTCAGCCCAAGGTATTAGTGTGAGCTGAAGGTAATGGTTTGAAATAAAGTATGGGAAATGTTGGTAATGAATACAGGAAATGACTATGACTACAGGATCCACGGGTAGTGCGCAGCTCAGTGTACAGTATTGAGAGACTTTTGTTTGGAGGTTTACAGGCTGGCTTGCAAATAATGGCCATCACTTTCACCACTTAGCTCTTCCCCACAAGCTCCTTCTCACCTGCTACAGGAGACACCACTGTTTCTGCAGTGCAAGCTGCTTTGAACAGCTCAAACATCCTCCCTGCTAGAGCAAGCCGTCACATTATCTTCTCAACGGATCTCAAGGCAGAATTTTACCACGGACTACTGGCCCCAACTTTGGGACCTGCCAGTGATCTTCCTGCAGGTGACCTTCTAATTAGCCTTCTCCATGCTTGTGATCCAATTAAAGATGGTGGGTGGCCTCTCGGAGTTGTCAGCACCATCACTGTGTGGGCACCTCTGGAGCCCATATAGCATCACCAAGTGTTTTCTGGACTGCACAGCAATATTCAAATAAGAAAGAAACAGGCTGGTTTGTCTATACAGGCTTCGGAGGTTAGAGAGAAGTTGACAGCACACTCTCTCGATAATCTGCCTAAAGCCTTTGCTTAAAATATTTCAAAAAAGCAGCTCAGTATTCACTACCTTTTCATCATTCCCTAGATTTTACTTTGAACAAAAGTGAAATATGCAGCTTGTCTATGTGGATCCCTGCTAACTTTTCCTTGCTAATGGTCCAAAAAAGCTCCTTTGTCTTTTTTTAACTAACATTAAAACGGTTACATGAATGTAAGTTATGTTTGTTAAAACCAGGCACCTGAAATCTTTATTCAAGACTTCTTCATCAGAGCTAGCAAAAGACCTCATCTTCCAGCAAGCTGTCTCCAGGGCTGTCCCTGACACTAATCCGTGCTCCTATGCACGAGCTGTGTGTGCAGTCATGTGCAAACTCTCTAACTCATTCCCGAAGACAATGAAACTCTGAGCTGTTCCTTTGGAGTGATACTGCACGTGACAATCAATTGAATTAGTTTTATTGTCATATTGAAAAGCTTACAAGTCACCACTTACAGTGCCACCTTAGATACAATGTACCTAGGTAGATTCTTCAGTACAAATTCTTAAGGAAAAGATTAGACAAATAATTAAAAAGTCCAACATTGCAGATCGTAGGAATAAATTAGAAAAAATAGAGAAATAAAAAGTTCAGAACAACGGTTCTTCTAATCCAGTCCATACCAGCACCTAGCCTCCAGCGTGCCGAGCCTTGACTCTAGACCACACCAGGTTTCACCTTGATGCTGTCAAGGCTGCGAGATTGCTCTGGAATCACTTCGAGGCCAGAAGTCTGTATTGAGGCCACAAAGGTCTGATAGACCACCACATACCATGAAAAGACCACCTTCATTGAAGGATAGTCCTCCTCTACAGTGTTCTTCTGTAGGTTATTGCTGCTGAGAAGGACCTAGAGCAAAGGGAAAAGTTTCAAGATTTAACATTGCATTGAGTAGCCAGACATAAGGAAATGGCCAGCATCATGATGCAGCTTGGCTTAGTCAAGTTATGTGACTATGTTTTCTCAGTGTTTTCTAAGTGTTTTCCTTTCTTTTTTCCCAAGGCTTATAAGTAATAGTAAAATCCCTGCTCAGACAGTGCCTTAGTCTCAAAATCAGCTGACTCCTGTTCTTCTGGCCCAGATTAGAGGATATTACTTCGGATTTCTGCAATAAATATATAAACATTCTGTGCACACTTCCATTGCCCAATCCTTCTTATCTAATATTGTCACAAGTGTTTCTTCTTCTGATCAATGAAGTTGCCAATTCATATATTTGCAATAGCGTGAACAATTTGAGAATGTGGATATGTAAGTTGCAACATTTTGCAATGAAGACCGGAAAGCAAAGTCAGGACAGAACTGTCTTATCTTTCACCCTGAGGTGAAAAATAGATAAAAACAGAATTTATATCACGATTAAAAATAAAGGAACATTTAATGATTGATACGTTTGTTAAAGGAATGGAGAGCATTTTTGAGTTTTGATATGGCCCATGGAGTGGATATTGACTAATATGGCAATGTAGCAGAAAGATATTTTTATTTTTTATTCAAATATATTTATTTCACAAGTTTGATAAACTTGTGTCACATATCTGCTGCATTAGAGATTGAGCTGATTTTACAACCAAGTGAAATATGACTGAAGTATCAGATTTGGCTTTTACTCTGCATTTAGATTACTTTTTGAATATACCTAGCTATGACTTTGGTTCTAGGATGAATACAGCAATGCGAAGCAAGTCAAAAAACATTATCTTCCTAATCTCTGCTTTTAGTGTTCTGGCAAGTTTACCATTGTACTAGCTGTGTGCAATTAATGTGTTTACAGCTGCTATTTTTCAAAACTAAGAGTGTCTCTGATCACAGAGCGTGATTTTTTCCTATCTCACATCTATCTTGTTCACTCCAAATGAAGTTGCTATGTTAATGTGTTGTTACATGGATACTTAAATGGCCTGACTCTACATGAAGCAAAAATTGCAAATGTGCCTGCTAAAACATTTTTACTTTGAACATGTAATAGCCACCCAAGAGGGAGAAGATTTTAATCCCATTGAAGTCAGACTAAATCTCAGGTACCAATCAACCCCCTAAATGGAAAAGATTCTGACAACTATGGGACGGAAAGAGATAAAAACAATGAGAACAAATAAAATCAATTGAAGTGTTGTTCGAATAAAATGTGGTGGTATTACTCAGGTCCAATTATGTCAATACACTAAAGAATTATTATGAATATCTTGCTTTGGAAGATTAATAATTTTGCATGATTACTGATGGATTATTTTCAAACTTGACAGCATTTGATGGAAGCTGTAAATGCAGGTGTTAACCCTGCAGGGAATTCTACCAACCATACCAGCCACTGGGACTTGGGCAGTTCCTTCTTCTTTGCTGGCACCATTATAACCACCATAGGTAAGAAATTTATAATAAATCTGGAACCCACTGTTCATGATTTAATTATGTTCCACTTATTCATTTGAACGAAATGCATCTTGAAACTGAAATAATTGGTACATTGCAACTTTAGCAAAATCTGTAAACTTGCTGATTCCTTGTACACTGAGTTACATTTCATATACTCGATAGTGAATGTTTACTTTTCTCCAATTCTTTCAGATATTCTAAAATTTATATTATTTAACAAGCATTTCATAATACTGTTCTTCTAGCTATAGTCATAGGTCATCTAACCTAGTACATATTAGAAACATACTTTTAACTTTAGGCAATAATACTAAATTGGCAATTTTAGATCAACTACAAATAATACATTGATTCAGATTTTCATTTTCCTTGAAGTCAATGAAAACACTTATACCTCACTTAACATCTGCTGAGCGGATAGGCAAGCTAGCATTTCAGGAGTCAATACTTGATCAGAATCGAAAGATATTACAGATAGATAGCATTTAAAAAGGAACAGAATGAGGAAAAGGGACGGACAAGTTGAAATACATGGAATGAAATAGAACAGACTCATAAAGTGCTTGGGTACAAAACAGCAGAAGCAGTTAATTTTTAGGAGTTTCCAATTTTTTGATTGTTCATTTGAAATTTTACTGCAATTCCTGGTTTTTGTTCCTGGATGAGACTGCACTATGCTACTTGTTATAGCACAATGGCTATCTTGGTGTGTAACTATAACCTCGGCCCTGGCTCTGCTTTCTGTCCAACCTACTAAAATAACTTAGGAACATCACATTTATCTAATTTTGCTGACTGACATACCCTGTATCACTTCAGTCCTGCTGACCATCTGCCCTTATGCCCTCAGCTGTCTTGACCCTGATGGTTCTTAAAATTCGACCATATTTTCCTGATGATTGTCTCAAACCTTTGTCCAGTGATCTCATGACCAGGAACCCGATGTCTTTGGCGTTGCTGTGCTGTGACATCTGCAACACTTGAAACTGACGGTCTTGTTTAACCGCTCCATGGTGGCCGCTCAGTATTTTTCCTCACAGTCCCACCAACACTTCTGACCACTGGATTGTACCTCTGTGTCAACCTCTGTGCACCTCGCCTCATGGCTCTGTTACTAATCACCCAGACAGCCTTCCTGAACTTTTACCTAATTACTCAAAAGTCAGCTAAATACTTTGTATATACTTTCTCTTAATACTTACCTGCAAAATTCCAAATAGTTCTGCGAGATTTTCAAGTTCTGGGTCAGTTCTTCACCTAAATCCTTCCGTGTTAGCTTCCGAGGAAATGTTACTGTTCAGTCTGCGGATTCACAATCCTATTTACTAGTGTTTATTTGGAAGGAAGGCTTCAATTGAATATCCCTCCTCTCTTCATTTCTGCTTTTCTCCTTTTAACTTCGCCTGCTCAGTCATCCACCCTCCATGCCCTTCACTTTCCTTTTCCCTCCTTTCCCTCTCCCTTTCCCCTCATTTCCATCAACTCAGTTGTTCATTTTAGCCTCTCATCTTTCTTGGTTGGAAAAATTCAGTCTGTTGTGATTGCCTCATCTAGCTATTAACAAAACCAATAGAGAAGTGGATCTGCAAAACTATCACAGTCTGTGCAAGTAATGTGTATGTATCTCTAGACTGATACAGAAAGGCTGATTTAGTAAGAAACCAATCCAACATGATGAGAAGATAGATAAATCTGTCATGTGTGTGGAAAATTATGCAGACCATAATTCCTGATTTAAATCCAGATTTAATTCCTCATCTACATTAAATGAACTGATTTCAGCTGGGATAGTAATTAGACAAAATAATTAATTCAAGCCAGAAGAGTAAAATAATTTAGGGAAACTTCTTCTGGTCATCAGATATCCCCATTTATATGGACCTTTCTGAATTCAATATTGACTGAGATGTGTTGAGACACAAGTGAAGAACTGTCAGATGTGAGAACAGTTGGAGGTTTTCTGGCACATATATAAATTCATGCCAACTGAAAGGGAGGAGGAGTGAAAAATAACAACAAAAAGCCCAGCAGATGAAAGAAATGATATCAGAAAGAATTCTTCATAGAGAGTTCAACAACATTGATTAATAAATGATATATGATAATCCCACTGATTTTACCTGTGAATACTTTCAACCTAACATAGTAACAGTGACATTACAAGGAAACAAGATTCATTTGTTCAAATATAAAATGTGTTTTTCACGTGCAAACATTTTGCATCTTTTCCCATTTGTCTTCAGAGGCACAAATTGACCCACTGCGTTCCTTTGAACCATGTAAGACTTATTGCAACTGTAAAACCTTGTGATAACTTATGTCTAATTTAGTTTGAACTTATTTCCTCCCAGGTTTTGGAAAGATCTCTCCAACTACTGTAGGTGGAAAAGTATTCTGCATTATTTATGCCTTGTTAGGGATTCCGCTGTTTGGGTTTTTACTTGCTGGTGTTGGTGACCAGCTAGGAACCATATTTGGAAAAGGAATCGCGAAAGTGGAAGATGTATTCCTTGTAAGTTACATAAATATACGTAATAATAAATGGATGTGAAACTATGAAATAAATTGTTAGATTTGTATCAACTTTTTTGAGTGCTAAATTCTCCAGATGATACTTAAAGTCCATGTATGCTTAATATTATCTAGAATGTCAAAGAATAATATTTTATTTAGGTAGTAAACATTAGCAATCTTTGACAAATTGTTTTTAATAGCCCTTTGACAAAGTGATGCATATAAGCAGGGACATTTTAATATAAAAATATTAACAGTTAAAAACCTTAAGAATTTTAAACAAGATTTCATATCTGTGCAGTTGTACGTTTTGCTTGTGTACAGAAGTGTGGCTTACGTATGACTTCAAATACTTCAAATACATTAACAAGTTCATGAGAAGTGAAATTAAAAAAAAGTTCTACAGCAATTCTACAAGGAAAAAAAATGAAATGTTTCTTGATGGGATCACTAACAGGAACATGCCAAAGGCTGTTATAATGGTGTTCAGAATGTCAAAGAGAAACCTGGCAATAAGGCATTTCTCCGCAGATGAATAAACAAATTATTGGAATTATTTCTATACCTTACCAAGTAGAGGGCAATCAAAATGAGGTGAGAACCATAAAACATGCCTCTGTAACAGAGGGTAGCTAACATTTCAAATGATCAATCCCTCTTAAGCATACAAAATGGAAAGCAAGAGGAGCTTCCCCTCCCTGAATAGTGGTAACCTTAATATAATTAACGGCTTCAATATAAATGAGATGGGACTGTTAAATAGGCCAGAGGGACTCAAAAATTAGATTCCCAAGATAGATGGCAATTTTCTCAGCGTAGTCATGGAAATGGGTTTTGTGAGGCACAGTTGGTTACTAGTGGATGAACCTTATGGTTTCCTAACTAAAGTTTCCTAACAGCATCTTCCCAGTGTAGTCTCCGCATCAGGAACCCATAAGTTGACAGTTGGCTAAGTGTTACTGAAAGGCTCCTGATAGCAAGGTATCTTTTGACTTTAACAGTGTGGAATCCATGTGGTCCTGCTTAGGGATGCTACCCATCTGCCAGTGCCTCTGGCTGCTTTCAAACCGCAATAAGTGTACTTTTCTCATTCATAGCATATGGGCGTTTCTGGCTGGGCCAGCATTTATTGCTTATCCATAGTTCCCCTTGAGAAGGTGGTGGTGAGCTGCCTTCTTGAACAGCACTGTCCACCTACTATGGGTTGACCACAATGCCATGGGAGAGAATTTCAGAAACTGTGATTTAGTCAATATCAGGATGGTGATTAACTTGGAGGGGGACTGGCAAGTGGTGGTGATTCCATATTTCTGCTGCTCACGTGCTTCTAGATATCAGTGTTCATGGATTTGAAAGTTATTATCTCAGGAACTTTTACGAATTTCTGCAGTGCATCTCCCAGTTGGTACACACCGCTGTTACTGAGCACCAATAGTGAGGCAAGTGTATGTTTGAGAAAATGATGCCAATCAAAAAACCCTTACACTCCTGGCTTGTGCCTTGTAGGTGGTGGCGGCCAGATTTTGGGAAGTCAAGAGCTGAGTGATTCACTACAATGTACCAAGCCTCTGACCTGCTCTTGTAGCCGCTGTAATTTTATGGGTAGGCCATTGCAGTTGCTGGTCAACAGTAACCTCTAGGTTGTTGATGGTGGGGGATTCAGCAATGGTATTGCTGTTACTTGCCACTTATCAACCCAGACTTGGATATTGTTCAGATCTTGCCACATTTGAACATGGACTCTGTCAGAATCTGTGAAGTCACAAATGGTATGGTTCTAACCCATGTGGAGAGCTTTCTTCTTGATTCCCATTGTCTGTACATTTGCTAGGGTTCCTCAATTCCACACTCAGTAAAATCCAGCCGTGATGCCAGGAGAAGTCACTCTCACCTCATCTCTGGAATACAGTTCTTTTGTCTATGTTTTAACCAAGGCTGTAATTAGATTAGGAATGGCAAAGGCAGAACCCAAAGTGTCAGTGAGCAGGTTATTGCTGTTCAAGTGCTGCTTGGTAGCACGATTAAAGACATCTTCCATCACTTTACTGATGATTGAGAACAGATTTCAGATTTGCCAGGTTGGATTTAACCTCATTTCTTTGTACAAATCGTATTTGGGCAATTTTCTACATTGTCAGTAGATGCCAATGCTGTAGCTATGGAACAGCTAGGCAGATTTTATAGAACAAATTGTCAGTACTATTGCTGGAAGTTTGTCAAGATCCACAGCCTTTGCTGTGTCCAGTGCCTTCAGCCATTTCTACATATCATATGGGGTGAGTTGAATTGACTGAACACTGGTATCTGTGTTGCTAAGTACATGTGGAGGAGACCGAGATGGATCATCTGTTTGGCACTTCCGGATAAAGATTGTTACAAATACTTCAGACTTATCTTTTGCACTGATATGCTGGACACCTCCATCATTAAGGTTGGAGATAACTGTGGAACCTTTTCCTCAGTGAATTGTTTGGTTGTCCACCACCAGTCATGATCAGATGTTGCATGATTGCCAAGCTTAGATCTGATCCATTAGTTATGGAATAATTTAGCTCTGTCTATCACACTGTGTTTAAACTATTTGGTACACAGTGTTGTAGCTACATCAGATTGATGCATCATTTTTAGAGATGTGTGGTGCTTCTTCTGGCATACCTTCCTGCACTGTTCATTGAACCAGGGTTGATCCCTAGCTTGATAGCAATGGTAGAATGAAGACGATGCTTGGCCATGAGATTACACAATACTGATTGTGTCTGAGTACAGTTGTAATGCTACTAATGGCCCACAGCATCCTATGGATGCTAAGTTGCTTGATCTGTTTGAAAACTACCCTGTTTGGTGATAGTGGCACACAACACGATGGAAGGTATTCCCAATTTTAAGCCAGGATTTCTTTCCACAAGTGCTGCACAGTGGTCAGTCTTACTGACGTAGTTCTGGACAGACACATCTGTGGCAGGAAGATTGTTAAGGATAAGGTCAAGTAAGATTTTCCCTCTTGTTGGCTCCTTCACTGCTATGTCCTTTTGGATTGGCTTAGTAGTGGTGCCAAGCCACACTTGGTTATGGATGTTGAAGTCCCCCACACATGCTGCACCCTTCTCACCCTCAGTACTTCCTCAAGTGATGCTGAACATGGAATAACACTGAATTATCCACCAAGGCAGGCTCAACACATGGTAAACAGCAGGGGATCTTCTTGCCCATATTTGACCTAATTTCATGAGACTTTATGGGATCCAGAGTCAATATTGAGGACCCCCCCAGGGACTCCCACCTGACTGTATAGCACTGACCTGCCACCTCTGTTGGGTCTGTCCTTCTGGTGGAATAGGACAGCCCAGGGTTAGTGATGATGTGTTTATGACATTGTCAGCAAGGCATCATTCTTTGGGCATTGCTACGTCAGACTGCTGCTTGAACAATCTGTAAGGCAGCTCCCTCACTTCTGGGATTAACACCCACATGTTAGTACGGGGAACTTACTGGGATGACAGGGCTCATTCTGCTGTTGTTGTTTGCTGTTGTTCTGGTGGTGCCAGGTGGTCGATGTGGTTTCATTCCTTTCTCGAGACTTTTTAGTGGTTAGATACAACTGAGTGGATTGCTAGGCTTCTACAGAGGATATTTATGAGTCAACCACATGTCTGGAGTCATATGTAGGCCTGACCCAGGTAAGGATGGCTGATTTCCTTCTCTAAAGTACCTTAGTAAACATGTTAGATTTTTCAGCAATGGTTTCTTTGTCACCATTTGACTTTCAATTGCGGATTTTTTTTTGAATCACAAATTTGATCGTCTTTCATGGCAGGATTATGCCTGAGGAGTGCAGACCTCCATAGGTCTCCTCATCATCTTAGTAACAATGCCTGATAAACTAATGTAACCTGTTCCTAATTGCTATTGTACACTAACAACTTCTTGTTTAAGGTGAGCGGAACCACTTGGTCAGGTTCAACAGTGGTTGACTCTACCACTGTATCCAGACAAAGGAAACTGGATTGGTGGTAGCATTCTCATATCCACAAATTCCACGTGGTGATCAACAGTGAGCATCATTGCTTAATACCACAATTTGTAATGGTGAAATAAACAATTGGATCCAGGATGAGAAATTTGCAAAGAGCTACATGAGAGTACAGCTTTACGTATTTTATCACTTAAAGAACAATCCATACCCACTGTCAGCAGCTTCAAGTGTTTGAATAAATAAGGACTCAACAGGAACTCATGGAATAACCAAAAAGGGAGAAACAGCTACGCACATTAAAACCTTTATTTCAGACCTGGTAAGGATACACCTAGCACACTTAGGGTTAGCCGGATGTCTAGCCATTCCTCAGTTGGCAGTTTGGTGGCTAGGGATTTCAAGAAGAGATTAATGATCCCATGGATTAATTGTGAAATTGGTGATGATACAGGATTAGAAATAACAGAAAACACCCTTATCTTAAGTGAAAAAAATTCTGATGACTAGAAACCTGCAAAGTTTGCAAGAAGATGGAGATGAGGAAGAAAAGAATAAGAAGGACAAGCCATTTGAGCTGATTGATCAATCTTTAGTTAAAAACAGCACAGGCACCAACATGGCCTTGTGAACAAAGTGTATAACAGGTTCACATTTGATGCCATGTGGCAAGATGAAACAAGTTTATGAGCAATATGTAAATCCTTTGTCTTTCAAAGCAGAATTATCTGTACCAGTGACAGAGATAATGCTATGATGTGGCGGTGCAGCAGTCCTCTAATACCTTGACTGGGGGTGGGAAAATAGCTGCTGCAGCAGTACAATAACTATGGAGGGCAAATGAAGATATCCAATCTAGTCATCAGTTGAAGTTAAGAATTTATATCCTTCAACACGGCTTTATGAGCCAATTGAGAATAAAGATTTAATAGCACAAAAAGAAGCTGAGTTGCATTTGACTCCATGGAAGCCAGGCGAATGACTGCAAATTCAGGACACAGTCAAAAAGAAGAAATTACCTGGCTCAGAAATCCAGGATACTACAAAAGAAGAAAATACGTGTTTAGGTTGAGCAGCTGTTCCATGATGGAAATTAAAGAGAATAAAGGTGCCCCAGATATCGTTCTGGAACAATTACCAGATTCAGCAGAGAAGAACTTGTCTACACAAGACATTCAAGAGATTAAGGGTTCTCCAATAAGGCAATGGACCAACCACCTGGGTTGTCAGGACCAACATCCCCAGCAAAGGACATCCAAGGGATAAAAGGTCCTCCAGTGAAGTAAGACAGGTTGCAGACCACATAAGGTCAAGATCAGAATTAAAGTCAAAAGTCCTCAATGCAAAAGACTTATTAACCTCCGAAGTCCAAAAAGATAACGTGTTCTGGAAAATTGTGAAACATCCAGATGGCCTGAATCTTAGGGGAGAAAAGATGGTAGTCAATGTAACCATGCATGTACAAATGTTAACTATGGGGGAGAAAAGTGCTTGTGGGGAGATACTGTATAAGGTAATGGCTCTGAAGTGATTGATATAGAGACCACCTAATTAGATGATGTCTTACTTGGGAGAAAGCAGGACATTTACAATCTTATGTAGTGTTGATGTATGTTCACAAATCTTTTTATTATCTTAGTAATCATGCCTAATGAACTAATGTAACTTGTACCTAATTGCTGTCATGCAGTAAACTACATCTTGCTATGACATGAGCCTCTTCCAGTTAAGACTCTGTAGTACTTGATCCTCCACCAGTGTAAGCCAATTTGACTCTGATAATCAGTTAAAGGAAAGAAGATTGGTGGCAGCATCATTCTACCCATAGATACCACAGTAATCATTTCCCATTTTGCGACAATATAGCTAAGCTCCTCAAATGTCTTAGTCAACAACAAGGTAAAATTACACTTAAGGCTTCAATAACAACCATCGCTGTTATCATAAGAGTCTCTGCTGTGAAGTGTTGAGGTGCAGAATGTCCTGAAATTGTCACTATTGCAAGGCTGCATGTACACTTGCCTAACAATCTTATATTTATAGGCAGAGGATACCTAAACTTTTCTACCATGTATCATAAGTTTCAAGGTAGATTCTCTTTAAGCTATCAATAGTTGCCTAAGTTCTAGCTGTTTTAAAAACTAAATGGCAGTAATATGAATATTTGCTATCAGCAATTAGGGAGGGCCATGATATGATTCTCCCAATAGCAGTTCCTCCTCCTCTTGTAAGATATCCTCTGACTGGTGATCACTTGTTTACACAAGTATAAGCGCACTATGCTTCCCTCAAGCTGCCTTATCTATCTGCCAATGTAACACCCTTATTCATAAAAGCAGGGAGACAAGAGACAGGTAACTGAAGGCCAGTTAGCTTAAGATCTGTCATTAGGATATACTAGAATTTAATATAAAGTTTGTAAATAGTAAAGCATGTGGAAGTACATAATATAATCAAGCAGACTTAGCATATCTTCATGAAGAGGAAACTGTGCCTGACAAATTTATTAGAGCACATTGAGGAGGTAAAAAGGAAGATAGCTAAAGTGGAACCAGTAGTTGTAACATATTTGGATTTTCAAATGGTCTTTGATACTGCGCGTCAGGCTAATTTATATGATAAATGCTCACAGTATTGGGGGCTGTTCGTTCACTTAGATAGCGGATTGGCAACAAATAGAAGACAGGGGTTTGTGACAAAGGGAACATGCAACTAGTGTAGTGCCGCAGGGATCAGTACTGGGGCCATCATTATTTACAATACTTATTAATGATTTGGATCAGGGATGTGTTGCCATCTTTTAGAATTACACAAAAATAGGTGGGCAGGTAAGTGTTGAGGATAATGCAGAGAGTCTGCAGTGGGATATTGATAGGTTAAGAGACTGGGTAAAAACATGGCAAATGGAATATAACATGGGGTTATGCACTCTGGCAGGAAGAATAGATGAGTAAATATTTAAGTGGAGAAAGACTACAGAAAGCTGTAGCACAGGTGCATTTGGGGTCCTCATGCATGATTCACAACAAGTTAGAGTCCAAGTTCAGTGTGTAATAGATAAGGCAAATGGATTGTTGGCCTTTATTTGAAAAGAAATGGAGTACAAAAATAGGGGTTTTTGCTAAATCTATATAAGACACCAATCAGACCACAACTGGAATATTGTGAACAGTTTTGGTCCTGTATCTAAGGATAGATAACTGGAATTGGAGGCAGTCCAGAGGGCTTCCACTAGGTTGACTCCAGGCATGGAAGAATTTTTTTATGGTGAGAGTTTGAATAGGTTGGGCCTGTACTCATGGTAGAGCAGAAGAATCGGAGGAGACCTTATTGAAGCATACAGGATTTTTTGGGGTTGTTAGAGTAGATGCAGATAAGTTGTTTCCCTTTGTGGGACAGGGAGCATAATCTCAGCATAAGGGGTCACTCATTTAAGACAGAAGTATGGAGGGTTTTTTTTTCAGAGGGTATTGAATCTGTGGAATTCTTTACCATACAGGGCTGTAGAGGTTGCAGTTATGTACATTCAGTGCTGAGATAGGCAGATTTTTAAGTAGTAGGGGGATCAAGATCATGGGAAAAAGGCAGGAAAGTGGAGACGAGCATCATCGGATTAGCTGTGATCTCATTTTGGAATAAACCAATGGGCGGAATAGCCTACTTCTGCTCCTATGATGTATGGCCGTATAGTATGAAATGTGCATGCACAAGCCTTCTTTTGTATTGTCTGCTGAGCTACTTGTTTTGCGCTTGTTAATATACGTGGGGTCAGTTAATTTCTAGGTTGTGGTCTCTCTCCCACTCATATTTCACTGCTATCTTTCTGTTCCTATTCTTATATCTATCCTTCTTCAGATATCTTTCTCTCTCCTTTTCTTATTCCTCTTTCTTTCAATCATTTCTGCTTTGCTATATTTTGCCCTTTCTTCTTCCCTGTCAGATGAGATAGTGTGTGTTTCCTTCAATCCTTCAATTTAAATGTGTCATTCAATTTAAATGTGTCAATCACTTAAGCAGGACTGAAAAAAAACACAAACGAAAACAGAAATTCCTAGCAAAGCTCAGCAAGTCTGGCAGCATCTGTGGAGAGAAATCAGAGTTAGTGTTTCAGGTCGAGTGACCCTTCCTCAGCACTTCACACAAAATCCTGAAATGTTAACCTGCTGAGTTTTTCCAGCAGTTTCTATTTTTATTTCTGATTTATAGCATCTGCAGTTCTTTCAGTTTTTATTCTGAAGGAAAAAATCATGTTATGTGTTAAATTGAAGATTGCAGGAGTATTTGCACATTTCTGGAGAGCTCTTACTACAAAGACAGCTTGCTTGATCAGCAAACACCATGGAAAAACTCCATATCACATGATATGTGACATCTTGTCCTGCCTAATGATGTATGCAGATTATGGTCACACTCACTTAAAGTAACACAACAGTAATTGAGATGAACTGGAAGTGAAAGCATCCACTAAAGCTGTAGGCTGTATTTGGGGTGGGGTTGCGTAAAAATCATGGTCCTTTGTGATTCCCCTGCCATAACTTCACTCATTTCTTTTACCCGCTCCATCTCCTCAATCTCACTTTGTCTCCAAAATAAATCCCACTCTCCATTTCTCTTTCTACCAAACCTTCAGTCAAACTCTCAATCGTTTTAATCTCCCTTTCCCCTTCCACTGCTGTTATTCACCAGACGCTTCATTCTTCATTCACTTCCCCACTCCCACTTACTTGAAACACAGCAGATAACAAGTGATTACAGATGTCCTGATGAGAATTTTCTTCTCATATATCCTCCATTTCTTACAGAGGATTTGCTCATTTTCCAATGTCAACGTAAATAACATAAAATTAGAAAGTGACATGAAAATTTATTTCTGCCATTTTTCTCCCCATCATTTCTTTACCCCCACATCCCTTGTCTAATAGGATATAGAATTTAACAAAATGCAACTTAGAACCAAAGTAAGCATATAATGAATGGCTGGATGTCCTTTGGTGGCATTCCAAGTAGACCTGAACCAAAGTTAGCTTTGAGTTGAATAAATGCTACCTGACAGTGGGTACCAAACAAGTGTTTTGCTGCAGTCTTTTCACTGGGGGTAGTAGGAAATCGGCCAACTCCGGCGCTGAGATCTGATCTGGAGAGGTCGTCCAAGGTTTGGGGAATAAATCACAAATCTTATTTGAAATACTCCTGTTTCTTTTTCCTGTTTCAGCCGAGCATCCTGGATGTTTAACATCAATTGTGTTTATGGTGGAATTCTGCTCTAGTTTGAGTACAGGAAGTCCCTGTATTCATTGCTTTCTTCCAAAATTTGATGACTGTGAGTTAAAGTTCTCTCCTCTGTCTGGTGGAAGCTACCAGTAGTGATCTTTTTCAGCAAAATAAAGTAAAAGAAATCAGTTAGTTTCAAAATTGAAGTGGTGACTTTTTTTGAAGCAAAACTATTCGGAAAAATAATCCATTTCACTTCCTCGCCAAACTCTCTGTCCTACTCAACATCTGTTGTCCATAGTCTTAGTCTCTCTTTCACTTCTTGAATATTATTGAACACAAAACAAGTAATGGAACAGATGCTTAATCAAAACACTGTTATTTCTTCCCAAACGAGCACCACTGTAAAAAAAAACACTGCAAGTTTTACCGCAGGAAAGTTTTTGGCTTTTCGCTCTTAGCTTTCTTTCTAATAACTTTAAGAACCTCTCAGCAGAAATTGCCAAAGCAAAAGAAAAATCATTTCTGAGTATTGCTGACTGAACAATACTGGTATAATGTGGACCACTGGGTACACGACGTATAATCAGACTGCACAATTGTAATCTTTCTCACAGCATCCTTCTCTGGACCCAAGTATGAATGTACTGTTTAAGCTATTCTTTTGGACATTACAGATATGAGTTACTGAGATAAAAGTGCTGAATGTAAAACAAATCGTAATTTTTTAAAAAAATGGTCATGTTATGGAACCTACTAGCCATGTTGTACAGGCAGAGTAAAAGGTTTACATAAGTATTTTTCATTACTAATATAGGAATAGGATTTTATAAGGAAAATTTCAGACAAAATGTAGCAAACACATGGCAACAAGGAGGCAGAAGCTGCAGAAAAGGAATGTACGCAAGTATAAGATTTGTAATATAGCTTATTCTTCCTTTACTTTTTTTTTCCTGTCCTGATCCTTTCTTTAAGCTTTCTTCATCCACTTCAAGTGTATCTCATCAAACTACTCATTTCCACCACAGTCTTCATACAAGAAAATATGAGAGGAAACAGAATCCCAGGACTGTTTCCAAACAACGTTCAAAATTCAAAGTTGAAGGTTTGAAGGTACTCATATGTTCTTATTAATGTGCAAAACATGATGATTATGTTTTTTTAATTTAATAATTTAAATCCAGAAAGATCAACAAGTTTTGATTATTTCTAAATGTTGAAACTATGGTAAACAGCATAATCATTTAGAGAAGTTTGTTCGATTATGGAAATGTTTTAAAAATCATTTTTTAAAACAGCTTAGCTGAAATAAAACATTTATATCTCCTCTACCTGATCCTAAATGGTGCCATGGTGTCTTCTCATAGGGCCAGAAGCCATCTATAACTTAATACTTCATTCTGCTCTTTTTCATGCCTTTTAATTTTCCTTTCCTCTGCATTGAATAAACATGAATTTTTAATTTAAACCATAGAAGTCATATGCTTTTTAAATCATTGATTCAGTACATTTGGTTTGATTTAGGGCAATTATCTCATTTCCCTGAGATTGAAAGAAACTATAGCAGGTTTATAAAGTGAGGAAAAATAATTCAATTCCACTGAATGTTTCCAAAGTCAAGAACCAAACTGTTTTAACTCTGATTCTTCCATGTAATTTATTAAATAATGACTTTTTCTAAACCTAATTTGAGGCTTTCTTTAAGGTTAAGCCTGAAGTGCAGTAACATTTTGGAACCCATTTCCAGAATTTTGACCCAGCTATAGTAAAGGAATAACAATATATACTCGGATGCTGCATGACTTGGATGGGAATTTATAGATGGTGATGTTTCTTTCTGTCTGCTATCCTTGTTCTTCCAGTGTTTGTGGGATTGAAAGGTGCTGCCAATAGAGCCTTGGCAACTTGCTGTAGTACATCTTGTCACACATACAGACATTTATTTGCTTATGTTTGCACATAAAAAAATAAAATCACCCTTTTGTGGTTCCTTTGCACTGATTTTCAAGCACAGAAACATGTGGATGCTTAATATTACATGTAGTATAACCTAGTCCAGCCAGCCACGACAATGGAAACATTGAACCAGACTGGTATATTGAGAGAATGCTAACTTTCCAATTCTTGTTGGCAATGGCCAACAGTGTGAATTGAATTAGGTTTAGCTTTGCAAAGCTATAAAACTGGAGATTTATTTTTAAGTGCATCTGAGCAGTTCTTGGCATCTGTCACCAGTAGTAGATCCGATTGCATAATCCATGGCAATAAGGTAGTGATTATACATAATAATAATGTGTTCAATATTTATATAGTACATATCTGGCTGAAGTGTCAAAAGAAATTGTTCCAAAAAGCTAGCTCAGTATGGCTTGCTGGCTTTTCTCCTCCTACCGTGAAAGAGTCACCCCACCTCTTATTTAAAAAATGCCCATTATTGCCTCAATATTGATTTCCCCTCTTGCTAGATGCTGCCATTTTTATTTCCCTGTTACACAGACATACCATTAAACGTAGACTTCTTTAAGACAATCATACACAGCCTTCTTCTGTCTGTTTTTCATAAACTATTAGTCCTTTAATGGAGCCTAATGGCTTTATGCAAGATGGAGATGCAGTGGTAATGTATCTGGGTTAATAATGCTTAAACCCAAAATTAATGTTTTCGGGGCATATGTTTCTATCCCACCATACTGTGGTTGGAACTTAAACTCAATTATTAAAATTTGAAATTGATTGCTAGGCTCAGTAACGGTGATTAATTGTCATAAAAACATATGTGATCCACTCATGCCCTTCAGGTAAGGAAATCCGCCATCCTCACCTGGTCTGGCCTACATGTGATACTAGATGCAGAGCCATGGTTGACTTTAAATATCCATCCACGATGGCCTAGGAAGTAACTCACTTAATTCAGAGATGATTAAAAAAACCTGTCCCTACCAATGACCCCCTCATCCCATGAAATAATTTGAAAAATGCCCTCAGGACTGTGTGCCAACATTAGTTCAGTGGTACTACTGAAGTAGTCAGAGGGCTTTGAGGTGACTTCACTTTGGAGACTTGAAAACCTTGCCCTGGATTTTAGCTTCTGAGGTATTTGTGCAGAATTGGGAAATTTTCTGGCTTTCCACACCCAACTTAATAAAAAGTGCAACAAAAGAATGGTTCTTCATTCAGGGACAGCTATGTGTTTGTGGGGGTGGAAGGGTTAGGCTGGATTCTGATGTCAGGATGTGGGCATGAATCAAAGGTAGCTACTCCCTGCCCCATCCATTCCAGATCATGGCTATTCATGCCCTCACCCACTCCGTGTCCTCTTATAACTCCTTAGTCAATTTCGTGGCAACTTATGCTAACATACCCACCTACACCCTTTGGGCGTTACAACCTCCATATAACAAATCCACAGTGCAGGCCTCAGAAGTCATGCTAAGATGTAACAAAATAAGGTTTAAATGACGTACTACAGATTTCACTATATAAGGAAAATGCTTATCAATAAAAGTACTATGCATATAAAATCCATTGAGTACTTAATTCGGTATAATAAACAACATCCATATTCATTACCAAAGATCATAGACAGTTAATTATTTAATATTCTCTTAGAGTTGTCAGTCAAACTAAAAACTTTCTTTCCCACTCACTGTGATAACAATAGGTTGTCAAAACAGTAATAATGCCAAAGTGACAATACTTAAGTTTATGGGATAACAAGGTGTACAGTTGGATGAACACAGCAGGCCAAGCAGCATCAGAGGAGCAGGAAGGCTGACGTTTCGGGCATAGACCCTTC
>JAHRHZ010000018.1:36937533-36949875 GCA_024137785.1 Ginglymostoma cirratum | reverse complement strand
CGTCAGCCTTCCTGCTCCTCTGATGCTGCTTGGCCTGCTGTGTTCATCCAGCTCTACACCTTGTTATCCCAGATTCTCCAGCATCTGCAGTTCCTACTATCTCTGAAACATACTTAAGTTTATGTCAACCAAGATCTGTTGAAGCTGCAAACACAGATTTGTTTCAACTAATGGGCAGACTTTGTTAATGTACATCCTTGCCATTTAAATCGCTTGACAATTTGACTTCCACAGACTGTATCCTCCATTTATGAATATTTATATTTACTCTAAAACATCATAAGTCACACGTTATGACGTCAACCCCTGGCTGCAGCAAAATCAATATCTCCTTGAATTCAGCACTGTGTTTCAAAATGGCCTGTGGTGATTGTAACAAGATCAGCAAGGTGAACCTCACAGAATTTGAGTTCCCTTATTGGGGCTGTTAATCTGGTCCAATAAGGGAGCTTTGGCTGGCACATATAAACAGAAGTGTCAGAGGTTCTATTCACTCCGACAGCTGGCTCTGAGGAAGCCAGACCAGTGTCAAGTACTACGCATGTGTAAATAAATGGTTACTTGGTGACGGGATACTGGCCTCAGCAGAGTTCTTTCAGTGGCGACGAGAGAAAAAAATGTGAAGAAATTCACTTGCAACAGTTGTCTTTGAGTTGGGGTAAACATTGCTGGCATCATGCCTTTATTTGAGAAGCTTGGCTTGTTTGATCCTGCTGTTGAAGACTAGTCCCAGTATTTGGAAAGAATGCATTATTTTTTCCTGAAAGTGACATTGTGGCAGGCGAATGAGTAATTCTCCTGACAGCTTATGGACCTGCAGCTTTTTCGGTTATTAGGAGCTCAACATTTCCTGAAGCACCAGACACTACAACATTTCAAGGTTTGATGGATTTAGTTAAGGAATATTACAACCCCAAGCCACCTCTAATTCTGAGATGCTATTGGTTTATTCGGCAGTTCGAGAACAAGGGGAATCTGTGTTGGAGTTTTTGGTGAGGTTAAGAGACTGGCAGGGGCATGTGACTTTGGTTTAGCCCTTAATGAAATGCTGAGAGACTGTTTGGTAAGTTCTACGCACATGTAAATAAAGGGTGACTTTGTTACAGGGTACTGGCCTCTGCAGTTACTTCAACCCTGATGGGCTTGAGTTTTCCCCATTCGTCAGTAGGTTTCATCTTGATCCTCTCCCAGTGAAACTAGGATCTGTTGAAGACGGCTTCAGATGCAATGCCATGGAACTGTCTCAGTTAAGGCCTCCGTGAGTCTCCAAAAATCTAGGCCCTAATGTTGCCTGGAACTTAAACGTAGCATTCAGGGAGCAGGGTTGTTTCACGTTAAAACATTGAGTTTGGAAGAAATCCTATGGTGCTATTTGAAGATGAGCAGGGTAAGGCCTCGTAAGTGCCTGTCAATATTGTTTCAAAAAGGACCATATTTAAAACAAATTCTAACCTTTTTATTTACATCATTGCTTTTGTGTTATCTTGCTGACCGCAAATTAGCCTCTGTGTCTCCCTTCATTACAACAGTGACTGCATTTCAGATACTTTTCACAGGATTTTGGATTATGAAAAATGTGATAGAAATGAAAGTTCTTCCTTTCTTTTATGTCCTGCTCGGCATTATGTTGATCAAATAATTATGGGATTTCTAAAAGAGTTGGTGACTTTGCATGAATTGAATTTTGATGCACTACTGGCAATGAATATTTGCCATTTGAATTATGAGGCCTAGGCCTAGTGTTTCCCAAATGGTCTTATGTATACAATTAGTGGTGGTCTTGTGACGATTATAGATTTGGATTCTCTAATATTTAGTTGAGGGAAAATATCTAAATTCAATGAATATCTAAAAGAGACAGTGAATTTCTTGAGGTATTAATAATTTTCAATTTTTGGTTATGACTTTACTAACAATGAAGGAGAACATGAAAGTTATGTGTTATTCAAGCATGAAAGTTTGATTGTAGCATCAACTGAGCACGTTCTGTATTGCTAATTTCCTCTTGGTGTTTCTGGTTCCTTCTGTGAAGGGGACCACAGAGTATTGTGTTGTTAGCACATGGTCTGCCCCTTTTAACGATACGTGTCATTGAATAATAGCTTTCCAGGCTGATGGGTGTAGTGCTGCAATATTAGTGACGGAAATGGGCAGGAAGAGAGTTTGCGTGGTAACTCAGGGGACCAAGAAGCCCCTGGAAATTAATTCCCATGAATACTGTCAGAATGGAGAGGGAGCGGGTTGCCAAGAGGACCATTGCACAGTGCCTGAGCGTGAGAGCAGTTGCACAAGAAGTTGAAAGACCATCCAAATGGATTGGAGAGATCAGTCAATGTACCTTCGTATGACATTCCATACCCGCCACATTCTAATACAGTTCAATGCATCACCCTGTCATCAGTGACTTATCAACATGCTCGAGCCCTCATGTCTAATATCAAGATTCTCCACTTCAACTCTCAAATGTCCACCTGCAAGTCACATATCTACCTCTCACTGCATTCATACTCCTTCAGAAGTATGGCTAGGGCACATTGCCCAAACATAAAGCTATGTAGTCACTAACATTTCGCCTTCTCTCTTCCAGCAGAAGGTGGCACTGAAGTGAGCAGGGCCTGAGGGGACAGGGAAGCCTGCATCTCCATAGTCTCAGTAAGGAGATAGCTCTCAGCAATGTGGTTCCAACTGAAGCAGAGTCTGTGGCATCCAGCATCTCTGAGAACATTGAGAATCATGATATGTTCCTGACTTCTGCCCCTCAGTTGATGCCAATTGCGTAGCAAGTTCATAAAGCTGCTGATAGTCTGACTGAAGAACTCTTGCTTCCTACTTCATCCCTTTTATCTCACACCAACTGTGTGAGATTTCCTGCTTTCAGCCACCCAAGAATTGTCAACGGCCAAGTGACAGCAGCTGAACGAGGAAGACATAGAGAACACTAGGACAGATAAAGACTCTTTGTTAATGCATCTGACATTTGAAGCTGCCAACTGCAGACACACTTTATAGGCTAGTATAGGGTTAGGATCAGTACATAGTAATTGGGCATGAGTAGGCACAGCAAGAGTAAAGGATGGTTCGTTGCTATTTCTCCAGGGTTTGTAGATGAATTCTGGAGTGAAGGGCTCAGGTATAAATCTCGACCGGGCAGTTATACAGAGAGTGCTGTTGGGCATGTACGTCACAATATTGGCTGGTCCAGATGAAGAGTGTAAACCTGAAACGTTGACTTTCCTGCTCCTCTGATGCTGTCTGACCCACTGTGTTCTTCCAGCTCTACACTGTATTGACCTCCTCCTGCCATTGTCAAGCAGAATGGTAGAAGTGGGCTTTAGCTTGGCAGAGCACATCACAAATATCTTACTGTCTCCATAGCTGCTGTTGCATCTCCATGCCATGCAGCAGATCCAGAGGAGCAGAAACTGTAACTCCCATATCTGTTGCAGCATTTGTGTGCACAAATCACCAAGTCTTCTGTAATCCCAGTGGGACTAAGCCAGGAATTCACCACAATTAGCTGCATTGTGGTCCTATAAGTTCACGGGAATCTTTTAAAAACTGAAACTTTTTGAGAAATGGCCGAACGTATGAGAGAGCAAATTACTGCAGATGCTGGAATCTGAACTGAAAACAAAAAATGCTGAAGATCACTGTGGGTCAGGCAGCATCCATAGAGAGAGAGAGCAAACTAGTATTTCAAATCTAGATGACTTTTCATCAGAACTGAAGTGAAATATGGAGGGGACAGCATTTATGCTATAGTGGGAGTGGGTGTAGGGGTCATTGGAGTGCTGGGGGAGAAAAGATGTTGATAGTTCACTTTAAGTGATTGGGATGTGAGAATGGCAGAACAATGGTGTGCCTAACTGGTGGACTGGAAAGACTGGGCAGTTCCACTGGGGTGGGGTAAGGAAAGAGATGGCAACAGAGAATGTAACAATCAAAGCTAAAATTTAAGGGAAGGAATGTGCTCACAATTTGAAGGTGTTGAACTCCATATTGAGCCCAGAAGGCAGTAAGCTGCCTGGTTTGAAGATGAGATGTTGATCTTCCAGTTTGCGCTGTGATTCATTGGAGCACTGCAGCATGCCAAGGACAGACAAGTGGGAATGCAAGCAGGACGCTGTGTTAAAATCATCGGCTACAGGAAAGTCGGGGTCATGCTTGCATACAGACCTGAGGTGTTCTGTTAAGAGGTCACCCAGTCTGCGTTTGGTTTCTCCAATGTGGAGTAGGCCACATTGGTTGCAGCGAATACAATACACAAGATTGGAGGAGGTACGGGTGAAATGCTGCTTTGCCTGGAAAGACTGTTTAGGCCCTTGGATGGTGAGCAGGGAGGAGGTGAAAGGACAAGTACTGCACCTTCTATGATTACATAGGAAGGGAGTGTGTTGTTGGTGGTCGAGGAGTGGACTAGGGTGTCCCGGAGGGAACAATCCCTGCGAAATGCAGACCCATTCTGCTGGAGTTGTCTGAAATGGCGGAGAATGAACCTTTGAAGGCAGGGGCTAGTGGGGTGAAAAGTAAGGACAAGGGGACTTGATCACGCTGTTGTGAGTGATGGGAAGGGGCAAGGGCAGAAGCACTGCTGATAGGTCAGATGTGGTTGAGGGCCCTGTCAAACACAGTGGGTGGGAAACCATGGTTATGGAAGAAGAAAGCCATGTCCGCTGCGCTGTTTTGGAAGGTGGCATCATCTGAACAGATACAACGTTGGTGAAGAAACTGGGAGAGTGGGATGGAATCCTTGCAGGAAGTGGGGTGTGACGAGCCGTAGAGAAGGTAGCTATGGGAGTCAGTGGCTTTGTAGTGGGTGACAGCGGACAGTTTATTTCCTGAAATGGTGACAGAGAATCTTCTCAGGGGCAAGTAGGGATGAGCCAGTGATGCCCACATTCCACAAATGAATAGAAAAATAAAAGACGTTTGTGCAGAAGTTAGAAAGAAGAGAGACAATCTGCAACCACAAGCTACAGAGACAGGAGGGCTTTGCATACAACTGCTCAGGAAACAGTGGGAACTGAGTAGCCGCAAAGGTCGTTAGTAGGTGTGTGGCTTCAGGAGCATGGTTGCAGTGCAGGAGAAGTATAACCATCAGCCACTAGTTATCAAGTTGACTGAGTTCACTGAAATGCTATATCCTACCAACTTCCCTATGAATTGGTGGCATGGTGGCTCAGTGGTTAGCACTGCTGCCTCACAGCTCCAGGGACCTGTGTGTGTTTGAATTTGTACTTTCTCCCCATGTCTGCATGGGTTTCCTCCACAGTCCAAAGACGTGCAGATTAGGTAGATTAGCCATAGGAAATACCATGTTACAGGGATGGGTGGGTCTGGGTGGGATACTCTTTGGAGGATCACAGTGGACTCGATGGGCCAAATGAGATTCTATGAATCTCATTCGCTGTTCAATTCACCATGACTTCATCACCCATTTGTCAACAGTCTTTATCATATAAATCCAACCCTAGATTCATATGTTTACCTCACTCTTACACACTTAACACAGTGGCAAGCCTTACACCTACAACTTAGAGATTAAACGTACTGTCAGCTACTTTTTGATGATAACAATTTCACTCAAACACAAGTTTGCAAGTCACTTACTGACACAGAAAAATGTCAGAGCAGTGTATGCCAGGTTATAGCAACAGAAACGTGGAGGAGGACAAACACCGTATGTTTTAAGCTTCTTGGAGGCCACACTATTACCATCATAGAATGGGTATTGCTGGGGACATGGCCCAGGTGGCACTGGAGGGGTTGAAGATGAGGAAATTTCCCTACATAATCCTCCTTATTTCTTCCCATTTCTCTCCCATCCCATAATCTTTTTTGAGTCCCAAGCTGCCAGTAGTGTAGTCTTCATCTTCATCCCATCGTTACCCAATCCTTGTCTTTTTGCAATTCAGATACTTCAGAACAGGCACCTGCTTCTTCAGAGAAGGAAGAGAAAGAAGACAGTCATGATGAAATGGCACTATGACAAGATCTAATTCTCCACATACCAGTTCAGAGATTCACACTATATATATTATGTGGGATAGAGGAGGGACCTGCACATGGTGAGACACTGGGAACAAGTATGCAGATGCTAGGGTGCGGGAAAGACTGTCAGAGGTGTCAGCTTGCCAGAGGGTGAAATCACACATTCATTCTGCCAGAAAGAAGCTAGATGAAGACTTTGATTCACCAGGTTTCAAAAGAAGGCTGATGAACACATATGACAAGATGATTAGTGCATTGGAAAGTCTGCCAGAAAGCCTGATGGAATGTAAAGGGGGATGGAGGAGTTCACCTCGAACTTGACAGAAAATATTCCAAAGAACATGAGCCCGTTATCTCCAACATGGAATGGGTGGTCATCTCTATGAACTTACTTCTGGAAAACCATCCTTGCAGCACAAACAACAGAGCTCAGACTGTTACAATGGAATCTCAGGCCTGATGTTTTTTTGCAGCAAAAACTATGCTGGAGGCTCAAAGCTGGTCCCATCCCTGAACCTGGTGTCCATCCTTTTTACAGCAGGGAACTGTGGTGAATCTCTCTTTGGACGTCCATGGCTCACAGAAGTTTTGTAGTATAAAACTGCAGCACCCTCAGTCAAATCTGATCTGTGCTAGTGGAATGTCCAAAACATAAGTTACGTACAATAGATTTTGTAGTGTATTGTCTGAACTTAGCAGATCTCTTCCGAGAATTATGATACCCTTTTGGATACAATATTGGGACACCTTTACGAGAAGGCAGATGCAGTTTGGGAGAGATAATAAACCCTTTGGAGAGGCCAAGTGACCTTGGGGATTATTAAAAGTAGACATGTTTGTGTGTAGTAAGTTTCTAATCCTATTGGAACTCTCAATAACTGTCAACTGGAGCTTTCAAACTACAAGGAATTTAAAATTGAACTTTAAAGATTTGAGAACAAAAACTTCCTGTTGTTAAACAAACGTTAGTTTTTTTTTATTCATTCAATGCAATGTGAACATTGCTGGCTGTTTATGCCCATCTGTAATTGCATTTGAGAAGGCAATAGTGTGATGCTTTTTTGAACTGCTCCAGCCCCTGTGGTATAGATACAGACATAGTGTTGTTAAGGACTGAGATTTCAGGATTTTACTCAGCAACAGAGAAAGAAGGGCAGAATAGTATGGTTTGGAGGGGAACTTGCAGTAGTGGTGTTCCCGTGTATCTGCTACCTTTGTTTTCCTAGGTAGTAGAGATTATGCATATGTAAAGTAGTCTTTAGCTGAAACACGCTGCCACTATTGTATGTCAATGGTGGAGGGAATGAATATTGAAGGTGTTAGATGGAATGCCCATCAAATGTATTGCTTTGTTTGAGACAGTGTTAAGATTTTTGAACATTATTGGAGCTGCACTTATCCAGGCAAGTGGAGAGTATTCTATCCCAATCCCAACTTGTGCTTTGTAGATGCTGGACAGGGGTTTGAGGAGTCAGAGTGAATTACTTGCTAAAGAATTTCCAGCCTGTGAGCTGCTACTGTAGTCATAACATCTATAAAGCTGCTTAATATCCATGTAATTGGTCCAGTTCAGTATCTTATCATCGGTAATCACTAGGCCATCGAATGTCAAGCACCATAGATTGGATGCTCATTTGTTGGAGATAGTTCGAAGGTTAAAAAATAATCTGTTTGAAGTCTTCAAGATATTGTCAGGAAAAGACAGAGTACATAAAGATAAACTGTTTCCGTTGGTTGGGAATTCTAGAACAAGCAAGACGTAGTCTGAGAATTAGGGCCAGAAGGTTCAGGAGAGATGTTAGGAAGCACTTCTACATAAAAGGTGGCAGATGTTTGTAACTGTCTTCCACAAATGGCAGTGGATGCTAAATCAGTTGTTAATTTTAAATCTGAGACAGATTTTTTTTGTTAAACAAAGATATTTCACACATGCTGTTGGGAAAGGTCCAACTGATGGTATTACTGGGCATGTCAGATTGCAGAATGAAACCCTGGCTTGATAGATCATATTTTTCTGATTTAGTGTGCATGTCATTCATTGAAATATAGGCTACAGATTTTCTTTAACAATAAAACAGCAGTCTTCTTTATATATTCTCTTGATAAAACATCTGATGTAACATTGTCTTTTCTGGTACGTTAATGATTTTTAAATTGTATGCCTGAATAATTAAACACCACTGAAACAACCATACTGTCTTGTCCTGAAATGACTCCAAAAATACCAATGGATGTAGTCCATATGAATAAAAAATTCTTCCACATTGTTGCACAGTCAGTGGCCACATGTTTACTATACATTGAGGGAGTGGAACCCCTTTTTGTTCAAAAAGATAGTAGAAATCGGATAAGGAGCACACAGGAAACATATATGCAGTCCATGGCACCATGTACCACAACAATGCCTATAATCCATGCAAAATCCTGAGCTTGCTGTATCTGTTTGTCTCAGCGGGCGAGAGGGAATGAAGTGAGATTGTTTCTCTTAATACAGAAGGGCTTAGTGTTCTGCTTTATACAGCAATGTACTTCAATCTGCAAGAGGTTGCTCGTATCTGGGGCAGCCTGAAAAGAGACAGACACACAAAAGTATTGTCAAAGAGCAGACACAGATGTTGCTGTTTTTACCTTACTTTGATGTTGTTGATATGACTGCGGCACTTAATAACCTTCAACCATGGCATTATTTTGTAAACTGAGGCATCTTGCCTTGGTTAGTGCTGAATTTGTGCTAAGAGGCTTGTTCTCTGAAGACCCTTTGCTGTTACAGTCTGTTGCTGAGAAGTCATCCCACTCTCCTCGTCTTCCCTCTTCCTGTAGCTGTTCCTACTCCACATAGCCTCACTTCAACCTCGCTCAAGAAACTAGACCAGATCATCAGTTTTGGGAAGTAGATTATGGCAGTACACAGTATTAAATTGCACAATAAGTATTTCAGGTTCAGCCACACTTCTGCCTGCCTCTGCACCCCCCAGAGTAAATAAGTATAAGGAACCTCACAAACACTTCTAATTACCCCAGCAACAGGAAAAAAATAATCCAGCAACCAAATTTCAAATACTTTAATATTCCTTTACATAGTATTGATCTTGCTGGCTGAATGCTCAGTTTGTTTTAATGATGTACTTTGGCAGAATGGCGAAAGACGTGGGTAAGTTGTGATCTCCCTCTGTCCTGTTCCAAGTGGTAACTGATTTCTAGGCCTTTAAATGCACTCCTCTTTAGGGTGTGGACCTCATTCCCAGACATAGAAAACATCATCCCTTCATCCAGTCTGTCCAGCTTGTCTAAATTGAATACATTTCAAAACATCCCATCTTGTTCTTCAAAACTCCAGTGAATATAAGCCTGGTCAACTCGATCTCTCCTCATTTGACGATCCTGCCATACCAAGATCAGTCTGGTGAACCTTTGCCATGTTCCCTCTAATAAAAGGGATATACATGCTTAGGTAAGGAGACCAAATCTACACACTGTATGCCAAGTGTGGTCCCATCAAGGCCCTATACAGCTGCAGTAAGACATTCAAAATCATCTTGCAATAAAGACCAACATATCATTTGCTTTCCTAAGACTTAGCTGCATCTGTATTCTTGTATTAAGTGGCTAGTCTGCAAGGACATCTAAATCTCTATGTCCATCAACATTGTCTTTCACAGTTTTAATGTTACTTTTTCATTCTGTTTTTCCTACTGAAGTGGATAACTTTACAATTATTTACTTTATACTGCTCCTTTGTATTTGTCCACTCAGCTTGTTTAAATCAACTTGATGTCTCTTTACATTCTCCTCATCAATCACAATCCTACCTAATTTTGTGTTGTCAATAAATTTGTAAATACTACAATAATTCCCTCATCTGGATTGGCCATATGTATTGTGAATAGCTGGGATGCAACCACTGATCTCTGTGGTAGCTCATTTGTCACTACCTTCTATTATAAGAAAAGACCCTTGTTCCTACCATTTGTTCCCATTCTTTTTTCTGTCCACTAAAAATTCTCAATTCATGCCATTGTATTGCCCCCATCCCACCTGTTATAGTGTTGCAAACTAACCTCTTGAAGTAAGACTTCACCAATAGCTTTCTGAGAATCCAAATCCTAGTTTTGGGTTGGATGACTTCACTTTCCATCACAATGAAGAATTCTATCATGTTATGGTCAATCTTCCCTGAAGGATCTTACACAAAGTTATTAATTAATGCATTATCATTGCACAATCCCAAATCAAGGATAATGCAGAGTGAAAGAATTTGAGTATAGGAGCAGGGTTGCCTTGCCACAATTGTGCAAGGCTTTGGTGAGACTGCACCTGAAGTACTGTGAGATGTATTGGTCTTGTTATTTGAAGAAGGATGTTCTGGCTATCGAGGGAGTGCAACGAGGGTTGGCCAGACTGTTTCCTGGGATGATAGAACCAATGTATGAAGAGAGACTCAAACAGCAAGGACAGTATTCATTGGAGTGTTGAAGAAGGAGGGGGGTCACAGAGAAATGTATAAAATTCTAACAGGACTGAACAGGGTAAATGCAGGGAGGATGTTCCTGATGACTGGCAAATCCATAACCAGGAATTACAGTCTAAGCATACGGGGTATGCCTTTTAGGACTGAGATGAGGAGAAATTTCTTCATCCAAAGAGCAGTAAGCCTGTGGAATTCTCTGCTAAGGGAAGCAGTTGAGGACAAAACATTGAAAGTTTTTAAGAAGAAGTTAGATATCATCCTTATGGTTAAAGGGAATTCAAGGATACGGGGAGAAGGCAGAAACAGGGTACTGATTAGGATGATCATCCATGATCATATTGAATGGTGGAGCAGACTTGAGGTACAGGATGGGCCTATTTTCTATGTTTCTAACCTGTTCCTCAGTTGGATCCTCAACATACTGACCAAGAAAAAATCATCTTGTACAGAGTCCGGGAATTTGTCAATCACAGTATTAATGCTAATGTGGCTTCCCCAGGCTATATATTAAAGTTAGCCACAATCAGTGGAACACACTTGCTACATGCTTTTCTTGTTTAATGCCTTCCCCTCCCTTACCACTGTTTGGCAGACTATAGACAACATACATTAGTGTTTTCCACCCCTTGTTCGTCCTTAACACTACCCAGACTGATTCTACAACAAAATCTTATGAATTTGTATCCTTTCTCAGTATTGTATTGATTTTATCCCTTACTGGCAATGCCACCCACCTTTTTTCCTTTGTACCTGTCCTTCCTAATTATTGATTTACTTTGAATATCCATTTCTCAGCCTTGATCACTCTGCAACCATGTTTCCATTGTTACAATCATAACATACACATTTACAGCAATTTGTGCAGCTAATTTGTCAATCTTCATGCCATTTAATGGTGTATTCAGCTGATTCCTCCTTGGTAAAATAGACATTGTTTGGGTGACCTTTCTTTCTCCAGGTTTGAGGATTGCACTTGTGTGATTGCACTTTTGTGATTCATGAAGTATTGAGGCAGTGATTTTTACCTATGTATTATACTTTACATGTTGAACGATTAAGATTTCTGTGAAAGTTGGAGATTTTGGTTTTGAATATGTTAGACCAAAACCAAGACAACTTTCCAATCACCGGATCCTAATGGAGATTCAATTGAGCTATATAGTGAAATTTCATGAGCAAGATTTCCAACTTTGTTATTGTGAACTTACAACTCCTCTGCATGTCATGTATTTGTCAGTGCTATTCATTACCATAGTGAAATTTTCACCATAGTTCCTGTCTCTCTCCCTCTCCTTGGTAATTCAGTAAAGCAGCATTGACAGTAGAGCTAATGGATTAGTTACCACATGTTTAACAGCAGCGGGTGTTCAGAACTCACCTGTGCCCTTTTGCCATTCTGCCACAGCACATCGTTAAAATGATTTCAGTGTTCAGCCAGCATAATCTGCATGAATAACTGGTTGGATACTCATGAATGAGCTTATCTGTAGCAAGACTAGCACATGTTCCAGTAAGAGTCTGCTCTTAAAGGCAGTCTGTCTATTTTAAAGAGAAGCTGTGCTGATTCTCAGGAGTTTGCTGTTGAATTACATTTCCACAATTCTGAACATTGGAAATGGAACATCAGCTGAGAAAAACAGCTCACAGGCTTAATTATGCTGCGCTGGAGGTATTATTGACACTGTTCAGCTACCATATCCTTCTCGAACATGAGTCAGTTCAGCCATATTCTCTGGATGATCTCAAAAATCTAGGGCTTTCTATCAGAAGCCTAAATAGCACAACTGTCTGAGAGATAGTAAAAACTGCAGATGCTGGAGTCAGAGATAACACAGTGTGGAGCTGGAGGAACACAGCAGGCCGGGCAGCATCAGAGGAGCAGG